>JAKTQU010000001.1:0-600000 GCA_030579395.1 Aciculoconidium aculeatum
CTCCAACTGTTTTCCTTTGGGAATGAATACGTTGTCCGTAACGATTTCTCTTGTTTGGAGAGTACGTTTTTGACATTGCAGTGTTAAATGCGGTTTGACGCAGAGTATTTTGTGTCTCAGGCTGGCCTTGTTCTTCATCTAAGCCCTCCAAGGCTTCCATTGGATTGGTCTGGACCGGTGTTTTGGATACTAACTCTTGAGGGTTTTTGACCTTTCTTTTGTCTTTGATTTCGATAAATTCTTCTTCTTTTTGAGAGGAAAATTGGGAAGTATTACTTTGAAAATCTTTAACTGGAATCGATCCCGAGACTGTAGAGTATTCATAACTAATTTTTGGTGCTTTACACTTATATTTGTGTCCTGGAGTGCGATTGTTGCAAGATTTGCATCTCTTTGAACAACTATAATATGGGTGATTTTTGGCCCCGCAGATTGTACATCCTTTGATTCGACACTCATGGTATGAGTGATCAGTTGTATGGCAGACAAAACAGTGGTTGACAACATTAAGCATTTCACAAGTCGTATATGGAATTGGTGTAAAAGTCTCTTCATTTCTTGTAGCTTGCTTAGGTAAAAAGACATTGAATTCATTTGTATCTTTATATTCCTCAGCATACTTGTCAAAAGTTTTATGATCGTTCTTCAATTTAAACATAGAAGAAGTGAGTTTTTCAAGATTATCATGATGGATTTTTTGATTCGCTCTCTTAATCATTTCTCTGTTTAATTTAAATGGTGGTGTGTTTCCTGATTTAGAATCGATAAGTATATAACTAACCGGATCTGTATCGCCTTTATCCAATTTTTTTGAATAAGGCATATGTTTTAGAATAACATCATTTGGTGATAAAAAATAATCCTTGAAATATTGAAGGTTTGTACCTGGAGCAAAAATGACTTTGCATAATATGAGTTGGGTCAGTTCCAAAGCTGGATGTTTAAAAAATTTAATTTCAAAATCATCCTCTAAAGTTGAGTATGGAAGCGCATAATAAAGATCATCCAAAACCAGCTGGCGCATCCTGGGAGAAGGATTTCCCAAAAAGGCTTCTTTGTCATAATTAATGAATAAACGTTCTTCAGGTCTTCTTAAATAAACTTCATTGTTAGTAATCTTTGAGACCTTAGTGTGATTAAGAAAAAAGATTTGAAAATTGAGAAGAACTATCTGGTTAGACAAAGAGAACAAATCCTTAAGTTGGATTTCCCAAAAGTCTTTGTTATCCGCTTTTAATGTGGCTTCTAATTTGGCTATTTCTTCTTTAAGATTGGAGATAATAGTTTTTTCCTCGGATGTACGTTTCTGGGGAGAGATAATGGAGTAGTTTTCTAATTCTTTGATTTTGAACGTTAAGGTTGTAAAAATTTCGTAATTTTGAGAACGACTGAGCCTTAATTCTTCCTTTAAAGAGTTAAGATTCTGCTTTTCTTTTTGGACTTCTTCGGTTAAAAGCTCACTTTCTTGTTTAAGAGTTTTGAGAATGACCTTCTCTAACTCGTCGTTACTTAAAAATTTCGATTCTTCACCTCTTAAAAGAATTGAGATGTTAGGATCATGAATTTCATTTAAAGTTCTTAACAAATTTTGTACTTCTGGAGGGGCGCTAAAAACCTTTGATTTCATTTTGTCAGCTTGGATTTTAGACCTTGATCTGAGTTGTCTATTCATGATAGCATGCAATTCATCCAGTTCAGCTTTAGAGAGCTGTTTGTCAGAATCGCCAATTTCAGTTAAGTTTAAGAGTCAATTTGACCGCTATCTTCCGTAGATCAATCAAGTTGCCTGTGTAGCGTAATGGTTAACGCGTTTGACTTCTAATCAAAAGATTCCGGGTTCGACTCCCGGCATGGGTTCTTCTAGCGGTTTTAGCTCAGTTGGGAGAGCGTCAGACTGAAGAGATTCAGTCACAGTTAATCTGAAGGTCGTGTGTTCGATCCACACAAATCGCATTTTTTTAATATTAATAGCTATATTTTTGAACTTACTTGTGAAGAAGGTATCTTACTATCATTCTTCTTGAAAGGTATATGTTGCTAGTTATGTTGTTAGAAAAACAACGTGTGTCACATAATTTTTGGTTTTTAAAAAACACGTATTGTTAGTCAGGTATAGTACGTTAGTTTCATTAGTGTTTATTGATTTTATATATTCCTTCTTGGGTATTATTCCCAGTGAATAAATTGACCAAAGCCAATTTTCGCAGCCAAAGATACTGATGGAGCTGAATACTTTCTAAAAAAGGTTTTTCATTTTTTGAAAAGGGTCTCTATTATGAGACTTTTCCTAGATTCTGTCTTTACCTGTTTTACAAATGCTCTTCTCTTTCTCTATGCTGTCCATTTACATACACTGTTGCTTATCATTTACAGCATCATTGGAATGAGCTGCACTTTGTAAATATCTGACACGTGCACTCGCAAATTTATAGGGTTATAGCCCCACCGAAAATATGTTCCAGATTCTATCAAAACTAGATAACAACTCGAAAAGGGTACAACACAACAAATAATAAAGTGAAGAACTAGCTACGAAAGAGACAGCTAATAGATATAGTACATCTACAAGCATGCCAACTTTCATAGTCTCAACTGTCTTTCCTGCCACTATATACACACATCTAGAATATGATTACTCCTGCATACTATTAAAAACTCGCTCTTGAAAATTTTTCCTCATCACCATACTAATTATCCATGCTCCCAAAGTAACACAATCAACCTAGTTACCCTCTGAGAATTTTCAAAAAATTTCCAACTTTTCATATTGTATAAAATTTTTAAAAGAAAAATTCTTCAGTACACCCATAGTCATATATACAAACAAGATGTCTTTACCAGCTTCCTTTGACTTGACTCAAGAAGACGCTAAGTTGTTATTAGCTGCCAACGTCCACTTGGGTTCCAAGAACGTTCAAGTATGTAAACCCCACCGAAGAGGAGGATATTGCCTGAACAACCCATGACCCGTATAAAGATTTTTATCAAGAGTGCCAACAAAAAAAAATTCAAAATCTAAAATTCAAAGAAATCATCATTATCATTATAGTGGACATATAGTAATGGCAGATAACTTCGAACATTGGTTATCATCCGATCCTTGTGCAAGAACTCCCTCCCTCCTCCCAACTCGATTTTTTTTTTTATTTTGTAAAGTTTAATACTAACAAATTTAGGTTCACAACAAGCCATACGTTTACAAGACCAGACCAGATGGTGTTAACGTTATCAACATTGGTAAGACTTGGGAAAAGATTGTTTTGGCTGCCAGAATCATCGCTGCTGTTCCAAACGCTTCTGATGTTGCTGTCTGTTCTTCCAGAACTTTCGGTCAAAGAGCTGTCTTGAAGTTCGCTGCCCACACCGGTGCTACTCCAATTGCTGGTAGATTCACCCCAGGTAACTTCACCAACTACATCACCCGTTCTTTCAAGGAACCAAGATTGGTTGTTGTCACTGACCCAAGAACCGATGCTCAAGCCATCAAGGAATCTTCTTACGTCAACATCCCAGTCATTGCTTTGACTGACATGGACTCCCCATCTGAATACGTTGATGTTGCTATCCCATGTAACAACAAGGGTAAGCACTCTATCGGTTTGATCTGGTGGTTGATCTCCAGAGAAGTTTTGAGATTGAGAGGTGTCATCCCAGACAGAACCACCGAATGGTCTGTTATGCCAGATTTATACTTCTACAGAGACCCAGAAGAAATTGAACAAAACGCCACCGAAGAATCCAAGGTTGCTGTTGAAGAAACCGAAGAAGCTCCAGCTGCTGAAGCTGAAGGTGAATGGACTGCCGAAACCGAAGATGTCGATTGGGCTGCTGACGCCACCCCAGCTGTTGAAGAAGCTGCTGCTAACAACTGGTAAGTTTGTTTTTAAATCATAATCTGGTTTAGATCTTCTCTTCCCTTCCTGGTCACAAGTATTTTTTTTCTCCTTTATAAAAAAAATATAAAAAATCGTATATGCTTTGGCTGTAATATAAGAATTAATATTGAAGTGTAGGGTATGGGTGCTTGGATCTGGAGTTTTATAGGTAATAGATATGTGAAAGCATGAATGTAGTACGGTAGTAAATTAGTAAATTAGTAGTTGTTGACAAGCTACCTTAACTACCTTGAGATCTTCCTATCTTTACTGATTCCTAACATCTATCTAATATATATATCAGTTAAATCCCTTACTATATTCACCCCTCTTAACCTATCACATATTCCTCTTCCTCTATTCACACTCCCTTCTTACCCGGACATACGCCACTATAAAACCAACGCATGAAAAATTCTTTTTATTCTTTTCCTTTTTCTTCTTTATCAATTTGATTACCAACGGATGGTAACCCCAAAATCAAAACGTATCCTAGCGGAGTAGAACGTTGGCATTTGTCAGTCCTTCTGTGGGTTTTCTCGTTCTGAGCGAATCATTTCAGAGGATAGTTTTACTTTTAGCGACCCCTTCCCTCAACTAACGTCCCTTGTGGAGGTTCTAATTGGTTGAATACCGTTTTGTTTCAAGGATCTCGAGTTTTGTTTTGTCTTCTTCGGGGTGGTTCCCAGATTAATAACCCGGTTTTTCGTTTGTTGGTTTCGTGATAATTTTCAAACTTCATGCCCGGGGTACATTTGTAGATCTATTCTAAAAGCTGGATGTAGACTTTGAGTGGGATGTAAATGAATTAAATTTATTTATTCTAGCTTATGTTCTATTGATATTTATCACCATTGTCGATATTATTTGGAATTTTTAACCAATTTTTACAGAAGTCTGTTAAATAATCAGGCCAAATACGTCCTAAGTTTAACCCTTTGTACCCTCATTACTCTCAAGGTTACTTTATCAACGAATAAGGCTGAACGATATAACCTGAAGGAAACAAACTTGATTAACTCGATATATATGAAAGTAGCGATATGCTGCTGATTAACAATTATTTAGTATTGAATAATAAATCGGGAATTAGCAAGTGAAACAGAGAAAAACTCCGGCTTGAGTATTCTGTCATAGAACGTATATAAGCCTTGCAAAGCCAAACTAGTCTACATAAGCTCCCATTTCTTTAGAACATTCCGAATATTCTATATGATATTGCTCATTCTAGTTTTGTTCCCTTTTCGATTTACTCGTGTATTGTACCTTACCGTCTCATTCATGACAAGAAACGACACAATTTGACAGGAATTTGACAGGAATCTGGCACATGCAGCGATGCGAAAACAGCTAAGCTTCCCTGAAAGAAACACAACCATACATGTTACCACGGAAAACCTCTTGTAAACGGTTAAATGTATAATTTACCCCAAACGTCAATTGATTTGGAGATACAAGAAATCTTTGTGGGAAGATAGATACCATACACAAGATTTCCAAACATGTAATAATTTGATATAGTAGAACGATTATTTAAGAAGAGCTGCCTGAGTTGATTTTTAGATTATGTGGTTCTGCTAAATCTCAAGATCAAGTCATCATTAACCTAAACATAAGTGTTCCAACTTCTAAATTCTTAGAAACCTAGTATCATGTTGTTATTTTCTCTTGACATCTTGACGTGTTTAATCTTTTGCATGTTTACTCTTTGACACCTTTGTTCCCTATCTATTCGAACCGGAATGTTACGATCTGAGATCGGAATTCTTTGATGCATCTTATCTCTTTCTCCAGATCTTCGTTAATTCTTGTCAAATTCTAGAAGATGTGCAGTCTATTCTTTTTGCTCCTTGGCATTCCAAAATCAGTAAGGAACCAACAAAGCGTGTTTTAGGCAGCACAATTGTACTATTGGAACAGAATCAAGTTCTTTCTTGATAGGTCCCCACTCTTGGTCTAAACAAGTATAGCCATCATTCCTGTTTAATTCTATGAAAATATTATTTTTAAGTCCAGAATTTTACATCCGATGCAGTATCCATATAGCTGCGAAAAGGCTTATAAAATCTCAAATAAAGAGTTCGTAATGCATTAACACATTCTTAATTTCGAGTCTCTAGTATATCCCCAGACTCATTCAACTCCACAATGCATCTTTTGTGCACTTTGGTAGCCAAATAGATCGTCTATAACATTCGTTTAGCTCTTGGGAATCCATGCCACTTTGATTCATTCAAGTCATCTCAAAGGATGGTATTTAAATCGGACCTTATCCCATCCAAATCATATCCTTTCTTCTCATTATCAACATCATCAACAACACTCCTACACTCGTTTAAATGTCTCTTCAAAGTGTTTTAAGTATCATCGCTCCGCTTCTCTTGAATGCTGCTCTCGCCGTTGCTTTCTCAGCCAATGGAAATGACAACGTCGCAGTCTACTGGGGTCAAGACGGTAATGGATCCCAGCAAAGCTTGGGTTTCTACTGTGAAAACACCCCAGCTGATATTATCATGGTTTCTTTCTTGAGCAACTTCCCAAGTACCCACTTGGACTTGTCCAATGCCTGTGGCAACACCTACCCAAGCGGTCTCTTGCACTGCTCTAACGTTGCCCAGGACATCAAAAAGTGTCAATCTATGGGCAAGAAGGTTCTCTTGTCCATGGGTGGTGAATCTGGAGGGTACGGTTTCTCTTCCGATTCCCAGGCTACCAGTTACGCCAACACATTGTGGAACAAGTTCGGTGGTGGTAAGGACTCCGAAAGACCTTTTGATGACGCAGTTGTCGACGGTTTCGATTTTGACATCGAAAACAAGAACCCAGCTGGTTATGCTGCTTTGGCCAGAGCCTTGAGATCCCACTACAACTCTGACAATTCCAAGACCTACTACTTATCTGCCGCTCCTCAATGTTTCTACCCTGATGCTTCCGATGGTGATGCTTTGCAACACGCTGGTTTCGACTTTATCTTCATTCAATTTTACAACAACGACTGCAACTTGGACCGTACCTTCAACTGGAACACCTGGAAGACCTTCTCCCAGAATACTTCTGCTAACAAGAACATCAAGATGTTTGTCGGTGTTCCAGGTTCTCCTTCTTCTGCTGGTTCTGGTTATGTCACTCCTGCAAAGATTAGACAAACCTTGGGTAACGGTATTTTGAAGGACCCAAGATTCGGTGGGATCATGACGTGGGATGTTTCCACTGCTTACGGTAACAAGGTTGAAGGTACTAACTTTGTTCAAGCCATAAAGAACATTGTTAACGGTGCTAAAGGTAGAGACGTCGAAGAAACTTCTGACGAATACTACTCTGTTCCTTCCACTACTGAATACTGTGCTGATATTACATCTGTTCCAGCATCTTGGACTGCTTCTTTCATTCCATCCACCATGGTCACTATCACCAATTCTGCTTAAGCTCAGTAATTAGGTATGTGCTCCTATACCTTGGTATGACAGCAACACTTCTTTTTTTCCGACTCTTTGAAGATTCTTAACTCTAATTGGTTAATTTAGCTAGTAATGAATAACTCAATGATAAGATTGTACGATAAATATGACACAATCTGAACGATGAGACTAGTAGTTATGAGATTAATTGAACAACTTGAGAAAATATCTTTAATGGATACTCAGAATTTGCAGCCAAAAAAAACGTCCAAGAACACCGTGGCAATTTTTGACATTCTGAATTCAAGCAGTTCCATACGTAAATCTCTCGTAAAAAGAGTCTGTATGCATCTTTTGATCGTAACAGTAACGATCCTGTCTTCCCCTGCAATTGTAACTTTTGGTCTTGCACCAAAGATAAAGTGGGATGACGTCATAAGCGGAATGTATGTTAGCCAGCAATACAGGCTCATCTCAAGTATCGCAAAATCTGCTGGGCCGCCGCATTGCATGTCGACGTTGCACAGGATTGGGTATTCCCGTACCACTAGTCAGTTTGCGCTCCACTCCCCATCTGCGTATCTCGCTTGGCTTGCCTCTGCATTGTAGTTTAAAAGTGTATCCTTTATCTTAACCTATCTGTAACTTCCAACAAACATCTCTAATATAAAAAAAACAAGTAGCAATTTCTCCCACAACTCATTGTTTAAATATATACATATTCCTGACAATAGCGCTGGTACTAAATTCCTTCTTGTTCATTTGTATCTGCCAATGACAATCAAAAATTGCACCGTTAAACTAAGCGAAAACTTCCAAGCCCTGCAGGTCTGGTTTAAACCCGAAGGTAAACAAATAACAATATCTCGCCCCGTGCCTCTATTACATCCCATCTCATCTTCCTCTATGTATCCCCCGCCGCCTCTCCGTGTTGCTCTTACACGCACGCCGAACAAAGTTTAGAATTAGATCTCTAACAACAATCCTTTAAAGGACCACTTGAAAGTAGATGTTTAGGATGAAATTCTCACAGAGGATCCAGGAGTTCATATACTCGATAAGCACCAAAGACAAGTACTCCGAGTTTGACTCGAGTAACTCGTTCAATCGTTTGAATAAACCCGACTCCGAGTCACTTTTAAACCACCACGAACTGTCCAATGACATATACATGTCAGAAGAGTATTACAACCCATTGGACGGGGTGCATGAGGTGAAACTAGCTTGGAGACACATCAAGAATTGGCTTCAAAACTATTACCCTGACCTAACCTCTACCTTGCTAGACAAGTGTACCACCTCTGACTTGAATGACTTCCAGAAGGACCTCAATATCAAGTTACCAAGCTGTGTCATTGATTTCTTCAAAATGACTGACGGTCAGTCCAATTTCGGTACTCAGAGTGACTCTATCAACGGAATCTGTTTTGGGTTGGTTTTAATGTCCTTAGATGAGATAGTTATCCTGACTGGGAACTGGAGAAAAATTGCAGATGTATTTAACATTGAAATCTCCCAATCAAAGCAATCTTTCAAGATTAATGAGCTTTCAAAATTAGAGTCTACTTTCCAGACTCCTCATATCAAAAAGAAATTAACTGGTAATATCGAAGATCTTAAAACTCCCGTGGAAGGGAACTCATCTAAGCCTGTTATGGGTTCGAACACAAAGAAAACCTTTTCAATACCGAAACAAAGATCACTTCCTCCTGGTGCAATAAACGAAACTTTTGCGCATCCAATGTGGATACCTATTCTTACAGATGAAGTTGGTAATTACATAGGAATTGATCTTTCCCCAAAAAGTGAAACACACGAAGATGATTCTTTCTTAACACATGGGATGTACGGGCAAGTGATTCTTTTTGGTAGAGAATTTGACGTGAAGTACAAAATTGCAGATAATTTTGGTGATTTTTTGCTTATGTTTGCAAATGATCTTGAAGCAGGGAATTGGGAGATTGTAAAAAACAAAAAGAACAATGATGGAGATTTGTTCATTGGAGATGAAGGCAAGTTGGTTTTCATAGATAAGGAATCCAAACTAGAAGTTCCATACATGGAGATCTTAAGGAGAAGAGCAACGACTAAGTGGCTAAAATCGCTAGAGAATGCGACCTCTTTTCCTGATTATGTTCAAGAGCTTGTTCAAGAAGTTTGCTCAAAGGATAACTTTATATTAAGATTCCGAAACAAAAACACAGTGGATAAATCAATCATCAATAACCTATCTAACATCGACAGTTTAAACGATCCTATTCCAGATGGAAATCTGAGTAGAAGAAGTCTGACTAGTAGGAGAAGTATTGGCAGCCTGAAAAGTATGGGTAGAGCAGGATTTAGAATGAGCACACAAAGTACAAAGGGTACGGACATCAGTAGTGCCAGCTCCAGGCGAGACAGCGTAAAGAATAAAATAACAGAAAGTGAGGAGGATATTTTGGATGATGTCAAGTTCTGATTGTAATAAAAAATAATAAAAGTACAGACTGAACTTGCAGAATTGCAACCATAGTTTCTTAAAGGCCTGTTTCCAATATCAATGGCTACTTTTTTTTGCAGCAATTTCTATAGGTAGTGTCAGAAGAGAATGAATGACTGAGTACTACTTGAAGATTCCTTTTGTCACTGGTAGAGCCGCAGTTTAATTCGGTTTGCGGGGTTCGCAGCTATTATAAGTTATTTTATTTGGAAACTACATTTATGTTCTATAGATTAGTTGTGAGGTATATATATCTGTAGTTCTTATGATATCAAATTTTCAAGTTTTTATTGTTTCTGTGATTGAAAGTTATTTGTTAAATAATTGCTTTTACCAGATAATCCTCTGAATGCCTTCATTTTCCCATTCAAATTCATAAGAAAAAAAGACAAACATGATCGCCAAATTGATACCCATCAACCAGAGGAACTCTAGAACATTGTTCTCATTCTGTGCTGCCTTCTTTTTGGGCTCTTCCAAAAATAATCTGAAAATAATCACAGGAACAATATAATATCTTGGCTCGAATAAAGGTGAAGGAACCAATGTGAGGATTATAGCGACTATAAATGCGAATGTACTGATAAATGATTTACCTTTGAACAATCTAATCACATTCCATGTACAAAAATGATAAATTGGAACACAAGCTATCCAGCTTTTTGGGTTCCTTAGGAGACGTCTGTAGATATAGAAGGTGTAGTGTCTGTTATCAGCAAGTAAAAATGGATGCACTATTGTGAATTTTGCAATTATAATTTTAATCAATGCCAAACTCACCAAATACCCAACAATATTAAGTCCCTTCATTCCTGTTAAAAATTTGAAATACTTCACCACAGTTTCCTTTCGTAACCAAATCGGAACAGTGAAAAAATTGATAAAAACAAAACAGTAAAACACTTGGACAACATGTGCCTGTACTTTATGATTCTCTTTGTCTCCAAAAGTGATTCCACCGTTTACTTTTAAGAAAACCCCGAATAATACGAAATTCAATAAAAATGGTAGCAAGCGGCCAAACTTGAAAAGCAGAGATTTGACAAAATTGAAGCATCTCGTTATCCCGCTACCGGAAGTATACTTGTCAACGTAAACCGCAAGAATAAAAGCGATCCAAATGATATTGGTCTGTCTCAACCATAAACTAAGGAATCCAAGCAACCCACTCAACCAAACATTTTCACGCTTCACAACATATGCCAAAGATCCAATGATTAAAATAGTGGACCAGACATCTGTATAAAATAAAAAGTAATACAAAAACATCAATGGCTGGGCAATCAAATTGGCTACCCAAAACTTGCCTGGGAACTTATTCAATATCAAGGGAAATGCCACCAACCCTCCAACCAAGTTCAAGGACCGAAGAACAGCATAATGGTTGCATAAATCGGAGTCCCCGCCTAACCACTTCAACGCCTGAACATACAAATACCCTAGAATATATAACCCAGGAGGTGTGGTGATCTTGTTGTCCCACTTGAGAAACTTTCCCCCACAATAAGTCTGACACTGTCTTAGGTGAAAGATCTCATCGATAAATGGTTCTGTGACAGTAGCTGTGAATCTGTTTTGAAGGAAAATGGAAACCAAAATTAAAACAACATAACTTCCATTCCTTACTAACCTCGATTGGCGGATCAACCGAGGAACTATAAGCATCGTTGTGTTGTCCTTTATCTTCTTCAACTTGATCTTGTTAAATTGTCCGAGTCATGTGACACGCGACTGGCTGCAAAAAAGAAGCAAAATTGGGGAACCACAAATAGAAATCACCTACACCTTCATTGCCATTGCTATGCTATTTGATACACGGCTAATACCTTCGTCTTCTTCGCCACAGACGTACAAGACCCTTCAAGTTGATGTCCCTGAGTGTGACTTCTCACCTCCTGAGATTTCAGTCTTTGATGGCTTTTCCAGCTTTCACCACAACATCAAGGTGACATCTGACCAGATCCCGCTCTCGCCAATATCTCCTGTCAAGCCAGAGATTCCAGTGGATATGATCTCCACAGCATTGGGCGTCACAAGTCCCCAAAAAGTTCTTCACTGGGAATCGGTGAGAAAGACCAAACCATTTACCTACAAGAAATCTCTCCTGTTTGTCTTTCCACAACAAAGAGAGAGAAGGCCAAAGAAAATTGATCAGATCCTTAAGGAAAGAAGTGCTTTACATGCCCCAGGTATCCGAAACGATTTCTACTCCAATTTGATCAGTTGGTCAAAGAAAAGCGGGAAAATAGCCGTTGGATCTGGCTTCTATGTCTATTGGTGGGGGGTTCACAATGACATTCAAATGGTGCCATTCGAACTGAACTTATCGCTAGTCACTTGTGTTTCTTGCAATGGAGACTATTTGATTATTGCAACTAAGAATGGCAAGTTGGTTCTTGTTGATGAAAAAAGCAACAAGGTTTTGGACACCTTTAGTAACACAGAAGGGTGTTTCTTTTGTGTGGATTGGCATCCTCGTCAAAGTATCTTCTTTGCTGGGGATGAAGTTGGTAAGGTTTCTATCTTTGAAATTAGTGACAAATCTCTTGATTGCAAAAGTATCTTCAAGTGTGCATCTGAGCAAATCTGTGGAATTGCCGTTAATGATGAGTTCACTCAGTGTGCAATTGGAGGGAATAATGATGTATGCACAATCTGTGATATTCTTCCACTCTATCAGCTCAAAGTGAGATTTAGATTGAATCACAACGCGGCTGTCAAAGCTATTGCGTTCTGTCCATGGACAAGGTCTTTGTTGGCTACGGGAGGTGGGACAAAGGACAAGAAGATTAGACTCTGGCATACTGGAACAGGAACTTTATTGAACTCCGTGGATACAAAATCCCAGATTACAGGCTTGGTCTGGTCCAAATATCGGAAGGAATTACTAGTGACTTATGGATTTAGCTCACAATCCATATCTTCCAAGTTACTTACAGTATTTCAATACCCAGAATTGAGACCCACTCGTGAAGTTCCAGCTACTGTGAATTTAAGAGTGGTGAGTTCTTCGTTGAGTTCGGATAGCCGGAGCATCTGCGTTGCGGCCAATGACTCAACAGTTAGAATATATGACTTATGGGATAGTAAGTACAGGTTGGGTAAAAATGGATCCGGATACGGAAGCCTGTTGATTGATATGAAAGAAGGTGTTGAAACACATATAGCTTTAAGATAATTAATATCATGATTGGCTGCGAAAAATGTAGACTGCATGCAACTGCAGCAAAATGGCGAAGCACACATCGAAGTGCAAAGTTGGTCACTCAAGTTTCAGAAATATCTTGGGAGTTTTTGGGAACGTTACTGTGGAGCCATTTGTAAGATGCAAACCATAACCACTATTCATTTTCTTTTCTTTTTTTGTCTTCAATTTCTTCTATTTATTGTTTATACTCTTTTCTATTAGTAACTAAGCTTCTTATTTCCTTCTTCTTAGAATATTATAATCACTCTCGACATTCCAACTTACATCATTTGCAGCTTCTTCCCAATCCCACCCGTTTCAGGATTTTGCACATGTCTTTGCCATACGCACGCACAAAATCACACTGCCCCTAAAAAGAATCATTAATTACAGATCAATTATTCTTCTCTACCAAGATGTCGGGTCCCTTGATCAATCGTTCCTTAACTACTATCAGAACTGAATTGGAGTTTTTACATGACTCCCAAGTGATAAATGAAGAACTCCTCCAAAAATTCTTAGGTGCTCTTCCTCAAAGATACCAAAAGGATATGACCCCATGGGGTGTGGACAAGTTGGCCCAAACTAACCAGCCTGCTGCTATTCCTTCGTACGCTCCTCCGAGCTATTCCACAGACAAGTTGACTCAAGACTTGTCAAACACCAATATTAGAGAGGTTGCCTCTCCTGCAGCTCCTCCAGCACGTCCAGCAGCCCCTCCTGCTCCCAAGCCTGTAGGGTATTGTAAAGCTTTGTATGATTACAGGGCCCAAGAAGCGGATGATTTGGATATTAAAAAGGGAGATAAAATTGTAATTTTCGAGCATTTGAGTGAAGATTGGTGGAAGGGACATTTGAAATCAAGTGAAAAGGTGGGTGTTTTCCCTTCAAACTATGTCTCCAATATCACAGAACAAGACTTCAAAAATGATTTGAAAGAAAGGGCCTTTATTCCGGAATATACGGCCCCTCAAGTTCAAGCACAACCTCCTCAGCAACAATACCAACCACAATACCAACAAGCATACCAACCACTGTACCAACAACTGTACCAACCAGAATACCAACCACAACAGATTCCACCACAACAGATTCCACCACAACCAATTCAACAACAACCTTCATATGGTGGGTATGCCCAATATCCACCACCTTCTGCAAACTATTACCCACAGCAACAGCCTGCTCCACAACCGGTTGCTCAAGCTCCGGCTCCAGCCGAGCCTCAGGCAGATTCCCACCTCAAGAAGTTTGGTAGTAAACTTGGTAATGCTGCTATTTTTGGTGCTGGTGCTACTCTTGGTGGGGAATTGGTCCATTCCATTTTCTAAAATGATCCTTATAGTCTGATACAAATGAAACATTCCATTATATACCCATGTACTTTTTGGTTCTTCTTTTGGTTCTTCTTTTATTCGTTTATTTCTCTTAATATATACAAGATTATTTAGATCTACCGTCAGTAACAGTATTCAACAACAAAGTGTCGTTGTCCAACAAAATTCTGTTAGGAGAATTGGCCAAGATAGCTGCAATTTCTCTAGCAGTGTCCAATCTCTTCAATTCAACGTAATCTCTGGACTTCTTGATAGCTTCACCAATCAATTGAGCAGATTCAGCTTCACCAGAAGCCTTGACAACCAATTGTTGCTTTTCTTGGATAGCCTTGTCAACCACGAAAGCAGCTCTTTGAGCATCTTGTTGAGCAATTTGCTTAGCTTCCACGGCAGCACTGAACTCTGGAGAAAAGGTCATAAAAGTCAAGGAAACATCATCAAGCAACACGTCAAACTTACCAGCACGGCGAATCAAGTTTTCCTTTACCAATCTGGAAACCTTTTCTCTTTGGGTGATCAATTGAGAAGCGTTGAATTGAGCAACAACGGATTTCAAAACTTCATTGACAATGGAAGGCAAAATCTTTTCATCGTAGTCGGTACCCAAGGTTCTGTAGATCTGAGGTAATTGCAAGATGTCTGGCTTGAACAAAACTCTACAAGTGATGTTAACCATTTGTAAATCCTTGGTACCAGTAAGGGATGCCACATTTCTAGGCTTTGCTCTGACATCGTAGACGATAGGTCTTTGCAACCATGGGATGATGAAATGGGTACCTTCATTGTAAATTTGAGGTTGAACACCGTTCAAACGGGAGTATACTATAGCACGTTGACCACCGTCGACGTTAAACAAGGCATTCTGAGCAAACACTGAAACACCACCGAGTAACAATAACCCACCAAATCCTGCAAAAAATCCAAAAGGAGACTTGGGTGGAGCACCCCCTGAGCTGGAAGTAGCAGTAGCAGCAGCCCTGGCGGCTCTACGTCTCAAGTCTCTCGATAAATTCTGCCAGTTAGGTTCACTCATTGGATAAAGAATGTAGCGGCGATTTTTTTGGTGGCGAGACCGATTTTGATAATTGGTGAGAAAGTGCGAAGGATGGGAGTTAGTGAGAGTTAGTGAAAGGTTTTGACACTGTATGGAAAACAACAATAGTATTCTGGGATGTGGTCTACAGATGTACAAGTTAACGTTTTTTTCTTAATAAATAATGCTTCTACAAATTTTATAAATATTTCTTTTCACTTTCATTATGAAGGCACACCCTCATATTCGTTCTTGGAGCTTTTGTCAATCAACTTCTTCCACTTTCTCTTCCTATTAGTTTGAATGGGATTCACTCGGAAAAACTTTTCCAAAATAAGTAAGAATAGTAATATCACAGACACAATGAAGCCAGGTGCTATCATTCCTATCAATCTCGATCTAGTAACTGTTCTTTGGTATGGACATTGTGCATAGGGCCCGCCATTTACAAAACATCCATTAACAGTAATATCATTCAAATCAATCCAAATAGGATAACTGGCATTCACTTTGTTTGCAGCTTGTTGGAGTGCTAGGTTTTCAATGTACAGCTGTGGCAAGGTGAAATTGTAACCCGGTGGGCATATATGATCATCAAAGTAATCCAGAGTCAGATTACTAACTATCCAGTTAGTAGGAGAAGTTAAGCTCTGACAAGCATATTGATAACTTTTGTAGCAATCTGAAACCTTCCACCCACTCTCATACATTGCCACACATTGGAATGCCACATTCACGCCAGCAACTGGGTCCTTCCCAACATCGAATTCAAGCTCAGAGTCACTATGATCATTCCAATCACTATCTGGTTGGTTTGTGCCCCAAGACCAAAACGAGTATTGTATGAACTGTTGAACTGCATCATTTATAGCAGAATATTTTGGTAAAGAAGTGGCACTTTGACTGGGCTTTGCAAAAACTGTAGCTGTAGAAGGTACATCGTTGTCAGTTGTACTAGATTGCAGCTTGGGGCTTGGTTTTTGATCGACATCAATATCATACGCTCCAGCATTTAATATCGGTGCTATTCCACACTTGACAAAGTTTTTAAAAGTCTTATTATCAAATGGCTGGTCATCACTATCCAAAACATATTTGAATGTCAGCATTGTGGATTTAAATTTAGGTGACGGAGACGTTACTGAAGTTCCGCTAGTTGGTACTAAAGGACTAACGTCTTGGATTAAAGAAAGGCAGTCTTCGTAAAATGAAGAGTTTCTTGTGGTTTCCACCACATTGGAGGCGTTAAAAAACAAAGTATCAGAATCCAGGTCCGAAATATTGTAGCTCCTAAAGCCCTTTGCCAAATGGTTTGATATTACGTTTATCATTATTCGATGAGTCTCTGCTGCTGCAAATGAAGGGTACCCACCAGGGGTCTCATAGAAAGGATCAACTAAATTGCTATCTTGACTGAATTTAGCAAGATTAACAGGAGTGAAAAGAAAATTGGACAACAGCGAAATACTGTCATTCAATGTTGCATTCCCATATTGTAGGACAGTTGGGTCGGTAATTCTAACAGTAGAATTACTCACATTGATGGTTTTCAAATTAATCAATAGCTGTAGGAAATTGGCTTGCAAGTTTGTATTCATTATAGTCATAAATGAGTTAAAGATCTGTAGTAACCTATCTACTGTGAGTTCAACTTGGCAATCATACACCAGATTTTCCCATAGTAGCAGTTCTACATTATTACCACTTTCATTGGGCAAAGTATTATTCATTCCAAAAGGAGCAGGACAAAGCTGCCATAAACCACTGAATTCGTTCCAGTACAAATCAACCATAAATGTTTGAATCCCAAAGTTAAGCAAGCTATAAACCTCAGTTAAAGAATCTAGCGAGTAACCCATTGGCTCAAAAACCATAGAATTTAAAGACACCCCCCATAGCGTTTCTCGAGGTATAGGTATTAGTCGGGAGATATCTCGTTGTGTTCGTTGTGCAATGGTGATTTGCTCACCTGTTAGAGAGTCTATTTCCATTTATATTATCCAAAAAGAAGTCTGTTAAAACTGTTTTTTTTTCTATATCTGGAAGTCAGTTTGAACTTGGACCATCATCAAAAAGGAGATAGACCATATTGTGAAATAAGATAGAAAGGTGGATGGAGTTGTTTCTTGTTACTAGTTTAATAACTACCAAGATTAAATACTATGTAGTGTATTTTTCACATAAGTGACATATTTTTCATATCTACAAGGTATGCAAACTATGCTATTTAAGTGACAATTTCTAGCAACAAAATGTATACTTCTACCCTCCTACATTTCACCTTCTCCTGGGATTCTAGTCACAGAGTTTCTTCCCTGGTGGGACTCCACAACCGTGCTTCGCCTTACCTTCAAAAAGATCTAGAATTCCATAAACACACCAGGTGGTTGGTTTATTGTTGAAATGTCTTGTTTTCATAATGAAATTTCAATAGTTAACACCATCTATCGCCCATCCTAAGCCCAGTAAAACTCTACCAAATATTGTTATAACTATACACTTGAAATTTCTTGAGAAAAAATTTTTATAAAATTTCCGATATAGTGTAACGGCTAGCACGGTTCGCTTTCACCGAGCAGACCCGGGTTCAACTCCCGGTATCGGAGCTTCTTTTTTTTCCATTTTTAGGCTGCAAAATATCGATTTGTAAATATACTTGAATACTTTTTTTTTGTTTGTATGTAAATACTGATTACCTATTATGTTTAAAGCTGATTTATTTTGCAATTACTCTACTTACTTATTGTTAATTCCATAAAAGCTAAATAAATATTTGGTGGTAAATATTTCAATAATTTCTGAAAATTTAGCAAAATACTGAAAAAGTCTTTACAATTGTGAAAAATCTTGAAACGTAAGAAGGAATAGCATAAAGAATCAAAATCAATGTTTATTTAACGATTATATCATTACTACAACGTTTGGATGCCCTCTTTCCATCTATACCTCTTGTATCTAAAACATGTCGATGACATAAGCTACGCGTCCCAAACAATATGTAAACGCTGAGGAACTTAAGTTGAAGATGGAGCAGGAGAATGTCCTTAGAAGCCATATTAACTGGGTTGAATGATCAGCAAAGACAAGCAGTGGAGACACCCAATCACAATGTCTTGCAGATAATCGCTGGACCTGGCACGGGGAAGACGAAAGTCCTTGTTTCTCGAGTAGCTTACTTACTCTTGGTAGAGAAGATACCGCCAGAAAGGATCATTGTTACTACTTTTACCAAGAAAGCAGCCAATGAGATGATCGAGAGACTTTTACCAATGCTTAAAGGAAGCAACATCGATTTGTCTAAGTTGTTGATTGGGACTTTCCACAGTATTTGCTTCCGTATCATCAAGAGATTTGGAGCACCGTTGAAATTGGAAGCGTTCAATATTGCAAATGAGAACGATAGTGACAAGATATTGAAGGAGGTTTTTACGTTTATGGACCCAGAGAATGTCGATTCCATCAGAAATTCTCCAGAGTCGGAAGTTTTTAAAACAGAGAAAGATAATCAGGGGACATGTGGACTTGAAATACGAAAGGTTAAGAAGGCAATTTCTAGTTTAAAGGCCAATGCAATTACGCACGAGTTACACAAACAATCAAACGATAGCAACAAGACTCTCATGGTATTGTATACCCTCTATCAAGAGAGATTAATGAAGAATTTTCTTCTAGACTTTGATGATTGTTTATTATGGTGTTATAAATTAGTCACTGGCAATCAAATTCTACAATACATAGAGCATGTGCTAGTTGATGAGTTTCAAGATACCAATGAACTCCAATTGCAATTGATGTATGAATTTGCCAGGGGTCACCCATCAAGACCCAAAACGCACCACAATGTAACCATAGTTGGAGATCCAGATCAGTCAATTTATTCATTTAGAGATGCGCAAGCTGCAAATTTCGTGAAAATGGAAGAGCACTATTCCAAGAGAAATATAAAAGTTGAAAAAATCATTCTTAATGAAAACTATAGATCAACCACAGATGTGCTTGATTTTTCTGAATTATTGATGAGACAACAGGAAAGCCGAGAACAGAAGATCTTGAAATCTCAAGTAAGTGATTCATTCAAACCTGTCTACCATAGAACAACCACACCCAGTAGCGAGTCTCAATGGATAGCGTATCAGATTTCGCAACTTGTAAAAACAGGTATAAAGCATGGAGACATTGCAGTCTTGGTTAGAACTGGCTACCAGACTAGAGCTATTGAAGATGCATTTAGAAAGGGCAGGATTCCATATCTTATGGTTAGAGGAAAAGCATTCTGGGATAGAAAAGAAGTGATAGCTATACTTGACTACTTAAGAGTCGTGGGGAACGAAAGAGATCGAGTGTCGTTGCTCCGAATCTTGAACTATCCCAAGAGGGGAATCGGTGAGAAGACACTTTCTGAAATCGAAACTGTAATTGAAAAAATTACCAAGAACTCAGGTTTCTCATCCGAAAGCTTGAACAATGCACTTAAATATCTCAAGCTCACTGCAAGGTGCCAAGGTTCGATTAAGAAATTCATTAAATTTATCAACGAGGCAAGGGAAATCTTTGCAAAGGGAGATAAGAATGCACTTTTTGAATTTGTGTATGAAGGTTCAGGCATGAAGGATGAGTTGAGAGAAGATGAGAATGCCGGATTAAACATCCTTGAAGTTAAACAATTGTTTTGTGAATATGAACTTGAGGACGATATTTGGATAGATGAGGATGGACTGGAATTCGTAATGGACCAACCTAACATTATTATTTCGTTTATTCAATCCATCGGGCTATATGAAACACCACCAGAAGAAGAATCAGTTCCCAAGGTTTCAATCTCAACAATACACGGATCCAAAGGTCTTGAGTGGCCTATTGTGTTTGTTCCAGGATTGAATGATAACATGCTTCCAGCTTCCTTTGCATCTGCAGGTGGCGACGAATCTATAAATGAGGAGAGAAGATGCTTTTATGTTTCTACAACAAGAGCAAAGACTTTATTGTACCTTTCTTCTTATAGTGAAAGTGGGTACAGAACATTCCAAGAATCTAGATTTATATGTGATATCAAAAAGCAAACGACATCTTTTCAACATGCCTTAAAGGACGAAGGCTCAGTGAGGAAATTGATGAAAATGATTGGGAGAAATATCGAAGAGAACTTTAACTTTAATGAATTTTGTGCAAGTTATGTTCGTAATAGCCGAGACGTGTACAGTGGGGTCGATAACGGAACCAGTCAAGAGTTTGGCCAATCATTTGGAAGAAATAATGGAAATTTGTACAATCCAGGAAGATTTGGAAGCCAAAATGTGCAACATTTTGAAACTGCCAAACCCACAGTTCCTTCCAAGGCTCCGCCTTACGTTATCGAAAAGAAGAAACGACCATTGACAGCGAAACTGTATAGAACTTCCAAACAGTTTTGTCCTCCGAGGATAGAAAATAAAGAGAAATTTGAAAGTTCAATCTCATCAAAGTCATCACGACCATAATTATACCGATAATAGAAATTTACCTTTGAAAGCATAAATCTAAAAAGGTCTTCACTTGCATATTAACCGTGGATACAGTAAAATCAGAAAGAGGGTGGAATATGGATATATATCAGGCAAATAAGATTCACAATTTGAACAAATCATTCCTTTCTATATGTATAATCAGCAACAATTATCATTGAAGTAATGCTGAGAGGCACATTATAAAGTGTTTTATTGGTCCAATCAATACAATCCATGCATCATGTCACTGGACTAAAATCGCGTTAGAAGTAATTATGATTGCCTAATTAGGAACAGATAAAAATACAAATGAAACTTTAGAAAACCTTCGTACTCAGGGACAAGGTATAAATGATGAGATATCCTTTTAAGTTGAGTATTACGTCAATCTGAAATAATTATACTCCTTCTGTCCCCTTCCATGACGATTACCCCTAGAAAACAGTATAGAAAAATAGTATATTCTCCTACAGATGAGTTGCACTCTCCCATACTGAAACAGTTGTTCAAGAGAAAACATGTAAAGAAGGGAAAGACTAAGAACTTGATTTTACAGAGATTGAGAATGGCAATAGAGTAGACAGGTGTGATGAATCGAAAAATAATGCCAGGTATGATATTTGGCAGGTGAATTGGGTATATAGGGAAACATTTAAAAGATCGAATTTAAAAGAGAAATATACAATAAAGATACAACAAAATCCATGGCTATGTGTATTAAATTTTTTTTCTTTTTAGTCTACTTTGTAATAGTGAAACTCCATGGGAAAGTCAAATGGACGTTTTTGTCGTCATCAACAAACTTGGTGATGGCGGAGTAGTTACCTCTGGCCAACATCCCACTTGGGGCTTCAACTTCAGTGAACTTCTTCTCATAATATGGCTTGTCAGTGGTGCTTGGAGCGTAACTACCCAAAGGTTCTTCAGTTTTATCTACTCTAATACCAGACTTCTTAACAGAATGTAAATATTTCAAACCAGTGATAATTTCATGTTGAACTCTGAATTTGACAATCAATTGATAAATCAGCTTTTCCTTGATAGCGAAATTGATGGTTTTACCGGCAATGGTGTTACCA
This sequence comes from Aciculoconidium aculeatum, assembly GCA_030579395.1. Taxonomy (NCBI): domain Eukaryota; kingdom Fungi; phylum Ascomycota; class Pichiomycetes; order Serinales; family Debaryomycetaceae; genus Aciculoconidium; species Aciculoconidium aculeatum. The sequence continues at coordinate 21,875 of JAKTQU010000001.1, forward strand.
TCAGCATCTTCCAAGTTGATGAGAATTGGATCTAATTCTGGTTGATCTGGGAATTCCAAACCTATTTCAACCACAACGACCTTACGGGCATCACCTGCCTTAACTGGGTAAGAATTCGATGCAGCGCTCAAACCAAGAGAAGCTTTCCACTTTGCAAGCGATTCATCTTCAGCATCTAACTTGTTGTATTCATCAATGGTTTTCTTTTCACCAACGGTGTAACCTTCAACGGCTTCTGGGATTAAATCGTCTTCGGCGGACATTTTACTATGAATAACTTGAAAAGAAGTATTTCTAAAAGGAACTTGTTAGCTATTCAAGACCTGGGAAATTTATTACGTATCACTAATTGGCAATAAAATACACAACAATATAAAAAACATCCAAAGTGCAACACATCCCCTAATATTGTGTGAAATGGTTACAAGCAAAAACCCAAAGTGCAACGGTTTAACTGGTCGTCAAGGAGCTGACGAACACTAAGGACGAGGAGGTTGTAAACGAGGTTGTGCGCATTAAATATTTTTTTTACCAAAAGAGCTCTCAATGCATTCAATATACAAACAATCGCTCGATACATGTACATTTATATATTATGTAGAAGTAAATATAAATACACCAATATAAAATACACATATAAATACATACCGATTTTACGTCTTTTTTTTTTTTGTTATTTTTTTTTTTCTCTCTCTCTCTAAATTTATTCTCTGTTTTTATATCGTCTCTTCTTTTTATCATCAGGTAATATGATATAAGGATTGTTCAATATCCTTCGTTCTGTCTCTCTGTCATATGGCGGGCCATATACAGGATAAGGATAGTAGGGCGATATTGACGAGACATTGGGCCCCGGAACTGGCATCATTTGATAGTGTGGTGGATTAAAGGGATATGGATGAAGAGAGTGGACATGTGGAGGCGGAGGAGGGGGCGGAGGAGGGTGATGGAGGTGTGGTGAATGCATGGAATGAATATGTGACGAATGTATATGCTGAGGAGTATGCATCAAGTTTTGATTGGGGTAGATTGGGGCTATTACTGGTGACATTCCTGGTGACATGACTGGCCCCATAGAAGGCCCCATTGGTGACATCATCGGTGACAGCACCATCGGTGACAGCACCATTCCTGGTGACAGCATCATAGGACTGTGCAACGGCGATTGGTTCAAGCCCTGTGCTGGTAAAATGGGCGAATATTCAGACGGAACCACCGTTGGATACCCATACATAAACCCCGGTGGTTGAAGCACCTCCTCTTCATCTTCATCTTGGAATATCTGATCTCGTACCTTTTTGTACAATGCTTCTTTCAGTGCTCTATCAACTTCTATTTTATTACTTTCCAGGCGTGGTTGCGAAATTTCTTTGGGCTCCTTAATTTCTTTCTTTTTCATAATTTTAGGTTTGTTCTTTGTCTCATGTTTATTATGACTTTCTACTAATTTCTTAAATGTGGATGAATTTATGAGTTTCCAAAACGGAACATACTCAAAGTTGGGAATTGGCGTTACTATGATTTCATTCAATTGATTATTTATATGTCTTAGGTTATAATACTGACATAATTGATGTGAAAGGAGTCTATAATAGGAGTTTCTAAGAATGGTTGAAGGGATTATAAGCGGCGAATGCACACAATTCTCGGGAGTTTTGGAATGGGGATTCACACCTCCAGCTTCATTCTTGATTTTGTCATCCTTTTCATCTTTGCGGGTTCCTTGTTTGTCCTCAATCTCCTCTTGGTTCTCCTTGTTGGTTTGCTTCAGTTTTTCATCTCCATTCTCACAAATCCTATTAATATATTCCACCAATTCCTTCTCTAACTGTAACAAAAAAAACCTCTCCTGTTGCTTATTCAATGCACTCTGTATACTTTCTGGAACTTCCATCTTTTCTTATCTAGGTACCCTTTTAAACAAGAAATTAAAATATTCCAAAAAATTGTGAAAGCAAAATTGAACAGGTCACGTGAAAGCGGCTCTAGTTTTGATTTTTTTTTTTTTTAAACAAAAGGAACCGACTTCCACTTAGTAAACGGTTTGTCAATAAGATGTCTAGTGCAGATGAGGTAAGTGAATTGAACCATGCGGGAAGTTCTAAAAAAGCATTATTAACAAATAGATGAGAAATAAGAGATTGGCCAGATTGGGTGGGGGCTCAGTCGCTAAGGAGAATGAAAAGAAGGTGGAGAAGGTGGAGAAGGTGGCAAACGACAAGAAACAAGGTTCTCCGATTCCAAAGGAATCAAAAGCTCCACTGATTCCAACAGTGACACCAACAGTGACACCAACACCAGAGATTCCCACATCAACTTCGTCCTGGATCATAACTCAATTGGAAGTGATCTTTAAAGCTTCAATCAACCCCAACTCACCATTAACTTATCTTGAATCACTTTGTGACGAGAACCCGGACATAGCGAATACCATGGACGAGTCTCACTTGGAATCGATCTTTATGGAAATCTTGACTGATATAGGCACTCCTAACCCAATTGATTACCTTTATTCTGTCTACACCAATGCATACAAATCAAAGAGGTTAGTGAGTGTGAAAACAGCAAACTCGCAAGCAAAACAGCAGATTCTTAACCAAATCATCAAGCTTTCCACGTCGTATGGGTTCATTTGTTTCCAAATCCCAGACATGTTTGTAAACAATGATTTGAGATATGCCACAAACTACTTTATTGACAACTTTGCGAATATATCTCCATTTTTCCTTGATATAATCAATGTCAGTGCTGAGCAGGATTCAGTAATCGATGTCTTGAACTATATTCTTCCTTCGTTAAGTGTCCGAATGAGTGACTTGAGCAACAGGCAATACTCCAACTATCTCAATGTATTGGAATCCTTGGTCAGTATCAAGGCTGTAGCCAGTGTGTTTTCATCTGTTGATGGGTTTTTCCCAACCAAGATCAACGGGAATACCCAAGAGATTGGAAGCGACAACCCGTTGGACTATGAACTTCATACTTTACTCGGCCCATTCTTAAGATTGTCTCCATTGTTACCAACCCAAGCAGCATCGTACTTTGACGACTTGGAATCCAAAGCAAGAATCGGCATGGCGTTTGAATCGCTTCAAAACGAATACAAGGGCATTTTGGATAGATTATTTTTCATAGTTGATAAATTGATCCGTGGTTCTCCTCAAACTAGACAGGATCTTTTATCGTGGTTTGCACGCTTGGTTAACATTAGTCATTTGAGATGTGGTTCCCACGCGGACTTTAAGAAGTTGTCTTCTGATGGAATCATGTTTAACATTTCCATGATCATGATAAGATTGAGTATGCCATTTATGGATTATCCGTTATATCTGAAACTTGATAAGATTGACCAGTTGTATTTCTTCAAAGCGGAAAGCTTGGATATAAGTAACGAATCCTGCGTCAACGCTACCCTCGAAGAGGTGAAGGAAGCGGGCGAGGACCATATCCAGGATGACCTGACTGTTAATTTCATCTCCCATTGTTTCTTCATCACACTTTCTTATCTTCATTACGGGATTGGTGGGATTTCAAACCATTACGAGAGAATCTCAAAGGAAATCAAACAATTAAAGGAAAGAATCGACATGATACAGGCAAACCAAACCCCTCCTGGAATCCAACCACATATGATGGGAATGATGAGAACACAGTTACCACAGTTTAACAAGATGTTGAACGACCTCAAAGCCCTTAAATCTGCCATCCAAGCCATTTTCAACTACAGAGAGTTCCAGAATGATATCTTTGATTTTGTTATCGGGTCACTTAAATTCTTTAGAATGGTTATTAGTGGCGGAAATGAATTGCAGATCCCAATCTATAAAATCTCTTCTATTTCCGAATTAGATGATACAGACTTTTTAAAGACCAAAAGCCCAACTCCTTGGAGGTACTTCCCTGAGTTTATGTTGGAAGGGATCATCAATTATTGTAAGTTCTCGTCGAATTTTAGAGGATGTCCTTTGGTAGATAACACAGAAAAGGCCCAGTTGTTTGTTGAGTTTGCCATTATCTTGTTGAGATGCCCCGAGTTAATTGGGAATCCGCATATGAAGTCCAACTTGGTGCAGGTTTTGTTTTATGGAGCATGTCCTTTACAAAACGGAGAGCCTGGGTTTTTCAGTGGCATTTTCAATTCCAATAAATTGGTTTTGCATAATATCTTATACTCCTTGCTTGACTTTTACGTCTTGGTTGAAAAAACAGGTGCATCTTCTCAATTCTATGACAAGTTCAACACTAGATTCTACATTTCGGTTATTTTAGAAGAGTTATGGAAGAATCCAAGTTATCGTGCCCAATTAAGCGACTATTCCAAGAATAACGTGGACTTTTTTGTTCGATTTATCGCTAGAATGTTGAACGATACCACGTATTTATTAGATGAAACGTTTAAGGAATTGAACAACATACACACGTACCAGGTTGAAATTAGAAAGAGGAGTGCAGGAGAAGAAGCCAATGAGGAATTAGGCACTGACGAAGAGTTGAGTGAGAAACTCGAATCCTCAGAAAGAGTGGCTAAATCTTATATGGGATTACTGAACAAGACGATGCAATTATTTAAATTGTTCACAAAGGAAGTACCACAGGGATTTGTTCTTGGGGAAATTGTAGACAGATTGGCCGGGATGTTGGACTACAACTTGTCGATTATGGTTGGACCCAAGTGCTCCAACTTGAAGGTGGAACAGCCGGAAAAGTACGAGTTTAACCCCAAGCAAACGTTAAGTGATCTTTGTCAGATTTATTCCAACTTGGCTTCTCAGGATAAGTTTGTTAGTGCTGTAGCCAAGGATGGGAGATCTTTCAAATTGTCATACTTTGAAAAGGCTGAACATATTTTATCTACCAAGACTTATACGGACCCCGAAGTGATCAAGTCGTTGGTTGACTTTTCCAAGCGAGCCGAGATCCAAAGACAAAACGAAGAAAACGAGGAACTTGAGTTGGGCAATATTCCCGACGAGTTCTTGGATCCTTTGATGTATACAATCATGGAAGACCCTGTGATTTTGCCAAGTTCTAAGGTAAGTATTGACAGATCCACCATCAAGGCTCATTTGTTGAGTGATGCCACGGATCCTTTCAATAGAGTTCCTTTAAAGTTGGAAGATGTCATTGAAGATATCGACTTGAAAAACAAAATCACAGAGTTTAAAAGGGAAAAGAGAAGTAAAAAGTAGAAGTCATAAGAAATCCAATACCTAATTGAAATAATTACATGTAGACCTTTCTAGTTTTATCCAATTCACTACATAATGAATACCCAGTTTAAAAATCAGCTTAAATTTTTATTAGACACTATTACATACAACCAAGAACGCTTAAGCCTTGATAGCGAACTTCTTTTGTGGGAAAGCAGTTCTTTGCTTTAAAGCCTTGACAGTCAATCTGTTCTTGTCTTCGTCAGACAAAGCTCTTCTCAAAGCTCTGGTCTTCTTGACTCTCATGTCCTTTGGTTGGAACTTCTTGTCAGCGTACAAAGCTCTGACAACTTCTCTTTGGTTCAAGTTGATGACAGTCAAAACTCTGGCAATGTTCTTTCTGACAGTGTTGATTCTTGGCAAGGATGGTCTTTGCAACTTTTGGACCTTCAAGTTGGCCAATTCTTGCTTTAATTCAACCAATTGTGTTTCTAATTGTTCCTTAGACTTGACACGTAATTCAGCAGCTTTGAGGACGGAAGACTAGGTTGTTAGTATATAGTTTGAAACAGACATAGTTGAAGGTGGAAAACTCTTGGATGATTGTCGATTTCATGTGAAATTTCATTTATTTCAAGTGATATAATATTTCGGTTTACTTGGTATTCAGTTTGGAATGGTTCATCTATCTTGTGTCTATCTTTCCATTACTTCACTATAATATATCGTGCTCTCACATACCATTATTAACTTGGATGCTATATTAAAGAAAACCACTAAACAGCGTATTTTTAAATTTTTGTAAAAAGTCAAAGCTGAAAATTTTTCCCAACTCGCGGGAGATGTGAAAAGCTTTGTCAGCAGCATATACAAGCATTACCTAATAATAAAGTGTAGATGTCTGGAGTATAGTTTGTTACTGCGAGTCAGGTGACAAGGGTTCCAGCCCTATCAACGAGACTGAGGTGATCCAGATCGGATAAGCTTTAGTGGTACAAAAGTTATTGGTGGAGGTTAAAGGGGTGATAAGAATATAGATATATAGTGTGGCAAACGCATATTTCTATTTTGAACACAGACCCTTTCGAGTGTGCCCTCGCATTCCCACATACGATTTTTATTGTGGATTCTTTGCCGTTGTATATATCCTCATATGGCTTTTGCTCTTTTGTTTATGATCGATTCCTACCGATTCTTAGTAAATGTATATTATTTATACAATCAATCAATAGCTACATACAATGTACTAATATAAAGCTCTTAAGCAGCATTCTTCAAGTTGTTAGACAACCATTCCAAACCTTCGTACAAACCGTCACCAGTGGTGGCACAGGTGGCTTGGATGTACCAAGGTCTTTGTCTAATAGAGTGCAAGCCCAACTTTTCGGTTATTTCAGCGGCGTTCATGGCGTTTGGTAAATCCTGCTTGTTAGCAAGAACCAACAAGTGAGCGTTTCTCAACTCATCTTCGTTCAACATTGGTTGTAATTCTTCTCTAGCCTCGGCAATACGGTCTCTATCGTTAGAATCGACAACGAATATAATACCTTGGGTGTTTTGGTAGTAGTATCTCCACAATGGTCTGATCTTGTCTTGTCCACCGACATCCCACACTGTGAAGGAGATGTTCTTGTATTCAACGGTTTCAACGTTGAACCCAATGGTTGGGATAGTGGTGACGATTTCACCAAGCTTCAACTTGTACAAAATGGTGGTCTTACCGGCAGCATCCAACCCAACCATCAAGATTCTCATCTCTTTGTTACCAAAGAGGTTATTAAACAACTTGGAAATAGTCAAACCCATCTCTGTTCTCTTTATTAAATGTGTATGCTTTTTTTATTTGGACACTTGTTTTGTTGTTCAATTTTTCTATGGATTCGGCTTATGTAATGAGACACGTACAAGATAAGCGGTGTAGAGTATACGAGGTATGGTTGAATAGAAGAGAAAGAACTAGAGCCTATTGTGTAGTAACTTTACAGATGGATCTATTCATGAGGAATTTCTTTTCCTATCATGATGTGCACTGGGTAAACTCTTGCATTGAATCTGATACAATCTGGTTCTTGTTTTATTGATGACCTTATTTGATTCAGAGGCAAAAGTGCGTTCCACTTCTAATATATGGCCCATACACTCTTCTAACCTATTCTATTCAAACACACTAGCTCCGGGTCCACAAAATCAAATCCGAAGTTCTTTACCAAGAGCGAGCCATACATTTATTTTACATTTCTTCATTAAACTGTCAGAATTGTCAAATGATAGATCATTGCTATCACATTCATGGGATGGCTATTTGTAATCAGTATTCAAATGTTGCTGCAATTGCTCTACCCAGTATTCTGTAATGGAAGGTAGATGCGAAAAACTTTGTGTACAAGGTTACCTTTCTTAAGGTTTGAAAGGGTCTTACAAGTGTGAAATTTCCATCTCGGTTGAAATTCCTTGAATGGCCTACACTTTCTCTCTTATCTTCTATTCACTATTTCCCGACATTAACCTTACAATTGGAGTACTTCTGAATAGCTCTGATGAAAACAGCATAGGAAACATCCTTGTTATCAGGTTCCCAGTACAATTCACTCAATCTGATGTGCCAAGGAGGATAGTCATGTAATTGCAACTTTGGACCAAAGCAAATCACCAAGTCCGGTTCTGGACCAACCAACTCAACCAATTCTTCATCAATCAACTCAATGCTAATGTCGTCTGGAGACAATTCCTTACTGACTGCCAATTCACACATGGTCTTGGTCAATTCAACAATGGTGGGTTTCCCGTCCTCTCTGGACAACAAGTTGATCTCCAAATCAACTGGATTCGACTCGTCGCTGTTCTCACTGTAGAAGGTGACATTACTGTGAGGGATCTTGATGCTGAAGGAGGGATGGTCTGAGCCGAAATAGCCAGCCAAGTTGCGAGAAATGGACTTTTTAAGTAATGGAATGCACTCGTTATTAACAAGCGACCCGGCGTACTCGTATATGGTTAGATGAGGGATGCCTGCGGAAATGGTCCACGCCGCCAATTCGCTCATCTGGGCCACTAACCCATCGATTCCGCCGTTTTCATCGTCATCCTCTTTCAAGTCAAGAACACACAGTATGCACTTGGGGAGTTTAGCTAGCTTGGTAACATCGTCCCTGATCAAGTGAGGGGATTTGGAAGGGTAGTAAGTCAAGGTTAAGAATTTCAAGTGGACTTTTCTGTAGGCAGTTTGGGCGTTTCTATAGATCGAAAGAAGGAAGAAGATGCATAGTAAGGACAAATGTGCCGCCAAGTCCAAGAAATAAGAAACCAAGGGCGAGGAAGTCTTTGAATAGGCTTTAATCTTTTCATCGAGAACCTCAGGGCTAGGAATGGCGTGGATATCGGGATTGCCAATGGACTTGGTGGCTTCATAAATGGTACTGATCACATTAGCGTTGGAAGATTCCTTTTCAGCGCCAGCGCCATTAGAAGGAGTCAAAATAGCGGATGCTGGAACAGGAGAAGACATTTGGACCGGTCTAAGCTCCGGAGCTGACTTACTGGATGTTTCTATAGATGGAGAAGTCATTGAAATGTGATAAAGGCTGCCAAAATTTTAATCGCGCCGGTGATTTTTAGAAAAGTGAGTAAAGTGGTACAAAGGAGAAACGAGAAATGAGAAATGAAGAAATGAGAAATGAAGAAATGAGAAATGAAGAAATGAGAGAAATGAGAGGAATATATGAAGAGGAAGAAATGAGAAATGAGAGGAATGAGAGAAATGAGAGGAATATATGAAGAGAGAAATGAGAGAAATATATAAAAAGAAGATAAACGAAGAGCAATGAAGAGGAATATATAAAGATCATCAATTCAAGAGATGTACTTACATATAGATATATATATATATACATATATATATACACATACACCCATCACTACTCTATGTACTCAGCCAATGTGCTCATTCTTCCATATAAACATTCTAATTATCTTGTAACCGAATGCACGTTAAAATCATGCAAGTGCCAAACAGGTTTCAATAAAGTCCCCCCACATTCCTGCCTTTTCTCCCTATTTTCTCCGCTGTAATTCCTTCTACCCCATACTAGGGCAAAAAAAACGATCTAGAAATTTCAAAGTGCACTCTACTCCACCAGGTTCTCCACAAATTGCATCACAAGCCGTTAGCAGGGTAGAAGTGTATCAAGGAGAAGTATCTTTGATTTATACAGAATACTACAGTATCAGTACGTCCTTAGTACATCCTCATACTACATTCCTAGCATCCTCATACTCCAGCTCTTCCCCTCAGCATGAAAGTGTTCAAATGGATGGAGAAAATCCTATACGATAGCACGATAGAGGAAGAACACTACCGTAAGATGCGACAGAAGTCGTCGTCCAACTCGGCCTTTGTGGTGGGGTTGGTAGCGGCCGTCGGGGGCTTTTTGTATGGCTACGACACGGGCCTCATCAATGACATTCTTGAAATGCAGTACGTGACAAGAACGTTCCCTTCCAACAAGGCCAGCTTCACCTCCCACGAGCGTGCCCTTATCACAGCCACGCTTTCGCTCGGCACCTTTTTCGGCGCCCTTATAGCGCCTTTAATCTCAGATAACTACGGAAGAAAATTCTCTATAATATTATCGCTGGCGGTGATATTTAACGTTGGCAACATCTTGCAGTGTATATCTTCCACCGTGGTGCTATTGTGCATCGGACGAACCATCCTGGGGATCTCCGTGGGCATTTTATCGGCTATTGTGCCGTTGTACCAAGCAGAAGCGTCGCCCAAATGGGTCCGGGGCTCTGTTGTTTTCACCTACCAATGGGCCATCACGTGGGGTCTTCTAATAGCCTCTGCTGTTTGCCAGGGAACTCGGAAAATCAACTCGTCCGGTTCGTATAGAATCCCCGTGGGTATCCAGTTTGTATGGGCTCTCGTGTTATGTACTGGAATGATGTTTCTTCCAGAACTGCCCCGGTATTATGTCCAGAAAAACAACATAGAGAAGGCGTTGAATAGTCTTACCAAACTCAGAAGACTCCCGTCGGACGACCCGGACTTGATTGAGGAGTTGGTGGAAATCAAGGCCAACTACGATTACGAGCTTTCCTTTGGCTCCACTACCATTCTAGACTGCTTTAGAAGCGGAGGGGGAAGACACAAGCAGGTTTTGAGAATGGTCACGGGGATCGGAATCCACGCCTTCCAACAATGTTCAGGTATAAACTTTATCTTCTACTACGGAGTCAACTTCTTTGCCCTGACCGGAGTTAAGAACTACTACATTATCTCCTTTACCACGTATGTCGTGAACATGATCTTTACTATCCCGGGAATCATTCTTGTGGATCTCATAGGTAGAAGACGACTAATGCTTGGAGGAGGTATAGGCATGTGTATTTCCAATTTACTAGTGGGAGTCACGGGGGTAACTATTCCAAAGAACGAGGTGAGTTCTATTCTAAGCATTTCCTTCTCCTGTGTATTTATAGCTTGCTTTGCAAGTTCCTGGGGTGGCGGAGCTTGGGCTATTGTATCGGATATTTATGGGATTAGTATCCGTCAAAAAGCCATTTCTATAACCGTGGCCACCAACTGGCTCGTGAACTTCACTTTTGCTTACATCACTCCGTATTTAATTGATACGGGGACACATACTGCAGCCCTTGGAAATAAGATCTTCTTCATCTGGGGAGGACTTAACGCTTTAAGTGTGGTTTTCGTCTACTTCACTTTATACGAGACCAAGGGGTTGAAGTTGGAAGAAGTGGACTTTATGTACGATAACTGTGAAAACGCGCCTCTGTCCAGCAAATTCAAAAGTAGAAAGTTGGATTATGGCAATTATAATGATACTTATAAGAACATCATGGAGAGCTCCAATGCTTTATCCACTGCTGTTAGTGCCAGAGATGAGACCAAAACAGAAGATGTCAATAACCATGTCATTTCAAATCTCTCTGGAAGCTCCGAATACTCAAATAACCCACTTTTTGCAGAACAAGAAAAGTTCACTTCCCACCATATAAAGGCGTTTGATTCGTCCTTGAAAAATACCCCAATAACACTCATTCCTTTGCGGCCAACGATATCCTCGGACTCGTCGCAATCTTCAGACTATTCTCCCAACAACTCTTTACCTTTAAATGCATCTACCCTCGATAATTACCTGGACGATTATCAAATATACTTGGGATCTCTCAAGAAAGATCTCCAGCAGAAACAATCCAAAAGTCTATTGAAAATCCGTAAACGAACAGAGAGCCAGGAATCAGACTTGACTGCGTCAGAAGATCATAAGCTTAAACCTGGAAGCATCAGTTCGGAAATGATGGGCTCTTTGAGGTCTATGGATCCAAATGTCACCATAATTGCAGCTCCCTTTTTCAACCACCCTCCTAGTGATAGTGATAGTGATTGAGATTTCTATTAATTAATGCGACACGTATAACCATGTAGGATATATTAAATAGATTTTCTAACTCGTTTATTAAAAAAAGAATCACATATGCTCATATATGGTTTAAAAAATACTGCCGGTCCCAGGAATCGAACTTGGGTTTCTTCTGCCACAAAGAAGTGTACTGACCACTATACTAGACCGGCTTTTCTTGAAAAATATTTCCTTAAGTGGAAACATTTGAAAAAGGGAAGGTGATAGCCGTTTTGAGGATGTTGGGGAGATGGACAGCACACTTACCGAGATGCTCACACAAGGAGAGATGTGTTTTGAATACACAGCCCGAAATAAGAGCATTTAGAATGAATAAATATCAAATTCTTCTAATTTTATTCTGCAAAAGTATACTTAAATATACGACATTGACTTAAAAAAGTCATGAAAGTTATTCTCTTACAATTACCAACTTACCGGATCAACATAAGAACCAATAGACCTTCCCAAGCTTGTAAGAAATATGTATATATTAAATATATATTCTGTTCACGTGACCGATGAATATATCAGATCATTCCAATTTCTAATTTCTAACTTGGCAAACTCTACATCATGGAATTCCCACTAAACGAAGCTATAAAAGAAGGAAAGACTTTGCTTGCAAAGTCAATTGTTGATTCTGACCCAAGTTCCATCTTCAAGAGTGACGGGGATGGACGTACGGCGTTCCATTGGTGTAGTTCTACAGGCAACAGAACAGTTCTTGATTACTTGGTGGCAAAGGCTACAGAAACGAAAAAGGAGATTGACATTGATGCTATGGATGACAATGCCGGCTGGTCCCCATTGCACATTGCAGCATCTGTTGGAAATGTTGCAATTTTCGACACTTTGATGAGTGTAGGTGACTGTGATATCAACCAAAAGACCAACACTGGCAGTACTCCTTTGCAATTGGCCGTCAGCAAGAACCATTTATCACTTGTGAAGGTTATTGTTGAGAAATATGGAGCAAAAGTACTGGTAAAGGATAAAAAGGGATCCACTGCTCTACAAAGAGCAGCCAGTATTGGATCTCTTGAAATGTTGCAAGTGTTGAAAGACGCCAATTTGAATGCTACAGATGACAATGGATGGACTGCTATGCACCATGCATTGGCTGAAGGAAACGGCGAGTTTGCCGTCCGTTTGGTCGAATTAGGTGCTGATGCAAGTATAGTCAACAAGGATGACCAAGAACCATATCAGGTGAGTGTTGATGACAAAGTTGCAAAATTTTTTAAGGATAGCATAAAAAAATAAGCGGGTATATAAGAATAAAAGGGATCTTGTGAAGTGATGTAGTTTCCTCTCGGTAATAAGAATAGACCGGAGTATGAATACTAGATGACGTCATTTTGATGGAGAAGATCTAAAAAAGCTAATTGGAAGATTGAAAATTAGATGGTACATTGACATTGAGTTGAGTTGGGAATTGATAAGCAAGTTAAAGCAAAGTCCTTTAAAGCAACCTAAGGTAAGATGTATCTTAGTGCAAGAAAGAAGCACGGATTGTGTAAGGTGATGCAAAAATACTTCAAGTGAACAAAACGATCCTGTTTCTCGTCATACAATCATGGTTATTAACGGAATGCAATTCCACTCGATCCATTTAACCTTTACTCGGGGTTACTCGGTGTTGCTATTCGTCCTATTGTTCCCGTTTGCAGCCTCGCCAAAAAATCGAATTTCATTAATAAAGTTTAAGGTGAAATTTGCGTGTCAGTTTTTCATATTGTTCTATTTTTTTTGCAAACTTGTTCTTTGGAAACCCCATGCCTGAGTCGCTGGAGATACGCGGCCATGAATATTGGCACCGGTAGACTGTTGGAGGACTAAATCAGTTTTGTCAATTGTTCTATCCTTGTTACTACACCAATGGTGAGTTCTGTGTCCCCATTGACGAAAATTACATAATGACCTTGTGCGGAAGAAAAAAAAAAATTACATAGAGTGAGAGAGAACTTTTCGGATGACACTGTTAAGTTGCTAAGTGGTGTGGTATGAATGACACAGGCGAGCCGGTGCTTCCAGAGGGAAACCAGCATCTAATTAACAGTACATAAAACGAGCCCTAAACGAATATTCATGACATAAAACATCAATAATACCACATCCCACCTACAATAACCCAACCCTCAGCTCTGCGTATTTATGTTCCCTCCCGAAATAGTGACCCATTTTCCGGATTAGGCGGCAACTCTTCATTTCTGGTGGTAGCGCCAATTATAATATATGCATCCTCATTCGGAAACCAAAACACAGCAATCACATTTTTCCCTATAAAACCAGACACTACCCCCTCGACCCTTTTTTTTTAACCAGTTCAAGAACTACACAAACATCATGTTAGCAATTGGTGACTCCATTCTTCGTGCTGCAAACTTTTTCCTTCTAATTATTATCCTTGGGTTGACCGGGTCATTGGCTGCCACCACCATCACTCAGAGTAACCCTCAAGTCAACTTTGGTGTCTTTGCCGCAGCCTTTGCATTGCTCACCTCTTCGTTGTATGGGGTTGCTGCCTACTTTATCGCAGCATTGGCTTGGCCCGTGTTGTTGGCAATTTTCGACTTTTTGAACTTTGTCTTTACCTTTGCTGCTGCTGCCGCAATTGCTACTGCCATCCGTGTCCACAGTTGCAAGAACAAAGAGTACTTGGACCACAACAATGTTGCCCAAGGTTCCACAGGAAGATGTAGAAAGGCCCAGGCTTCTACTGCCTTTCTTTTCCTTTCCACATTTTTGTTTTTGGTTTCCGCCGTTTTCCTGATTCTTAGTATCGTGAAGGGTGGTATGTTTGGAGGAGGAAGAAGAACCAGTAAGGTTTAATTGAGATGATTAGAGTTGGCTGGGTTTCCGGCAACTATGATTCCGCGCTCAGAATACCCATGAGTTTAATAAAAGTGTATTAATATGGTTGTAGTAAATTATAGTTGAAAAATATGTTCAAGTTCAAAATATGTGTAAGTGAAAAATTAACTGTAAGTGAAAATTTCAAGTGTAAGTGTATGCATAGAGTAGATCATTGCCCATCTATATGCGAATGCACGTAATTCCATGTGAAAGGTGTATTTTTTCCATAACCCAAGAAACCAAAACGAACTACGCAAGGAACTCAGATTTTGCAATTTAATACATCTAAAGAACATTAAACTGCGTGAGTGGAAATCGAAAATAAACGAAACTTAAAATTTCAATCGAACAGAATCGGGATCACGTGAGAATGACTAGAGATTGGGTGTAGTATTGAGATGATTGTAAGGTTTATACTTTTAAGCTAGTCGAAGTACTAATATAACTACTAGTCAAAGTAATCTATGTACTAATTTAAGTAAGCTAAGTACTAGTCTTCTAGTCTAAGTACTAGTCTAAGTAAACTTGTTTATTATTAGTCTTTAAGGTAATTCTAGGAGAATCTACAATTTCAGTTGTCAATGAAATATCATTAAGACAGAATGAACAGGTGCAAATCGGAATGACGATGGTTTAATTCGTTAGATATATCACCATCCCAACCGTTCACAAACAAGCCGATTCCACCAATCAGAAAATAGCCACTTTATAGTGATGTACTCTTATGTATTGTAGTTAGGGTCTTTTCGTTACGGTTGGGCTGGTTCCTAAATCTATACCTTTCTATATTCCCGTTTGATATTACATCTTTTCTAGAATCATCATTACCTTGTTTGTTTATAATGCATGATCTCGCACGCTTCCTTCTTTTTATTGTCAAGATATCTCATGGTATATTTTGCAGCATTAAGCACATTAATAGAAGCAATAAGCACATTTAATAGAAGCACATTAATACAAGCACATTAATAGAAGCACATTAATAGAAGTACATTTAAATACACATTTAATAAACACAAGCACATTCCATCATAATCCAAGCGAAGATTCATATATTATACTCTTGCATGGCCCGCCAATTGTCATAGTTAAAGAATTCATCGAGATTTCTAAGAATAGCACGGTTTTGTGGCATATTCTTTGATCTGATCTGAAATCAATTGATGTTCCTTTTTATATTTACTATCACGTAATATTAATTGATGATCCACGTAATCTGTGAGATGAGGGCGATTTGAAGCGATGCACTACAATTTTCATAGTCTATCCTCTAATAAATATCCATTGTTATCCTTGTATCTACTTAAATTGTTAGCCTAATACAACCTATTAAGCAACTAATCTCTTCTCAGCACCAGCTGATTCAAAGCTATTCGTTTCATTGTCTGTAGGTTCTTGGCCAATTATTTCAATCTTTCTAATTGCACTAGCCAGGAGCCCCTCATTATCCCCAAACACAAAGGCAGGATGGAAAACGATGTAAAGAGCCGTAGCTAAGAAAACCAAAAGAGCATCCAAAACCATGATAAACACCTCAGTCACAATCAAGTAGCCGACCCAGCCTTCAGCCAACTCAGCCACTCTATAGATACATCTGATGTAGATCAATGCAACCGCAACAAGCATTGCCAAAGGAGAATATTGGAACAAAACCGGTCTAAATTGTCTTTTTCTTGCAAAAGCAGGATCGTATTCTTTCTCCAACTCGCTCTTATATTTGGCACCAGTCTTTGTAACAAACAACATTTGAAAGAAAGACTTGAATGTTTTCGGAGCAGACAGCTTGAAACTGAAGAATATACGAACAAGGAAATCAAAAAATAAATAAATAAAGATCGACATGGACACAACCTGGAACACAATCCCAGCCAACATGATATTGGAGCCAGTGTCAGCACTTTCGAAATCCTGCACAGCCACAGCAGCCAACCCACCGCCTGCACCTTGCACTAGCAAACTGATGAAGTCACAAACGATAAAGATGTAGGAAAACCAGATCGGCTTCAAGATGGAACTCTTGCTTTTGTCGTGTATAATAACCAACTGTGCTAGCAAAAAGTAGATCCCGGCCATAATGAAGGCAGGAGCAATGGTCAAGCAAATAATTTGCACCAAGAATTGATTTATTTCGTTTTCATGTCCATGAGAAGATAAAAGTCTAGCTAGATATCCACCAAACTCCAAGCCAGTACCGATGGTGAGACAGATACCAAAATACCAATGCCGAGACCAGGCCAAGAGGCCCAACTGGGAAAGAAAGACCAAGCCAAAGGCAACGGTGTAGATAAAATTTGCAACAATGCTCAAGTTGGTATTGTAGATGTTTTCATCATCGAATATTTCCTTCAACACTACTGTAGAGTTGACGAGCTGCTGGGTGATCTGAGGAAGTAGCTGAGTGTCTGTGGCGGTAGCCAAGACACCCTCGGCCAGGATCACAGTGAGAGAGGCCAACGCACCTCTCATGGATCTGTCCAAGATGAAAAGCAGAACAGGATCGGTCTCTGTGGCTGCGGCATTGGTGATACTTGATATAATCAGCATAAGATCTGCGGCATTTTTGGTTGCAATCGAGGTTAATGCGTTTGGGGTCTGGGTCACGGAACCGGTCCATTCCCCTAAGGCCGCAGTCAAAGTAGGTACACCATCCAGCATGTTAGCAATAATGATATTTTAAACTTGACTGAAATGCGAAACTGCTCCAATTTATAAAAAGTATATAATTCTTTTTTATTTTTTTGTTAATATCCCGGTCCGGAACTGGTTGAGCCACCGGAAAGTAATGTTTTAAGTAAGGGATCGTTGCGAAAAGGCCCCAACGTCAAGAGTATAAATGTACGTGAAAACCTTGTGTTTGTACCTCCGGTGGTGTAACTATTCTCGCCCGAGATATGAAATAATTATATAAAAAAAAACACTGCAACAGCTTTTTTTATCAACTTTCTGGTTTGTGTAACAGCGACAAAGAAAGGGACGCAACCATTGTGCAACGGCTCTTAGCCATAAAATCCGAACCAATAGGTGGTGTATTTCGGTGATCGCGGACTAGTTCATGTAGCGCAGTGATTTATTGGCTCTTAGTGAGAATGCAGAGTCTTGTCCGTCAATTTGTGATGTGGTCTTCTCGCTACCAAAGTTACCAATATAGCTAAGAATTATGGGCGTTGGACTTAATTTTTTAAAGATAAAGCAATAATTTAAAAAACATGGCTGAATATAGATACGGCCAAGGTGGCTGTTGCAAATGATGACAGAGAAGCATTCCCAGTGGTGGTAGGCTAATTGCCTACTTGACAACCCCCCCCTCCCCGTTGGTATGTGTATCTAGAAAAACACACCACCAAAATTGATCGCTCTGATTGTGTTCGGAAAAACAGACATTCCGCGAACAATAGATTAAAGATCTTGGCGGTAGTGAGAATCAAAAAAAGTATTAGGTTTTAAGTATTAAGGTTTTTTCTGTTTTAAGCAAGTACAAGGGCCCAAGGTTGAGAGGCGTATACAGGGATACCTTGTTTGATTATTGGGTGGCTATGAGTAAGGCTGTGATAGTAATAATGACAGGGCCCTGTGTGGCTTTGATTCAAACACGAAACGGATGAAAGCCTCGATTGAGTGTGTTGCAAAGGGGTGTAACGGTGTTAATGCTAGTAGACTTATATTTGAAGTATATTTGAAGTATATTTACAATAGTTTCCCTCCAGCGTAACAATGGATGTTTTTCAGCCTTGTAACGCAGCCTTGTAGCGCAGCCCCGGGGTGTGTTCTGTCAAAGATCGATATCTGATTCTCTATAGAATCACATAGAAGCTCGGTTACACCCATTAAGATATAAACAATTGTGTGCGCATGCTAGGTGTGACGAGGAAGTGGTACTTAGTGTTGGTACCTGACCAGACCAAACTTAAATCCCCACAGAGTTTGGATCGGGCCAAGAATTAACCGATTTAAGTGCTACAGCCTCGAATGCAGCTGCTTTCAAAGCCCAATGTATCGTTGCGTAAATTATCTTCAAGAGATCATTTATCTGGTACCTGCTCTCCAAACCAATTTTCGTATTTACACGAGGCTTAAGTTTTTTTGCCACTTCAATTTGGTATTGAAAAAATTTTCAGCCTCACTTATCAATATTACAAAGGAAGAGACACAATGGGGATTTGAAACTGGAAGCTGTCATATTCTATGTGTTACTAGAGGCTTTCAATAAGCGAGCACATACCCAAAAGAACTTGATTGTATTAAACTAATTGACAATTATGGACGGTGGCTAGCATATGAGCACACAAAGCTATTAATAAAAATCGGATATTAAGTAAGCGCAGATCCGGATTCAAGAATTAATAATGTCCAGATAAAGCTACTACAACAGCTACAGCAACAGTTCTCCAATTGTACTATTTCTAATATTATGTAAATTCCCGACGTAGCGACTGATACTTCCGAAATGCCATCAAATCATCCATACCCCGCTCTACTTCTTTCTCATCTTCTTTTCCCTCTCGTATTGGTTCTTTTCAGCACCTTCAACGGTGGAAATGGTATTAACAATGTTGGCCATCTTCTTATGGTAAGCATCATACATATCCTTCTTTTCCTCAATCTTACGTGTGGCAATGAATCTCAGTTCTTGTCTGACGTCTCTCAAGGCAGACTTCTTTTCCTTCTTCAATTGAACCTTGACCTTGTTCAACTCTTGTCTTTCCCTATTAAGATCGTATGACTTCTTATCTGGGTTGAAGTTGTCCTCGAACTTAGGCGCAAACGTCTTGATGGCAATGGACTTGTGTTGTTGCAAGGCCAATGGCGCTCTTGTGAAGTTGTTCTCGAGGTTGCTGAGCTTGGTCAAGGTGCTGCTCAAGTCTGGTAACACCATAGCATAGTATTTCACCAAGTGCTTCAAGATGACTATGTATGGAGTCAAGATCTCAGGGAGAATGCTCAAGTCACGGTATGTGCTGGTTAATTTGTCCAACACGCAAAGGGTCTTGGCCACCAACTTGAGCTTGTACTTTGCCGAGCTGGGAGGGGTTATT
This sequence comes from Aciculoconidium aculeatum, assembly GCA_030579395.1. Taxonomy (NCBI): domain Eukaryota; kingdom Fungi; phylum Ascomycota; class Pichiomycetes; order Serinales; family Debaryomycetaceae; genus Aciculoconidium; species Aciculoconidium aculeatum. Next base: position 41,339 of record JAKTQU010000001.1, read on the forward strand.
AAGTCATTCAAATTGATTTTAAAGCTGTCAATCTTGGAAACCTTGTCGTTCTTCTTTAAGTTGTCCTTGCTTTCGACGCTACCAAAAATGCCCTTGATTTTATCAGCCTCAGGAACCAAGCATATCAAAGCCTTCTCAAGGAACTTGACTAATTCAGGGTAGTATCTCTTGGAGAGCTTTTGGTAGTTGAGAAGTATGTCACAGATGAAAATCCCTTGGGAGATCTTTACCAAGGAAGAGTCGGATTTGGTCAACGCTTCGTTCATTAAAATCAACACTGGTGTCACAATCAAGTGGAAGTGATCCGAGGTGGAAAACAAAACACCAATGGTTGCAAAAAACACCAAATCTCTCTTTCTCAACTTGCTTGTGTTGATTCTGGAGATTTCTTGTCTGATGGTGCCCACAAGCGATTCGTTGTATGTTTCTGCAAGCTTCTTGACGAGCTTAACGAGCTCTTCGACGTACTCTGAGTCCACAGTCTTTTGGTCAGACACATAGAGAATGTGCTCAAACAAAATGCCAGCAAACTCGCTCATCTTTTCCTTGTTACCAAGAGCCAAGTTGGGCTTGTAAGAGTTACAGATTTGCTTGATATCGGCGATTGTGTTTGGAAGCGTGAGGAATTGCTCGTGTGATGTAGGCATCACTATGACAGGCGTCTTGGCTGGGAACCGGGGTGTGCTTTCGTCCTCGCTTCCACTTTCCTCGCTCTCGCTCTGGCTGTTTTCGCCTTCACTGACTGCTACTCCGTCTTCCTCGTCTTCTCCTACCCAGAAATCGTCCAAATCGTCTCCCTCGGCGTCTCTGCCGTCGTCGATTCCGTTCATTCTGTTCATTCTGGCCTGTTCCAACTTCTTCATCTTCTCATCTCTCTCTTTGGCAAGCTCCTCGTCAGTCTTGGTTCTGTCGGCAGGCACGGCTCTTCTGTCGTAGGTCAACTCTCTAACCTTCAGGTCGTAGGCGATTTCCTCGGCGGTTTTGCTGGAGAACTGGGGCTTTTCCACCTTGATGTCTCTGATTTCATCCATCACGTCACCGAAATCATCATCCAAATCATCAATCTGCTCTTGTGTCTTTTGGAACTCCTTCTGTCTCTGCTGCTTGTGGAACTTGGACTTGGCTATAATTTCCTGCATCACTTCCTTCTTGGACTTCTTTTTAACAGGCTGCTCCTCCAAGTCTGCCTCGTCGATATATCTCTTACCAGTGCCTTCTTCTTCAATGTCGTCAATCAGCTTCCCGCCGTGGGTCAATCTGAACCCTCCGTCGTCTCCATCGTCATCTTCATCATCACTTCCCAAGGAAAAGGTGTTCTTCTTTCCTCCCTGTCTTTCACGCGTGAATCTCTCCAACATCTTCTCTTCACTGCTCAAATGCTTGTTGTTTTCTCCGAATCTTCTATCGTGTATACCACCAGTCTTATTGTGCAGCTTCTTTTCCAAGTCGTACTGCATCTTCATCGTCTTCAAAACCGCAGACTTCTTGTTGGTGAAGTCGTTATGCTGCTTCAGTCCAACCTTGACAAACTTCCCGCCGCTGATCACACTCACATCGTGCTTGGTACGGTCGATTCTGTGGTCAAACGTGTTGAACTGGTCTCTGATATTGGAGATGAGCTTGTCCTTGTCCTGGCGTCTGGTGTCCGAGGGCGTCTTGGTACGCTGGTTTTTCTTCTTCTGATTCGTCTGCCCAATGAGCCCGTTCGACTTAAGAGCCGCTTTGAGCTGCTTCAATTGTGACCCGGCCATCTCTCTCCTGTATCTCTTCTCAAACTCTTTTTGGTGATTTGGATTTTTTCAAGAGATGAGATGGCGCTACCAGAAGGGATTGATGGGGAACGGGTTCTTTAGATAGTATGGAAGGGGAATAGTATGATGATCTACTTGAATTAAAAAACGATCAAATTACTAGTTGGCAAGGTTGGAAAAGGCTGATGATGAGATTACGAATTTAGGAGGGCATTGAATACTGTATGACTGATAACTTGAAGGTTGTTTATTGTGAATGCAAAAATGACCGAGAAGCACCTCATATCGAGAATGACTTCACATCGAGAATCACCTCGAACTGACAATGAATGGAGGTGTTTTATCTGTCATTGAAACCACATTTTGATAAAGGTTACTCGATTTGCATTTGAAGAAATTGGCTGCGAAAAATTGAAAATTGCGTAGAATTGTGAAATTTTAGGTTAAGCAATATGATACTGTCTTGCAAGATTGAAAGTGATCGCTCCTAAGATAATTATCTCAACTACTTCAAGTTGTCAAAATCACAATATATACAAAAGAGGAAGCGTAGTTGGTATGTATTTAGCTATAAAGGGTAACATGGAGGCCGAATGGTCTAATGTGGCTTGGAGCGGGATACGTAGAGATGCGTTCAAGCAATGATCTACGTAGATAAGGGCTTAATTGGTGGCGTAAGGGCAGATTCCGAATTAATCAAAATTTCTCTTTTTTATTTATTTTTATATAAATTTTCAAAAAATCTTATCTTTTTCAAATAAAATTGTCTTGACGACCGATAGGAATTGATTTATTTTATATATCGCTTGTAAAATAATGTTTGCTAATATTTATGGTAATTTTGGATAACGTCCTTTGTGGAAACTTCAAGTTTTATTAGTGTAAAAGTAAACTTGAAAACCCCCCACGTGCCTTGTACTCAAAACCCACATAAATGTTTTATTTGAAGGAATTAGTATGTTAACACTGTCTGGGTATTGTTACGATAAGTGTGAGGTACCATAGTTAAATTACATTTGTGCTAGTGATGAGGAGAGGATGAGAATAGCGAACTGAGAATAACGCGATAATGGATATACAACGAGATCATACAACAAAACTAATCAGAGAACAAACATCTCAATTTCATCTAGGGTCATAATAACTATAAGGTACCACAGTGAAACCCAATATTGTAAAATAGAATCGTAAGACGTCAATTGCCAAATATTATTTATGCTACCGAAAATATCAAAGTGAAAATAAAATGATGATAAAAAAATCCTTTTGTTTGAGAATTAGAACATGAATAGTCAAGCATAGTATACCTTAATACTCATATAAACGCTGGTTTGTTGATTGACTCTTGGTATAGAGCAATTCCCATGCATCCTGAAACTTAAGTTGAATGATCAAGGATTGAATAATTTTGTCAAGAAATTGATAATTATGAAAGTATGAAATTATGGAAAGTATAGGATGGAAGTTCGGTAAAATATTTGATCCAACTTTTACTACCGACGTAATATTTTTTATGTTATGCATTATTGAAGGAACAAGATGCAAAGAAAGATACTGATACTTTCAAAATTTGAAAAGGTTATAACAACTTGAATTCAAGGTATTATTCATATCCAGACCATTCATGAAGTTTTTTCGAAGGAAACCCAAACCTCCTTCATACCAAGAGCACTCAAACTCTCCTCAATATGGAAACAACCCAACCGACCACTTGGAGCGTTCTCTTGAGGAATTGACCTTTAAAGCGAATAAAAAAAGACTTGAGAAGGAATCTCTGGCAATTTCTCGAATTCTACATAGAGTTTGCATCCAGGAAAATGCCGAGTTGATGACAGTTGGAGAGAAATACACAATTGTTCTGCCCTGTCTTGTTCTGAGTTTACTAAAATTGCCCAAAACTGGATATCGAGGGACACTAGAAATAGCAGGAGAGGATCAATGGAAGATAATACTACAAAACGCTCAGGCAGTGATTGGTCTTTTCAAAGGAATAGACTATTCACAGAACCTGGTGGACAAACGTAATAGGTTTCTTCCTCCCCTGAAACTTCAATGTGCCACCGAAAGCATTCCCGTGTTTGTACGCCACACAGTGGTGCTGGATTTACAAGAAGTAGAATTACAAGGATATGGTCCTCTTAACAGTCTTAGAGTGGAAAACATCCAATTCGAATACATGGAAAAGCATCACAATTTCCAAAATCTCCGCAAGATTTCGTTCTTTAAGGCTCCATTAACTTTGACCCTCCTTGAAAATGCTCCAGCTCTAGAGGAACTAGAAATTGAAGATTCCCAGGATCATGGGAATGATATGGACTTTTCCTTTGAGAAATCACTACACAAGGTTGTCTTTAAAGGGTCCTATGTTGGATGTAAATTACCACAGACAGTGAAAGATTTGACATACGAGAACATGTACGATCTTGCGTCCATCCTCACTACTAGAGATCTAGAGAGCTTGTGTCTCAAATGTGTATTTCTTAGTATGGACACCATTAATCTTAAAAGCAACTTGTGTCTCAAAACACTACACCTTGATGGTATTTTTATTAATACAGACACTACATCCAAAGCCAAATTTAGTCTTACGCTCCCTTGCAATTTGGAGACTTTATACGTGCGTTTTATGATTGGATTTCCTCTTGTTGATTCCGACATCGAGTATCCCAGAACTTTGAAAAGTCTCGTCATTGAGCACTTTGACTCCTTCTACAGCAAGAGCTTGCTTGTGAGCCACGGTGAAGTGTCTGGTCCACTTAACCTACCATCTGGTTTGGAATTCTTGAGAATCCAGTGTCAATCGATGGCAGGGTTTAAGAATTCGAGTCCTCTTCCAAATTTAGTCCATTTATTTCTTGGTTCTAAAGATTCCCATAATATGGACCTCACCAACATGAAGACCATATTTTTTAATGCCCTGTACTATGACGGAACTAGTTATCCCAGTTCCTATCCTCGATGCATTTCAATTCCAGCCAATTATCGGAGATTGATAACTCATCAAAAACTGGTACGTCCGCTTTCCGGAAAGGATCCAAAGGACGGTACTGCGGCCCACCAGTTACGCTTGTTTGATAGTATTTATCGGCACCTAGAAAGCTTCCAGTCCATACAGACAAATAATCTTTTCAACGAGAGAATATGGGATGTTTTGAGCTTTAGGGAAGTGGAGGGATTCGGCATCTTTGTAAATCTTGCCAATGGATCCATGTATCGTATACTTTTCTTACTGGATATGGAGAGTTTAGTTTATGATCCATTCTTCAAGGATTCAGCATCCTTGGAGTGCAAGGAGTCCGAAAGGTTAAAGTTAGTTTCCAGTAATGTGAAGGTGAGGCGATGGAGAAAACATCAGAATACCAATGAAGAATGCTAATTGATATTTACTTCTTTTGAATTCTAACATGTTTTCACTTGATACGATATTAAGGTTGTTGAAATATAGTGTATATTAATACAAAAAGAGAAATAGAAATTTTATATGAAGATTTACAATATCAATATAAATACAAAAAGAAGCAAAGTGTAATGCGACAGAATAGAACCATTTTTATAGAAACCGTTGTTCTCATACCAATGTATTTTCCATCTTCCCCACTCACCAATCAAATACCCAACCTATAGGAAAACCATTCCTAGGAAAGCTACAAGGGAACCAACGAAAATATGTTTAGTATTGTAGTTCATGATCCCCTGACTTAGAACTGCCGCTCCACATGCAATTGAACCAGCAGATAAGGCCACCTTAAAAATGGTAGTATTTGCAAGTAGTTTTGAAAACATGGAGGGCGGCTTAGGCGTATTGAAGTGGGCTTGTATTTTCCGTTGGAGTTCTTTCGTTTGTTTCCTTTGTTGTAGGGTGAATTCCTTTGTTTGTCGTCTTATTTGTCGTTTGAATGCTTCTAATGCATCTTCCAATTCTCTTGTTTGATCTTGTTGTGGCGGTTGTGTGATAGTGGTATTGGGCGCTTGTTCTGCACGCCCAGTATCTCTATTATTCAATCGCTTTAGCATTTGGCTGCATTAGATGAGATTTCGTTTGAATTGATATTGAAAGATGTTCTCTATGTTCTGTTTTCCTGATGGATGAACAAAGGAGTATTTCTCCTTTTGCAACCAGACCTTTTTTGCAGCGTCTATTTAAAACAGAAAATGAACTTGGGGTAGGCACGTCTAAATTCGGATATCGAGAGTATTCAATCTACGAGTATAAATTGAAGAGTACAAATAAAAGAGTATTCAGATAAAAATGGCCATTGATTGTATTTAGTATCGTCAAAATGCAATCATTGGATCTCCGATTCCTGACATTTATCAATAGATCTTGTAATCTTTCTCTTTTTTACAGCCAAACTGATTTCTACTAAGTGAAGAACTACAATACTTAGCTTGTGTTAGTATTGTATGTTTACTCATACGCTCCTTTAATCAATAGTTTTCATATATAGAGTTATAAACGGATATTTGATTGTAAGTAAAATATGAGGCGGACGATTCCTACAAACTTCCAGTTGACACTAGATATCAAGTGATCGTTTATCAGTATTTTCCATTCAAGATCTTCACCTTAAAACCATAAATAGCCATATCGAATCTCATATCTTGCTAGAACCAAGAAATAAAACAGAAACGTAGATTTCTATGTGACTCTTTATACAAGACATTTTTAGGAAGATAAAGGGAACATTGTAAACAGAATCCAGGATAAATCTAGCCGTTCATTCTACAAAACAATGTCTCTACATAAACTAGGAAGTAGTATCCCTGAAGTTTGATAAGATTCTTTTTCCACCAGGGACATTTGTTTTTATATTTATCTATCTATTTGCATCATGCCTATAAAACTGATTCAACATCCCAAAAACACCAGACTTCTGGCCATTTGAGTAATCCTCATCCTCATCATCAAATTTATAATCCACATTATATGAATTTTCCAAACTTGCAAAGGACCCTGTTATTGGCGCCAACTTGGATCTGTCAGCTTTCGTAACAGACTTGGATTTACTGGGTCCAGCTTTAGGACTCTTCGTAGTGGATGCTCCCTGCTTCGCAGTCGATCCCTTGGAAGGACCATAACTTTCCAAAAAGTACATATAAGACTTGATCATTTTGTCATCTTGAAATTGCTCATTGTCATCTTCAAAGGTGATGGTTTTCTTGCGTTTGTTCAAGTCGTACATCATGTTTTTATCCTTTTCTTCAAAATTGAACATCGCATAGTAGCAGACATATCCCAATCCATCCACATGGATCAGAAAGTCCCGGAAAAAGTCCACAATCTGGCCAGTGCCCCGGGAAACCTTAAACCAGAGAATGAATGGGGTCATAATCAAACTGAGAATCTCGTTGAAAATGATAACAATCTTGAGGGAATACAACTCGCAAAACTCCAGTTTAACTTGTTGGGTATGGAGCTGGCCATTCCATTTACTAGGTAAATAATGCGTGAATTGGGAAACGTACCGAAGAGAGGCTTCTGGGTCGTAGTACGTGTTGAAGTTGACATTTTCAGCGCCAGTATTCGCCAGCGAATTTGTGTCTAAAACTGTAGAAGAAGTCACAGCCCAAATTGTACCAAAGATACTGATAAAAAATAAAGTGGAACGGCCATCTATGAGTTCAAACGACCAGAAGCTGTGCTCCTCATCTTCAAACCAAAGCCCCATAATAACCAATATCGCCACAACTGCACCCAGGACAAAGTTTGCAAGATTCATGAGATTTGTAATCACAAAGGAGCGAGGGAACTGGTTGATGTATTGGTTGGCAGGAGATATAGAGAGCTGAAGGCGCTTGATGAAAAAATGTGGCAACTCGTTATACTCACGGAGCTTCCACTCAGCATAAGGTGTGTATTGCCTAAGTGACAACATCGAGGAAGGATTTGACTTGTATTCATTGAAGTAGCGGAAAAAGTACAACAATACAAAGTATATCACAATAAATGGACATAGTAAAAGGTTGATAATGGCAGCCATTTGGAAACGCAGTTGGAGATCTCTGGCCAATTGATTTCTATTAAAGTCTTTGAGAACATCGGGGTTAATCTGGCCTCGAGAATCAAATAGAAAATTGTTAATACAGAGCTTGAGGTTCCACTCTAGAGTTTTCGTGAGCAAGGAGCTGTTGATATCGAGGATATCGCGGTTAATCAAGGCAATCATGTAGTTTTCTTTACGCATAATCCTGTTTGCGATGTCATGTGCATTCAACCGAATCTTGCTATTGAGGTCATTATGATTGGTGAGACTATTGTAATCCTTGAGAAGCATCAATCGTTCCACAATTGTCTTCCAGGAGATAGTCATAAGCTCATCATCCTTTTTGATCCCAATCAAGTGCTCGTAAAAGTTGCGGATTTCCGTTAGTTTGTATCTAAAGTCGAAATAGAGCTGAATCAAACGAAGCAAAACGTAACCCATAAATCCCGTGGCCAAAAATTTCACAAAAAATGGAGGGTTCAAGGGAATAACTAAATCCTTGAGTGTAATGTGACCAGTACTGCTTTTGTACATTTGGTAATCAACACCGTACACCAAGAACATTGTGAAGAAGAGAATGAACACAAGAATGACCAAGTCCACCACACGGGATATGACTATGTTTAAAATCCCCTTACCGCGGTAGTAGTAGTACAAATCTGTAAGAAACTCGTCCATGTTTACAATATTTGCCCACAAGTAAAGCGCTCTTTCTTTGGGCGGGATAATGGGTCTGTGGGACTTGTACGTGTGATATAACGGTAACTCTGGAGCCTTGGACTTGTGGAAGAAATTAGGCTGCAAATCAGACTGCCGGTGCAGGCTGGTGGGCTTAAATTGCTCCGAATCATAGATGGAAGGACCACCAAGCGAATGAACCAGGTTTATGTTGCTGATATTCTGGAATTGACCATGGATACTCTGCTGAGCCTGTTTATTTGATTTTGTCGCTGAATCAGTCACATACTCATCCCCACCGGCTTCTTCTGCTTCATCCCCACTGTCATCGTCGCTCTCCATCATCTCTCGCACCCTGTGGTTTCCCAGGCTTCCCTGAACTCCCGAAAGGCCACTGTTGCCTCTGGGTTGGCTTCCTAGGGTGCTTCCTAGGATCGGTCTTGCTCTCGTCACATTGGTGAGCAAGATACTATCTTCTTCCTCGTCAACGTAGCTCGTGTATGGCTGTGTGTCGAAATCATGGTTGTACACCGAATTGAGACCAAACACACGCAGAAGGAACGTGTCGTCGGGCATAGTGTGGTGCTTGGTGTTTATGATAAGGGATGAGAGGGTTTATATATGTGGTCACGTGGAAAGGAGATAAAAGATCGGAGTGATTGTGAGTTTGGCGGTATTTTAGATAAGGAGTGTGGAGATTATGGATATGCATAATGGGTATATGTATATTATGGATATGGATATATGGATATAAATATATTTGGTGTATTTGGTGTCTTAATTTTTCTATGACGAGATCGAATTTGAAGGGCATATCAAATGAGATTCCACTGAAGATCCCAATAACATCACAGTTTAATTGTAATACCCCAATACAAAATCCCAGTGTAATCTTAATATCCCAATATGATTTCATTTGAAAATACCAGAGAAACACTTAGTAGTCCAGTGTAATATTGTTTCAGTTTTAAGTTCCCATTCGCATATAGCAGAAAAGGCTGTCTTTACGTACAAATAAAATTCAAATGAAAAGGAATCTCAACGTCCCTAATCGGGGAAGTGAAAATATTTACAATTATGGAATTTAGTTAGAGTAAATTTCTACAGACTTCTATTACTATACAAGAAGTATTACTTTTTATTTTTAGTAAAAAGAGAAGTTTAACAAATGGCTGCAAAAAAATAACGAATGAGACCGATATATTGTAGAAGGAAAATTATCAAATTGTTCATGGAATATTTGTGTCAAGTGAATTATAATCAGAAACTATCAATACTCTATCCTTTATATTTTGAGTTTTTGGCAACATGATAAGAGGAAAACACACCTAAATTTCCCATGCTTTTGTAAAAAATACCAATGTATCTCATGATTCCAAACTTATAAGATACAAGTAATATCTGTTGCTTTAATAAGCCTCATATTCCCAAATATCTATTTTTCAAACTCTATATCTCCTCAAATTTCCCATTTTCAGATATTTTTTTGAAATTTGGTTGTATAGTGTAGTGGTTATCACTTTCGGTTTTGATCCGGACAACCCCGGTTCGAATCCGGGTACGACCTTCTTTTTTGTTTCTTGATATCAACCCTCATTAGTATACTTCTACTTCTTTTTGAATTAATTTCACAAATTTTACGTGTTCTTTAGATTATCGTAATTTCTTTACTGGAGTTTTCTTTTTCTTTAATATTTCTGAAATGTTTAGTCCTTTTACATTTTTAAACTTGGGGGTTTTCCTTTTCATCTATACAGAGTAATTACCATTTATGAGCAAAGAATATTACGAGCCGTAAGACATTTGGACGAGATGCACTGAAGGTACACGGGAATAACATAACATTCCCGTCTTAAGCCCCAGGCCTTGTTGAGCTAGACTTCTTCAAATTCGAATCAGGCCAAACACACGCCAATTTCGACCTAGAACAGTTCAAACACAACGGCTGCGTTTCACAACACTTGTACTTGCGTTTGCGGCAAGTTAGGCATCCCAATCGCGACCGCTTAAACGCAGTCTTCGGAGTCCTTTTCTTCTTTGAAGGAGTGGTAAAGTCTTCAGACAGCACTGAAGTATTGGGTGTGATTGGGTGAATTTCTTCCAAGATCCTTTTCGTTGGAGCTGGAAGTTCAGCAGAAATAGGGGTGTGAGTTAGAGCAGCGGGGATGTAGTTTGTACTTGGAGTAAATGGTTGTAGAGCCATGGAGGGTTTTGGAGCATAGTGAAGCGTCTGGGCTTCTTGTATGTTTTGGTGATTGAGTGGTTGTTGTAAGTATTGGCGATCGAGAATTTGCTGTCTATTGTGGAGTTGGAGTTGGTGATGATGTTGTAACTGTTGTAACTGCTGTAATTGTTGTCGCTGCTGGTTCTGTTGGTTCTGTTGGCTCTGTTGTGGCTGTTGGCTCTGTTGGCTCTGATGTGGCTGTAGGTTCTGGGGAAATTGCTGAGCTTGCTGCTGTTGAAGTTGCAACTGAATCTGTTGTAACTGAAGCAGCTGGATATTAAGCTGTTGCTCTATTCTAAACAATTGTTTCTCCATAACTGTTATTTGTGATATTATTCCCACTACCTTTGTTTTGAAAATAGATCTACACGGATCTCAATATGACCAGTCATCTTTCTCAAACAAGAAAACATATCGAGCATACACATAGAATATATTGGAAAATACAAGATGTATATTGGAAATGATGGGGATTAATCTTGTGATATTTTGGGAAATAATGAAGAAGGGGATTAGTCAACCTCTGGATATATATATATTACATTTTGGCTGCAAAATATATAGAATAGCAAGTGGACACTGTAGAAAAGAGTAAATATATTGCTTTCTATACTTATGGTGAATCTGTCAGATACCAGTATGTTTTAAACATAAACCGTTTTATCCATTTCACTCTACTTTTTAATAGTACCTCGGAATATTATACCATTGGAAATTTCTAACCAAGAATTGATTCAGGAAAATCTTATTGAAAGAATATGTTTTCTCCGAAAGAATATTTATTCTTGCTTGAATATCTTACTTCTTATGATAATATTTCCCATCTGAGATACGAATAAAAGAAAGACAGTTAGGGAGTTCCCCTATTCATATAACTAGATGAGTGTTACTTGGGTTACTACAGTATACCCTTTCTGTAAATCTAGAACTGTATAGCAATTTACAACTAGTCGGTCATACTTTACCCTTACTACACCTCTGAAGAACAATATGAATACGTTCCATTTCTATAGCTTTACTTAGCCAGTAAAATACATACTAATATCCACGCCTATAAGTAAACTCCCGAACTTAACTGTGCTGGAATGAGTAATATTTTGCAGCCAGTGTCTGCTTCGCACATTCTCCCCCTTTAATTGATTTAGAAACATGCTAGATGATTTCCCTGGGAGTTTATATCTAGTAAAATAAGCTCATGTTATTGCTGAAATGGTAATTCCTGAAGGTAAATTGCCACAATGACTTATCAGGATCTTATACACATTAACTGGATTGATAGAGATGCTTTTAAGAGGATATACGTCTATTTGAGTATATTAATTTCAGTGTATTTCTGAATTACAACTGGCAACGAACATTTAACTCATATAAAGTGTTAAATCTACAAATTAAATGCTCTCTGTAAAACCCTAACGAGAAGTTGTTAGGCTTCATTTTGTCAGTGTTTCTGCATGGAATAGTAGTTTGTATTAGATTGGATAAATCAGCCGTAGAAAGAATAATATGGGGGTGTCATTGGATACTCAAGACCCGCGAAGGATGTTTCCTTGATGTTTCCTAACTAGGTTAAAGCGGAATATTGAGCGGGATTCTTGCAGGAATCTAGCGGAATAGAAGATACGCTAGTGATCCGAGTAGATAAGGAAGTGTCATATATTAGGATGATAAGTAGATCCTTGTTATTTTATCGAATTATGGTCCAGCGATTGTCTCACAAGCGCAATCCTACATATACCAAGGAAGGCATTGGCATCTAATTTAGGATTCTTTAATATCTTATCTTCAAAATCGTTTTAATTAGTGTGGAATGATTTGAGCCTTTGATATTATTCTTGAAGTTGATCCTTTTGGGATTTTTCTCAAATTCGCTACTCTTTAGGTTCATCATGACATCATGTAGATACTGGGATTTCAGAAGTCAAGATGGTCAAGTTCAAATTTGCGATTCAATCTCAGGTGGTGATATACCTTCTATCGATATGGATAATAATTCTACTCTCAACGGAAAACAAAGCAGTCTATTTAAAATGGAAAGTGTATATCCGATCTCGCACACTTTATATGCTTTCACATCTTGTTAGGTGTTGGTGTACTTGCCTTTTTTGCAGCAAGAAAGAGGTACACTAAGTGTTACACAAAACCACCAATGAACCCCTGCATATTGCATTTACGAGTAATTGTACTTCCTTCTCATACTGTTGATTTCTTAGAACACTCTTTCAAGAGTAGAATCATGAAACTTAAGCCCATTGGTGGATTCTGCTTGATGCCATCTTCGATGAGTGTGTAGAAATAATTTTCCGTAGTATCTTTAAGTGTTTTTTGAGTGATCAGAATCCGTTTTCCCCTTATTAGCTGCAAGTTTTATTGGATACTTTGTTTTGAAGAGATTGGACCTGAGGATGAAACGTTTAAACTGTTTGTGATGAGAGCGGTTCTGACTGCTTTCTCACCTACGTATATTCTCTTTCCATGCTATTGTTGGCATTGATAGACACGTAGTTGGTATCGAAATCGGGTTTGTTTTTGTATTTTCCGTCTCATTCTTGTCCTTCTTTTTGAGTTCTTCCAGACCATGTGTCAATTTTAAATCCACTCAAAACTAAATATAATTTTAAAGTAGAAGTACCAGCTCTTATATTCTCAGAATTAAGGTTTAGAGAACATAGATTAAATCCAAAAAAAAGTATGAGTGTCATGGCTTATAATTACGCTTGGTAAATCTTCCTTAACAATTAATACCTTGTTGTTCCATAAGTCAAGTTGTTTGCAAGCTAATATCATTCAAAATTGCTGTTCTTGCTCAGTAACCCAAAATCTCTTACAGCTTCAGGATAGCTTGTATATTCCCTTGTTGACACACTTCAAATGTATTTATAGAGGTAATAAGTGTATACTTCAGATGTATTTATAGAAGTAATATGTTATTCAGATGTATTAAGGTAAGTTCATAATTTAGTCAGTTCTACATCTTTTAATAAACCTTATCTGTCAATTTTCATTGCAACTGCCTTTGAAAACAGTGTGAATAACAATTCTTTGGAGTTCGAATTCAATTTCAAATCAATCCACATATCCATCGGATGTTGCTGTTAAGGTTCATTAGTAGATTGTAGAAGTCTAGAAACTACCACCTATTTTCATGCAGAGTTTATTAGGTCGGGTATCATAACACTAGGATTTCTAAAGGGAGCCATACAACAGATTTAAGTCTTTGAGAGCGTTTGAATGCTGTGAAGTTGGTGGTGTATTCTAAGGTATACTCTCTCGTCCGTCTTATTCGGATTGCGGGTGTTGCTTAAGTGAATTCTGTTGGCCCGTGCCAAGCAAGGAAAGGACTGGGAGACCCGGGAAAATACCATAAGGGCAAGTTTATTCTCTGTGGTGTCTAGAAACGGATATTAATAGTTGTTCAATTATAGGATTCGGCATGTCGATTAGAATTTCAAAAAGGCCTGGAATGTATAGATGTTAATCCTGTTTCATTATACGAGTTCATTCAACAAATATGATATGTATAGCGGTAATATTCCAAAAAAAATATTGATATGGCATTTTACTTTATGTGTTGGTTTAAGGTATTCAAAAGTCTTCTTAGAAGCCCTGACATAGCTTATGTACTCTGACCATCGATTATGATACGTAGTCAAGATTCATAAGTTGATTCGTTCCTTCAGAGTATTTTTTTATCATAAACTAGTACTTAAAAACAGATAAACTGGAAATACCATACTAGTTATTCTACATCTTTCGGATCATTCAGCTCTATTCCGTACCCAATTCATCTCTATTTGTTCCATTTAGTTCTTCCGAGATGTGTTATTGCACCTTGCTTAATTATGCAAGTCTTCTGTAAATCGTATATGTGTTGCTGTCACTTCAAATCTCCACTTTGTCGCTATACACCTACATACACTTCTCTCTCCAGCCAATGGACATACCAGTTTAGTACCTGCGCTCATGTCAAGTCTAAAACCACTTTATTAATAAAATACATTGTTTTGTATTTATTTACTTCACCTGGGACCACTATGTTTCATAACACGGGAAACAAGATTTCAAGCCAAGCAAGAAATCCCGACCTCCAATTTGTCTTAAGGCATTTTTCAGAGTCAACTTAATAATTTTCAGTAATTTCCAGTGGTAGGAATATTTCCAAAGACTGTATAACGAAGCAATAAAATTCACGACGGTTGCAAAAAAAAAACGTCATCTCCGAAATAGCCAATTATCGTGTAAACGTTTTGCGTTGGTCAATACGGCTCACCACTTGTACACGAGTTGGTGCTTGTAGTGCAAAATGTCTCCATATCCCTTAAATTTATGGCCTTGATAATCCAGGCTCCCTCGTCTATAAATGACACCACAAAACAAGTGGCCCCCCAAAAAACGTAGGGAGCTGAATACGAGTATTGCAAAAGCATGATTCCAAAGCTTAACCGTAGAGGGGATATCTATACCTATTATGTAAATCTTACTAATTATGGAGTATGCATAGTTTGGGAACCTAGACTACGCATGCCTCTAAGAAATTGTACCTACAAAATTCCCACAGATTCTTTGTAGATAGTAGGCACTATGATGTAGGAAGACGTGAGTATTTTGATGTAGGAAGATGTGTGCGGTATGATGTAGGAAGACGTGAGTATTTTGATGTAGGAAGATGTGTGTGGTCTGATGTAGGTAGATGTAGATATTTTAATGTATCAAGTATCATTAAGATAGACGATTTCTTTTGGTATCTTGATCCGTTCGAAAGCCTCTGCCCCAAAAAGGCATGTTGAAAGATTTTACAAAAGATTTTCAAAAAATCAGAATCCTCCAAGATTATGGGTAAATAAGTGGAGGATATTTCCAGAAACATACACTTAGTTGAAATAGACAGCAACATATACACAGGGGGATACTTTGGATTTTCTCGTATGAGAACACAGTCTTCGGAACACCGGTCCAAATACCCTTCAGATCGGCCAGCCAAACACACTACACCTACCGAACACAGCCTAAACCCCAAAGGTAAGGGCCCAAAGAATTTGCAAACGTGTACAAACCACTGTCATCACTTGTGGTCTTGACCCGTTCCAAGATCTCTTCTCACTCCCCTCATGACGTCATTGTACCCCGGATTCAGCGAGGGCACGCACGCGTATACAAAACCAGCGATATCACAGCATGGGGGGTGAACAGATTGGTGTGGTAGTGTTTGGTGTATCGCCCTGTGTAAGTAGTTGTACATGTTTGTCTCTGCCACCCAATCATTGTCCTCGCATTCATGCTTTCCTCCTATCTCCGGCATCACAATCACGCAAACTGCCCACAAACTGCCCCCAAACTCCTACGAGTCACCAAGACTACGTCTTCCACCACACTACTGCCCCTACTACCTTTCCTTTCTCCTATCCCTCTCATAATCTTGTCTCATGGTCCACCCGATACTCTCTTCACAAGCACACGCACCTCACTAAAGAAATCAAATTGCTCGCTGTGGGGCCAATTTCTTTTTGGACATGGAATTGCGGGGAGAATGTGCCACAAACCCACGCTTGAATTGTTATATAAAGCGAGCGAAAGAAAGCGAACGAGGACGAAGACGAAGAGATATAGGTAGCAGATACAAGGTGGCATATACAAAGCATTTACAAGGTAGAACAAGAATAGAATAGCTGGGCCGTAATTTTGAATTAGCCCCACGGACCAAGACTTAAAAATAAGCACAGGAAAATAAACTACCCGAGTAGCAATAGCGCCATCGAGGCCGAGGAATCAACAAAAATACGTCTTTGCCAATACGTCTTGACATATTATCACAGCTAAAGGTTTAGTATACCCGGTAAAAACAGCCCAAATAACTTTTTTGACATAAACTAAGAGTTTGGGAACAATAAGATCAAAATATATCAGACTCAAAACTCGGGAAGCAAAAACCGAAACTCAAAACTCAAAACCCCAAAACTCAAAAACTTAAAACCTCAGAGAAATCTTTTGAAATTTCAAAGAAACATAGAACACTCGAAATATAACCAACAAACTGTAAAAAACCGTCTTTTATCATGGATTCACCATCACCTTCGATCTATGGAACCAAGACTCCCTCCGGAAATCCTCGGATATACAAGTGTGAAAAGTGTAAGCGTGCCTTCACCCGAGAGGAGCACCTAACCAGACACACGCTTCTGACCCATAACAAGCTAAAACCTTTTACCTGCGGCATTTGCCAGCGGCCCTTTTCTAGAAGAGACTTGTTGTTGAGACACGCGAAGAACTTGCACCAGGGCAGCGAGTTGGCCGTGAGCAGAATACGTAAGCTGTACCGCGAGAAGGACACTGGAGACGCTGGCGACGTCAGTGCCGAAGCCGTGGACGAGAGCTCTGAGCTCATTGACGAGACTGGCCTGGGCGAGGTTCTTGCAACCTTGGCCCCAGCCTCTTCTCGTGTAGGCCCGATGAACCAACAGATCATTCTACCCCCCATCGGCAGCATAACAGACGTATCCAAGCATCTCAACACATTTCCCAGCATGTCCGCGACCCCATCATACTCGAGGTCACAGGTGCTACCGGCGCCAAACCCCAACTCGGACAAGCTTTACGAGCCATTAGAGATTGGATATGCGTATAGCATAGAGGAGATTGAGACTCCCGAGAAGAAGCGCATGAAAATGAGTGTAAATATGTTGGTTAGCTGACTGTTTATTGATTAGACAGGTAATGCATTATGAAATGAAAAGGTTGATCTTGTAGGAGATGCGATGAGTAAATTTACAAAGACATTGAATACACAGAGACTAAGTATATTAATATACGATGGGATCTTTCATTTAAATGACGCAGAGTATCTAACAAGTGCATTGTTCGTTACTGGCTCATTGGTATATAACATGGTAAACTAGAAGGACTTTAATTAATTGAATGGAACATAGGAATCAGAGAAGAATATGTAGATACTTGGAAATACTTGATATTCAAGAATAAACGATAATTCATATCAGAGTTATTCCGTAGTTTATTTGTTTATTAGTTGGTTATTGGTAGTTATTAGCTGTTTATTAGCTGTTTATTAGCTGTTTATTCTCAGTTATTGCTTTCACCTTGTAAACATCGCATAGACAATAATGATATCCAAAGCTACTAATCATGTCTAAGGTTTGCTTTTGTATTTACAGTATCATTATACTTCCTTAACGATTCCCTTTTACTATCATTTGATCTTATTTATTTTCATCTGTTAAATTTACATTTTTTCATTTTGATATATTTGATAATTGAAAGTTGAAGCTGACTTTGGTATTGAAAGGTATTGGTTGTTTTGATAGTGTTGATGGTAAATAGCCTGAATAAATCACCGCAAAACTCATTCATTATTCATAAAGCATTCATATCATTCATATCATTCATTCAAATATCATTCATATCTTCATCCATACTATAACTTGCATCTACCATGTTACAATACAAAATCCAAAACACAGACTGGCACATCATCTTCACTGATAACAGCCATTTCTACTTCAACTCTAGCCTAAGAAAGTCCCACTGGCAGTTGGCAGACTTGAAACAGTATCAGGAAGATTCCTGGGAGCAGTTCATTGAGCTGATTGACATGAACGAAGTAGCTTTGATACAGGGAATTGCCAGAGGCTTGAAGATCGAAGATGAGCAAGATGGACCAAATGAGGATACTAAGACTGAAGAAGCTAAGGATGATAATAATGAAGAGGCTGAAGTGGAAGAAGCTGAAGTAGAAGAAGATGAGGCCCCTGTACATTTCCAAGACGACCAAGAAAGAGACGATTTTCTAGGAGATTTGTTAAAAGAGCAAGGATTGTTAAAGGTTGAAGAGGAAATAGAAGAAAAAGTTAAAAACCCATTTGACTATTCAAGTGATGAAGATGAAGATGAAAAAGAAGATGAAAAAGAAGATGAAAAAGAAGACGTAAAAGAAGACGTAAAAGAAGATGAAAAAGAAGATGAAATCGAAAATGAAGATGAAAACTCAGATCTGAAAGAAACTTTAGATTTTTCTTTCTTTGATCTCCTTGACAGGTTCAAAAGTAGAATCTCGCTTTACGATAACTGGCAAGTTGTGGAAGAAGAGTTGGCTCTGGAGTTTGTCTTGTTTCCCGAGTATTATGTGGAGGGAAACAAGGAAGAGATGTTTGGGGAATGGATCAGTAAAAGACTTGAAGAGAATGAGGAAAATGAGGAAAATAATCAAAATGAAGAAGAAAATGATAATGAAGAAGATAACGATAGTATTGATAACATGGAAAACAACTTGCTCCCCCCTCCTCTTTCTTCTCTCCCTACACCAACCTTGAAGCTTTCTGAATCTACAATATCAACGCTATGTTATCTACGTCTTCTCCAAATAAGCAAGCCTAAAGTTCCATTCCAGATGTTTCACAATGCAAATGCCTTTGACTTTCTTCCCGTAAAGCAGAAAGAAACTCTTTTTTTGAAGTATAAGAAGATGGTTGAAGAGTTTTCAAAGTACGAAAAGTCTGTAAAAAAGGCAGGAAAGGCTCCAAAAGGCAACATGAAAAAAATCCACTTGGAACAGTTTGTGGAAAAAAATGTGAGCAAACTGAAGAGAACAGAAATAATGGGGTTACTTCCGAATGAATCGTCCGAGCCTGAAATCCACTTTCTCAATTGGTTGATTTTGGTGTCTGAGTTGGGCTTGGAATCAGAAGTCTTGGAGAAGACAGAAAACTTCATTGTAGGGGATGAGAAGAGGTTTGAGGTGTATAAGGAGCGACTTGGTGAACTGTAAGAATAATAAGGAAATACAAGGAAAATGCCAATCGAAAGAAATACTGAACCAGATTAACCTTTACGATTCATATAACGCATGCATACAATCTGTTCGGTATTTTGTTGCAAAAAGCGAATAATCCGATGTAATCGTCTTTTGTTACTAGACTACCAGGTCAGTAGCAATTTAGAAACTAATGAAATTACACTAGATCAAAATGCCGGTATTGGTCATTTATTCTCAAAGTTACAGTTTAATAGGATTTAAAAATTAGTCAACTATGGGTGCAACAGAATACTGGGTGCAAGAAATAGTTTTTAGAGAAACAAGTAGAAAACATGTAAGAATCATAGTCGTTTTCCTCTTTATACCCAGGTGAATTTCATATCATATTCACTGGTATAATTATAAAACGCCCTGTTAGAGATTTACCCCTATTCTTGTAATTTTAATAAGTCCGTTATCTACGTGGATCGCTGTTATAGCGCATCTCTGTATCCGCTTTCCCTAACTAGGAAACATCAAGAAAGCTTCATCATTTTGATGTTATCTAAATTACCCTTCTATAGATAGACATCTTATCAAGATTACTTGACATGTCTATCCATGACCAGAACCACCAATTAAAAAATTGATTGTAATAAACTCGAAATAATCAAACGCTTCCGAATCAAAAAATGAAGCCCGATGCGGGGGTCGAACCCGCAGCCTTTTGATATCCTAGTTAAGAGTCAAACGCTCTACCGATTGAGCTAACCAGGCAAACTTTTTGAAAAACGTTGTTTCGGTATAGTCTAATGAAAGAAGAACATGTATGATTTTTAAATTTTTGCAATTTTGATATAATTTATCACAGATAATGAACTAATCCAGTATTAATGTATTTTCTAGCTTAAACCAATACAGCTAATTTATTTTGTGTGTTTTTGACTTAAAATCTGTCTGTGAGGTCCGAGTAAATGACTATTGGAGCATGCAACATGTTCTTAAAAGACTGGAATCTCTATTCTCCACGTACCTTATAAAAAATAGCTCCTTGTGAATTCATGTTGCTAAAAAAGACTACTCTTGATAAATATTTAGTTGGAATAACAATTCTATTTCAGTACAAAACTGTTTTGCTCTAGATTGTCACTTCTATAGAATACATAGAGGAAATTAAAAAATGTAGTAGCAGTATTTATTCTATGTACATGTTCCCTATTTATACTTTGCAAAACAAATCGAGCTGTTGACTCCCCCAAACCCAAACGAGTTGCACAACGCATAGTCAATATCCGCATCCACCGCTTGCGAAGGGTAGTGGAAGTTCTCTGTATGCTCTGGCCCGTTGACTAGGTTTCTGGTTGCAGGGATCTTGCTTGTTTCAAGCGCCTTGACTGTGAAAACGGACTCGACGGCCCCTGCAGCGCCTAGCAAATGACCAATGGCCCCTTTGGTGGACGAGATGTACAAGGGCGAGTCTCTACCAGCAAAAAGCCTCTTGATAGCGTTGTTTTCCACACGATCGCCTATCACTGTGGACGTGGCGTGGGCATTGATATAGCCCACCTTGCTGGGAGGGATATGTGCCCGTTTCAAGGCCATCTTCATCGCCTTGTACGCGCCCTCTCCGTTCTCCTTCGGGGCCGTGATGTGATGCGCGTCTCCCAGAAGCCCGTAGCCCACCACCTCGGCGTATATTCGGGCGTTTCTTGCGAGAGCATGGTCCAAGTTCTCTAGCACCAAAATCCCACATCCTTCACTGAGCACAAAGCCGTCTCTGGCCTCGTCAAACGGCCTGCTTGCGGTCTCCGGGTCCGGGTTCGTGGAAAGCGACCGGGCACGGGCAAAGCCTGCGAGAGCAAGCGGGTGGATCAGCGATTCCGTTCCTCCACAAACCATGACGTCAGCGTAGCCGTTCTGGATAAAGTTGTGGGCGTCTCCAATCGCCTGTAACCCCGTGGCACAGGCGGCACTGACCGAGTGGAGCGGGCCCTGGATCCCGTACTTGATGGAAATGTTCCCTGCAGCCATGTTGGTGAGGAGCTTGGGGATAAAGAGAGGCTGCACTTTTTTGTACCCACCAGAGGAAAACTGTACCAGGTTCTGGTAGATATCGTGGAACGAGCCGATTCCGCTGCCCACGGCGACCCCAATGGAGTCCTCTGGAATGGTGAGAGCAGAAGATTTCGTGAGCAAGTCTGCGTCCGTGAGCGCCATCTCGGTGGCTGCAAGGGCGTACTGCGAGAATAGCGCCGTTCTACGGGACTCCGAGCCGAGTTTGCTGCTCCACTTGTCGTCCGGGACCTTCCCGATGGTGGTGGCGGGGATATTGGCAAACTCGGGGAGACCAGAGGTTGAGATGATTCCAGATGCGTTTGCTAGAAGCGCAGGCCAGGTGGTTGAGAGAGATGACGAGAGCGGCGTTATGGATGCTAGCCCGGTTATAACTGTTCTCATGGTGCTGTATTAACTTTGATATCTTGACTAATCGTTACTTCGCTCAGTTTGTTTGTAGTCTCTATTAGGTAGTTGAGCTCTTGCTGTTTCTGAACAATGTCTTCTTTAGCTTTAGCACTGGATCTGCTTGCGTCGTTTCAGTGAAACTGATCTCTTCACAATTCTTGTTCAATGAGATCGATTGATCTTATCTTCTACCTCTTAAATTCACAGAAGAGCAAAGACGGAACTAAAGGATATATACGTATAACAGGCCCCTGGTAATGGAAACAGTTGATGGCTAACTGAAAAGGAAGATGTTTCTTGTGATATTGAAGTTTGGGTGTTTCGTGAGATGTAGTTGAAGTATGGATGTTTCTAGTTCTACAATACTGATATTTATAATTCTTAATTTTAATATTTATGATTCCCGATTTCTTTCAAAGTTGAAGTGAAGATCATCACTCGTAAAGAATACGATCGTTCTATTCCTAGTTGCTGGATTTTAGAGCGATTGAGAAATAAATCAATTGCTGCAAATCAAATCAAAGGATGAAATCGAACGGATTACTGAACACACATCTATACTTGCAATACCGGAAACTCTATACTTGCAATACCGGGAACTACTCCAAAACTACATCTGATAATAACTACATAGAATCTCAATGCCAGATTGAAAAATATGCATTCTTCTTAGTAAATCTGCCCTCGTCTCTAACAATAACCAAACTAGGTAGTATAATTCTAAAAGAGTAAAAGTACATTTCTGAACTAGCAGAAACCCTAAAGTAAATTCAAGACTCTTCATATTTCACTTGCAGATTTTCTTCCAGTGGCTGCAAATGTACATTTTGATTTCACTGCACAAAAAAAAGCTGCAAAAATAATGATTTATTGTGGAAATTAAAACACGATATATACCTTTGTATATAGCAATCTTCACTTAAATATACGGTGTATCTACCTTTGTAGTGTACAAGTACAAATTTCTGCCTGTGCAAACTCCCATTGGTTTTTCTTACGCTTACTATATCTTTATTAAAACATATACAGACATTCGGTAGAGATAACTACACCTAAATTTTGTGTTTTTCATATATTTCATATTTCATATAAACCATAAACAATCGTTTAAATCAATGTGCCGACAATTGCAATCAACAAGAGTCCTTTATTGATACTTAAGGTATCGGCAGTAGAGTTGTGCCTGTGTCCACGGCCTATAGCAGCTCCTGCAGCAGCTCCTCCTACTGCTCCTCCTGCCGTTCCACGAGTTCCACCACCTCTACCACCTCCTCTACCACCTCCTCCGCCACCTCCTCCGCCACCTCCTCCGCCACCTCTACCACCACCAAAACGCTTGTAGGAACCCTTGGTATTATAAGGAGCATTTTCTGTATTGGTTTCGTTCAATTGGGTTTCTTCATCCACACCATACTCTTCAAACGCTTCAGCCACATCATACCCTTCATACTTTTCACCTTGAGACATTTCAGATATTTCAGCTTCAAGATCTCTCATCACCATCTCTGAATTAGGTACAATACCACACAAAACACACTTTAATAAGTATAAAAACAATATCAACTTGGCTCTTAAAATCATACTTTTTTACTAGACTTGTTTGACTATATTTGACTTTACTAGAGCATTTAGCTGGATATTTATACACTGATGGCCGCAATTACAAAGGGTATCTACTAAAAAATAAAATGACCTTTATTTGAGCTATTGGTAGGAGTTAGTGATGTTTAGCGGTTCTGAGGTGTGTTTAGATGAATAGTTGTGTATGATTTATCGGAGTATATGCAAAGATATGTGCAGCTCTGTATCGGGATAGTGCCGACTCACTCTGAACATCTTAAGCACTGCAGTATTCTTCCACTGTATATCAGAAGTATACCTTTGTATAAACCCATTCCTTCACATGTGATTCCATCTACAAACTTCTGTCAGTTACCTCTACCACCTGGAACAACCACTTAGCCTCAATACATCTGATAAAGTCTATTACAGTTCGGAGTTCGGCCCGATGGTTTTTCATAAGTTCGGAAACAAGAACTAAAGCCGTGAAATACTTGATGTGGTATATGGCAGCAATCTTATCTTTCTTGGCGTTCTGGAGATACTACTGACTTTTCCGATCATACTTCACCTTACATCCTTCCTTATCCTACGTTTTTTGCAATCTCCGTATCCGTGGATAAAACCGAACGTTTGTGATTATGCTTTATTTTCACAACTTTAGATAACTTAACTTGTGATTCATCTTGGATCTTCCATATTGATGCGAGTTAGCTTTCTATCAAACTTTACAAACTTTAATATGTTAGGCGCTAAAATCTACAAAAAGAGGAAAGCAGAAGACATAACCACGAAGGAATAGCCACGAAGGAATAGCCACGAAGATATAGCCACTGATATACATCTCTATATCCCCGGATATCCCTGTGTTGATAGTCATGTTTGATTTCTTTTATGTACTTTCATGTGTATTCGAGTTCCTCTTAGGCCAGATAAAGTACTCTGCCTTTTTTCAGACCAAGTTCGTATATTGTCGAGATTTCTTGAATTTGCAGCCACATATGAAAAGTCTACAAAGAGTTTATGATCGTAGCAATATCCCATGAATAATAATAGTTGTGCTCTCCTTAATATTTATGAGTTAAATTCCTGTTACCACAACATTTTCAGGTGAAACCAAGAACAAATGAAGGCCTTTTTATATTTCACTAAAACACATCCAAATATTCCAGTACACTATAGGATTTAACTCAATGATATAGAATTCTACAAGCTATATATTATAAAAAGAGAATTCTACTGCTTTATTTGTAGTGCTTCTTTCTACTCCAGTGCTTCTGGGTTAGCAACACCTTTTTCTAAGACTGCCTTTTAGACTTGCGATCACCTCATCTGGGACAATTGCATTCAATTTTGGAGATTCGGTTGTGCCAGCATTGACCGCTATACATAAGCTATTTCACTGCAGTGCCTTAAGATTGTCGTGTTTCCAATCTTTCATTACTCTGTCGTTGTGTACCATGAAAGACCAAGAGGAATTTCTTGTTGTAAATAATCTTGAGTGAATTATTTTTGGCAAAAAATTCGTTTAGAATTCTTTGATCAAAATTATTTACAATTTTTCTTTTCTCTGACTCCGTTTGGAGGGAATTGGTTTGATTAAGCAAACTTCAACTTAGAATAATTAAGTCTGAATAACGCCTTTCGGTCTTATGCACCTTCCACTTTCCAATTCTACATGGATATTATTTTCGAGCCACTGCTGTTATCCTAAACAATATTACACGGACATAAAGTTCTTGGAATCTTCGGAATTTGCCGAAAAGAAGAATGTCAATTCTTCCGATAATCAGTCGATTGGACGTTGAGCCGGATAAAGGCCTTTTGCCTAACCGGGATAAAATCATATCAGTATACAAAAAAATTTTTTTTGTGTCCGATTCCGCCATTTATTCTTAGTACGCTTCGAATAAATCTTGTGGGTTAGGTTGAACGATCGTATATGACAAGGTGTTGAAGTGGGAATTTTTTTGTGCTATGTTTGTTATTTCAAAAGGGTCTGCAAAACTTGTTTTGTGTCGTACAGCTTGTTAGTACTTTTTCTCCTTTTGGGGGTGCTGGTCGTTTTCTTGCGTTGTTTTGGATTTTCCTTATCAGTTCCCTTTTGTCCTCAAGTTCGTATTGCTCTAAACTATACTGGCATTCAATCAGCTGTTGAACAATAGTAAAAAATATTGCATCCATATTTCCACTGTATGGGAAACTATAGACTGCTCCTTGCAGCGACACAGGTTTGCAACTTCTGCGCAAGATGCTAGCCGCAGGTCTAGTATAATACTACTAATAATAATAAAAAAGGAATTACCAGCTTAATTAGCCTATCTGATTTGAATCTGAAAATCCGTTATTTCGGAAACTTGACATTCGCTAACTTTCGTTTCGTTCTGAATATAAAAAGTCTTTTTCAAGGCCAATCGAGAGAACTCAGGCGTATACCCATTGGTCCCTGCTGCAGCAGTGTACGATTGTGTAAATAGAACGTGGTACAGTTTTCCATCACTTTTGTTAAAAAAACGTATACGGTGAAGCACTAGTTTTTGTGTTGGATACACGCTCCTTATATGTTCTTATTTTATAGCGTTATTTTTAACACCTTATTAACAACTTGTTTACAAACAATCGGGTAATCGGACCAGCAATTTATGCGAAGGTTCGTACTCTTCGACAACGACGGATTTGCAACATTCAACCTTGAAGACAGGTCAAGTATTAGCGGGCTATATGTAACAATCGTACTACCAGGAAGACGGAAATACCCCTGGTTGGAGGGAATTGGTGAATAATATTTCCTCTCCCGCTTGTGTTAAGTCCAAGAGTGACGTAGGGATTGAATGTATTAAAGGGCGCAAATTAAGTAATATGGGTGACTAAGTAACCTATGTCTATACGATTATTGCGTGTAGTAGGGTACCGGGGTAGTGTTAGAGACATATCCGATTTGGTAATGTCAACTATAGCGTGACTTAGTAACTAGGTAGTTAGGCAACTATGAAACTATGAAACTAGGCGTCTGGTTTATTAGTCATGGAAGTATCACAGATTCTCGATACGTCATTCTTTGATAGAACGTTCTTGGAGAACTAAGGTGAGCGTGGGTATGGTAGTATTTCTTTAGGTAGTATTACATCTCAACTCTAGGTAGAATTACTTCTCAAGTCTGGTTAGTATTATTGTTATAGTATGTTTAGGGATAAAGACAATAAAAAGTAGAGTCCTTCACTTATAGTATTACTAATATATTATGTAATCCTATACTATTCCCATTTAGTCTCCCCGTTTCAATCAATTTTCAGAAAAAGGTCCCTTGGCCCAGTTGGTTAAGGCGCGGTGCTAATAACGCCGAGATCAGCAGTTCGATCCTGCTAGGGACCATTTACTTTTTGCAGCCAACAAACTTTATTTTTATAAACTATATTTCTAATCAGGACTACAAGTAATGCATGCTCGTGTATTCACCTTTTATTCCCTGATGTATTTATTAATCTAAATGTCATTATTGAACCCATAAAATGTTTCTGTAAACGGATCATAGAAAGAAGATGATGTAATAACCAATACCTATCATCCTCGAATATGCCTCAAGTCCCTTTGTTCACTCCTCATCACTAAACATCTCACGTGCGCTTCTTCCCTCCACCATACCCATTTCTATCTCCTCTATTCCCAGCACACTCTCATACTTGCGTCTTCCTCTAAACAACAACCACGCTATAAACCCCATC
This sequence comes from Aciculoconidium aculeatum, assembly GCA_030579395.1. Taxonomy (NCBI): domain Eukaryota; kingdom Fungi; phylum Ascomycota; class Pichiomycetes; order Serinales; family Debaryomycetaceae; genus Aciculoconidium; species Aciculoconidium aculeatum. Next base: position 68,461 of record JAKTQU010000001.1, read on the forward strand.
ATCACCACAAACACCCCGAGCCCGTACCACCGGTGCGGGTTCAAGTAGAACGCCAGCGAGTCTTCCTCGTCCCCTACGTTGATATCCGGTTCCGGCGAATCCACAGTGTCCTTCCATACAGGTCTAGCAGGGATTCCTTCCTGCTCGGCCCCATAAACAAACTTACCCCCATTTGTACTGGTATAACCCGCTCTTTTACTAGTTTCATCCTCTGCATACAACACAGCCCTTCCCAAGGTCCAGGAGAACTTCCAGCCGTCCACGTGCTCCACCAACTCGAGCTGCTTATCTATTCCAAGCCCGTTCTGGAGAAACGTGAGCACCCAGGTGGCCTTGAAACACAACTCACGGAGCTCCTCGTGCAGGAGCTTGGAGGACATGGCCTTAAGCGAGGCGTAGTCCTTGGCGCAGATCTCGCGTGTGGCCGTGGAGATCTCGGCAAAGTCAAAGTCGGTGCTTTCCACGTTATCAGAGCCCAAGAGCCCGCGGATCGCGTCCCAGTACCCGCTGACCCCGATGAACTTGTCCTTGTTGATGTCAAATGCAGGAACGAAATCGCTTACAAGACATGCTTGTTGGACCAGACAGTTGGTATTCGTGTAATGGCTTTCCAGGAGAACAGGGAAAACTCCGTTGAAACAGTCTGTAAAGTTGGAGGTTCCTTGTATTCCGGTTTCGCTGGTGTATCCCCTTGGAAGACACGGATCTGAAGAAAGTTCCTTTGAGAGCTCGGTATACCGTTGATGCGCTTGATAAGAGCCGAAGCCGAGGTATGACGAGGAGTAGAGAACGTGTGAAGTGGATGCAAGAGATACATTATATAATCCCGAATGTTCGTTCACCTCCTTCGAGCTGGGCTCAAAGACGATCTGCGTCAGAGCACCGCCCATATCGAGTAAACCGTACGAGGCCTGCGTCTTTAGCGTCCTCTTTAAGTAGTTGATGCTTAACCAGCCGTAGAGGCCCTCGATGTCGCCGTCAATCACGTTCACGTGGGTGCTACATTCCGGAAGAAAGAACGGCGTTTCCAGGAGATACCCACAGATCTCGTCGAGGATCCGCTCCTGCTGCTGCGGCAGAAGAAGCCTCATTCCAGCAGTGGCGTGGAGAAAGATGGGGGTTCTGGCATGTTGCGACTCGGGAACCGCAGCTAGGGCCACCTTGAGTAAAGGGCCGAGGTGGTGTTTTCCGAGTTTCTGGGGCGATTTCGAGTACGACGAGATCCCGGGAGAGACCTTGCGGTGCCACGTGTGATGGGAAGCAATGAGATGGCTGGAAGCGGCTGCTTCTTCAGAGGGCCAGTTGTAGATGTATACACGGGACCCTTTGGAGCCCAGGTCAATGACAACTATGTAGTTTAGTGGGGTTCCGTTTTCGCTGGTCGTGTTTCCAGGGTGGACAAGTTTCATAGAATAGTGTGTATAGTTATTGTCTGTCTAGTTATTATCTAGTGATTGTCTATGTCTAGTGTCTAGTGATTATCTGATTATCTGGTCAAGTATTCCTTGTGATCTTGTGATCTTATTATCTTGTTATCTTATTATCTTGTATCTTGATTTCCTCTATTCCTCTTCCTTCTTCTCTTCTCTTCTCTTCTCTTCTCTTCTCTTCTCTTCTTTATCTTCCTTTATCTTGTGATAATCAACGTAAATCAAAATTCGCGAATCATTTCGAAATTGCTCAAGTTTAACAGAAAGTTGCAGGCAATGGCGTGAATATGAGTGGATAAGTAGTGGATAAGTGCAGTAGAGTGTTTAAAGTAATGTAACCAGTTGTTCTGCGTAAGGTGCTGTACTATTGCTGTGCTATTAGTATTATTGTACAATTACTATTGCTGTACTATTACTGTACTGTACTATTACTGTACTATTGCTGTACTCTACTATTTGTGAAGTGATGTTGTCACGGAGAGATTGCACCCCGTGACACAAGTCTGGTAGAACGTAGAGCTATTGTTGTGTGGATGGCTGTCTTGTTCATTGATCATTGTCCATTGTGTATCTGGCGTGCACCTTCTGGATTTACCTTCTGGGTTTATCTTATATCTTCTGGATTTACCTTATATCTTCTGTATCTTCTGTATCTTCTGTATCTTCTGTTATCTTCTGTATTATATCTTCTATGTTCTTCCCAATTATACATCCATTGAAAACATATTCACATATTCCTTATTGCAATTACTATCCATTCGTCTAAATCGGATTCTTCTTTATGAGCTGCCTGGCATCACAAAATCTCATGATACGTTGCTATAATAAGGCTATACCTGAAATTATACTGTTATAATAGAACTACACGCTCTGCTTAAGAGGCGATACACGCTCTGTTGCAATGCAGAAACAATGAGTCCTTAATAAACTCTAGACAATGGATGTACAATAAGCGAAATCATAAAACGATGTGAGTAGCAAGTGGTAGTATGTGTATTATATAAATTATCTATTATCTCTCTCTATTATTTCTATTATATTATCTCTATTATCTCTCTCTATTATCTCTCTCTATTATCTGCTCTCTATTATCTGCTCTCTCTCTCATTATCTAATCCATCTGATATCAGTAAATTCGCTAGGTCCATCCACGCTTTGTGATTCCAAAATGGCATGATTTGAAGAGAAACAGCATGTGGATTCGGAACCATGGTGATTGGGCCAGGCCTTGGAGGACTTAGGACTGCAGGGTGACAAAGTCGGCGACGCAGAGCGGTTGGTTTAATTCCAGTGGCATGGATCTCGGCAGGCAGCATGAAACGAGGGGCATTTGGGAGAGACGAGACGTGCATTGTGTAGTGGTCATTGTGGGGAATCCGTACTGTGGTATGTAGCAGGGGGAAGCAGCACAGCGTCACTATTAAGGTTGGCTTTGCTGCCTTTTGTGCTCCATGTAGCCTCTGGCTTTGTAATTTCGGGGAAGCCTGAGTCGGGTCCGATCTCCATGGAATGCTGGATACCGTTTGCTGGTACGTGCAGTTGACATGTCGCTTAATTAAAATGCCCAATGTTGGTAAAATTTCCCAGCATGGCTGTTTCCATAATTAGAGCAGCAGCCTGGGTTATCTACAATAGACGCTTGTGGCCTTGCAGCAGCAGTAGCGAGATTCTGGCGACTAGCGAGAACCTTGGGTCTTGACGGTGTTCTTCTTTGAGTTTCGCTTGGACGGTAATTTTAGAAATCATGCTTGGTTAATGCAAGGTTGTGTTTTCCGATCTCTTTCAGATAAGAATGTGACAAGGTGAGGTTGCAGTGGTAGGCTTGCGGAGCTTGCAGAGCTTGAAGAGCTTGCAGAGCTTGCAGAGCTTGTTAATTGTGGCGTTTTGATGGTGATTGTATGGTTAAGGTGTAGGTGTAATTAATATGTGTATGGTGTAGTTTATAGGTGTAGTTAATATGTGTAGTTAATATGTGGTGTAGTTTATATGTGTATGTGTAGTTAATATGTATATGGACATTTCTATTTCTATTGCTTTATGATCTTATCATCTACTTCATTCTTTTCAGATGTATCACCATCTACATCATACCCTACTTCACTTCTCAACCTAACTATAACCATACATCTACTCATGACAATACTCATTACTATAAACGTGATAAATAACTGCAATATTTCATCTTTCCATCCACTACCTGACAACTATCCTCCCATCTCCTCTCCAAATCCTCTGGCTGCAAATCAAGAAATCGCCAAATTTTGCCTCCGGACGATTTGAGAATTTTGGCTGCCATTTTAAAAATCTTCTTTCTGAAGGAGGTGAATAGGAGAAGAATATCGAGATAGATCAAGGTAAGTCAAGGTATGTCAAGACATATAAAGGTGTATCAAAACATATCAAGATACATCAAGACATATCAAGCCATCAAGATATCAAGATACTCATACATCAATCAGATACATCATAAATCTCCACAAACAAACAAACAACAAATATAAAAACCCTTCTACATGATCGAACATCCAGTTTCTCCAACCACAGTTTCGCCATCAACCTCTTTGACCAAGCCTTCGAAAACCTCCTCGACATTCACGCCATCCTTCACACTGGTTTCAAAAAACTTACACCCAAACAGCTTGGCCAACTTCTCGCCATCCGCCTTCTTCACCTGGCGCTGGAAGTCCAAGTCACACTTGTTTCCCACCAACACCATGGGAACCGACTCTGCGCCTAGCGCGTTCAAGATCTTGTCACGGATCACCTCCACCAACTCGAAGCTCTGCCACAGGGTCACGGAGTAGACTAGCAAGTAGCCGTGGGTGCCGATCAAGTGCTTTTCGTTCATGATGGTGAACTCGTCCTGCCCCGCCGTGTCGAGGATTTCAATCGTGTACTGTTGGTTGTTGTATGTGACTGTTTTGGAGAAATCGTTCTCAATAGTGGGGTAGTACGACTCCACAAAATGGTCCTCCATATACTTGACAGTCATCGACGACTTGCCGACGGACCTCGACCCTACCACTGCAAACTTGCGTACTTTCATGGCTGGCGTGTATGGGAAATGTATGGATGGTGGAAGAGGAAGAAGAGAACAACATTGGATAGCTCCATGTGATGGACGGTCACGAGAAGGCGGGTCCCGTGAACGTTCGTGATCAGGTGAAGTTAGTCATGTGGAGCTTTTTTTGCGAGAGAGCAAGAGAAACAGACAAAGAAATGGAAACAAAAAAATTGCATAATCCATATTTGTGGGAGATGAGGGTTTTTTCGTTTTTTTTTGAAAAAAAAGGCCTGCAGTGTTTTCTTGAAAAAAAATGCCTACAAAGTCTCCCCCACTTTACAACTAGCGGTTCCACGGGTCTCTTTTCCCGTGACTCTTCCCTTCGTAAACTTTTGTGTGTTTACAAATCCTTGGTATCGATTTATTTTCTACGTTGTATGCGTATTGGAGTAAGTTGAAACAGGATGACGCTCACAATACAAGTCTGATGCAGCCGAGATTAGAAATACCACCTTGGATGGTACATTAGAGAAGTCTAAATACGTAGAAACCTGGTTAAAAATAACCCTGGGAAGATATGTGGTATTTTTCAAGCCCAAAGGCCCAGATTTTCTTTGTTTGTGGCGCCGCATGCATTCCGCTCCTCGGAATTGCGCTCCAACCTTGTGTTTCTTTGCCCTCTCTTATTCTTCCGTCGCTAAAACATCGCCTGGAAGCATATGCACTGATCCTTTTTATTTTCTTTAGCGAATCGATGACATGATCACGGAGGCCATGGGACGGAAATGGAGCGGAAATACAACACGGAAAAGGACAATACCTCAAAATAACTCGAAACAATGTACTAATCGAACCATCTTTAACTGCTCGCCAGCGGCCAGGGCATGTCAATAATGTTTTCCTCTGTTTTGTGCTCTTCTTCGTATGTATACATTCTACAGGGACCCCCCCGCAGGTCTATCCAGAACTAAGATACCCATGGATCTTCCACCTTGCTCAAATATTAATTTTCGAGAAACCCTTCCCCTGTTTAACCTTTACAATCAGGGATAGTGGATTTATGTCAGATTTAAGATCATTAAAAGTATAAGAGTTTATCTAAAAAATATCCCAGATGAATGGGAAAGCTGGATAATTATAGAATGGGCGGGGAATCGAAAAGCAAATCTTGGAATGGCATTAATGTGGTCATTGCCATACAGGATTAACAAAGCAGTGTAGATAGGACAACAAAGGGATAATTTTTTCCCAGAAAAGGGATCGCATGGTTGAGGGAAAGGACCCACCGGTATGGAATGCTTGATGTGGTGAAACCAACTGTCGCAATTTCAGGTTTTCGCCTTTGTTTATGGTTACAGAATGGAAATTACGATTACGCACTTTGTTTTTGCAAAAAGCACTTGTGCAATTATCATGCTTGTGTTCTAATTATGGATTTTGAGTGCACCGGAAAGAATGCACCAAGATCCGGTGTTTTGAACGCATTGCGATACGGCTATTTGAAATTAGCTTCGAGCATTGTCAAGTGGTGGAATAAGACAAAGAGGAATGTGTGTGATGAATTTTTGACGGGGCTTTTTTTGGGGCCCTACGGGGTTGTTTGTCAGAAACCCCCGGTTTAGTGGCTAAAAATTTCGACAATCAGCCTGTGTAGCGTAATGGTTAACGCGTTTGACTTCTAATCAAAAGATTCCGGGTTCGACTCCCGGCATGGGTTATTTTCTTTTTTTGAAAAAAGAAGGTAAAATAGCCTACAATTCAAATAGCCTAGCCTACAAATTCCTTGACATCCAGTAATATATGGAAAATGGAATGATAACCGCGAATCGGGCATGAAACATAGCCAATGCATGGAATGTATCAGCCTTTATAATCGTGAATGGATGGAATATTTTAAGACCGATATAACAATTGGTGCATTACTGACCTCTTGGAATTGGCCATCCAGCGTATGCATGGGTACAATGTTGGATACGAAGGAGAAGTGCCTCCTACAGAATTACGTGGCTGATTGTGCCATACATTACAATGAACAATAAAAAAATATGACGTTGGTCGGTTAAATGAAAAGCTCAGATAAAGAGACAGGGCAAGGTTGGATCCAATGTAGAGTAAAGAATAAACTGCAAAGTATACCATCAAGTGATTGCTGCAAAAAAAACTAAATTAAAATAAAGTGCCATTAGTAATCGGAAATAAAAGTAGTTCACCGAAGGCAAACACAATCGTCTCTTGATGAGAAGGTGTATTTGATTTTGTTACTTGAATCAGATTAACCGATGGGGCTTGTACGGGGCTGTTCAAGTGATTCGGTTGCAAAAAAGGCATTTCTGATGAAGGGTGTTACTTGGGATACAATGATAAGTGATAAGTGGAACAAGAGAGAGACAAGATCACAAGAAGCAAGAGATTACAGAGATCATAATGAGACAGAGATCATAATGAGATAACGAAACAAGAGATCATAATGAGAAAATGAAAGAGCAAGAGATCAAAACGAGACAGAGATCACAACGAGACAAAGATTTCAAACACGGGGAATATCTTTTCTAGTGTAACTGGCTGAGATAGGAATATCAAGTGAGTTCATGTTGCATGTTACAGGTATGTTACAGATATATTGCATGTTAATTTACATGAACTTACTTGGAGTAGCGAAGATACCGAAGCAAGATAAGGTACATGAGCTTACTTAGCGAAGTACATGAGCGTACTTAGCTTAGCGAAGATAAGGTACAGTGAAAGTACATGAGATTACGTAGAGTAGCTTTGAGGAGCGTAGAGTAGCGAGCTGCTGTGAGTTACTAACAGAGCTGGCATACTTAACAGAGCTGGCATACTAACATAGCTGACATACTTAACATAGCTGACCTACTTAACATAGCTTAGCGAAGCTAAGCTATGATTTACATAACCAGAGCTTGCTTCGCTGGCTAAGCTGTGACCTACTAACATAGCTTAGCTTCGCTAAGCTATGACCTACATTACCAGAGCTCGCTTCGCTCGCTCTAGCTATAATCTACTATCAGAGCTTCGCTTCGCTCAGCTCTGTTCGCTCGCTTCGCTCGCTCTGTTCGTCCATTCAACCTATATTACTCTATAGACACCTGGAGGGGACCTCACCTTCTATACTCAATCTATAATACATGGCACGCGCTAGCCGGTAGCACGTCCTAGGCCTTCTTTTCCTTGCGCTCCTCATAGCCCATGCAAACCTTCTTGCTGCGCTCGCAGTTGAAGCACGAGGGCTTGCGCTCGTCACACTTGATGCGTCTCTTTCTGCACGTCAAGCACCCCGTTCTGGTGCGTCTCTTGATGATTCTGCGCTTGTTCAAGAGCGCATTGTTCTCCTCGTACTGCCACGACGGGTAGTAAGGGTACGGGTACGGGTATGGGTAGTAGTACGACGGACTCACGCCGCTAGCCACGTCCGGGAGCTCCGCCGTGGGCGACGTGCTGCCGGAAACAATGCCTGGGCCGGTCATCGGAGCGCCACAGGGCCCAGCACATGGCCCAGGCCCATTCATGGGGATGCTATGCAAGGGGATGTTGTTGGCAAAGTTGAAGCTGGGAAGCGTGCCGGGCGACAAGACGTGGTGCACCGACATGCTGTTGTTTCTTCTGGGAATCTCGGGCGCACTCAACCGGGCCGTGTTCTGCGGCCGGATGGGCACAGGGGGGAGCAACGAGTTGGGCCCGTAGCCAAACTGGGGTGTTCCAAAGTGTATGCTGTTGCTGCGCTGGTAGGGAGCAACGTGGATCCCGTTGGTAGCATTGTGGATGCCATTGGAGAGTCCATTGGAGAGTCCATTGCTAATGCCACCGCTGCTGATGCTGCTTCCGCTGCTGCCTCCACTGATACTACCACCGCTGCTGCTACCACCGCTGCTGCCACCGCTGCTGCCACTGATGCTCCCTTTATAGTTGTCCATCATTATAGGACTCAAGCAAGGCCCGTGGGGCGATATGGGCGGAATGACATTGGGAGATGTGTATGATCCGAAATTCTTGGTGGAAAAGTGATTTATGTGGTCGATTTCCAAACTTCTGTGGGTCAATAGCTCGGAGACGCCTGGAAGCTGTGTCATTTTCTGAAAATGGTCCAGCAATGATGGTGGTGGGGACTTTTGTTGTTTATATAGGCCCACGAAAAAGTCACCAATCCAATAAAATAAGACATCAATGCAAACCAAATATCCCCAAAAAAAAAAAAAAAAAATACACACTACATAAAATAACCTTTTAAAATATTTTAATATGTGTGTGGGATATTTTTCTTTTGGGGGGGATATTTTTCAATGGTATTTTTTATGTGCGATGGAAACTTGAAAGTTCAAGCGGGCGATATAAAATATCAAGTGCTCCAATTAAAAATACAAAATAACAAAAAAAAAAATAAAATAATAAAACAAATTTTAACACACACACACTCCCAAGCTCCTTTGTACTTTAACGAAATGACACTGGTGTGTCTCCCGTTATGGATGGATATTTTTACAACGGAGAATGTGGGAGATTCAACAGCAAGATCTCAGAATAACGGAAATCGGACGGATATACCAACGGCCAACCGATCTTTCGGTCTCGTCCGTATACACATACTTTCCCCATCCACACATTCACCCTCGCACCGGCTCCCTGCTCCTCCTCACAAAGTGCCGGGCGTCTTTGTTGGCCCGTGGTGAAAAGGGTCTGGTGCTTTTGCTGGAGATAATCCGCAGGGCACATTTTTCTCCAACTTCCCTCTCTTGTTTTGTAAACAACATTGGATCACTATATCGGCCCCAAAACACGATCTACGGCATCGCCTCACAGAATCTAAAATCATACGTGCTGGGCCTCTACATGTAATCCCCGTCAATTCCTCAGCTGCTTGTTATGCAGGGAGTCAAAGCTTGGAACCCATTCCTTTTTAGATTGGGGGACCTCATGTATGCAGTCGCATGGCCACTACACCTGTTGGAGATTGCCTGGAATTCTCTTGGTTCCTCGTCACCACAGCGCAACTCGGCCACAAAGGAATCCAAGTTACTATCCCCTCCCCTAGCTTCTGCGCTTACATTTCCGTCTCCCATAATGCTCGGGCCTCTTCTCGGCAATAATAGTTCATCCGTAACAAATCTGCAGATTTCCTGGATGGCAATCCTTTGTTACCGATGCTGGCTACTGCATGAAGGAAGTATAACCGAATAGCGTACAATCGTGCAACCATGGTTAGCACGCACAAACTAAGAAACACCTCCTTTGCTAACCTCTAATTATATTAATTATACCCTTGGCTTTCCTGATCCTCGTATCGAACCATTCCCATGGCAACTACCAAAAAAAAGTGTGCTGGTTCGTCCTCTTCCCCACCAGGACTCGAACCTAGAATCTTCTGGTTCGTAGCCAGACGCCTTAACCATTGGGCCATGAGGAACCTGTCAGAAGCCGGTACTGCAAATTATTCGGTACCTAAATTTGCGATAAGATCCAACAATGCATTTTAATTAGATCGATAAAGTACGTGTGTAACATAGATTTAATCTCGCTTTAAGCATGATGGTACATATATAATATGCGCTACTTCATACAGGTTGTAGATGGAAAAATTACAATAGCAAGTCTATTGTAAAAATCGACTAAGTACAAGTGTAACTTCGCAAAGAATCTCCATTTTGTTCACCTACAGATACAAGGGTTAGCCAGAGTACATAGAATAGAATCACTGTAGATCCACTACATCCATATAGATGCGTTTTATAAAAAAACATTTGTGGGAATCTTCATCACCTAATCATAATATTATCATTATCACAGAAAATTGCGCCATACGCACAGGTTTCAAATTGACCCTTTGTATTGCTAGAGATTGCTACAATTGGCACCCTTCATGGTTAAGCTGTCTTCCATGTCAAGTGCTCTCATTATACTTTCGTATAAGCAAACTTAAATGTAAGCAAACCTAAATAGCTTAAAATGTCATAACCTAATAAAATAAAATAATAAAAAAAGCAAAACAAGTGAAACCACCTTGATGGTCTACAGTTTTGTCTTGTCCTGAACTCTTGCTGAATGTGTAAGTTTCATGGCCCAATCTTGAACCACTTGTAACTAGAACAATGGGAAACAAAAAAAGAGCAGAAAAAAAAAACAAAAAAAAAACACCCAGCTGGCAAAAAAGCAAATATGACATATGTTCAAGTGCTTAAGTGGAATACGACCTGGCAAATGGAAAACAGTCAAGCACTTGCTCCTAATGCTGCGGTTCTGGTTTGTGGAGCACACTGAGGGTGTCATATCACAGTATGTCTCATGGAAGGGCATGCATGTGTGGAAAAAGGGCATTTATCGTGTTTTTGTCCAAATATAGAGTACGGGGTTAAACCCAAAAAATGCCGTGCTAAGCACAAATGGGAGAGCACAATACAAGCCCACAGCATGTACCATGAACACTTGAAGGCGACAGGAAGAGATTTATTATTTCAACCCATACAGGGCACCAAGACTGATACAAAAGCAGTGTCTTGACGTGTATGGTTGCCAAGTTGGAATGGAAGCCTGAAAAATTTTTCTCATCCAGCCAATTCGGCTTCCTGCTCGCTACTTCCCGTACCAAATAGGTTCCTTCCAATTCCGTGCAAATATATATCTTCTTTCTCGCTAAAACTCTCCTGCAATTACTCGCTAATATCTTTTATTTTTTGCTCGCTAAGAAAGAAAGAGTGATGGGGCGGTTGGTGCAACTAGTTTAACCAACTTGCCCATTGTAAACTGGGTCCAGCACAACAAGAAACACAGCTCAACCCTCGATAGGGGCTAGTACACCCTGAATAACACACACACGCGCGGATCATGCCAATCGGCAATTCTTCGTATATTTACGTGTGGTTTCAAAAAGCACGCATGTAGTACATAAAGGAAAACACAACACAACCACAACACAACACAACACAGCTGTTTAAAAATACGGAAAAGGATTGGCACGACAAATCCTTGGGATTTTTTTTTTTCCACATTCTGCGGTAACGTTTAATCGATTTGTAATTGAACATGAAGAGAGAAGGAATGTCCAATATGTAGGCGCTGGCGTTTCGCCTGGGTGATGCTGTGTGGCTGGTTTGGGGGACCCGCTGCAGTTTGTGCCTCGGAGGTACCGGGTTTGCCTGGCAGCGGCCGACGGTGTGGCTTCCTGCTGGTGCATTCTGTTTTTAGCTTGCAGATAAAATCTGGTGGAGGAGATGTTAAGTCTTGGTAAATTGGACCTCGCTAAGACCATCCACTGACGACGCTAAAAAGGTAACGAGGTCTCCAACTATTGTTTATGTACTCTGAACCCCCACACCCACTCATAACAAATAAAAAAAACCATTGTCATAGACTTTGCATGGTTTTACTAATGCAGTCCCTACAGTGCATTCTGTGGAGTTTATGCTTGTAATCTGATGTTTCATATATAAAAAAAAGAGAACGAATTGCGCAAACCCGGAATCGAACCGGGGGCCCAACGATGGCAACGTTGGATTTTACCACTAAACCATTTGCGCTGTTTCTGGAAAAAATTTGTTTCAAAGCGGGGTGATGAAAAATCAGCATATCAAAGAGTGCAAAAAGAAGGACGACATGCACGGCATTCTAACCTCCCTCTACCTTTAAAATGGATATATTAAGCCTGATTATATCTACACTTTTAAAAATTGTTGAATTATGCTGCAAAAAAAAAGAATAAAAAAATAAAAAAAAAAGAATTGAAGATTAAACTTTTCAGATATTTGTTACATGAAAAATATTTGAAATGGACATCATCAAGAGGCAAGTTTTGAAGAATGAAACCATAATAAATTTTGCTTCGTCTATTGGTTGTACAAATGAAACATGGAAGATGAATGAAGAATTTAAATTGCTCTGAAAGCAAGAGTAATTAGATAATCAAGGTTGAAACATGCACTACTATTGTCATCAAATGTTCTTGTAAGTACGCAAGAAGTCCTAGTTAGAACAAGATAAATGGGTAAATTACGAAAAACCCATATACACACACACACCGTATGCTATTTTTAATAAAATGGTCAAAAGACCCGACTGGAGTTTTACTCACACTATTACAAGTCGGCACGGTTTTCGGCTTTCGGCTTAGCTGCTTAGGATTGTGTCCCAAGAGATGGTTCGATTTCCGCTGATGAGATTATCTTGTAACCGATACCAGCAAGGTGGTATAATTTAGGGTACAAAGATTGAGCGAAGGAGGAATCCAATACACAGAAGTCTTCTTTTTCCGTACCATGTACAATGATCCTGTCTGCAAGAGTATGGTTTGGAATATATATATACGAAGTGGAAGCTTGCACCAGAACAGGGTCTTAATGCGGTACATTGTGTTGCAGGGATTCTGATTACAAGGGCAAAAGGATAAAAACGCAGGTTTAGCTAAAGAGCAATGGGATGGTAATAGGGATAGTTAATTTAACGAGACGAGATATAGATAACATAGATAACGAGATAACGAGATAACGAAATAACACTAGATCACTATACCGAGACACTACAACAGACGAGACAATACAACGTATTCAACGACACTAACTCAGAATACACTATAAACCCAGACAGCTAACAGCTAACTCGTCTAACGCTTCAAGAACCAACATAAATGTTTAGTAAGTTTTATTTCTTGATTCATTGTTAAGCAACGGCGTTAAGCCCGAGTGCTTAATACCGGAAATGGTGAGGATGCTTAGTATGCGTGTACGTAGTCGTTAAGTAGTAGTTAAGTAGTATACTCTACTATGAGTTAAGTAGTATACTACTATGAGTTAAGTAGTATACTTTGTCAATTACATGGAAGTAGTTAATTACTCAAGTGAATGATAAACTTTAACCTTAAAGGTAATTTAAGTATACATTACCCCATACACTGATAGTACAATAATCGTACAATTACAGTACAATAGCAGTCTCACTCCACTTTGCATTGTCTAAACCCAGGCTATTTCATGCACGTGTTGTGGGGAACATAGCCTGTTTGAAGAGGGACATGATATTACATTGGTATGGAATAAAAGATAAGGTATAGATAGAGTACATGGTAAATAGGGTAGTAATTGCGTATAGAAATAGCGTGCATAGAATGCATTGGATACATAACGTATATATAATACCAATTACTACCAATACCAATACCAATATCAATACAAATACCAATTACAATTACAATTACAATATGCCAATTCCCATGCCACCTCCCATACCTCCCATACCACCTCCACTACTCCTCTATTCCCCTCTTGGGCTTAAAACCGACCCCTCAACGCCATGTATATAAAGTACGATTTCACTGCGAAGGCTCTTTTGGTCGAATTGCAACAAATATTTGCAGCCACTACAAAAGCAAAACCCTAAAAATACACATTATAACGTGTGAAAGATATTACAACCTAATTTCAACTTAATTACATCCTAACTAACAGTATTTCCTATTAATATGTCCCTGTCAAGCTCGCACAAATCAATCAGCACGATCCTGTTTGAAGGAAATTCACAGGAATTCGTCAAGATCGGCAACCAGAAGTTCCACAGACACGAACTCATGCAAGCGTTTGGTGGTTCGCTCACCGTAGCACCTCAGGAATACCCCAAGATCAACATCAACCCTGCGCCCGTGGGCCTCGCTGCGTTTGGGCTCACCACGTTGGTGCTCTCGCTCTACAACTGCCAGGCGTTTGGGATCAACGTGCCCAACGTGTTTGTTGGCTTGGCGTGTTTCTACGGCGGCTTGGTCATCACGGTATCGGGAATCGCCGAGTTCTTTGCCAACAACACGTTTGGAGCCACCGCCTTGACTTCCTACGGAACCTTTTGGCTTTCCTTGGCCACGGTATACTTGCCTTCCTTTGGAATCGCAGAAGCTTATAAAGACCACCCGGACCAGCTAGGCACGGGCGTGGGTTTCTTTCTCATTGGCTGGTGCATTTTCACGCTCATCATCATCTCGCTCACCTTGAAGTCCACCGTAGGGCTCTGTGCCTTGTTTGTCTTGTTGTTCTTTACCTTTTTGTTGTTGGCTATTGGAGGCTTCACGGGAAGCGCCAAGGTGAACCAGGCTGGCGGAGTGGTTGGTGTGATAACTGCGATTACAGGCTGGTACAATAGTTATGCTGGGACTGCTAATAGACAGAACAGTTACTTTGTGGCTAGACCTGTGATGATGCCTTGGGCAGCTTAACCAAGGGTGGATTTCCGTTGTAATGTAATAAGACTAGTTGTGGTTTTGTAATTACGCAGTGAATTATGCATGGAGTGATATTATGCATAGAGTTTATGTAGAGTTTAATTATATGAGGAGTTTAAATAGAGTTTATGTACGGAGTTTATGTACGGAATTTATGGAGCTTATGTAGTTTAAATACAGTTTGATTATGCACAGAGAAGATAATAAGAATTTAGAATAAGAATTTAGAATAAGAATTTAGAATAAGAATTTTAGAAGATTTTTAGGTTCCCCTTTTTACTTCCCAATTAGGCAAATACCATTCCATATTCGATCCAATACAATACATTTCCATCGGTAATCCTTACTGTTATTATTAACTCCATTACTAAAATAACATATGGTTTATTGTATACTTGTTATCCCAAAAGGTTAAAGTATATCCATCATTCGCGATCGGCTATACTTTACTCTTTTTCAAGAACAACCTTGTATTTATCCACAACGAAATAACGTTCCTCTCCTCTCAGTATTCTCAGTCAAATAGAAAGATAAACTGCGTTTTTCTATTTATTTCACCTGAAATTAATAAACCTTCAAACCACGGCATTTCCATTTACAGTCTTTTGACTTCCTATTCGTACTAAGTTAATCTTCAAACCAGGATTTCCTGAAAGCCTTAAAATCAAAATGGAACATGAAATGTCGTGGTTTGAAGATTTAAGATTTCTAGCGTTATGAAGATTTCTGGTCCGATATTAAGAAGTATACGAATTTAAGAACGTAAGACTTTTAAAACATGAGATTTTGGATCATGAGAATTAGAATAAGAATTTTAACTGCTAGGATTCTTAGAGCATAGCTAGACTAGATTGGTATATACTTGGCTAAATAAGCATATAGAAGAATAGTCTTTCCTCCTGGACAACATGTAATCACTATATAAATGGAACATTGAATGTGTAAATGTGTACTCATTAGAATTCCATAAGAACAATGAAAAGTATAGTCTCAGGGTTTCAAGATCTACTTTATTATGGTATAATAAGGGTAACAAGAACCAGCAACACCGAAACAGACTGAGGAACAATAAAATCATCAGTTTTAGACCTGAAAATCTATCCATCTCTCTTCTTTAAACAACAACTATATTTTTACTAAGAAGGTACATGATTTATGAAAAACGGCTACAAAAAAACGGCTGCAAAAAAACTTTCCACAATTAAAATTTCAGCTAAACTGTTAGAATGTTTAGAAAGGGTGGTACCGTATTAACTTTTTAGGCATGAAGTGGATACGATTCGATATTAACATGTATGTTATTTAGTATTACTTTCTGTTATATAATATGTGCAGTGTTTCATTGCAGTTTCTTTCCAATATTTGAAAGCTATATGTGGTATTAATATATACAGCACAAGGTTTGATTACATCTGCAAGGTTATTGAATTTCTACTCGGTTACATTTCAAATACTTACTCTCGTAGGACCTGTCTCATGTCGCTTTGTATTTGATATTGCTTCTTTTCTGTTGGTAAGCAGTGAATACTTGCTGCATGTATTATAGTTGTCAGTTTATCTTTTTTCTTAGAATCATTCCGTATACATTATTAGAGGTTAGACTTGCTCTAGACTTTACTTGAACTGAAACATTCTTCTTCGTTAATTCTTACCATTCTGGTTAAGAACAATAAGAGTTCTCAATCGGCTAGAAGTTTATATCGCGTACTTGTTTATGAACCGCCTGATTGACTGTTTGTACTCCCTAGAATGGATATTATACATCCCCTATAGCTAGCTTTATGTCACTTGGCCCGAGGATACAACATAAACTTAAAAATCCCTCTATAACGTGTTTTTTTCTGTATATTTTATTTAAACAACTCAAAATCATTTGTATTAAATAGTAGACAATATTTAATGCATATTTATCAAGGAATTGTGATTTTCTGGGGATTTTTCAATTCCAAACTTATATAGTTTCTGTATGTTATCTCTAACAATTTTATTTTTCAGAAATTGCCTGGTTAGCTCAATCGGTAGAGCGTTTGACTCTTAATAAGGATATCAAAAGGCTGCGGGTTCGACCCCCGCATCGGGCTTTCTTTTTTTGCAGTTACTGATGAAGTTTGAAACAGAAGTGAATTGAAACAATGAATTCTTTGGACTTTGTGAACCTATTGTTTTTAATTTTTTTTCCTCGTTAGAGGCGTATAGCTGATTATATTTGTTAACTATTAATTGTCAAGTGATGGACTCCTGTAAGTTACAGTACATTATAATTTTGAAGGAATCTCTAATTCATACAGTTTCGGTTCTTATTAGCTCATCTGTAAGGATGTCTTGGCACTGAGTCTATAAGTTAAATTACATGGATAAGTAGTATTGGTTGGGAATGCGAGAACCTAGGATATAATGTGGAATAGAAAAGAGAAATTGAAAAGTAAAATACTCGCAATAATAACGATACTGGCCTCGAGTAATTGAAAAGTTGCCAATATTAGACACAAGATACACAGAGGTAGTATATTATCGATTGCAAGGATACATTTGAAACGCACAAAAGTAGATATACGAAGAATCGAACAATCGTAAACAAGATGAGAATATAAACAATGGATAGGACACAATTTCTATAAAAAAAATCAAGTCCAAATTGGAATTAAATAACTAATCCACAAATATCACTCTGCTATGTACTGTAAAGTCTGCAAGACTTGCAGGGAGCTACAATACCAATAGTAAAATAAACTGGTTTTGCATTCAAACTATTTTTTGCAGCCAGACTAAAAAAAATAAAATACAAAGTTCCACAATATAAGCATCTAGATCCGTTTTTCAAACCAGTATGTGTGAGAGAAGTACACCGTAACCACGCCATAATTACACCGTAACCATGCAGTAACCATGTCGTAATTACACCGTAATTACACCCGTGATGACACCATAACCCCACCGATACCCCACTGTAATTACTCCAGGTTCACTTCTAGGTATCTACCCCTATTCCTTCAGCTATACCAGCAGTAATACACCTGAATCACTGGTATCTCTCGTCAATACATTCCACGTAAACGTCTCTTATGGAAAAAGATCAAAAGTACCTTAGTGGTTCTTGGATGCACCCCACCTTACTAAGCCCTTCTGGGGCCTAAAAGTTAGCCCATTTATTTAGAGCATACTTGGTCTCTTGAATTCACACTAACATGCCCTTTTTGTTTTCGTATGCATATATACTTCCGCTGGGGGATCTTTTATCCTTAAAGGGTATAAAGTTCAATTGTACTTAAGTTCTACTGTACTACTATTATAGGAATAAAATTCCTGGTGATATACTAATTATATTTAGACACTTCAGATACTTGATGTCAATCACCTCGAAACTAACTTGTGTTAAATGTCTCATTTCACTCAATGAGTGAACTCATCTCTTTGGATATAATGATAAAAAGAGTATTCTTAATATCATCGCAAAATCAATGGGGACAATTTACTTGGTTTGAATTCTTTAATCCGACATAAATAAAAAGCCTTGTAATACAGTCAAATATGTGTAACATACACTAAGCAGGTGTAACATACACTATAACAGGTGTAACACACCAAGCAGGTGTAACATACACTATAACAGGTGTAACATACACTAAGCAGGTGTAACATACTTCCAATTTATTTATTCTCGCATATATCCTAATCTTTCACACTTCTCTACTATCCTCGAAACTCCAGAGTTCTCTCGAAATTCGCTATTCGTTCTACTCACTGTGTTACTCCATGGACCCTTAACATAAATAAGTACTCTAAGCACATATGACATTCGAATATAAATAAGAGTTAGAAATAAGAGTTTTATATTTGCCAATTGCCTTAGTCCATGAGCAGCATATAGCTACTTCGGATTATCTATTTCCTCATACATCTACAGTCACTTTACTATTCCATGGTCAATTAATTTTCAAGCCATTCATTTCAAGACTTGCGAAACTCACAGCTTAAACTCAGCTCACAGCTTATGCTCATACAGCTCACAATGTATGCTCATACAATTCATAGCTTTAACTCAGCTCACAGCTTGCTCATACAAGTCATGGCTACTCGCTTCGCTCGTAGCTCAAACTCAGATCACAGCTTGCTCATACAATTCATAGCTACTCGCTTCGCTCGTAGCTTAAACAGCTCACAGCTACTCACTTCGCTTGTAGCTGCTCACTTAATGGACAAGAATTCATACTTGGTTTGAATATTTATAATACTAGATATGAATGTAAAATAACCAAACTTCTACTCATTCTGATTCTTTACCCTATTTCCTGACTCTTAACCTTTTGACTCTTAACCTTTTCCACTTCGCATCGCATTTTTCATTTCATCTCATCGCATCAAAGCACCAACTCAACACTAATAATGAGCGACGACGAATTCGACTACGACATCGCGTCCAGTCTCGGTGGGCTCACTGCCGCCGACTCGGACTCTGAATCCGACTACGAATCCGCAGAAGAAATACAAGACATCATCGAGTCGGACAACGAGGCTTCAGAGCCAGCTAAGAAGAAGCAAAAGAAGACCAATGCAGCCAAACCCATGGCCGCGTTCCCCTCGATGGAGCTCTCAGACGACGAGGACGATGCCAAGAACGACGACAAGGATATCTCCAACTACTTTGCAGTGGCTGCGGCCAAGAAGGCCAAGGCAGGTTCGTTCCAGTCGTTCGGGCTCTCCAAGCTCATTCTCCAGAACATCGCCAAGAAGGGTTACCGTCAGCCCACGCCTATCCAGCGTAAGACGATCCCGCTCGTCATGGAAGGTAGAGACGTTGTCGGTATGGCACGTACAGGGAGTGGTAAGACCGCAGCGTTTGTGCTCCCGCTTGTAGAGAAGCTCAAGATGCACAAGAACAGGGTGCGTGCCATCATTCTCTCACCCTCGAGAGAATTGGCGCTCCAAACACACAAGCAGGTGATGGAGTTTGCACGTGGAACCGACTTGAAGGCCATTGTGCTTATCGGGGGTGACTCGTTGGACGAGCAGTTTGCCGCCATGTCGTCCAGTCCCGATGTTATCGTGGCCACACCGGGCCGTTTTCTCCACTTGAAGGTGGAAATGGACTTGGACTTGAAGACCGTGGAGTACATCTGTTTCGATGAAGCGGACCGGTTGTTTGAGATGGGTTTTGCCGAGCAGTTGAACGAGCTCATTGCCGCTCTCCCACCGCTGAGACAGTCGCTCTTGTTTTCCGCCACGCTTCCTCGGTCCTTGGTGGAGTTTGCTAAGGCCGGTTTGACCTCTCCTGTGTTGGTGCGTTTGGATGCGGAAACCAAGGTGTCGGACCAGCTTGAGATGGCGTTCTTCCTGAGTAAGAAGCAGGAACGTGAGGCCAACTTGTTCTACTTGCTTGAATCCGTGATCAAGGTCGACTTGCCTACAGATGAGGAAAAGAAGAAGTTTGCCACGCTCGAGCGTAAATTCAACGACGACCACGACGAAGAGGCGGAAGACTCCTCCAAGAAGCGCAAGTTTATCAAGGAAAGACTCCCACCCGCCAACGTGCTCCCCTCGCCCAAATCCACTATCATCTTTGTTCCCACCAAGCATCACGTTGAGTACATCACCAACCTTCTCCGGGACCTGGGCTACCTCGTGTCGTATATCTACGGGTCGCTTGACCAGCACGCCCGTAAGAACCAGTTGTACCAGTTCCGTATCGGTGTCACGCCCATTCTCGTGGTGACCGACGTGGCGGCCCGTGGTATCGATATCCCTGTTCTTGCCAACGTGATCAACTACACGCTTCCTGGCTCGTCCAAGATCTTTGTCCACAGAGTCGGGAGAACCGCGCGTGCCGGACAGCGAGGCTGGGCCTACTCCATTGTCAACGAGAAGGAGCTTCCATACTTGCTTGACTTGGAGTTGTTCTTGGGGAAGAAGGTGTTGCTTACAGACATGCACGAGCAGCGTGCCAAGATTGCCGAGTCCCGTGGCTTGGAGTTGCCCCGGGTCAGCTACACCGACCGGTTGGTGCTTGGAAGTGCGCCCCGTGGCCCGCTCGAAGAGTGCCTGGACGTGGTGGAGCTGCTTCTCAAGGCCAACTACGACCTTCGTGTCATCCGTGATGTTTCCTTGAAGGGGGAGAAGTTGTATAACCGTACCAGACAAGCTGCGTCCTCTGAGTCGCTCAAGCGCTCGCGTGAGCTCGTGGTGACGGGCTGGGACGAGCAGCACTTGCTCTTGGGCCCCAACTTGGAGCGTGAGAAGGAAGCGTTCCTTGCCAAGTTGCAGAACAGAAACGTCAAGGAAACGGTGTTTGAGTTTGGAACCAAAAAGGATGCCAGCGACGAAAACTCGCTCATCTCGTTCATGAACAAGAGAAGAAGACAGCTCGCACCCATCCAGCGCCGTGCCAAGGAGCGTCGTGAGCTCTTGGACAAGGAGCGTCTTGCGGGCTTGACGCACGGGATCGAGGACGAGATCTTGGCCAAGTCGGACGAGGTGGGTTACTCGGTCAACGAGGCGGAACTCGAGGGCGCTTTTGAAGACGGGGACCAAGTGGCTGCGGCCAAGAAGCAGAAGAAGTCCTACAGAGACCCGCAGTTCTTCATGAGCCATTACGCGCCTGCGGGCGTGATCCAGGACCAGCAGCTCTCGCTCGCCTCGTCCTTTGCCAACGACGCTGCCAAGGCCACTTTTGACCTTGAGAACGACGAAAAGGCCAGAGGAAACAAGCAGGTGATGCAATGGGACAAGAAGAAGGGGAACTACGTCAACGCACACTCCACAGACAAGAAGTATATCATTGGGGAAAGTGGACAGAAGATCCCGGCCACATACAAGTCGGGCAGATTCTCCGAGTGGAAGAAGAAGGGAGAGGTCAGCGAGGGCAAGCTCGGAAACAGCAAGTTCAAACACAACCAGACCAAGGCTCCCAAGTTGCCAGACAAGTTCAGAGACGATTTCAAGAAGCAGAAGGACAAGGTGCACAAGGCCTTGGAGGGCGGCAGATCCGTCAAGGGTTACACCAGAGCAGGACAGGGAAGAAACGAAATCAGAACCACCGAGGAAATCAGAAAGAGCAGAAACGAGAAGGAGAGAAGAAGAGACAAGAACGGGGCCGGGAAGAAGAAGGGCAAATCCGGTGGAAACAGAAGGAGGTAGAGAGATTTGTGGGCTTTGGTGTGGCGGTGGCTGCAAAATTGTCGCATGTCGCGCGTCATTTTGGCTGCAAAGGGTATACCAAATTCGGCTTACAGCTTTCTCAGCTTGCATGTTCCTGGTTCTCAATTTATATAGAATAAAGTTTTAAAAGAAGAGTGTAGTTTTAAAAGAGTGTAGTTTTAAAAGTGTGGTTTAAAGAGTGTGGTTTTAAAAGAGTGTGGTTTAAAAGAGCGTGGTTCTAAAAGAAGAGCGTAGTTTAATTGAGTGTTTATTCTCAAATAAAGCAGATAGTACTATGAATATGACACTGAATATACTACACTGAATATACTACACTGAATATACTACACTGGATATGCTACTTCAATATACCTCATACACTACCTCAATATACCTCAATATACTACTCCAATATGCTACACCTCTCTCAGTCAACGTAATATTCTGTACATACTTGTCATTCAAAACTTTTATCTTCTGCCTCCTCTTCCATAAGGATGGTAACCGCCTCTACGCTGGTAACCACCTCTTCCTCCGCCTCGGCCGCCCCTACCGCCATCTCTGCCATCTCTTCCTCCAGAAGGCCCCGATGGAGGCGCTCTTCTTGGACCCTTGGGCAAGTTGTTTCTTCTGCTGTCCTTGTGAGGGTTGTAGTCACCGCCTCCAGGCCCTGAAGGGTACGAAGGTCCGGTTGGAACCGCGCCCGAAGGCCCGGAAGGAGCCGAAGGAGCCGAAGGGCCCGTTGGGAACTGGGGCACGTTACTACTGGGTGCTACTGGGGGTGTACTTTTGGGCGCGGCCTCGTCTGCTGCGCCTTCGGTGGCTTCTTGTGGGTTCAAGGGCCTTTCCTGGTCATCTCCACCGCCTTGCTGCTGTTGCTGCTGTTGTTGATACATATACCACTGTTGCATTCTCTGCCAGTACTCCACCATCTCGGGCGTCATTTGTCCATACGCCCCGCCCATCTGCAGGGCTGGTTGTTGCTGTTGCTGTTGTTGGCCGTATTGGTTCGCATAGTTGTATCCGCCGTACTGTTGCTGGGCCTGTTGTTGGGCCTGCTGGTGGATTTGGTTCTGTTGGTGCTGGCCCCTTGGCTCTGCTCGTTTCACCTCCATGGTCTTCCCCTTGAGGGTCAAGTACTTGTTTACCGTCACTCTGTCTACAGCGTCTGGAGAGTCGTAGGTGATGAACCCAAACCCTCTCGACCTTCCTGTGTCTTTATCAATCATCAACTGGGCGTCGATGATACTACCAAACTGAGAGAAAAATTCATTAAAGTCCTTTTCGTTCACCATGGGGTCAATGCCCCCCACAAATATCTTACCGACACGGTCCTGCTCCTCACGTGCAATGGCTCTTTTCGGGTCAATGAGTTTGCCGTCAAGAACGTGGTCGGTTCTAATCACAGCATCCACGGAGCGCGGGTCCACAAAGGTGAGAAACCCAAACCCACGCAGCTTCCCGCTGGCCGTGTCTCTCATGATCGTGTGGTCCAACACCTCTCCAAACTTGGAAAAGTACGCAACAAGCTTTTCCTCCGTGGTGTCCCAGTTGAGACCCCCAATGAACATTTTCCCGGACTCTTTACCCACCGACGAGGGTTCAAACGCTGGGGCTGAGGCTGGGGGAGGCGGAGGTGCGTTGCCGTAGTTTCCGTAGTTGTTTCCGTTTCCGTAGCTGGTCGTGGTAGCATTGTTGGTGGTGGTATTTCCATACTGACCAGCACCGTAGTTGGCACCGCCATAGTACTGGTTTGTGGTTTCAGTAGTAGGCGCAGTAGATGCAGTTCCGTCGTTGGAAACAGGTGTATCACCAGGGCTCCCGGTAGTAGCAGTAGCAGCAGTAGCAGCAGCACTGGCGTCTGGAGCAGTACTAGCAGAGCCAACAGTGCTATTTTCACTTGGAGCAGCAGCAGCAACAGTAGCAGTAGCAGTAGCGGGATTGGCAGCAGCCACAACCGGATCAGCGGGCTTCTCAGCAGTCTCAGCCTGCTTGTCATCACTTCTTTCTTCCTTCTTCTCGTCCTTCACCTCATCGCCACTGGTCTTGGTTAGTACTTCATATTGGTCATGATGTGTCGGGTAGACATATATACTCACTAGATATCCTCAAAAAGGGCTTCGTCGTCGTCAAAAGACATCCTATACAATACGGTCTCTCAAATAGAACTGTTTATTCCACTAGACAATCAATTATCTAATTATACACGGTATATACTCGTTATACTAGTTGTTGTTGGGTTGTTGGCGGGTTAAAATTTTGGCTGCCTAAAAATTCAAATTGCTGCTGCTATTTATTTTCTGGTCACGTGGGAAGGGGTCACGTTGGGCGAAGAGGCTGCAAATTTATACAAAGGTGTATAGCTGAGTTGTTTTTAGTAGGAGATTTTACAAAATGTGTGGTTGGTAAGTTTGGTGTGGATGGTGGGTTAGTCGGTGGTTTTGCAATAATTTTTCAAAATTTTTTTTTTTTATTCAATGTTTTTTTGTAATATTTCTAGAAATATGAAAATTTATGAAGAATATTGTATTCTATGTATTTAGAATTCTAGAATTCTGAGCATCTTCTATTTCCGTATCCTTAAATTGGATCATATTAATAGTTATTTCTATTTTTCTATGCTACTCTTCTTATTTATATTATTTTTCTATTCCTCTTATTTCTATTATTCTGTTCTTACTTCTATTCTATTATCCTTAATTATATTCTATTATTCTTTTATCCTTTTATTCCTTTATTCTATTTCTATTCCATTTCTATGCTTTATTCTTCTATTTGGACCGCCCTATACTTACTGTATTCTCCCGAAATTCCGATAGGAAACCTCAAGAACCACTAAGGTTGGTGTTGAAGTATTACCCCACTCACAGAATCCCCGGATTCCATTCTCAAACGTAACCAATTATCCAGACCGTTTTAACTTGATAACTCTGCCTACAATAGATACTTTCCTTGCTATCCTATAATTTGAATTCAATCTGAATTTTATGAGTTGGTTTATATGTTTACGAGAAATATATGTTTACGAGAAATATATGTTTACGAGAAATATATGTTTTATAAGTGATCTGCTTAGTGAATTGTAAACCCAAGTCTTAACCCTTAAAAAACTTACCTTTGGTTGAATGATCTAACGAATGTTGGCTGACTCGTACCTAGTATTATCAGAAAGTGTATGTAATGTATTTAACTAGCTTTCTCCGAGTTCTTGTATCTTGTATTCATAAGAGTATTGCGATTTTTAAAGTTTCTTTCTATATCCATAGATTCATCTAGTCCAAGTTAAAGTACTCTTAGATTAATTTCAAGGTAAGTTTTGGGCTTTTTCATAGAAATGCCAAATAACTAGTGAATAACCGATACCTCAGACAAGTTGCATGCAAGTACTCTCTAGAATAAACATTTAGAGATGTGATAGGTGTAAGGTAAGTAGATATAGGCATCAGGTAGATAGATATCAGGTAGATAGGCATCAGATAGATAGATTTCAGATAGATAGATATCAGATAATAGATATCAGATAAATAGATGATATACAGATAAAAAGACAAACAAACCTAAGAAACCTAGCAAACCTAGCAAACCTAAAAACTTAACAAACCAACAAACCTAACAAACATCACAGGCTCACAAACCTTCGGTTTGTTCACCAGTTTGTTCACCAGTTCGGTTTGTTGTTTGTTAATTTATTCAATTTCACTCGCTATTTTTCACTTTCACTTCCAACCACTATCCATGAAAACCTACCTTATCTACTTTGCCCAGGCGTATCCCAACTTCAGACGGGCCGAGCTCGAATCCTTGGCCTCGCTCCATGGGATCCCCGTGGACTTGTCCCACCACGACGAAACGTCGCCCTTTATGCTTGTGCAGCTCGAAAGCGATGCCCACGCGATGGCCTTGGTGGAAAGATCCGTGCTAGCACGCGGGATATACGAGCTCTGGGGCCAGGGAACCACGTATGAGCAACTCCACGCTTCTGTGAAACTGCAGTCGGTGCATCTCTGGGAGAATTACAAGTCATGCACGTTTAAATTCGACTTTATCTCGTATATGGGTTCTCAAACCAAGGAAGAACGCCATGCCGCCATAGAATCGTTCAAGTACCTCGCCTTTGAAGGCAAAATCCGCATGAAGAACCCGGACCAGACGTTTGTGGTGCTCGAGCAGTACCAGGTGCATGGCATGGAAGCAGCCACGGCGCCTTTACACCTCTGGTTCGGCCGCCAGATCCAGTTGAGTGCCCGTATCAACGGGGTTTTGGACAAGTACGACTTGAAAAGAAGAGGCTACATTGGAACCACGTCCTTTGACGCAGAGCTCTCGCTTGCAACATGTAACATTGCCCAGGTGGCCCAAGGGAAAATCGTCTACGACCCGTTTGCAGGAACCGGCTCTTTCCTCGTGGCTGCTGCTAACTTTGGCGGGATCTCGATGGGGTCCGACATTGATCCTCGTATTCTTCGTGGGAAGAACGAAAAGTGCAACATCAAAACCAACTTCAAGCAGTACAACACCAGCTTGCAGTTCATCGACGTGCTCACCATGGACTTCACCAACAACGCCATCCGCCAGGACTTCCCCATCGACAGTATAGTGTGTGATCCGCCGTACGGAGTGAGAGAGGGACTCAAGGTGTGTGGGGCCAAGCGCCCGGAAAAGGCAGCGGGCCGGGAAAACGTGTTGATTGACGGCGTGGCGGCGTTCCTCCACAGAGACTTTATCCAGCCCAAGAAGAACTACGAGTTGCTGAGCTTGCTTGCGGACTTGCTTGGCTTTGCGGCCCAGAGACTTCCCGTGGGCGGGAGATTGGCGTTCTGGATGCCCACGGCCAACGACGACTTTGAGCCGCACCTAGTGCCTCAGCACGAGCGTTTGGAGTTGGTGTATAACTTGGAACAGGAGTTCAGCAAGTGGCTGAGACGTTTGTTGGTGTATGTCAAGAGAGGAGACGAGTATAGGGGCGTGACGGCCAACGGGTTGCAGGAAAAGGGTATCAGGAACTTTAGGGAGAGGTACTTTGACGGCTTTAGTGAGAAGAGCAGGTAGACACTTAATAGAACACTAACTAAAGTAACTAGCTCATAAATACACATTTAACTAACATGTGAAGATTCGGCGTAGCTATAAAACCGTATTCCTCTAGTAAATATATATTAGTCGCTGGGAATCTCTTTCATCTGAAATGCTGCAAATGTCCAGATACTACAGTTTGAAGCAGTGCAGGTGTTTAAGTATATGGATGCAAATGTCCAGTCTGTCGTGTCATGGGATTTCTATTTGGATTTGAAATCTTCTGTTGAATAGTCCCACTAGTTTTCAAGATCCGACAGTGTCAACCACAATCAACCTACCATTCACAGTATAGAATATAGTTTGATGTATATATAACATTCCTTCTAACTATATAAACAACCTAATGGCTTTTTCCTTCATATGCGTTTTTTCAAGGTATAAGATGAAGTACACTGTATATTTTTGCAGCCATTATTTTTAAGAAATAAAACTCTTTAAAGGAAAGAGTGGGTTTAAAAGGTGATTTTAATTCCATTGACACTATTACTAACAAAGTAAACTATAAGTAACTAGGCAAAATAAACTCCAAACACATCCCTCAAAATTGAAAAGTATAGTGTAAAAACGTAATAGGAATACAACACCATAGTATTAGGGACAATTTCTTGGTTAATTGATTGAAACTGGATATTCATTCCATCATTTTTGTAGCTAAATTTCTCTGGAGATTTTTTTCAATATTTTTTCACTTAAAAAGGTAATTTTCTTAGTAAATATATTAAAACAAATTCAGAGATTGACGAAACCAGTAATTATGACAACATTAAATACTCAAATAATTTATAAATGATAAAATAGAAAATACACTAATCTATACTTTAGTTATTATTTTTTGCAGAAATATTTTCAGAAATTTTCCGATATAGTGTAACGGCTAGCACGGTTCGCTTTCACCGAGCAGACCCGGGTTCAACTCCCGGTATCGGAGTTTGTTTTTTCAATAGAAAACCCAATTTTTTTGGTTCGTATCTCAACCGGAAATTGAAATAAATACTCGTAAAAAATTCGTGCTTAGCTTGAATTTTTATTTAGTTCCGGTGTGCGGAAAGATCCGGTGTGCGGTAAGGTCCGAGGTATGAACACAAGACAAATCAATGAGCACGACCAATAGAATGAAAACTATTACGGTCATTCTATTATTATTTATAGCAAGGGTAGACAAGCCTCTGGCTTAACATACCTGGTTTTATGAGCATTCCAGTAGCACGTTTTCTACACCCCAACTAACTACCCGCACTTTTCTTCCAGTTGCGTGATTTATTTTATCGTGCCACTTTTTGCATCCATACGATGACTGCATATGCGGCATAATCTAATAGTGAATTCTTCTAGATGATACCTATCAAAACTTTGCTAGTGGCGTGTTTACAGTACATATCCTGTGTTTTCGTGTAAGTATAAATAAAGCCAGTTTCCCCAAGTTTTTTTTTTTTAATTCTTCACACACACATATACATATATTCACCCCCTATACAATGAACTACGTCTTTAAACCAACTCCTTACTACAAGCTCTTCTTGAGAAGAGTCCCCCAATTGGCTGTCTGGGGTACCGGAATTGGCTTCTACTTATTCAGCACACACGCTTATGTTAAGGTGTACAACAAGATCAACAAGGTTCCTGAGATTAACAGCACCTACTTTTAAGTGCTGAATGTGATGTATAATGATTAATAGATATTTATTTGAAACTGTGTAGGCTCTGAGTGATGAGCAGGCTCTGAGTATTCTGTAAGCTCTATTTGTTCCATTTCTGTCATCGTATATGATAGGTCGCATCCTTATTATCCACAAACCCACAATGCAACGTTACCTTAAATGTATTTTGTGATTTTTGGGTAACTTTCGAGAATGAATCACAGACTTGCTTGTCTATACATCCTGATATATACTTGATTCTATTTGTCACCAAATAACTTATCTTTAATCAAGTACCCTGATATGCACAGGTTTGTTCCGTTTGCATTCAAAGAAGAAATATGCGGAAACCCTGACGATGACATTGAAAGATATTCATTAAATTATAAAGAGTTATATACATGTTAGGTACTCATGTACTATACTTGACTGGTCTCATTGACTACATCTATCATCGCTAATACTAAGCTCGACTTATGTGGTTACCTTTTGTCCTAAAGGTTAAAGTTTATCCTATAGTATTTATTTATTTCGGAAATATCGGAAATTTATAGACGAGATTATCAAGCTTATGAAAGAATGGCTTATGAAAAAATAACATGAGAATGGCTACGAATTTCCGGTTTAATGGGAATTGTGAGCCCAAGTACGATAAAAAGTCTGTATACATTCCATATTCTTTCAGTATTCAGCCACTTAAATATTAATTACTGACCAAACACAATTAGTTATAAAGAATTAACAAGACGTGTTAAGCTACTATGCATTGTTTACGGATCTTAACTTGATTGGCTAATAAGAGAAAGAGGAAGGACCCGGATAAGATGTATAGAGGATAACAATTATAATGGGATTGATTGGAACTTTGCATTCAAATGTGTAAATGTGCAGTTAAATACAACGGGTAAGTATAATGGAACGACAGTTTCTCTAGAATATCTACCTAATTAGGAATATCAAAAGTGTGATCTTAATAGGACCCTAACAATTTCGATTAATTATTGTAGTATACGTGATTCTTCAAAGATTAACAAACTCCAAGGCAACTAGCATTCCCTATTTTATACCCGACATTCGAAATCATCCATAAGTTTTTTGCAGCTTCATTTTTTTGCAGCTTCATTTTTTTGCAGCTTCATTTTTTTCAGCTTCATTTTTTTCAGTTGCTTCTTTTTTCAGCTTCATTCTTTTTTCAGCTTCATTCTTTTTTCATTTTTGGGATTTTTTCATTTTGCAGCCATTTTGTCTTAATTTTCCTTTTCAGCTTCCTGTTCATTCCATATTATAAGAACATACAGGATCAAGGATTACGTATTCATTTAGAGGTACACGGACCTCTGTATTCCCTTAATAATTATCCCAAATATGCGTTTAACACTCTCATCCTCTTAATCGCATACTCACTGCATAATCAACGGTGCTCTAACCGCATAGATAGTCCCAAATTATTCAGGGGAAACTCACAAGCATGTTCTCATACCACCTCATATCTACATTCCCCTTTCCTCTAAACGCATATTGCTCTTTCTCCCACCTATAAAGGAGCACTCTATTACCACATATTACCACTTTTCTGTATCATTATTTTTACCTATCCAATGACCCCTCCTAGCCAAACCACTACTACTACAGCCACTTTCCAGTTCTCGCATCCCCTCAACCCTTCGATCTCTTTGGATGCACCCGAGAACAACCAGGACGTTTCCTTTGCCAACTGGGACTCCTTCAAGTTTGCACCCATCAGAGAGTCCACCGTGTCGCGTGCCATGACCAGAAGATACTTTGCCGACTTGGACAAGTACACCGAATCAGACGTGGTTATCGTGGGCGCAGGCTCTGCTGGGTTGAGTGCTGCCTACGTGTTGGCCAAAAACAGACCCGAACTCAAGATCGCCATCATCGAGGCCTCGGTATCTCCCGGAGGAGGCTGCTGGTTGGGCGGACAGTTGTTCTCGGCCATGGTGTTGAGGAAACCGGCGCAGTTGTTTCTCAACGAGTTGGGTGTGGCGTATGAGGACGAAGGAGATTACGTGGTGGTGAAACATGCTGCTCTCTTTATGTCCACGTTGCTTTCCAAGGTGTTGGCCTTTCCCAATGTGAAAATGTTCAACGCTACGGCCGTGGAAGACTTGATCACACGTCGTGATGAAGCCACGGGCGAGTTGAGAATCGCAGGAGTCGTCACCAACTGGACCTTAGTCACTTTAAACCACGATACCCAGTCGTGTATGGACCCCAACACCATCAACGCCAACGTTGTTTTATCCACCACGGGCCACGACGGTCCCTTTGGTGCATTCTGTGCTAAGAGAATCCAGGAATTAAGCAAGCCTTATGGCAACGGAACTTCTCCTTTCAAGGACGACTTTGCCCTTGGTGGAATGAAGGGTCTTGACATGAACAAGGCTGAAGACGCCATTGTTAAGGGAACCAGAGAAGTGGTTCCTGGCTTGGTTATCGCCGGTATGGAGTTGGCGGAGGTTGATGGGTCGAATAGAATGGGTCCTACTTTTGGTGCCATGGCGCTTTCCGGAGTCAAGGCCGCAGAGTCTGTGTTGAAGGCTTTTGATTTGAGAAAGAAACAGAACTCAATTGGGTATGGTAGTAAGTAGGGAGAGTACTTTTTGGTTTAAATATGCTTTTTGGCTGCAAAATATATAGAAAATATTTTTTGGCTGCAATAATACACACTCTCTGTTTAGATAAATAAATACTATGAAATTCTTTTCTGAATTGCTTAGGTTTGAATGATTACTTGGTCATCCTTTGTATTTCTCTCCCTTTCAAAATAGATAAAATACTAAAAAACTTGGGGACTACTTTCTAAACGGATAAAAACAAATGTGGATCAATATTCTGGTTTGTTTGGTTAACGGGAGTTTAAGATACATTTATGCGTTCATTTGTTGGTGGGGATTTGTTAGTTTTGGGATTTGTCTGTGCTGCTCGAAAATCGTCTCAAATGAGTATCTGCCGTTTAGTGAATAAAAACAAGCATGTTTATTGTATTTCTCTTATATTTCAAACAAACGTATTTTGAAAAAAAAGAAGCCCGACGCGGGGGTCGAACCCGCAACCTTTTGATACCTCTAAAGTGCGCTTTGAGTGACTTAAAAGTCAAACGCTCTAGCCATTGAGCTAGCCAGGCTTATTCTTGAAAAAAACGGTATTTTTAGAGGTTGTATGAGGTATCCATATAATGAAAATCTACACGTCAATAATATACACCAAAACAGTATTTCATATGAATAAATACTCCATATACACTCCCTACAGTCACCAGATTCCCTTATTCCCCTCCTATTCTCCTTCTGATGATTCCGCTTCCGCACCAAAAAGTTGAAAAGTGCAAAAGTCCAAATCGTGAAAACTTCCAAATAGCAGTTTCTCGTCTAATGTCGGATATCCTTAAGTAAGTATGGAGTAATCGCAAGCATTCCAGCATGTTGCTAACCCCTCACTAGGCCTACCAAAACCAACCCTCGTGGGATTCCTGAAGCTCCATTCATAGAGAATGTCGCCACGGTGATCAAGAAGCCGGAAGAGTTTGAACCAGTGATGAAGATGTTTCAAGACCGTTTGCAGCAGTACAAGTACATGGAAGTGTCCAAGCAGCAGCAATTGAACGACTTGAACGTGAAAATCCCAGACATCGAAAAGAACTTGGACATAATCAACTACATTAAGGAGAAGAAGGAGGATGAAGACGATGAAGATGATGAGATCTTGACCAACTACGAGTTGAATGATACTTTATACACCAAGGCCAGCATCGACGTGAAGAACTTGAACTCAGTCAACTTGTGGTTGGGTGCCGATGTGATGTTGGAGTATGATTTGGATGAAGCCATTGCTCTTTTGAATGAAAGATTGTCCAAAAACAACCAGCAATTGGCCATTGTAAAGGAAGATTTGGAGTTCTTGAGAGGAAACATCACCACCATGGAAGTCAACACTGCTAGGTTGTATAATTGGGATGTTGAGAGAAGGAGGAAGGAGACCAAGGCGTAGACTTGGTGTAGTACATAGAATATAAAAACGTACAAATCATAAAATCATAAAATCATAAAAATCATAAAATCATAAAAATCGAAGAAACGTAAAATGATAAAATTGTTTTCTCTTTCACACTTCTAATTCCTTCAATTTCCTTTTTAAATTTATACATAGACAAATTCCTTCATTATGCCCCTGACAATGCTTCTGATTTATTTATTCCTTTCAATTCTTTTCATCTATAATCCTAAACAACCCCTTAAAAGCCAAACTGGAAAACATAACCACCCCTGAAACTCCCTATCACCCCTGAACCACCCCCTAACGTAAGTTATACCCCTTCAATGGTATACTCTCCTTGTGACTATTATCTGAAACCTCTTACAATTAAACCCCTTAAAGTTAATAAAAACCCCTGAAGATGCCCGAATTTAGTAGAGATTAAACACCAAACCACCCATTAACAGTTTTAAAGCTCAGATAGCCCGAATGTCCAGAATCAAACCAAGTACACGCCTTCAAAGGGATATTTATGTAGACGGGTCTACCAAACACAATGGCGATTCGGGATTTGGGGTCTTTTTTGGAAATGGTGATAGGAGAAACAAATCTGTTTATATAGGCCGCAGCACTAGCTTTGAAGCAGAGGTGAGTGCGATTGGGTACGCGTTGAAGCACATCCGCAAGCAAGGACCCTCTCGAAAAGTCAAATACACCATCTATAGTGACTGTCTATCTGCAATCAGAGCCATACATCTGGACGAAGCGTCATTCCTGGACTTGGTCAACGAATGCAGAAAGAATCTCGTGTATTTTAATGATACATACAAGGTTTCAGTAGAACACGTTTCTGGCCACACAGGAAACCCTGGAAACGTAATGGCCGATCGTTTGGCCAAATTTGGCTCGGGAGTGAGATCTAGCTTTCCACTCTCTGATACCCCCCTCTGAAATAGCCTTCCAAGTCGCGGAATCCCTCGACTGGGTTTACGATTATGCTGAATACTTTCCTGGGGAACATCCAGTCTCTGCCTGGTAACATTTCGTTCAAATACAACTTGCCAACCACCAAACCAACAATAGCGGGCAAGATCGACTTGAACAGGTTGTTGAGGAAAAGCAAGTTGAAGGTCAAGTGGATGGCAAAGAAATCGTTCAATTCTATCTCTTTATATGCGAATTTAAGCTTAAATTGAAAACTCGTAGGAATGTAGCTCCCGTGGCAAACATACAACGAAGCCAATAGTCCCACGGGACCTGGAGTGATCTCGTTAAACAAAGTGATCCCGTAGTCCCAGCCCAAGAGATACTTCATCCAGTTAATCACCAATTGGCCCACACACATCACCAAAAAGGAAATGACAGCATTGTAGATATAAAACACGGTGATGAGTGACAAGTAGCGACGAGACCCAAAGAACCGTTCTAGCGTCTTCATATAGAACCATAGCGTGACCACGAGCAAGGTGTCTGATTCACTAACGGTGCTCAATTGGAAGGTTAATAAACGCCACCCCTGTTGGTACTCTATGATATGAGGATCGATCACCAAAGGCACTGCGTACTTGATTGATAGAATGGAAACAACTAGTGGGACCACAAGACTGAGCACACATATGATTCGGCTCACCGGCGTGTTGGTAAACCCGTAGATCGGTGTAAGCTGCATGGATTGGTGTTATAGGTGTTGTATGAGTTATTGTATGGTAAAGTCACATGATTATCAGTGGCGCTACCAGAAGATAAAAGGTGTATATTCTTATACTGTTGTAGTTGGGGTGTTCTATATTGTATTATTGCAGTTGAGGTCTTTTCATATGATAGTATAGAATAGTTGTAGGTTATGAACAGTTATGGATTGGTTATGAATTAGTGGATTAGTTTTGTATTAGTGGTTTGTCATTCTTCTTTTCGCAGCCATTGAGGAGTTGAAGAAATACACTAAAGGACAGTGATGGAATTTACATACAGAACTGCTCTATATTACTCTTTCATTGTAGAAATGTAACATTATACAGCCGATAGATTCTTAGCTCTGTTGAGGCCCATATGAAAAATCATCCAACAATTATATATCAGAAGTCAAACTATGAGTTCCTGAAAAAAAACCCAATACACCTCAATCTGATTTATGGGTTGTTAATTTACTAGGTACAAAATTCAGCTGTACATTGACAAGTCTTAATTAGTCAACATTTAATTGTCCTAAATTACTATGATGTCAATCTTCATATACTACATATCTTTATCATATTTCACAGACATATATCTTACATACATGTTCCATTTCACGTCATACACTTTCTATTTCACAAACATACATGTTCTCCGTTCCATTTCTGTTGCTCATTTTTTGCAGCAATTCATAAACTAACCTACAATTCATAAAGCTGCGTCTACAACCCTAAAAGCACATCTGGTCCAAGGTAATAAACGCTCCTAAGATAACAATATCAGCATCCCAAACCACCTTTCCAAACCACCTTCCTAAACCACTCCCAGTCATTATTTATACTCATTTATGTTTCCACGTGACCACACAGGGCTACAGCCCTACGATTCTCACTAATTTTCTTTTTTCTTTTTTCCCTCATCGACTCCACTCGCAGTGCGAAAATTTTCATATATATATTAAACAGGAGAGTTCCGCCTTTAAAATTTTTCCAGTTCAGCAAAGGTCAATTATATAAAATGGGTAGAGATCACACCACCAAGCAACACGCTAGATCCGGTCGCAGAACCGCTCCAAAGTCCGAAAACGTCTACTTGGCCATGTTGGTCAAGTTGTACGCTTACTTGGCTCGTAAGTACTTTGTCATGAAAAGCCCCACGAAGATGTCATCATATATATGCGTATGAATTTACTACTGAGAAGTCTCCATTTAGAAAGCGTTCTGTTTTACGGAATGCGTGAAAAAAACAAGACAATGGCCCTAGCCATTTGACCAAGCACATGTTTAAGGAGTTTTAGTGGTGAACACCAAACCTCCAGGAGGTGAAAAATTTTCCCAGTCTTAAAAAACACAGAGTTTATAACTGGATGGATTTCTCTGATTATTTGATAATCAAACCTCCTTATGTCTAGGTCATTCTGCGAGTGCAAGGTACACTTTTTCAAGGGTGTATATATGTGCGTCTTCAATGAGCAGAAATGGGAATTTTTCATACTAACTATTTTCTAGGTCGTGTTGAATCTCCATTCAACAAGATTGTCTTGAGATCTTTGTTCTTGTCTAAGATCAACAGACCACCAGTTTCTATTGCCAGCATCACCAAGGCTGTTGAAACCGTCAACCACGACAACTCTGGTAAGACCATTGTCATTGTTGGTACCGTTACCGACGATGTCAGACAATTGGACATGCCAAAGGCCACTGTCGCCGCTTTGAGATTCACTGCTGGTGCCAGAGCCAAGATTGTCAAGAACGGTGGTGAATGTATCACTTTGGATCAATTGGCTTTGAGATCTCCAAAGGGTGAAAACACCTTGATCTTGAGAGGTCCAAGATCTGCCAGAAAGGCTGCCAAGTCTTTCGGTTTCGGTCCACACAAGGGTAAGGCTCCAAGAATCTTGTCCAAGGGTAGAAAGTTCGAAAGAGCTAGAGGTAGAAGAAACTCTAGAGGTTTCAAGGTCTAAGTTAAATAGCTTTGAATACATTCTCTTTTCTTTAACGTGTTTTCTATTGTATAATAATAACTTGGTCATGGTAGTGAAGTGTAGCAAACAATCCGAAGGTTGGTCTGAACTATTGGTCTCATCTATTTATCTGGTCTCTTTATCTTCAACCGTTCTCGTAGAAATTAAGTACTTCTACCTTTTCGCAGCCATTTGAATTCGGTCTATAAATTAAATTAAAGAAGACTTGGCTTGGTTTCTCTGTTTTGTTCTGTTGGTATATGTATTTATCAAGTTGGTATTTCTTTGATACATCTTCTTAACCATCAGAAGAAAGGGTTTTCTTCGCTGGAATTACAGTTTTTCATCAGTGGTGGATTCTCGATTTCATGACTTTTTTGATTTTAATTCAAGTGATTCAAGTATACTACAAACTACATATTATATGAGCCTTGGCATCCAATTTATACATCTACGTGACTTCTAGAAGCAAACAGTTTACACTGCTGCAAAATTGAATCTTCAAATCGCGTATTCCAAGAGTTCCAGGCTTTCTCTCCCATCTAACTTGTCCATACCACGGATAATCATCCACCCAAACCCACGTTTCAGAAATGGTTGCGTGGTCTAGTTGGTCATGGCATCTGCTTAACACGCAGAACGTCCCCAGTTCGATCCTGGGCGGAATCACTTCTTTTTGCATCTTGAAACAACATGGTAGGTATTGTTCACAAGTATTCCAGTTCCAAAATAAATATCTTTCACCCCCTAAAAAATACCCCATTTTCGCGCTACCGAATTTAAAGCTGTCAATTTAAGATCGCAGTTATCAATTTTATACTTATCGGTTTTAAATCGTAATTGTCGGTTTTAACCTACACCAATTGAATGTCTGCTCTTGTCATAATTGACCTCCAGAACGACTTCGTCTCGGGAAGCTTAGCGGTGCGTGATGCAGAGAGCATTGTTGAGCCCATCATTGACTACATGAATAAAAATAGATGGGACTTGGTAGTAGTGACCAAAGACTGGCATCCCAGCAACCACTCTTCTTTTGCCTCGCAGCATGGCGTTGCGCCATTCACCGAAGTCACTTTCGAGCACCCTTCGATCCCAGGCGTCACCAAAAAAGAAACCGTTTGGCCAGATCACTGTATTGCCGATACCCATGGTAGCGAGTTAGAAAAGAGATTTAAAGAAGCTTTTGAAAAGGTACAATGGCCCAAAGTAGTAGTAAACAAGGGATATTTGAAGGACCGTGAGTACTACTCTTGCTTTGAGGACACTTGGGGCGACCACAAGACGGAAATGCACCTGTTGTTGAAGCAACACGGCATCCAAGAAATTGTCTTTGTAGGATTGGCGTACGACTACTGCGTCTTCAACTCTGCCAAGGACGCAACGCGGAGGGGATACCACAGCGTGGTTGTCAAGGAAATGAGCAAACCGGTCAGGGATGTGGATTTTGACGGAGTGTATGAACAAGAAGGGGTTGTTGTCGAAACCAGTGATATCTGATTGTGACCAAAACGACCCAATGCACCTTCCAGGACGTCATGGGAGGCACCGGGCTACGCAATCTACGGAAATGCATACTCATGATGTCGGTGGCTGCAACTTAACGTGCGATATTCGCCGGGTAACCGATGCACTGGTGCTATGCAACTGCACCAATGTAGGGTCCATTGGGGGATTGTTTGCTCTGGAATTCCCGGGACTAGAAGAAAAGCGAAATACGAGATAATGGGAATAAGGAGATCACACAAAAGGTGGTTTGTGATTAGCGTGTGGTTAATGTGTGTGATTAACGTATTGTTAATGTATGTGTGTAACGGATTGTGCAATCATGAACATTACATCTATCACGAATATTACATGCATCATGAACATTACATCTATCACGAATATTACATGCATCATGAACATTACATCTATCACCAACATTACATCTAGCACCAACATTACATGCATTACGAATTATCTATCACTAATATTACATGATTCACGAATATTATGAACACCATAATTTCTTGCAGCTGTGGCTTCCTTGCGTTTAGTACAATCTTAAAATTAGTTGCATCATATGCTGAACGTATAGAGATAATATTTATAATTGTATTGTTTAAAAGGATAAATCGAAAAGGCTTATGAATAGCCTACATTGTTCTGTTTCCATATCTATTATCATAAAATATACACCATATACAATTTGTAAACTTTTAAATTAATGAGCCGACGAATCCAATCAACAAGAGTCCTTTGCTAATGATTAAAGCATCCCCAGAATTGTGCAGAGAACTTTGACTTGAAGAACTGGTCTGAGTATTTGTCGAACCGGTCGGACTTGTAGAACTGGTCTGAGTACTTGTAGAATTGTTACCATGGGTAGAAGTTTCATGCCCATGCCCATTGCCATGTCCATGGCCATGTCCTATAATGTATCCTGCTGCTGCACCTCCTGCCACTGCACCTCCTATTGCTGCACCTCCATTAGAACCTCTACCGCCAGTTCTACCGCCGCTTCTACCGCCGCTTCTACCGCCGCTTCTACCACCAAAACCTTTGGGGCTTCTTGGTATCAACTTGGTGGAATTGTTGTTATCAAGAAGAACCGGGTACTCTGTATTCTCCGAGTATTTGTGATTCTCCTCATCATATTCTTCATACTCTCCACACTCTTCACCTCGCAACATCTCAGCTGCTTCAGCCCCAGCTTCAGCCCCATCGACTTCTCGCAGCATCTCGCCATCGCTAGGTACAACACCACATGCAACACACTCTAATAGACATATAAACAATATCAACTTGGTTCTCGAAAACATGCTTGGTTTGATTTGTTTGATTACTTAACTACTAACCTGTTTTACTGCAGCAGCTAACTAGATACTTATACACTGATGGCCGCATTTCCGAGGCTGATTATGCAAAAAATAAAATGACCTTTCTTTGGGTTGAAAAGAGTTATGATGATTAGAGATATTGGATATTGGTAGTTGGATGTGTGTTTAGATGATGCGGTGTGTATGTAGGGTATGAATTGGCTGTATGTATGCGGCTCTATACCCGGCTCTGTATCAGTACACTGCCGATGCATCGTAAAACAGTTGCTGTATTCTTACAGAAAACACCAACTCACAGCCATACCTTACCACAAAACACATTCCTACGCACATGACTTCATTTACGAACTTCTTTCAAGTCCATCAACCACCTGCAACCACTACTCAGCCTCAATACATTTGACATTTGAAAAGCTCGGAGTTCGGCCCGAAAAATCTTCTTACCAGAGCAAGAACTAACTTATGCTAGATGTGGTATATGGCAGCAAACTTATCTTTCTTGGCACTGGTCTGGAAATACCAATGGCGTTTCCGATAATCATTGATTCTATTTTGCAATCTGTATCCTACTTTTGTAATATGTGTATCCGTGGATAAAACCAACCGTGTAATTGTGCTTTATTTTAGCAACTAGAGCAAACTTGCATGCTAATTCATTTCAGTTACTAGTCCGCGTTAACTTTCTAGTAAACTTTAGTTTAATCGATTTTAGGCGCTAGTGTCTATAAAGCCGTTGAAAATGACTATAAACGCATACTTACATGTATTTCTAAATCTCCGAGTATCCCAGGAGAATGTAATAGTCATGTTTGATTTCTTTTATGTATTTTCATGTGTATTAGAGTAAGTTTCTGCCCGGGCTAAGAAAGAAGCTTCTTTTTGATCAAGTTTTGTATAGTTTTAAGATTTCTTGAATTTTGCAGCCAAAAAGTGAAAAATATATAAAAATGATTGAGCAAAATATATAAAATGGATCGATAGGAATAGTACGAGTTGTACCCCTGCTTTCCACTACTCATTGTTTTCATGTTTTTACCCCTTCGTTTGTGTTAGCATTCCTAGGTCTTGTCGTTATCGCAACATTGCCATTTGTAATTATCCCACGTTTTTGAATAAAAGCTGACAACCCATTTAAATCACTAAAATACCCAAATATTCCAACAAGATACATTTTTTTAGAACATGTATTTAGTAGCTATACACTTTATGAGATACGTAGACAGAGTTTCTCTGATTGAGTCGTTTCCAGTACATGTGTTCCAATCGGACTTGATTACTATTGTAATCCATACCCAGACAACTCCTAGCCTTTTTAATGAATATAGTTTTTGTACTGCTCAAACTAAGCACATGCTAGCTTCATTGGCTGAGTTGATTATCTATGTGACCATGAATACGTTTATAATACTAAAGAGGATGAAAATGTCTATGTCTCATGGTGCTTTTATTTTCCCGGTCTTTCAGTCCTCTCCCAGCTTGG
This sequence comes from Aciculoconidium aculeatum, assembly GCA_030579395.1. Taxonomy (NCBI): domain Eukaryota; kingdom Fungi; phylum Ascomycota; class Pichiomycetes; order Serinales; family Debaryomycetaceae; genus Aciculoconidium; species Aciculoconidium aculeatum. The sequence continues at coordinate 108,878 of JAKTQU010000001.1, forward strand.
CACGGGATAACAGAAGAATTCACGTAGATAATCCTTTAAAGAGCTGTATTAACGATTACAGCATCGAATTGTATGTTTTAGTTTTATATGTTTGGGGTTCCAATTATTTTGGTATAACTCATTTTCCAATAATTTATGAGTGTTCATCCCCAGTAGGTACCAGGGTGGACTCTAGTCGACCTCCTACTCTGTCGATTATGTAGTGGTGGAATGTTTTGATAATGTCGTGTAGTTTTCCGAGGATAATTCGAGAATTCCGCCCATATAGATTAGATATTTACATTGGGTGTTTTATGCTAAGATTCGAGGTTGTTATCAAGATTTACTTGTCATTTGTATGGTGCAGGGGTTTTAGTCTCTAGTAGCGATTTTATGCCAGACATGGAGATAAATCTGTTCCAGTTCAGAAAAGATGAATCGAACCTTTGCCTTCTCCAAGGTTTACAAGATGGTCCCCAAGTGATTAGCGTATGCTTTATTGAACTCTAATTTCCATATACCACCTTCAAGTATTGGTACCACCTATCAACGACACGTGGCTCAGGACACAGGCCCTGAATTCCTGGTTGGTCCACGGGCTATGGTAAAGTTTGTAGTTGTTATTTGATAGATTCATTTAATCTTCTTGTGATCGAGATTCTGTTGTAATCCAGATTCTCTTTGTAATCCAACAATCTTGATGTGGGGAATTCATTCGTCACTTGGAATTTCTTCATTGCATAATTTGCAATTGTTCCCCCTAAAGAGAATTCCGTTTCCTATTAAGAGGGACAAATTCCTTTGAGTATAATGCTTTACGTGCTTCTTTTTATTCCAGTGCTTGAAGAGCCTGGGGTTAGCAATTTCTCTTGTTGATCTAGGGGACCCTTTTAGATACTGCAACGATCTTTATCTGGGACAATTGCATTTACCTAGGGAAAAGAAGAAGGCTTAAACTACAATAGGTTCATCTGCCTTACCCAATGGCTCCTAATTCCCCTTACAGTTCGGGACCCTTTACAAGCATATAGAAAGAGGAATATGCCTTTATATAGGGTCTCGGATTAGATGTGTTAGCCATGGGCAAGGCTAATGGAACCTGGTATCATCGAATGATCTGTGTTTATAGTAAGATAAAACTAACTGATTAGGCCATTGTTATGTGTATCTCGATAAGTAGAGAATTGCCTAATTAGGACCTGGGGAGTTCTTAACAAAAATCTAAATTTTGTTATATTAAAAAGGATCCTTCATCCATAGTAAAGCCAACCGATTGTTAAAATATACGAATTTCTTAAAATCCTTTATTATTAAGTTATTATTTAGATATTCATTTATTTTATTGGGATTGTCAAGTATTGGACAATAATATATAAAATTATTGTGCTTTTACTTTTTATTTATACCGGGAACCAGAAATATTCTATTTATTGAAATTAATTATCAAGCCAAGAGTTGATTCTAAAAAAGCCTTAAAATAATTAAAATAAATCAAGGTGGGGGTTTCGTATTTTGTTTTCGATTTTATGGAATTTTCTTTGTTCTAATATATTCATCACCAACAATAAATCCTGTAAATAAAGCTAATATATCTTCATTCTTTCTACCTCCCAAGAACTGATTTTTTGTAAACTTACAGGGGGTGATTACTTGCTATCCTAAGCATTCCTAATATGCAGTTAACTATGTTTTTGCTAAATAGTAGATATAAGACCAATCATTCCGGTCTCTATATAACTAAAAAACCATAAAGAAGATGATTACTGAGATTGGTCAAGATTTTACTTGTCGTTGTATTTTTTGTGATAGTAAAGCCCTATTCCATTTTAAGGGATAGAGTGCTTATGAGAAGACTTGGTGCAAAACCAATCCTCAACAAGATATCAGATGGGTTTTTTGGGTTTTCAGATGCTGCAAAACTTGCACAGGCAAGTAAAATGGAGTTCAGTTGGAATTTATTCAATCTAGATTTGCCAATTTGAAAAACCCAGATGTTAAGACGTACGCTTATAAATTGGGTGGCGTGAATTTGATCCATACCAAACAATCGATCCAGAAAATATCAAGGCTGTTTTAGCCACCCAATTTGAAGATTTTGGACTTGGTTTAAGAAACAAACAGTTTAAACCATTTTTGGGAGATGGCATCTTCACTCTTGATGGCCAGAAATGGCTGCATTCTAGGTTGATGCTCAGACCACAATTTTCTAGAGAGAGGATTTCAGACTTGGTTACGTTTGAGTTTCATCTTCAGAACTTGTTCACACATATAAAGCTGAACAAGGGGAAAAGCTTTTGATTTCCAAGAATTATCCTACAGATTGACTCTAGACAATGTAACCGATTTTCTCTTTGGCCAGTCTGTAGAGTCTTTAAAAGACGGAACCATTGATTACAAATCAGGATCAGTTGTTAAGGACATGGACATAAATGAAGATCGTACATTAAAGCAAAACTTTATACATGCTTTTGAAATCTGTCATTACTACACTTTGCTCAGATTGTTGAAATACAAGCTATACTTTATAATTAACTCCAGAGAGTATAAAACTAGTTGCAACAAAGTACACGAGTTTGCTGACAAGTATGTAAATTACGCCTTAAGCTTGTCCTCCGAAGAAATCGAGAAGAAGTCTGAGCCTGGATATACTTTCTTGTTTGAGTTGATACAGAAAACCAGAGATCCACTTTTGCTCAGGAAACAACTACTTAACATCTTTATTGCAGGCAGGGACACAACTGCTGTGTTTATTTCAAATGGTGTCTCTGAAATGTGCCGCAGGCCTCATATTTTGCAAAAGTTGAAAGAAGAAGTGGCTGCAAATTTTGGTCGAGGCAAAGATGTAGACACAACCTTGATGACTTTTGAAGCACTAAAGAAATGCAAATACTTGAAAGCCTTCACCAGTGAGTTGTTGAGAATGTATCCATCTGTCCCAAACAATGCCAGATTCGTAAAAAGAGATACCACCTTACCTCACGGAGGTGGTCCAGATGGATTATCTCCTATTTTGGCTAAGAAAGGGCAGAACGTTATGTACACAGTTTTCTGTATGCACAGAGACAAGTCAATATATGGAGAGGATGCAGAAGAGTTTAGACCAGAAAGATGGTTCGAAGAACGCACGAGAAACTTGGGCTGGGCTTATTTGCCTTTTAACGGTGGGCCCCGTTTTTGCTTGGGTCAGCAATTAGCCTTGACACAAGGATCTTATACTATTGTGAGACTTTTGCAAGAGTTTGATAATTTTAGTTACAAAGTCCCCGAGAAGATAAATTTGAATACCTTTTTAACTATTCTGATAAAGGGAGGTGTTAATGTTAGTATTTCTTAGATGTTTATGAATAAGCACTTTTTTATAAAGTTTCGTAAGACTAAAAAGATTTGAAAATGATGAATTCTAGACGGCTCAAACGCCTTTATCTTTTCTATATATTCATGTGACCTTCCAGTGGCAAAACAGGTTTATACTGCTACGAAATGAGCAATATGAATTTTTTTTTCATCAAAATGTCATATATTTTACTTAAACAGCCATAAATATTCATTTCTAACACTAAATAGGATGAAAATGTCCACTTATAATGGCGTGGTGCTTTTATGGAGAGATTCCCGAATGTGAAAAAGCCTTCTTTAACCAAAGCACTTCATATTTAATCTAACATATTTATTTTTTATAATTTGGCAACTTGTCCGAGTGGTTAAGGAGAAAGATTAGAAATCTTTTGGGCTTTGCCCGCGCAGGTTCGAATCCTGCAGTTGTCGTAATTCATCAAATGATGACAAGAGTGCATTTGGCTCGAGATTTTCTATCGATGTGGAAAAAACCAAGCTACCTTACTATTATTTGTCTGATATGTGTCTTGTTTTTTTGCTTTAGGTTATAGTGAATAGTTGTTCGTCTACAGATTTTACATGGATTCGTTTTTTTTTTATTTCTATTTGACAATGCAATTGCCTAACGTTGCTTTATGGATTATTGTATTTTACTAGGAATGCTATTGGATCCGTATAATTGGATCGGGAGGATTAGTTTTATTACTGGGAAGATTAGTTTTATGTCACATTTATATTCCCATCCTCTTCATCAACTCTCTTTTCTTCCTCTCAACTAGCCATTTCCCAACTTCTTCCTGGCTGGCTAAGTTTTCCAAGTCTGGGAACTCCAAAGTGGATTTCTCTCCCTTCATTTCAAGTAGCAATTCTGCGCTCCTTTTATCTTCAAATGCTTTCAATTCGTCATTCACATCATCATCAGAGTCATTTTGATATTCTCTAAGGCTTTCATTCCAGTCCAAGTTGCCAAACTTACGGCCAACTTGTTCTATCAAGTCCACATCCACATCAAATTTCTCCACTTTACCATCAAAAGCACCGTAATAGTCTAAATCCATATCTTCTCTAACAATCTTCTCCTTCTTGACCTCCCCCTTTACCTTCTTTGCATTTGCCTTCTCTATCAACTCCCGTACATCAGGCAACTCCTTCGCTCTGCCAAAATACCTGTATCCTTTGTTGGGGTCTCCTTTCGCCGTCACCCCCATGGAAATCATGTTCAGATGCAAGTAGTCATTCCCCCCTAAGCTCTTGATGTGATATTCCCACGCCCGCTTCTCTTTGAAAAGTCGATTCAACTCATCGTTCAACAGTCGAAGCACAAAGTCGTTAGTAGTGGGGTCCTGGATCCTGGTCAAGCGGTTAGAGATTTCACTGAGAACCACAGACCTCCATTTCTCAGCCTGGGGAAGCGACTCGACCGACTGGACGTATTTAGGTCGGAGTTGTGGATTGCTTTCAAGAACTCCAGCTTGTTGTAGCTTGTAGGAATGGAACCGATTCAACGAGGACTGGGCCTTTTCTTTGTTACGAGACATTGGATGTGTTTAGAGGAGCGTATCTGATCTTCAATTCGTAGAATCCCAACCTGTAGGCTTTTCTATTCTAGTAGTATGTCTAGTTTTAAGTGTTAAGGTCCATTTTGGCGGTTTTTGATGCGCATCGCAAAGTTCAAAGGGCCCTTAAAAAGAGATGAACTGAAGAACTTTCTACAACTTCTACAACTTCACTCTACAACTTGTCACTCTATAACCATATATTTTTTACATACCACGGAAAGTATTCTTAGATGCAATTCTACGACCTTGGAATCTTTGTTTGGTTCTACCATTATTCTTCTTTTCTCCTTCTTCGTCATCGTCATCATTATGTTTTGGCTTGAAGGACACCTTCTTTTCCTTCTTTGGAATAAAAGTCAATTCAGCCTCACCTCTGGCATGACGACGCAATCTCGAGTCGTGTGGCTCTTTGGTAACCTTACCGATCTTCTTTAACTGTGCGCCAAAAGACTCAGAAACCTTCTGCTTAGGTCCATCATTGACGGCCTTCATTTCATTCATAAACTTATTAGCCTTTTCTTGTTGTTCCTTCTTACGACGCAACTTTTCAAGCTCCTTCTTAAGCTTTTCCTTGTTAGCGTTATTTTGAGCCTCTTCAGCCTCATCTTCTTCAGAGTCCGATTCAGACTCAGACATAGACTTGTCGTCATTGAATCTCTCTTCTTCGGATTCCTCTGCCGCCGTCAATTGACGCGATCTCTCGGTTGTGGTTATATCCTTGGCAGATTGAACTGGGTTCAATTGCTTATAATCGTGAGACTTTTCATCCACAGCGAAATCTGGGTTTTCAAACATTTCCTTGAAACGGTCATCATTGATGACAGATTCAGCAGCCGAACTTCCCTTACTGTCCTTCAACTTTTCAGCCAAATCCTTATTAACCTTGATCTTAGTGTTCGAAATAGCCCCCGTACTTCTGATTCTAGATTCACGCTCCTTTTCAATCTTGGCCTTGATATCTCTTTCTCTTTGGTCTTGGTATGAGTCTGGATTGGCAATCAAATTGACCTTGTCGTATAATTCATTGTCAATAAAGAAACCATGCATATAAGAATGTAACACCTTGGAGCCAACCAAGTGAGACAAGTTCAACTTCTTGACATCTTCTCTGGTGATAAATCTGTAGTTGGAGTACACAGAGTCCGAAGGCTTTTCTTCCAATTCTTCCGTGACATTGTCCAAGAAGGAACACCATTTTGGCGCAGGTCCCAAGTTTGGAATGTAAAATGTATGCATAGGAATACCGTCGTTGGCCATGAAGAACATCCCTGTTTCCGGCAAGTATTCAACGTCGTTGATATCCACACTAGGTTCCATCAGCGCAAAAGGCTTGCCGCTTGTTCTGTCCCAAATCTTGGCGATTCTCTTATCCGAGGTCAAAATCTTGTCCAGCTCATTGCCCAACCAGAGGATCTTTTTCATTTCAAACCCATAACCTTGATCCTTGACTATTGTAGGTGTGTCTGCTCTTAAATCGTAAATCAACGACTTCCCACTCAGAGTACCACATGCAAAATTCAACCCATCGCTTCTATAAGAGGCCACGGTGACTTGTGTGCTTTCTCCTAGCTGGTCTCCAATAAACAACTTGGCTGCTCTTTGTCTACTTCTTGGGTCCCAGAATTCCACAGTTCCGTCCTCGAGCCCCGCACACACCAACCCGTGCACCGGGTTAATATCTACGCAGTTAACTCCGCCTTCGGTATCCAAGACATATGGGTTTAAGAATCTTCCCTGTTCCAAGTTCAATCTGTACAACTCGTTCCCCAGGGACCCCACCATTAAATCTGTCGTGGTGTCGTTGTAACAAAGACTTCTCCCAAACTTAGGTATCCTGGTACGGTAGTGAATCCCACCCTTGGTTTGGAACTCGATAGATCTGTCGTTCTGTAAGTGCACAGACTTGGTCCAGTCATTGGATAATATCACAAAGTCCACATTTTCACAATCCGTGTGTCTATCAAACTTCATCGACAAATTTTCAAAGTCGTACACGTGTATTTGAGGCTTGTATGTACCAGTGGCCATGGCAAACTGTCCATCTGGAGACACTCTGATCTTATTGGAAGCTTCACTGAATTCGAAATCTTGAATCAACTCGATTCTGCTTTGATACTCCAAATCTCTCTTCAACGACTGCTTTCTTTTCTTAGCAATCCAGTCTGGCAAAGCACGAGAAACGTTGGCACCTGCGACCTGGTACACAGACACATTTCCTGCCGTAGTAGATTTTAAAACCATTAGTACTTGATGCTCTTGGTGGGAAGGAATTTTTAGTGATGAGCATCTTGATAAATGGAAAAGTCACGTGATACAGTTTTTTTGCAGCTACAATATTTATTAACTTATTTCTCTACATTATCTCCTGAAAGAATCCACATGGACACTCAGCTGCCTGTTTGAGTTTGTATATCTCAGAGGCGTTTGAACCGAATCCAAATCACTCAGCAGCAGGTCGTTTCTTTTCCCCTTCTTCTCGTACAAGAACTTGAATTCAGCCAAAGGCATGTCAATATAAGTATCCGCGTCATCTTCAGCATTTTGATTTGTAGCTTTGAAAGTCGTGATGAAAAACTCAAGACCACTGGCAATTAAAGGGTCCTGGAGTATAGCCAGGTTTTTCATCAACAAGTAATCAAACACCTTTTCAAAGATGGGTAAATGTTGAATCTGTGAATAGCACACATCGTTTGCAAAATTAAACAAGCATATCCAAATCAAAGATTTATCCATGGCTTGGAAATTCATGTTAACCAAGATGTTTACAGTCTTGAAGCATTCCAAAGTAAGAGCTTCTGATTGAACCGATTTAGTTCTCAATTCTTTAACTACAATCAAGGAGGTGAATACTGAAGAAAGTACCAAGTTGATCATATTGGTATAGTACTTTGTTTGGATTGATTCCGAGCAGCCCTTAACCACCGAGGTGTCTAGTTCGTGGGTAATGTTTTCGGCCACCAATCTTAAAGTGTAAAACAATGGTAAAAGTAGCTCCAAATCCGTATTCGATTTCGGGGAAACCGAAGGGGAAACCGATTTGGATTTCAATGCTTCCATCAACCATTTCAGTTTTGGCAAAGGAGGAAGGTTAAAGAAATCAAAATTATTCTGAATAAAGGAGGTTGGGGGGGAACAGGGGCGATTCTTCAAGATTTTCATAGATATAAGGTAATTCAAAAACAACATGGAGGCCAAAAAAGATGTCTTTGGTTTCAACTCGTTGTATTCCGGGTAAATGGAACAAGTACTAATAGTCGAGAGACACACAGTCAAGGTATCTGCAACCCCATTCAGATAATCCAAATTTAACCCGTGGTCGAGGATTTCCAAAATAAAACGAAACGCCCCGCTCGGCTTGAAGAACTTTGAATAGGAACTCGTTGTTCTTACATTCAGTTTGCGAGCTACTTGAATGAACAAGTTTGAGTGCTTTGGAAGCAATTTGGCCTCTAAATTCTTCAAGGACGATTCAGATAAAACCTTTGGGATGTTGAACAAACCGGTGCTGTTAGAATGAACATCGTAGTGTACAAAGAAGGAGAAAATGTTTTTGATTTCAGAATCCGTGTGTAGGAACAACGATTCATCGAAATATAACGAGTCCAAAGACACCGATTTCTTTGGGAACGCAGCCAAAATGGTATCGGGGAACTGCAATTTCACCGGGATGTTGCCACAAAGGCATTTCCAAATGACAAGAGTAATCATACGAGTCAACAAGTGAATGGCGTTTGAGCTTGGATTTGCAAGTGAAGACGATCCAGACAGGTCAATCGACAAGTTATCCAAAGAGAGACCCAATCCGATCGGACTACTGGAAGGGTCATGTCTCTCTAGTAACATCAGCAAGCACTTGATCAAGGGGTCTAGGGTTTCTCTGGAGTCGTGGTTTCCACTTTCAAGTGACTGGACACATACATGGACGATTTTCTCCAAGTCTTCTAACCCAGAGCAAGAAAAGGGGCTGGAAACGCGGGAAAGTAGTTGGGAATTGATATTTTGCATGTCGGGGCCGGGGATTCTACCTTAAGGGACTTGTATTGGGTGTACAACTGGGGTGTAATGTGTGTGTTAAAATGCTGCAAATCTATTTTGTTTCAGATGTGTTAATTAAGAGGAGTAACAAACGAGAAATGCACGATTTCGTAATCGATGACACAAAAGAGAGGGGCTGTATCTGTATCGAGCAATGACTTGTTAGGTTTGTAGTTTATGGGTAACGTTATCTCGCTGGCGTTATCTCGCTGGCGTTATCTCGCTGGTATTATCTAGCTGGCTAAGTATCATAAACATGTGAATTGATTTACAATTAAAATGCAATTTGATGTACACCCCCGGTCATTAATTTTCGTCAGCTTCTAGATCTACAATTGAATCTATTACTGAAATGTCACAGCCTATACACCACATGTACCATATAATTACAACACTCCCCCCCTTTTCCAAATAATAAAAAAAATAAATGACGCCCTTTCCTTATCTTTCGTATTCAACATCCAGCATGCACACTCTGAACCTATACCACCCTCCATGCAAATCTTAGTGGAATATTTAAGGTTTTGAGTGCCAACTTCAGATGCAATCCATGCTATTATAAAGAAGGAAAGTATAGAAGAGTGCCACAGTTCACAAACAAAAGAGCGCAAAAAATACCACCATAGTCTCTTGGTTAGGCGATTCCGACTCGTCTATACCTACTTAAATTAACAAGCGATTGATATTGTATGTGAAATATTTTTAGCCATGTAAATGAAAATGGAAAATTGAAGGCGAAATCAGAATGAGGTATAACACACTTAGTAATATGGAGAATCCAGTGTTTCTCTGTGATTTAGTCGTTCCCAGTACACTGTCATTTTCAGTACACTGCCACTTTCAATCGTCTTTTTTTTTCCTTCACATAAGTGACATCTATTTCATAACTACCTAGGTATCTAAATTATATACTTGGGTATTTCATTTCACCAACCTTCCATATAACCTCAGAATTATACGAAGTTCCTTTTTCGGCTTCATTTGACTTCTTAAAACACCTTCCGAAGCTCGATTTTCAGCGAAATTGCCCCTTTAGCTTAGTGGTAGAGCGTTGCACTTGTAATGCAAAGGTCGCTAGTTCAATTCTGGCAGGGGGCATTTTTTTGCTTTCTTTATATTCATGAAGTATATTATAAGTTTATTAACACTAGAAGTTTATTCACACTATAAATTTAACTCTTTGATGCAGTCAATTATTATACTCTACGATCCAAATAGTGATAATCTTCTTGTAAGTAGTGTGCAAGATATCTCTTCTAGCCGTCCATTTATTTTAAATTATTGGGGGGTCCCTTATACTTAGAAGAATTCACTAAGGCGCTCGGAAAATTACATTTCTTACCGACTGGAAAACGGCCAATAGACGACAACTTGTTTATCCGTGTTTCAGTACTAAAAACCCTGACAAGTATCTGGAGCACTTGTATCGATCTTGGTAGTGAGCAGCCAAAATGAAATTGTTAAACTGTTGGCACTGTGGATATTCCTTGCTTCTTGGCGTCACATAATGTAGTAGTTCTGGAAGAACGAAGATGAAATAGAAGGGCTTTACATGAATCTATTTAGTCCACTAGTAAGATCGGCTGATTTTGGCCAAGCGACGGCTATCGACATCGCTACATCTCTCATTGCAAATCAGTTGCAAATTAGCACTTGTCATGTGTTCTTTGCATCTCAACTGTATATCCGTTTTGCTGTGACTTCTACCTCGTATTCACACCCATGCAGCTTCAAGTCAGTGGATGCAAAATGCTGCGAGCAACATATTTTCTGTGGAAAGAAAAGGGACAAAAAGAAGGAGTATCTGGCAGGCTACATTATGCAAATGTAGGATAGACAGTTGATCTCACCACAGAAGTTAATGTTAACGATTATTGGGGGATCAAGGTGGATTTTCATGTGTACGCTGTGCAGACAACAGATTTTTCAACGAATAGAAATGGCGTTATCAGAAACAAAGACTATGAAAAAACTGGCTTCCTTGACAGCGATGAATTACAAGTCTCAACCATGCTCCTCGGCACTTTCCCCCATCCTTCTATCCCCACACAGTTCCATGTTTCCTTCTCGTGCATTTTTCTTTTTAGTCAGCCACCCTTTCTTTTGCGTCCATAAACTTTATTTTATCACCTTTATTTTTCTACTTCATGTTTCTTTTGACAGGGTTCCTTTCGTAAACCCACTTGCAGAGTTACACAATCAGAGATTTCCAGAGGCAATATTTCTTAATAAATTTTAAATTCGAAATTTGCAAAGTATAAATATGAATTGAAAGTTTTTAAAATCTCTGGAATTTCATATTTTATTCAATGATATCTCCAAAAAGAAGTTTACATAAAAGAACCAACTCTGTCGATTTAAGGACAGCCGAGGGCTTTAGAAAGGAATCAGAAGCCACATCCTACCGCAAATCAAGCGCAGCATCCAATCTTAGTCTCTATCGAAACAGTTTCTCGACCCCTCCAGACTCTCCAAATAGCACCAGCACACCTTTAATAGCACACAAACAGAGACTAAAGGCTAGAAGCACATCCATGATTGATTTAGACAGAGTGACTTCGGAAAGTGTCAGGTTTCAGAAGGAGTTGACCAATAAGAAGAAGCCAGTTGTTACACCAGTTGGCGCCTCCCTGAGATGGTGGAGTGACATTATTGAAGATGACGAGTGTTATAACAAATCAGAAGTAGCTGCTGGCGGTAATTTCAAATCTATTTCACCTACATCTTCAAACGAGAGACCAAGTCGAGTGTCGTCCTCTGCTTCTATAGAGGACAAGCAGTCCAAGAAGAGCTTTTCATCCCGGGTTTTAGGCAAGATGAGAAAGTGAGTTAGTTAATACAATAATACAAATAAGGATAGACTGAGCTGTAGAGCGATAAGCGTATTTGTATTTCTCGTATATACTTCGACTTTATTCAATATACTTTGTGACAGCAAGAAAAACTTGGTATCATCCCCTGAGTTGTGTTTTGCAGCCGTTGCCTAAAAATAACCCTAAGTATCACTAAAAGGTGAAGTGAAGCAAATTCTGAGTCCACTCTTCTAGACCTTTAATTGATGGGCTGTTGGATTATGGTGCAAGTCTGCGTGGCGACGATCTGTGATTGCAGTCGTAACTATGTCTCCCTGCGTTTTGGAATAAATCCTGGCATCGAGGCTGACTAGGTTATTTAAGGTGTTTTGGTGGCACAGAATCAAAATACACTTTACAATAAAGTTGGTACAATACGTAAATAAGGTTTGGGGATAATGTTCTGATGCACATGCAATTCTTGGGCATATATTGTTCCTCCACTGCCACTCAAACACCAGGGTGTTGATTGGACTTGTAAGGCTTTTCTTGAATTTAGGTTGCACTGTAAAGATGGGGTGATGAAGGATATTAACTGGATATGCTTGGTCTGCTTTCCTCTATCTTTTGGTTTTAGGTTATGATCTTTCCTTGCTCGTGCAACTAGCTTATAGCTTGTAGTTAACCTTGAACTTTATAATCTACCTTGTTATAGAGATGACCAGCTATAGGGGGGCAGAAAAGAAACTGCTTGGACTATCTTACAAGCTGGAAGTTGCCCATTGCTGGCTTTCTCTTCGTAAATGCTCCCCGCGGGCTCCATACACGGTGTAAGTTTTCTTGATTGGGTTATGCCGCTTTACAGTAATTTTTACCTTCCTCCTGATAACGCAGGAGTTAACGAGCTAATACATTAAAGTTTATAGTGAAATATTGAGGCTATATTACAAAATGTGCTTATACCAATTCTGATTCTAATTTCTGCAATTGTTGGAGAACAGCGGATTTGGCAGTCCCACCAATGGCAGTACGTCTTTCCACACTCTGTTCAAAGTTGAACACTTCCTTAACGTCTTGGTCAAATCTGTTATCAATGGCGTGGATTTGCTCATACAGCAACTGATCTATACCGGACAACTTGAATTCTTCCGCTTGTCTGACACATTCTCCGGAAATGTGGTGTGTTTCTCTAAATGGAACGCCCTTTCTAACCAAATAATCAGCCAAGTCAGTAGCCAACATGTCCATTGTCAACGCGCCTTGCATCTTTTCTTTGTTGATGGCCAAAGTGGAAATCACCCCAGTTGCAATGAGAATCGAGTGCTCCACAGTGGTCAAGGCATCGAACAAAGGCTCCTTATCTTCCTGCATATCCTTGTTGTATGTGGATGGAATGGACTTGAGAGACATCAAGAACCCAGATAAGGACCCAAATACACGTCCAGACTTGCCTCTCAACAATTCCAACGAATCTGGGTTCTTCTTCTGGGGCATAAGCGAAGATCCGGTCGAGTAGGCGTCTGCAAGCTTGACGAAACCAAACTCGGCAGTGGAATATATAATCAAGTCTTCAGAGAAACGTGAGATGTGGTTCATAAAGAGAGTGCTCCAGAACAAGGTTTCCACGACAAAGTCACGGTCACTAACAGCAGTGAGAGAGTTTCCGATAACCGAGTTGAAGCCCAATCCCTGGGCCAAGTATTCTCTGTCAATTCCGTATGGATGGCCAGCCAACGCACCGGCACCCAAAGGACACAGGTTAACTCTTTCCAAGATTTGCTTCAATCTCTTGTAATCTTCAGTGAAGTAGGTAGCGTACGAGCTTAACCAATGTGACCATCTGATAGGCTGGGCTCTTTGCAAGTGGGTGTAACCAGGCATCAAAACGTCGATTTCCTCCTCGGCTCTTTTAAGGATCGACTTGATGAAGTTGGCCAAATGAACCAACAATTGTGTCAAGTTTTCACGCACATACATTCTCATATCGGTGGCAACCTGATCGTTTCTGGATCTACCAGTGTGGACTTTACCAGAAATACCCTTTCCGATCAACTCTCCCAATCTTCTTTCGTTGGCCGTGTGGATATCCTCATCTCCAGGCTTTTCCACAAACTTGCCTTCCTCCCATTCAATCTTAATCAAGGCCAAACCTCTGTGGATCTCAGACAACTCTTCTTTGGTCAAGAGACCGATCTTTTCCAAACCTTCAGTGTACACCTTGGTTCCTTCCAAATCGGCTTCATACATTCTTTGATCGTACGGCAAAGAAGCATTGTAAAGGTCCATGAGAGGATCGGTGGCGCCGGTAAATCTACCACCCCATAATCTAGCTGGGTCTGACATTGTTGAATATTTGTAATTTAGTAGTGATAGAAAAGTATGTTTTAAATGGAAAAGTGTTAATTTATACTGAAAAATAGATTGGACACCGCGCTAAAAATTTTCGCAGATGATTTCCTAATTAGGATCGATAAGAGCTGAGTCATTGGTAAATGCACGTATGAATTTTTGATTCAACCATGAGACAACAGGTATAAACTAATTAGAACTGTTTTATATTTTATTGCATGTAAGCATTTGGATTTAATCATTTTGAATTTAATCATTTTGGATTTCATTTAATCATTAATGAAGCTTTCACTCTTATTATTTTCACAAGATTGACATTTCATTGATTCTGGTATACTACAAGGACATGGCTAAACCAAAAGTGTTGCAATACGTTCTTCATTATACTACTTAATACTCTACCCCGTCAACTCTATGGCTTACATCTACCGGTGAATCTTGGGTACAAGGAACAATCTCTAACAGTGAATCTATCACACAACCAAGCCAAGATTCTTTCGGTACCTAAACCGTAACCACCGTGTGGACAAGTACCGTACTTTCTTTGGTCAGTGAACCAGTAGTAGGAGTCCAAGTCCAAGCCTTCCTTCTTGATGGAAGCAACCAAGTCGTCGTAGTTGTAGGTTCTCATGGAACCACCGGTGATTTCACCAACGTTAGGCATCAAAACGTCAACGGATTCGGTGACTCTTGGGTCATCCTTACACTTTTGCATGTAGAAGGACTTGATTTCACCAGGGAAACGAATAAGCAAGATTGGTTGGCCAATTGTGTCGGTCATCTTTCTTTCAGCGGCTTCGGCAATGTCGTCACCAAACTTGAACTTTTCACCGTCTTCGTTTGGAATTCCGTGCTCGTTCAACCAGTCCAAAGCATGGATGTATTCCATTCTCATGAAAGGCATTTGTGGAGGTTGGAAGTTAGGGTTCAATTGCTTGACAAGAGGACCAGCAACTTCGTCTTCCAAGACGTACTGGACAGTCTTGGTGAGAAGACGCTCCAAGTGGTTCAACATGTCGTCGAATTCCAAGAAAGCCATCTCGGATTCAACGTGGGTGTATTCAGACAAATGTCTTCTGGTGTGGGACTTTTCAGCACGGAAAGATTCTTGGACACAGTAGACGTCACCGAGGGCTGGCAAACAGGTTTCCAAGTATAATTGGGAGGACTGGGTGAGGTAAGCTTCTTCTCCGTAGTAGTCCATCTTGAACAAAGTAGAACCACCTTCGACTTGAGTTTGCACCATGCATGGAGGAGTAACTTCGGTCTGGCCCTCTTCGGCGTACACCTTTCTGAGAGCCTTCAAGAGAGCAGCACGAACCTTCATGACAGCAGACAAGGTTTCACCTCTCAATGCCAAGTGACGTTGATCCAACAAGAGAGAAGGATCAGCGTTTTCCTGCACCTTGTTGGTGAAAGAGTCATCTCCACCTGGAGCCAAGCCAACAACTTCGTAGTAGTCAGCCTTCAACTCAACACCACCTGGAGCAGACTTACCCTCTGGCAACTTGTTGATAACACCCTTGATGGTGACGGTGGATTCCAAGGTCAATTCCTGGGTGATTCTGGCCTTGGCCAAGTCACCACCGAGAACAGCTTGGACAAAGCCGGTACCGTCTCTCAACGTGATAAAGGCAAGGCCCTTTTGCAATCTCAAACGGTGGACCCAACCCTGGACCAAGACTCTAGAGCCGATGTGGTCCTGGATGGCTCTCAACTTGATCTTGGAGGCCTTTGGCAAGGATTCGTCTTCGACAATCTTGATGAGATCGAGTTCCGCCAACTTCTTAGCGGTTTCGTCAGCCTTGAGCTTGGCTTGTTCATCCTGCTTGGCTTGCTTCTCGAGCTTCTTCTTCAAGCCTTCGGCTCCCTTCTTGGCCTTCTTGAGTGCAGAGGAAGAGATCTCAGCGTAGGCAAACTCCTCAGAGTCTTCAACCTGCTTGTATACAAAAAGCTTAGCTTCTGGGGAAACAAACAACGCGTATGCTGGGGTTTGGTATGGCGATTGCTCGGAACCACTGGCAGCGGCTCCGTCAACACCAGTCTTTTCGTTAACGTATAAGGACATAGTTAGTGACTCGTTATTTTTCCACGCTCTTTTTTTTTTTCAACCAAGTTTTGGTCGTGTCTTGTGGCTGCAAATGAGAAAGGGAATGTAGAGGAGGAAGGGAATTGGGAATGTAGAGGATGTAGGAGGGAGTGTTTTGGGGTGGGATTTTGAGGGGTATGTAGGGAAGAGATGGAAGAGATGGAATCCTGGCACGATTTCCTGTGTTCCCGCTGGAACATGTGTATATTTCAGGGAATAGAATGTGTAGATTTGGAGTGTGTTTGTGTGAGATTACGGTTTAGGGCTAAAGATGAGGAGCCGGAAAGTGAAATGAGGGATGAGGGTTGGAGGGAACAGGGGAGAATTAGTTACACAGGGGATATTCTCTTACAAGTTTCTGACGGATCGGAATATGCACCAGCTCCAGTATTACTAATAACCTTTTTTTTTATGACTCAACATGAGTCATGTTTCAAGTCCGTAGGAGGTAGTGTTAACACGACACACTAACCACCATCCAGCATGACCACACACACAAAACTTATATGCTCCTCCCACCACACCATATCTACACCAACATCTCCAAAAACAGCACAACATGCCGCATAACTGCAGCACCAGAGCCAAAAACACTCAATTCAGCTATCCCCATAGTTTACGCCTCAGACGCCTTTGTCCTCGAGATTTTCTCCTTTTCCTAAAATCTCTACAGACACGTATTCCTTAGAAATCTACTTTTCTGGGGCCACAACATTTCCCATACTCTAACACCACTCTACCATCCTACCGAACCCCTCATACCTAATCCATCTCTTCCCTCTTATTATTGCACTTGGGTTTTTCTTCTTTTGCAGCCGATTACATAACTCGCCTACGCATCTCGTTTTCGTCTCGTGGTGAAAAAAGATTTGAGTTTGGGACAACGAAGGAAAGTTCACTCCTTATACTACTTGCACTTGTCTGACACCACCACCATGGCTCTTGCTCAATCGTTAGCTACTTTATCTTTAGCTGAGTGTTGCGAATGCACTCCAACCAAAACCTTGATTTTCAAGCCTAAGACTGCCAAGCTGGCCGTTGCTGTCCCTGTCGTTGTCTTTGCCTTGCAATCCACCCAAACCCCTGCTGGTGCTATTGCCCTGGCTGCTGAGGTCAAGGAACCTAGATTGGCCAAGGATGACTTGATCGCCGAGTTCTTCAAGACCACCGCCAAGGAAGTCTCCATCGGTGACTTGAACAAGGACTTGGCCGGAAAGGTTAGAGTTCTCGTTGACGATAAGATCACCGACGATTTGGTTTTGGAATTGAAGACCGAAAGCACCAAGCTCTGTTTGAACGGAAAGTCGGTCAGAGAGTTCTTGGAATCCACTGGAATCGAAATCACCTCTGTTGACTTTAGTGCTGCTCCTGCTCCTGCTGCTCCTGCCGCCAAGGACAACTCCAAGAAGGATGCCTTGAAGAAGGAAAAGGAAGCCGCCAAGTTGGCCGACGCTAAGCTTATTGGTATCACCGTTGACAAGACCAAGGACTTTTCTTCCTGGTACTCCCAAGTTGTCACCAAGGGTGAAATGCTCGACTACTATGATGTTTCCGGTTGTTACATTCTTAGACCAAACTCTTATGCCGTTTGGGAAACCATCCAAGACTGGTTCAACGACCGTATCAAGAAGATTGGTGTCAAGAACTCGTACTTCCCAATGTTTGTCTCCCAAAAGGTGCTCGAAAAGGAAAAGGACCACATTGAAGGGTTTGCTCCTGAAGTTGCCTGGGTCACCAGAGCCGGTTCTTCTGAATTAGAAGAACACATTGCCATCAGACCAACCTCGGAAACCGTCATGTACCCATACTACGCCAAGTGGATCAGATCCCACAGAGACTTGCCAATCAAGTTGAACCAATGGAACTCCGTCGTCAGATGGGAATTCAAGCACCCACAACCTTTCTTGAGAACCCGTGAATTCTTGTGGCAAGAAGGCCACACTGCCCACCTTACCCAGGAAGCTGCTACCGAAGAAGTTAGCCAGATCTTGGAATTCTACGCCGGTGTCTACGAAGAGTTGTTGGCCGTTCCTGTTGTCAGAGGTAAGAAGACTGAAAACGAAAAGTTTGCTGGTGGTGACTTCACCACCACCGTGGAAGGTTTTGTTGCTGCTACCGGTAGAGGTATTCAAGGTGCCACTTCCCACCACTTGGGCCAGAACTTTTCCAAGATGTTTGACATCTCTGTTGAAAACCCTCTTGGCGCTGACAAGCCAAAGGTCTTTGCCTACCAAAACTCCTGGGGTTTGTCTACCCGTGTCATTGGTGTTATGATCATGACTCACTCCGACAACAAGGGTTTGGTCTTGCCTCCTAGAGTTTCCATGAACCAAGTTGTTGTTATCCCAGTTGGTTTGACTGCTAAGTCCACTGACGGCGAAAGAAAGGCCGTCAACGACGGTGCCAACGACATTGAATCCAGATTGTCCGCTGCTGGTGTTAGAGCCATTGGTGACTACAGAGATATCTACACTTCTGGATGGAAGTTTGCCGACTGGGAATTGAAGGGTGTCTGTTTGCGTGTTGAGTTTGGTCCTAAGGACTTGACCTCCGAACAGGTTACTGTTGTCAGACGTGACGACGGTTCTAAGTACACCGTCAAGTTGGTCGACTTGGAAACCCGTATTCCAGAAATCTTGGAAGAAATGCAAGCTGCTCTTTACAACAAGGCCAAGAAGGACTTTGACACCCACCGTGTTGTTGTTGAAGACTGGAAGGATTTCGTCCCAACCTTGAACGCCAAGAACGTTATCTTGTCTCCATGGTGTGGTGTTCCAGAATGTGAAGATGACATTAAGAGAGACTCTGCCACCCAAGACGATGATGAAGAAGTTGATGAAAAGGCTCCATCTATGGGTGCAAAGTCTTTGTGTATCCCATACGAACAGCCTGAATTGAAGGAAGGTAGTGTATGTGTCAAGTGTCAGAAGAAGGCCGTTAACTGGTGTATGTTTGGTAGATCTTACTAGGTCCCTTCCATAATGAGGTGTTTAATAGATGAGAATGAATTATGAAAATACAGAATGTAGCTTATCCAAAGAGTTATCAAAAAATCTTAAATTATCTTTCTCTTGTATATATTTTGTGGTTTATCTAGTAGCATTTTTCCAGAAGGCCGAACTCTGGATCTCTTCAATTGTTATATCCTTTACCTCAGTGGTGCCTGTTTCCAGTAAATGCAAAAAGTAAACCTTATCACTAAAAGCTTCTATATAATTTAAGGATTTCACGTAGTTGAGTCCGATTTGAGGAAGTCCGTGAGAATCATCCGAAAGGCAGAAACGACCCTTCCCATACTGGACTATCGCTTGTGCTATGTCTTTCTTCGGGTACGGAGTGTCCCATCCCTTTCTTATCGCAGCAGAATTGACTTCAAAAAGTCCTCCATATTCTCCAACCCTCTTTATTACTTTGACAATCAACTCCCAGACCTCTGGCCAATCTGTTTCAATATTGATATTTTTCAACAATTTCCCTGTAGTAGAGTCGATTTCGTCCCAAGGAGTAAACAACCTGATCAAATCAAAATGCCCAATCACCTGTGGTTCTAGTTTATCTATGACTAAGTGCTGCAAGCTGAAGTAATCGTGATAAAGCTGTCTTGCTGTGCCTGTTTCTGTAGCATGTGCCGCTTGCAACCACAATTCCGGGGAAAAATCAATGGGAATTGAGTGGACATAATGAACAGATCCAACACACATGTTGATATCATCTTGCTTTAGTAATTTTTCAGCATACTCGATATGCTCCATGTTCAATCCCTCAACTTCAAAGCCGACCAAGATCTTCATGGTGGAATCAGCATACTTCTGTTGGATCTGTACAGCATGTGTCAAGTACTTCTCGAAGTTATCAACAAGGTTCTGGTAGGTGTAGTTCTTCTCGATTTCTTCAGGATAGAGAAATTCATCATGTAACCTAGGCATGTGCTCGGTTAAGCAGAACGTGGTGAAGCCCACAGAATGTGCTTTTTCAACAATGGAATCAAGCGAATCCTTAGCATGGGAGACGTAATCTCCGCTATGAGAGTGGTGAGAATGCATAGGTGTTGTCAGCAAATATGTTGGTGGAGTTTTCAATTGAATATCAGTGTAAGCCTGATCGGAATGAGCTATATACAGGATGATAAGTGCATAAACGATACGATAGAACAAATGAGTCAAGATAGGGTTAAGTATGTGTAGTATTTTTGGTAGAGTAGACAAACAGACCAAGTGAATTTCTACAAGGGAAGTAATTTTCATTCCAGAGGGACCTTTGTAATCCACATCGATTTCTCCAAGGATGCTCAAGGTAATCTTGGATCTTTGAATGTACATGAGGCGGCAGGTATACTGTAACTTCCCGAGCACCATAAAGCTTCTCCGTTGGCTAGGTGTTCAGACCCAAGGAATCGGAAACATTCATTAGATTTCTTAATGTATTAAAAATCAGAGAAGCCCTATTACCATAATATGGATGTGTGCATTCCAACATACCTAAAGATCTACCTGTCTTGCACTTAAAAAATACAAGCTGCGTTCTTTTGTATCAACAGACATCGTCCATCCATTATTCTTCCGAATTGAATCTAAACGGTTATTTCTATAAAAAACAGTACATAAACACACAGGCCTATTGGTACATATTTACAGAGAGTTTTTCGGTTCAACAGTATATTATGGATTCATAACCAGAAATGCAAATAGATTAAGATTGAATAGAGTAACTGAAAGCGATATTATAAATTTGTATTTGAATTAATGCCGTTTATTATGCAATCATGCTCCTACAAAGTTCCTTTTTTATGAATTGGTAGACACCATTAGCATTCACCAGGTATTTATTCATTTTTTTATATTTATCAGCCGCACCGATATTTTTTTTCATTAGTTTTGCAGCATTTGTTCCAAAATGACAAACAATGGAATTAATTATAAAAATCTATTTAATTGTGTGGTATAATGATAAAAATCTATTCAATTGTATGGTTGCGTAAACAATCCTCAGACACACCAACTCATAACCAATCTGATTATTCGTTGAAGTCCCATCTAATGTCGAATCTACCGGTGGTTTCACCGTTAGTGAGTAGACTAAAAGCAGCTGGAGAAAAATCCAAACTGTCATAGTCACAGCCTGGACAGGAGTCTACCACAAGGACATCAACTGCATAATTCTTATAATAAGCAGTAAGAGTTTTACCACAGAGAGGGTTATTATTTGGGTTACCGTTTGGGGTTTGTTGGTTAAATCTGGACTGACCCAATGCAACAACGAATTCACTGTTGGAATTGGTCCAGCCACATGCACCCAAACCAACGTCATATGTGGTAGCTTGTCCATAGTTGGAAGCAACAGCAAGGGAGGAGAATGTGGCAATCAAAGCAGTTGTGGTTAATTTCATTGAGTGTGAGTGTGAGTTTGAGATGGAGAAGAAGAATAAATAAACCAGGAAATTAGTATCTTTAAATACTTATTTAAGAGAGTTCCAATCGAGTTTATGTACATTCCAAACTTTTAGGCGACATAGATGATTAATGGTAAACACTGAACCATAACTTCCACTTTTAAAAAGATATTAGAGTTATTAACGACGAGAAGAGGGAAAGATTATGAGGTCAAGGAAGAAGTTTCTATGCCAATCGTTTTTTTTTGTGAATCTGTCAATACAAGTATATCCGGAATGTACCTGAAACGCTGCAGACTAAATACGAGGGCATATTGTAATTGGAAAATAGCCCATTTACGATTGTGAAGGCATAAAGATCATTACCTCACAATATAAATTTGCACAGGAGATTTCATTGAAGTGAGAGATTTAATGTGGAATAATTCCCGCCTTAACTCTAAATGATGACGAAATTCTTTAAATGAAATTTATGCGTTCGAGACTTTGGATATGAAAATGCAACAAAAGTATAACATATATGAAGACTAAAAAATATATTTGGCATTGCTACAGCCCGTCTATGCCAATTTGACATATTATATTTATTTGACACAGCTTAACGGCGATTTAAGGTATAATCAGACTACTCTAGTCATTACTATACTGTAGCTCTACTTTCTGGCTAACCTGTTATTTTACATCGAATTTTGCACCCAATACAAATTTCAACCAATAATTATGTCGAATGCTTCTTTTGGAAGGTTCATCTCGTTCAATTTGTTTGGGTATTAATAGAAACAATACTGCTTCTAGGCTTCTTCTTTTGCCGTAGGTCCATGTTGTAAGCTCAAATCAAACGATTCCTACCCAAGACGAAATTCAGCCACCATGTCACAAAATGTTTCTATTTGTAGATCAGGATTCTATGCTGTTTTGACACATTAACCGAATAAATTCTTCATATTTTAGTGTTTGTATTTATTGGGAAACAAGTACAACTTCAAAAAAATTGAATTTTTCTTTAATAAAAAGTTGTTTACTTGTGATATAACAATGCAAGAGTATAGAAAAACACAAGAGGTATCTATAAATGATAATTAATCACCAAAAACCCAGATTTTTAAAACTTTTCAATTGTTCACTGCAGTGCTTGCTTATAAAACCTCATAACCAAAGAAATTTCACAGATGGTTCTATGGTCTAGCGGTATGACGTTTCTCTCACTCAGAAAAGGTCTCGAGTTCGATCCTCGATGGAATCATATTTTTTTCTAACTCATCTTTTTGAACGATACATCTATTGATTTTGATGAATCTTTAGAACTAAACGCTCTTAAAGGTAGATGAAGCACCCATTAACACACACAATAAAACACCTATTGCGGTTTCCTCCTGCAAATCAAACCAAAGTACAAGCTTTTGGACATGTTAAGTCGATCCGTAAACTGAAGAAGATTGGGTTCTTAGACTTGACCGATGGAACAGTCCATACACCATTGAGCGTTGTTGTGAAGGACCCATCTTTATTAGGAGATATCAAGGTTGGTCAAAGTGTTCTGGTTTCAGGTGAGTGGACTCAGTCCAAAGGTGCATCCCAGTCTTATGAAGTGGTTGTTCAGAACGAAGGCACCTTGAGTGTTTTAGGAGACGTTCCGGAAGATTACCCGATCCAGAAGAAGTCCACAACTTTCCAGTTCTTAAGAAGTTTACCCACTTTGAGACATAGAACTGCTACTTTGGCTTCAGTTTTACGAGTGAGGTCACTTTTAGAGCTTGAACTCTCCAAATACTTGCAAGAAAACGACTTTACTAAGGTCGTCCCTCCAATGATCACGAGTTCCGATTGTGAGGGAGCTGGGGAACAATTTCAATTAAAAGATCAAGAATTCTTTGGGAAACCTGCCTCTTTGACCGTTTCCACCCAATTGCACCTTGAAGTTCTTGCACAATCACTCAACAGAGTATATACATTGACACCCTGTTTCCGTGCCGAGGTTTCTAACACTAACCGTCACTTAAGTGAGTTCTGGATGCTTGAAGTCGAGATATGTTACATGGATAACTTGAATCAATTGACTGGATTTACGGAAGAGCTCATCAAGCAAGTCACATCCAAGTTAAAGGAAAATAGCGAGGATGTTCTTGGGTCAAGATTCAGCGAGAGTGACGTGACGACAATGAAAGATAGATGGGACACGGTTCTTAACACAGAATGGGCCCAGATTACGTATAAGGAAGCCTTGCAAATTTTGAACCAAAATGGTAGAAACTTGAAGTTTGGGGATGACATCTCAACCATTGATGAGAAGTGGCTTGCTGGTGAACACTTCAAGAGCCCTGTGTTTGTGACAAATTACCCACAAGTTCAAAAGCCGTTCTACATGCCTGTTGTCGGAGATTCTAGCGAACCTACTGTGGCCTGTTTTGATTTACTCTTCCCCGAAATCGGAGAGCTTGTTGGTGGATCTCTTAGAGAGCACGATCACGCCAAGTTGGTCGATGAGATGAAAAAAAGAGGAATGAATATAGAGGACTTGGAATGGTACTTGTCTACAAGGACAAATGGTACAGTTCCTCACGGAGGGTTTGGACTTGGATTTGAGAGGCTAATTGCTTATTTGACTGCGATGGAGAATATCAAGGAGGTTATACCATTTCCTCGAGCACCAGAAGTCTGTAGCTGTTAGAGAGGAGCTTGTAAATAGAATTAAATAGACTAGGTGTGCCAATAATAGAACCAGGTACTACATTATAAGTTTTGTTAGTAGAAGTTGTAGCGTGTTGTATGAAAAGATTTAAGTTAGTATAAAAAGATTCAATTAGTCGGGTGTTGGAATTGCTGCAAATATAGCAGTGTAATGCTTCCTACTGACCACCATGTAATACGATGACACAGTAAAATCGTGCTATAATGGATCTAGCGGACACATTTAGGGTACTGAAACATGAAGACAGGATCAAAGATAATACTTCTAAAAGCAGCAATCAACAGTTATCACCCCCATACAAAGCACCCTCCGCGCTACCAAAAACGTAGACACAAAAAATTTTTCAGCGGCAAATCAAAAGTTGCTTGGTGAACAACTTACTGAACTCAAGATGGATCAATTAAATGTCAAGGAACAACAAGAGTTTCAACAGATTGTTGAACAAAAGCAAATGAAGGACTTCATGAACTTGTACTCCAACTTGGTTTCCAGATGTTTTGACGATTGTGTCAACGATTTCACTTCTGCCAACTTGACCACCAAGGAAACTTCCTGTATCTCCAAGTGTTCTGAAAAGTTCTTGAAGCACAGTGAACGTATTGGTCAAAGATTCCAAGAACAGAATGCTTTGTTGATGCAAAACATGCAAGGACGTTAATGTATATAGTTAATTAAATGTGATATAAGAGGAGTGTAGATAGTCAGTGATACTGGGCGTAGTTTTGGGGTAGCAATAGAACAGAGCCATGTATAGTGTAAGATGCAACAAAAGACGAAGAACTCTCGAATATTTGCCTCTGCCAGCTATCTCTACTGTAATCCACCAGACTTCTTACCTTCAATCGGTCTCCATATTCATTCTCATCACATGACTTAATCAACCAAAACAATCAACCCAACTATGATTCAGGTCAACAATGAATTCGTGCTAACACTAGTGGGTGCGGTAATCAATAAGTCGCTCAAGGGTAGACATAGCAATGAAGAGGTGGTGATTCTCAAGGACTCTTTTGTCTCCGACTTCCAGGCATTGTTGAAGAAATACAAGGAGAAATTCCACATCACAAGCAGCATCCCGCTAGATGGCGAGGGCTTGGAGGGGATAATACTGGGAAGTAGGTTTGCAGAGTTTGTCAAAGTTACAGAGAAACATATCGTAGTTCAGAGAGATTGCTCGTCCATGTTCAAAAGTGCTGTGGTGAGTGCATGTTTAAGCTATAGTACCCTTTTGATAAAGCAGATATGCGAGATGGGCAAGGTAACTGCAGCCCAGAGAGCTGCAAAGGATTCAAACAAGATCCAAAGTATTGAATCTGACAAGGCTGAATCTAGTTTAGTTGAAAAGGCTGAAGTAGACCAACCAGATAATATAAAAGTGCCTGATGCTCAAAATCACTCAAAAATTCCTTCCACGATTCCGAGTTCTCCAAAGAAATATAAATCGGAGAATGATGTGGAAAATGAAAGCACAGTTGTCTCAGACGTGGCGGAATCTAATATTGCCGATACTCTGGTCACAATTGAAAAACCTACATTGATGGAATTGTCCGAAGAAAAAAGTGATAGTAACTCAGATGTGGAGATTCCAGACTCTTTGGATCCTGTAGAGGACAACGAAGAGGAATATAGGGTGGAATATAGGGTGGAAATTAAATCCCAAGACACAAGAAAAGAGAGTGGAGATGAAAAACCTGTTGTTGATAAATATCTCGAGCAAGAATATATTAAGAACAAGGATACCCATCTTGAGGATATCCAAGAAGTAGATGAGGAATCAAAAGAGTCGCAGGAAGACAACACTGAAGCAGATGACACCGCTGAAGCAGATATCACCACCGAAGAAGTGATTGAAGAATCAGATGAAGCACAAGTGCTTGAAGAATCAGATGAAGCACAAGTGTCTGAAGAAATTAATGAGGAAATCAATACCGAAGATATAAAGGATGAAGATACGGCTGATGATCTGCTTCTTGAGGACGAGAGTATTATCGAAGAGCCCGAACACCAGGAAGAAGAAGTTGAAATAATACCGGAAATCCTGGAAACAGAACCCAAACCTGAAATAGTGGAGGTCTCAGAAGTGCCTGGAACACCGATAGAAGTTCTTGACAAAGAGTCTTCACTTGTAGAAGTCGTTCAAGAGGATACTCACCAACCAGAGGATGTTGAACCAGAGGATGTTGAACCAGAGGATGTTGAACTGGAGGATGTTGAACTGGAGGAAGTGGAACCAGAAGATGTTGAACCAGAGGTTGTTGAACCAGAAGATGTTGAACTAGAGGATGTAGAACTAGAGGATGTAGAACCAGAGGAAGTGGAACCAGAGGAAGTGGAACCAGAAGAAGTGGAACCAGAGGAAGTGGAAC
The DNA here is from genome assembly GCA_030579395.1 of Aciculoconidium aculeatum. Classification (NCBI taxonomy): domain Eukaryota; kingdom Fungi; phylum Ascomycota; class Pichiomycetes; order Serinales; family Debaryomycetaceae; genus Aciculoconidium; species Aciculoconidium aculeatum. Next base: position 135,461 of record JAKTQU010000001.1, read on the forward strand.
CAGAAGAAGTGGAACCAGAAGAAGTGGAACCAGAGGAAGTGGAACCAGAAGAAGTAGATCAACCAGAAGAAATAGATCAGATAGAGGAAATAGATCAGATAGAGGAAAGTGATCAAATAGAGGAAATTGATCAAATAGAGGAAGTTGATCAACCAAAGGAAGTTTCTATAGGAGAAGCAGATGAGCTGCTGATTGAACATGGCGAGGAAAAGAAGGAGCTGGAAGGAGTTGAAGAAATTCCTCCTCCAGCAGAAGACTCAAATCCAGCTCCTCAAGTAGAAGAAATTGCCACGGAACAATCAGGAAGTGAGCAAAGTCTCCCACCCCCAGAAATCCGGTCGCCCATAACACGCAAGAGATCAAGATCACCTACTAACAGAAACAAAAGGTTCCAGGCCGTTGCAGTCGGGCTTATCAAAAGAGTACAGGAACATCAAATATCGCTGCCTTTCTTACAGGCTGTATCAAAAAAGGATGCAGCAGATTACTATGATGTGATATACGAGCCTGTGGACTTGAAGAGCATGCTTAGGACCGTGAAACTGAAGGCAGAACCACCAGCTTATCAACTGGTGAAACAACTAGAAAGGGATTTAACTTTGATGCTTGCAAATTGTGTCATGTACAACAAACTGGATAGTTACTTTTTTGAATGTGCAGTCAAGATGAGGGACGACATGCAAGAGTACTTGATGGAGTACAAGGATATTGAACTGGGTATATAGAATGCGACGCTAAATTGGTCGAACAAGTGTAACTTTTACTGAATATATTGAGATATATATAAGATTAGCCTTAAACTAACAACTCACTAATAACCTTGGTCATACCCAACACCTTTTCTTCTTCTAATCTCTTTCCGACAACCTGCAAGGTGACAGCACCACCGTGACTTTCAGCAGGGTCGTAGTTTTCCCAAGTCAACTTGTCATCACCACCGTAGAGGTGGGTTTCATCCTTAACATCGATATCCTTGTCTGCTCTCGTCACTGGGAAAGTACAAGCAGAATAGTCCAAGACATTGAAGATACAGGAGTAACCCAAGTGGCCGTTGAACTTGTCGTGTGGACAGGCAGGGAATGCGGTGACTGGCATCACAATGGCATCGATAGGTCTACCATCCTGGGTCTTAGACTGTGTAGCATTCCAGGAGTCAAGGAATTCCTTTGCAATTTCGTTTCTTCTGGCGTGAAGCTTCCAGAGCTCATAAGTCAGGTATTCCTGGGAAGATCTGATCTTACCACCAGGCTGCAGGTATGCGAGTGGAATTGGTTCATCGGACTCAGCAATGGCATTAGTAACATTCTTGAAACCATCGGAACCGAGGAACTTAACAGCAAGTTCTGTGATTTCCTTGTGGAGAACAGGGTCCCATTCAATTACATCATGACCAGCACTTCTCAACTTTTCAGCGACAATGGCAACACCACGACGGATTGGTGGGGTTGGGCGCACGATTTTATCATCCAGAAGAATGGCAATGTTCAACTTCTTAGGTATGTCGACTTCTCTCCATGGCATGTTAATGGTTCTAGGGTCCAAGTCGGAAGGCTTTGCAGACAAAATGGCCTTGGTGTAGTATTCAAGATCTTCCGCGCTATTGGAGAGTGGACCGCTCACAGCGTTGATAGACTCGAAACCTGGTTGACCGGTACGACATCCGTAGGTTGGGAATCTTCCAGAACTAGGCTTGAGCCCGTAAACGTTGTTGAAAGATGATGGGATACGGACAGAGCCAGCAATGTCGGTACCAACACCAAGAGGAGAACCACGGAGGGCAATCAAGGTAGCTTCACCACCGGTGGAACCACCAGCACTCAAGTTACGGTTCAATGGAGATGAAGTAAGACCCCAGAGGTTGTTGGTGGTTTCAGCAGAACTCATTCCTGGAGGAACGTTGGTCTTGGCGTAGAAAACGGCACCTTGGTTTCTCAAGATGTTCACAATGACGGCATCGTAGTCAAACTTTTCTGGGTTGAATGCATAACTGGTGAAACCAATGGAGGTGGCTTGACCTTTGATGGTAAAGTTGTCCTTGAGGGAGATTGGGAGACCGTGGAATGGACCCTTGAGCTTTCCGGTTTCGGCGTAGTACTTGTCCAATTCGGCGGCTTGCTCGAGGGCTTCGTCAAAGAAGACTTCGGTCAAACAGTTGACCAATTGGTGGGCAATCTGTGCTCTGTGGCAGAAAGCAGAAGTCACTTGGACAGACAGCCACTTCTTGTCGGTGATAGCTTTCAAGAGCTCGACGGCGGACTTCTCGGTGATTTCCAATTCTTCCTTGGACAAGTACTCGGTGGATTCGATCCAATGAGAAACGTCAGGTTCGGTAGGAAGGTTCTCTTGAGGAATTAACCATTCAGAGACGAATTTGGCATCACGGAGAGCACGCTTCTTGGTAATTATTTCTTGGTAGGACATGGTTGAATTAGTATGTGTTGATGTCTTTTCATTCAAGTAGAGGTAGCATTTGGCCCGGTTCTTATACTTTCACTCTGGTCCCCTTTTGTGTCCGAAAGAACGATAAGATCAGAACGGGAAAGTAGATAACGCGGTGGAGTTGATCCGCTGGGAATGGCTTAATTACTGAGTACAATGGAGGGGACCGCTCATTTTCTAAGCGCCATGGGATGTGAAATGTTTGTAGTGTATTCATGGCTATAGCTGAAGTAGAGATGGCGACTGTGGTCTATACGGTACAAGGCAAAGATGCTGCAATTTACTAAAGAGGGGGATGGGTGTTTGAACTGTAGCTTAGACGGTTGGTTGTGTACAGTTGGAGATCGAGGAACTGTTTACGGGATTCCTGCTCCTTACTTTTTTTTAAGTGAGTTTGCAGCAAACATGTATGGCTCTAGATTAAGCAGATAATAATTTAGTGTCCGCATCAGTAGATGGAGGGGTTTATCGTCTCGAGGTAATATCGTTGATCTGCTTGTTTGCACTGAAGAACTTTACCAGACCTTGTTAGGGACTTCCACTGTTCTTCTAAATCGATCGGTCCTTCCTTTAGTTCACCCTTTTGGAGCGTGGGTACTTTTCGCTGGTGGAATATCAGTAACCAACCTTAGTGGTTCTTGATATTACTCATAGTAAGTATTCTAGACCTTTCCATACTATTGCGGTGTGGGTCTTTTCTCGTTCCATAGCTAACGTAAGCTGTGAAATTTGGGCGGTAAGCACGGTACTGGAATCCCACCAAGGAGAAGAAAATCATGACTGGGAAACCATTGAAGAAGGTCGACGTCGGGGATTCGAATTCGTAGCGGCATGAAACGGTTTTGCCGCTAAATCATCAGTTATATGGATCTAATCGATACCCAGGTTCATATGAAATATATTTCCACTTATGTGAAACAAAAAAAAATAGACCAACACTACAAGCTAGCCTACACTAAAAGTATTATAGATCCTTGTATCTCCATGCTATCTATCAATATTCTCTAATGTTAGTATTTATCTAGTCGGATTTGTATTTAAGCGCATCACTAAATACCGCTTTTTAAGCCTCTTTCACCCAGATAGGAAATAGCGACGATATCCTACGCGGATCTGGTATTATGCTACCCTTTTTTTATCAACATATCATATATTTTACTTAAACAACTATAAAATATACGTTTCAAACACTAAAGAGGGTGGAAATGTCTACGTCTCATAGCGTCGTGCTTTTATGGGGATTTTCCCGGTCTTCCAGTCCTTGTGTCTCCCAGCTTGGCACGGGCCAACAGAAGAATTCACTTAAGCGACGTAGATAAAACCTTTAAAGTGCGTAGCTGTATTAACGATTACAGCATCAAATTGTATGGTTTGGTTTTTTGTCTGGTTTTATACGTTTGGTGTTCCAAATGTTTGGTGGGTTTGTTTATGGTTTTCTTATATTCGACCTTGAATTAATCATCTCTTCCAGCATAGCTAATCATTACTGTCTCTCTGGGCTCTATACATGGATCCCCTTATCACTCTCTATATAGATAACGTACTGTGTCTAACACTTGACCATTTTTTAGTCAGCTTCTTCTGTTCACTCTTAGTACATATTTTCCAGTATTAAGTATATCTATTAACAATTATTGATTTATTTATTAGCTACTGCTTGCAGAAGCAACTTGTACAAGGCCTTCTTCTTTGGTTATATAGTCCAGAGATTTCTCAGCGTCCATCTCAACTAAGCCAGTTTTCATCTTCAACTCACGGGTATATAAATAGTGGATAATAAGAGCAAGTACGACACTACCCAAACTGGTACAGATCAACGCAATACAGCCCTTGGTGAACTTTGGAGCAGATGGAGCATCGTAGAAAAGTAAAGCCCACCATGCGTTGAAGGCCGCAGTCAATGCGTTCATAGAAGCCAAAGTGACTGCTCTCAATTGTAAATCATCTGCGCAAGCAACGTTCGCCCATGCAAAGAAAGCGGTCTGACCACCAAACGCAACACCACTGATGTAATGAGCAGGGAAGACGTAACTTGCGGACAAGGGTTTGGCGAGAATCAAGATCAGGGAGATGATCAAGCAGGTTGCAAGGAAAACAGCAATGTGGATGTGGTTCTTACCGTGAGAGGCGCTAATGTAGAGTGAGGAGCCCAAAGTTGCAAGGATACCAACCCCATAAACACCCATAGGGTAATGGTTAACTTGGGGCACGGCGTAATTCTTACCCTTTAACCACAAAGCAAAGAGGGAATTCATGGTTAAAGATTCGTTGGTACCGCCGAACATCCACAACAAGGTGAAGCACCACCATTTCCAACTTCCAAAGACTCTTTTGATAATCGACCAATCAAACGAGGAATTGACAGGAGTCATGTTTTCACGTCTTCTCAAGGCGATTTGATGTTCAGCGTCGGTCAAGTAGAAAGGCTTGCCCTTCTCGGGCAAATCGGGGAAAAAGACTAAACCAAAGAGAACGATGGGTACAGTAATGATGAAATCAATAATGAACAACCATCTCCAGCCACGAATTCCCTTGTAGTTGTCCATGTTCTCGAAGATTGCAGCCTGAAGTACTGAGGAAATAATGGGCCCAACAAGCCCAGAACTCGTGAAAATGGCAGTACGGAAGGGAAGCAAGTCTTCTTCATAGAAGGAGCCCAAGATCAACTGTGTTCCGGTAAACGTTACGCTTTCAAAAACAGCACTCAAGAATCTGATGGCTATGAGTTGACTATACGAAGTTACTTTGTAGGTGCACAAGGTGAGAACACCCCACACAGTAGCACAGAAAGTGAGCCAGTAACGTGGCTTAACCTTTAAAAGAATCAAGTTGTGCGGAACCATGGCTACAATGTAACCCACGTTGAAAACGGTGTTCAACATGTTGAACTCATCCCCCTTCAATTTCAAGTCCTCCTTCATCCCGGAAACATAAGCATTAGCCAAGTTCGATCTGTCCAAGTAGTTGACCCAGTACACTAGACAAACATACGTGAGAATGAAGCAATCCTGTTTGAAGAGAAGAGATCTTGCAACGGCATCGTCAGGCCTCTTACCCCACACGATGGTTCTGATTTTTTGAAAGACAGACATGGAGCAAATATCGTAGTTGTTTGGTATTTTTTGCTGTTTTCTAAGTTATGATTTTTTGTTATCCTACCATCTACAAGACTTCGTATTCCTCTTATATATGCTTCGATCTCTTATCAGCCCCAAGCCCAAATGGTAAATTTTTCCTGGCGTGGACCGCTGATGTAAGCCAAGGGTTGTAGACGTTATAGATAAGAAAGATGCAAAATATCCCCCGCTGCAGCAGCGACACTGGAAATTAGTTTGCACAAGATTGTGAGGAGATTATTTGAGGACATAACTACTAAAGATAGTTGCCCCACTTAATCTTATCAACGTCTTTTGTGAGACATTTTCCTTCTCACCATTGTTCAACTGTTTTTTTTTTTATCTCTGCTTTTGTTTGTGCAGTTTTAATTCAAATTTAGCTTGTATCAAAAATGCAGATTATGCCGAACTGACTAATTGATAAAGAAAGAGGAACTGGCTTCCCTTGAAGGAGTTGGGATTCCTTGGTATTCTTGGGAGCCAAGTCTGAGTTCTTGGGAAATTTTTCTGAAGAGTATGGAGTCGAGATAGAGGCAAATTGACTGGATATCTAGAATAATTTTAATTCATACCACGTACCGGAATTTCCTCACCTCGATGTATTTACCAGTCTCCGGAATTTTCACACCACCGAGTATTCTGTCTGACCAGCCACCGGAATTTTCATACTCAATGAGAATAATTTTTCATAAAAAACCTAGGACAAATATTGTCATACCTCAATATTTTCGTACGCAGGATCAATATGCCTAAGAAGTAATCACACTATTAAACTAAAATTCTGTAAATATTTAAAAGAGGACTCTGGAAGACTTGGAAGACAGTTTTTTATTACTTTTTACTAAAAACTCGACTACTGAAATTTCTATGTGATTTGTAATTCTAGAATTTTGCAACATTTTTGCAGCAATTTTAAATAATACTTACACTGAAAAAAAATTGGAGCAATTATCAGTAACGAAATTGAAGAATTACTAAAGAAGCGTGGTGGAGTTTTTGAACAATTTAATTCAAGAAGATGCCACTCTGGAGAGTCCAACAAAACTTGCAGCTAATAAGAAGAGAAATGTAGACTCAAGACTAAAACAACACCTCGAGGTATCACGACAAATAATTTCTACGCATTCTTCGAAGGTTTTATCAGCAACTAGAATCAAAAAATAAGCTTAAAGATCTACTTGATCCTTGATCTTTTATATACAAGCGTCGTGATACATAATTACTCGTTGCACCGAATTGGAACTTGACTTTTTACCTCCAAATTCACCAGCATTAAATGCTTTTACAAAGTTTTGGGCAGTTTGTGAGTCGAAAGTCGAAATTAAGTAGAAAAGAGGAACTAACTAAGGTAGAAGCTACAAGTAAAATTGCGACCGAGAGTTATGAAGGTTTCTGTAGGTGTGCTAGTGATCATTTGAGGTTGTGACTGGAACAGAAATCGTTCCAATGCAATAATAATTGTCAGAGGAACCGAGTACCATCTAGGGCCAAAGTCGCTTTTTTCATCATTACTACTGAATACTTTGTTCCTACATTGAAGCTGATTTGCCCAAACCGAGTATGATATAGTCATAGCCGTATATACTATTCAATGGTTAAGCCATTTACTCTCAAGATAATCCATGATTACTTCTTAGACATAAATATTTGACCTAAGTTTACAAAATTATTTTCACTAGTTATCAAAGTTCCGGTGGCTGGTATGAAAAAAATTCGGTGGTGTAAAAATTCCGGTGCTGGTTCGAAAAAATGCATCCGAGATATAAAAGTAAAAACACTGTATTTTATCACGTCACAGGAACAGTATCACAGGAAGAGAAGGGAAACGAATTCCGAATCATGGCCAAGCCTACAAACAGAGAGATTTTTTGAACCGGTGTTTTCCAGTATTAGGCCATTTCCTGCTTCGCAGTTTTTTTTTGTAATAAATTTATAGTAGAAGAAACAAGTCATCAGGGAGCAAAAATAAAGCGAAAATAAAGGGGGGATGTTTATAGTTCAAGAACCTCAGATACGAACTCTATAAACACCACACATTGCACTACACTTTACAAATATTTCACTGGCAAATTTATTGGCTGCAAAAAAAAACTAATTCTTAAAATCTACCAACTGGGAGATACCTTTAATAGTCCTAGGGAGTTTGTCTAACCTTTACCAACATACGAATTATTACTGATAGTCACACTAATCCTTATAATCCACCAACTTAGAGATGACTTTAAGCATTCCCAAAACCTTCTCCTCTTGGAACTTTCTACCAATCAACTGCAACGACACCGCTCCACCGTGAGTTTCTTCTGGATCGTATTCTTCCCAAGCCTTGGTATCAGTTTCACATAAATGCTCGCAATCTTCGTCTCTCACATCAATCGTCTTGTCTGCCCTGGTGACTGGGAAGGTACAAGCAGTGTAGTCCACAAGGTTGAAGACACAGGTGTAACCAACATAGTAATGGAACTTGTCGTTTGGAGAACCAGCAAAAAGAGAAACTGGCATCATGATTGCATCAATTGGCTTTTTGTTGGTGGTTTTTTCACTGGTGGCCATCCATTTATCAAGGAACTTCTTAATTAGAACCGTTTTCCTGGCTTGAAGATCCCATAACTCACTCACATTCAAATCTCTGGACTCGCCGTAATTCTTCATGTATGGGAACAACTCTTCTCCAACCTCCTCTGTTTGCTCCAAGACATGCTTCCCACCGTCACTGACGTAGAACTGGCTGCATAACTGGACCATTTCAGCGTGATCGGAGAAGTCCCATTGAATGACATTGTGACCAGCACTCTTCAACTTTTCAATGGCAAGCTGCATTCCTCTACGCACCGGAGGAGTTGGGCGTGCACCACCATCGTGTGTAACAATAGCGATATTAAGCACTTCTGGGATTTCAACCTCTCTCCAAGGGATCTCATGACACTTGGGGTCGTAATCTTGTGGATTTCCAGCCAACACACCCGAGCAGTACTCTATCATGTCATCCAAGGAGTTACACATTGGTCCATTGACACTGTTAATGGATTCAAACCCAGTGAGTCCGGAGCGGGCACCGTAGGTGGGGAATCTTCCAAAAGTAGGTCTCAAACCATACAAGTTCTGGAAGGAAGCTGGAATACGAACTGAGCCACCGATATCCGAACCAATTCCAAATGGAGCCCCCCGGAGCTTGACCAAGGCAGCCTCTCCCCCTGAGGAACCACCGGAACTCAAGTTACGATTCATGGGGTTGGATGTGTTTCCCCAGATGTGGTTGTTTGTCTCAGGCATCATCATAGCCACTGGGGTGTTTGTCTTGACATAGAACACGGCACCTTGGTTTCTCAAGATCTGCACTAACACAGAATCCTCTTCGAATTTCTCTGGGTTGAAGCAGAAGTTGACGAGCCCGATAGTGGTGGCCTGGCCCTTGATGTTGAGGTTGTCCTTGAGGGAAATTGGAAGACCGTGGAATGGACCCTTAAGCTTTCCTGTTTCCTCGTAGTACTTGTCTAACTCTGCAGCCTGTTCAAGAGCTTCGTCAAAGAAGACTTCAGTCAAACAGTTGACCAATTGGTGGGCGATCTGGGCCCTGTGGCAAAAGGCAGAAGTCACCTGGACAGACAGCCATTTCTTTTCACGGAGAGCTTTCAAGAGCTCGACGGCAGATGATTCTGTAATTTCAACCTCTTCTTCGGATAAATAGCCACTGGTCTCTATCCATTTGGTGACATCGGGCTGGGTAGGAAGGCTCTCTTGAGGAATCAACCAGTCCTTCTTGAGCTTTGCGTTTCTAAGGGCCACTTTTCTAGCAGCGATTTCTTGGTATGGTTTGTCTACGGTCATGGTTTGTTTAGTTTGGCTTTGTTAACCATCAAAGTTGTGTTAGATAGCCGACACTGGGTTATATAGCTGGTACTCAATGATCCTTTAGGAGAGATAAGAGCATTAAACACAAAGCAGCAAGTACAAAGCCTGACAAGAGGAACGGGAGATTGGGGGAGCTGGACTAGAGATCGGCACAGGGATTCCGCCGGGGAAGTTTTTGCAAGATAAGGCACATTTGGGGTTAGGGGTGTTCCAGGGGTTTATTGGGCATACTGGTGCTATTGGTAGTGCTCTAGCTGTGTTTGGTGAAATACACAGAGAAGGCTAAAATAACTAAATAGGTGGATAGATTGCGGCGAGTGAATCATTTCCCAGTGTCCTTGTATTAGTAATTGGAGGCCGATTACCTCAGATTATCTGAGATTACCAATGAAAACTGATAAGAAAAAGGTTGTGGACGATGGTCTTTGATAAGAGGCTGGTTGTAGTTTAATAAAATAGTTGAAGGAGTGTAACTGTGTATATTGTAGGAATATAGAATTTGTATGTAGTATGGACGGTGCATGTTGTAGCTTGATCTTGTGGTACAGAGATAGAATATCTAGAGATATTATGGAAATGTGTCCAGTCCGGAATATTTGTTAGTATACCGAAGATCTTAAGACAAGCCAAATGAGTGGAATGAGAAGGGAATACCTGTAGATTCAGCAGTAAAAGTATCTGTTCTTATCCAGTAAAAGCAATTTCTAGAGTGGGCTGTTTATGGACCTCCTTGTAGTTCTCTGTAAACGGTTGATGGGCTGTTTACTCGTTGTGCATCCTGCACTGCACTCAAGGGGCGGCGGTTGGTAGAATAGATATGAGTTTTGTGAAATACATGAGATACGAGTTTTGGAAAGTACAAGAGATACGAGTTTTGGAAAGTACAAGAGAGTTGAATAACTTTTCAGTACATATGGCAAGTATTCGGGTGATCGACATTTACAAAGATCAAGATGACCTCTACTACCCATAACATAGCGTTGTCTATTGCGAATTGTACTTTCTAACTGGGTCTTGGAACTCCATCATTGGACAAATAATAGTTGGGCGATCATAAGGGGTGTTTTAGTGTGACTAATAGGGCCAAGGTTTCGGCCCGCTTTCACTTCGTAAATTCTTCTGTTAAAAATTGGCACTTTTTGAGTTGGAATCATTGATAGTACGACTCCTGCGATTCGTAACGGGGGGATTTACCAATTCTGCATTTTTCGTATTAGCTAGTGTTTCATGTACGGTCTGGATCGTAATATACTGGTATTCTAGAATATTGAGATTCTGAACAAACACGGTGGACAAGAACTCAGTCCCTTGAAAGAAACGGAGCGTGAAGGTTAAATCCTGGCCTATGTCATGGTTTCTTTTAAGGATCGCTTGGATTTTCATATGAATAATAGCTGCAAAGGATGCTATATCAGGGTGTAATTGCGCGGGAAAAAGTGGAAGGTTAGGTTGCAGCTCAAATCTGGTTGCAGCCTAAATCAGGTTACAGCCTAAATCGGATGAAGGTGCAAGCAATCGACTTTTGATAAGACTTGTTGTATGTGAGTTCCAGTGATGGAAGGTATGTATACCATGAGACGTGGTGCTCGGTAACAAAGGCGCTGAGTGACTCATAATTGCTTTTACTCGCTCATTTTGTCCACCTCAATGGTTTAAGTGTTGACGCTTTCCGAGCAAATGGTTTAAGCAAAGTCAGAAATTACTAAGGGATCCATTTCATCCTAATACTACAGAATATTAGACATCCTAAGAAATGTAGATACATATCCGACAAACTAGAGAATCGAAAAGCTCAAATAGAGGCTCTTTATTCTGGTTAGGCAAATAGAAATATGTATATCAGAAATATATATCTCCCCAAGTTTATGGAATACAATATATACAATATTCATTTATTCTTGAAAAATTAGCTAATTTTGGAAAACTATTTTGGAAAACTATTTTGGAAAACCTGCTCGTCATATTAGATTAATACCATAGGATTTGGAACATTAGAATAACCCTAAACTAACAATTCAATACGGGGTTGATTTAATGCCTATCTTAATGCGTTTAAACTCCTTACATAATAGCTTTCTCTTACTCAAGAATCACCTTCCTTCATTAGGAACGCTATAATGAAGTCCAATCATTATTTATTATAGTCAGTCAACATCCCAAGATGACTAATAAGCAACGATATTGAAAGCCCAACAATCCATCTCTGTATACATTAGTATTGAATACCCCAAATAAAATACTGTTTCTTAGAGTGAGCTTTCGATAGGAGAAGAATATAGAGTAAGAAAATGTTTGCTCTATAGTATACGAAGAGTAATATTTTTGATTTTCAATTACTTTTAGGCTTAGTCTTCATGTGGGAAACACAAGATACTTGGTAAAGAACGTGGGGTGTCAGTGTGGCTGATCATCCCTTTAAGGATTATCCTTGGAAACAAGACAATCAACTGTCCCAAAAGCGGTATAAATCCCTTATCCTCAGGTAAAAGAGAGAAAACATGCACACCTGATTGACAAAGAATGATCAATCTTGAAATGCAATTCTCATAAGATTAAATTACTTTTGTACTTTCTTGTGATGTCTTAAGATCCTACTTCTCGTACCTCAGGTAGTAATACCCTACTTGGAACCCTCAATACATTCTCTCTATCACCTAAATTTGGTTGATTGCTTATACTAAGGTTAAAGTATCGCGGTATAATTCACCATTATTCACCCTTATTCAAGCTTCCTGAAGAAATAAATACGTTCTCTGTTATCATTAAGGTGCTCGTATTTCACTAGTTAATTGCATACCAATATCTACGCCTAAAATCTAACGACCAAATAGCCTTCTAATAGTGTATTATGTGAAATTCTCAAGAAAAGCAGCAAGTGTAATAATTACGGTTACAGGTGGTTACCCCAAAATGAACAAGGCAAATTTGAGTCCCAAAAAGGATTCAAGAAATTTAGGGGAATGTAAAATCTCAATGTAACAACAAAACCACCACATCGATATCTGGTCCCACTAAGCTTCTAATTACCCCCACACAAACATGCAAGCAACTAATTTACACATTTTACACATCGGAACGCTTCCGAGAATTCACTAACATGTTCCCTTGGAATGCCTCTAAAATTCACCGAGCACGTTTCCTTCGAATTCTTCCCAATAATTTGCAACACTTTCGGCTAACACTTTGCAACATTTTTGTCAAAAACGTGTATATTAGTTGTACTGCAGTACGGTTGACAATTTGAGATAGGAGAAGTGGTCGAGATGGATCTCTGGGTTTCCCCGTATTTCAAGAATTTTATACACTCATGTTACTTTTTGTTAAACCTCGAAACAGAAATATTTAAACCATTGTAAATTAGTTTACAAAGAGTTGAGTCCGAAAGCGTCTTAAGGTGTATAAAATAAATGGGGGGTGAAAATTTCAAACTTATTATGATTTTATGAAAATTCCTGACTCCAGGCATGAATAAAAAGTCAAAAGACTTTATAAGTATATTGTTTTATTAAAAATATTCCATACACTCGTACCACCGGAAATAAGTTTGTGTTAGAAGACTGTACAAATACAAGCCCCTTTTCAAGTAGATCGTTTTGATTATTGAATAATAAGTGATTCACCTTTGTTAAGATGCAACGGAAATGAAATACATGACATGACGCAAGAAAACACTGGCCATCTCTCGTATTCCGTCTACTTACATACACAAGGACTAACACCTATTTTCCTTAAGTCCGCTCCTTTACTGTTAGTTTTGTCCAACTACGATAAGGCATCGCTCATAGTAAACGCTGAAAAATTTCTATGTAGCTAGCTTTCTAAACCAAATTTAACACCGGTTAATTCTTCCAATTCTGTCGTAATAAATGGCAGAAGACCCTTAAAAAAAGATGTAAATGATTTAACATAAAGCAGAGACGGAAATATACTTATCCGTAACTTAACTCTATTATCGACATTCTCATCTTTAAAATGTGTATGTTGATTCTGAGGAGCAATTATACTTTAATTCAGTATAAACTACAATGGTAAATGCGCTTGGCAATTACTAATTCCTATTAGTAATTTTGTAAGCGTTATCATGATGGTACAATTATGTTTTAGTTGTTGCATTATTGATAAGGACCAAGTCATAATCAATCTTGACTATTTTTCCATATAGTTGAATTATAGGTTATTCAGTTATATCATTGAATCTATGGTGGTATACTAATTATAACTGAGATGCGTTCGTTGATGTCGATGATGCCCATCGAACGTAACCCATTACAATTTGCTTTATTTTATACCTTATTGTTGATAAGATCTCAACGGAAATGAATCACATACGGAATGACGCAAGAACACACTGGCCATTTTTTTATTTCGTTTATTCCAGTCCCAAACAAGTTCCTTATCTTGCTATTGTTCTTAGAAATCGGGCCACCGAGATCGTGATACACAGAGGTCGGCGGGCCCATTGGATCGGTGGTGCGGTCGTTCGCCGAACCCTGGAACATCCTTGAAATCCAATTATCACCAAGTCTACCATTTCAAGATCTCCATCTCGAATCTACTCGTTGACGTCTCAAGGAAAACCCTATAGAAAAAATACCTTCAAAGATGTGTACCATTTTCAAAAAATACATTTAAAGATGTTTACTCTTTTAAAAATATATGCGGGGGACATCATAGTTCCATTTGCCTTAGTTGAATTTCCGGTTAAAAATGTCCCGACAAATCGAAACATTCCACTAAAGTATGAAAAATAACCCGGCGATGGATGCATCAACTTTCCACGTGTAGTAACCTGGCAAAGATATGCTTTTCTGATGAGTAACCCTGGCCACAGATAGCTTTTTTTTTGACAAGCCTTCTGTCTATATAAATAAACTATCTCCCCCCCATATGTCTGAGTAAATTACACTTAACACTCTCACAGCTTATCTGTAGGTTCTCAGATTCACAGATTCACTAATGGTTGCAATCAAATCGTTGTTGAGTATCCTCCTTGCGGTCCCCGCCTTGGGCCACACTGTGCCTGGCTTGGAATCCATCCAGGCCCAGCTTTCAGTCATGAACTCCAAGCTCATGAACTCTGTCTACGGCTACTTGTCTGATCCTGAGATCGACTTTATCAACGACCACTTGAAGGTGTTGACCAGCTACAACGCCACCGCCTGTGACCAGTGTAAGAACAAGATCAGATATGGACAGGACTTGCTCAAGTCCAACCCGGAAAAGGAGCACTTGATCAGTTTGTTACTCTTCAAGTACTGTATTGCTAAGAACAACGGAGATGAGTCCAAGTGTGAAAACTTGGACTTCTTCGTGGCCACCAACAACCAGGACGAAAGAACTTTCTCGCAGCAGTACGACGCCGGGATCACTGGCGTTTCGTCCATCGATTTCTTTGACAATGATTTCTTGCATATGTTGAAGAACTTCAATGCTTCTAGTGACGAAGACTTGGAGTACTATTGCTACTACAAGTCCTCACATGCCTGTAAGTTGCCTAAGTTGCCCGATGTGTCCGAGAGATACAATCTCGACTCGTGGTGGCCTCCTAAGCAGCCTGAGTACACCAAGGAACCTTTGTACTCGGCCGACAGATGCACCTTCAACGTGTTGCACATCTCCGACTTCCACCTTCAGGAAAGATACAAGGTTGGGTCCGAGGCCAACTGTACCACCCAAATGTGCTGTATTCCGGAAGCTTACAATGCAAACTTGCCTGACATGAAGAATTATAACTTCACCACCTACTTCAACAAGCTCACCAACCAGGCTAGCGAGTTTGCCTACTCCTTCTACCCTGAGGCCCACTACACCGACAACAACACCTACATCCCTGGCGAGTACTACGACTTCCCCAAGCACCGTGGGTTTGACTTTGTCAGTGCCCCAGCCACCTCGTTCGGTGCATACGCCTGTGACTCTCCTGCTCTTTTGTTTAACAATTCCATGCAGCACATTGCCAACTCCAACGAAGCCCACCAATTCGAGTTTGCCATCTTCACCGGTGACATGGTGGACCACGACACCATGCACACCGACGCAGAGTACACCAAGCGTTCTGAGATTGACGGGTTCAAGATCATGAAGCACTACTTGAACGAAATCCCAGTCTTCCCTAGTATGGGGAACCACGACGCCTTCCCATACGGCCAGATTGCCCCAATGGCATACGACTTTAACGGAAGCTACCACTGGAACGATGAATTGATGAGTGAGTTGTGGGTTAACCACGGCTGGTTACCTGAAGCCAACAAGAACCAGATTAAGTCCCACTACTCTGGTTTCTCCTACGTCACTGCCAAGGGCTTGAAGGTGATCTCTTTGAACTCCAACTGTTACTACCAAAAGAACTTGTGGTCCTACATCGACCTTGCCAAGAATCCAGATTTGTTTGGACAATGGAAGTTCCTTGTTGAAGAACTCATTATAAGTGAACAACAGGGTCAAAGAGTCTGGATCATGGCCCACATCCCTGTCACTGACTACGATGCCTTGCCTATCCAAGCCTCCATCTTTGGTAAGATCGTGGAAAGATTTTCTCCATACACCATTGCCAACATCTTCTGGGGCCACACCCACAAGGATCAATTCCACGTTCTTCACTCCTCCAACGACCCCTCTGAACTCGTCAACATGGCTTGGGTTTCTCAGTCGATTACTCCTTTGATTGGAAACAACCCTTCATGGAGATACTACGAAGTGGAAGATGAGAGTTTCAGCATCAGAAACTCCTTCAACTATTACACCAACTTGAACGAAACATTCAATAACGGTGGTGCTGAACCTAACTGGAAATTCGAGTACTCTGCCAGAGACTTGTATGACAAAAAGAAAACTTGGCCTGTGGATGCCCCACTTAACGCTACTTTCTGGCAAAAGTACGTCGTGGAACCATTGAGCGACAAGTCCAATGTTGAACTCCACCAAACCTTTAGCAACATGCAAACCAGAAACAGTCCTACCACTCCAAACTGTGCTAATGGTACCCATGTTTCCAACACCTGTTGGTTGCAAAACTACTGTACGGTCTCGAATTTCTTGGTTTCTGACTACAACAAGTGTGCCAGTGCTGCATAAAGCACTGGCGATTAAATATCTGGCTTGTCCAGACTTGATTTTTTGTTTTGTTTTATTATTACTAAAAGCTTTAGATTTGTTCCTTGTGATTATTGAATCCCTCAAAGTTTGGCTCTATTCGTGTGAAGCCAAAAGAGAGATGTGTAGAACTAAAGATTGCTTTCATGTTCTTTAAAATGAACAAGGAAACTCCATGATACTACTAAATATTAGTTTAATAAAATTCCTTGTCCTTTCGCTTGTAGCAAATTCTGTAGGAGTCTTGTTTTGAACATACACGGAAACTGTCTATAAACCTGACTTGTGTAATTATAATAACCTGACTTTTAATTTAAGTTGTTTAATTCGACCAAAGAAATGGCTGCAAAAGCACTTCGAAAAAATCAGGCTAAAATATTAGTTATCTAAGCCTGCTTTGTGGGGCTTGATAACCCGCACCATCAGGCGCTCTATTAGTGGCCAGCATATGAAGAATGTGTTTTCTCAATGACGTATATATGAATGATCTTTTGGGTGTTTATTGTGGGGATGTGCATTTATTTAGGCACGTACTCATTTCGTGCATTGCTTGCAGTATGAACATGTAGGAGCTTTGGAAGTGGATTAAGTTGGCATCAGTGAGCAGTGAAAGGAAGCCACGGAACAGAAATAGACTCATGTATACATCACAAGTCTTTTCCTCGAATGTTTCCCGCTCACTATCTCTCTCTGTCCCGCTATCTCGCCATTCTCACCATCTCTCACTATCTCTCGACATCCTCGCTATCTCCCGCCATTTTCGCTATCTGGTCATCGCAAAAAAACTCCATAAGTAAAAGGAACCGACAACTTACTAGACTACATCGCAGCGATAATGACCTTTGTCAAGCAAACATCGTTCCAGGTCGAGTACGCTCCGGCATTCATCACCAAGTGGAAGTCTGTACGTACAGGACTCCAGCTTGTGTACATCAACCAGCCTTCTCCTATCGTGAATGGGTATTTTGCCGTTGCCACCGAGATCAAGGACAACTCGGGCTGCCCACACACCTTGGAGCACTTGGTCTTCATGGGATCCAAGACTTATCCTTACAAGGGCTTGTTGGACCAGTTGGGAAACAGACTCTTCTCCAACACTAACGCTTGGACCGCTATCGATCAGACAGTCTACACTTTGGTGACCGCCGGCTGGCAGGGCTTTAAGCTGTTGCTTCCTGTCTACTTGGAGCACTTGTTGTCTCCAACCTTGCACGATGAGGCCTGTCTTACCGAGGTTTACCATATAGACGGTAAGGGTGAAGAAAAGGGTGTTGTTTTCAGTGAAATGCAAGGAATAGAAACTCAGCTGTGGTTTACTTCCTTGTTGAAAATGCAAGAAACCTTGTTCCTGAAGGACTCCGGGTACTCATCAGAGACCGGGGGATTGACCACCGAGTTGAGAACATTGACAAACGACAAAATCAAGGACTTTCATAAACTCATGTACAGACCAGATAACTTGGCTGTCATAATAACAGGCTCTCTAGATGAGACAGAATTGCTTGAGGTGATGGAAAAGTTTGACTCCACTTTGGAACCCAAAATAGGCGAATTTCCTCGTCCCTTTGTGGATTCCAAACATGATTCTCCATTGAAGGAAACTGTCATTGTAGAGACCGATTTCCCATCCAGAGATGAATCCATGGGAGAATTGCTTGTTTCCTGGATTGGTCCTTCATGCTCCGAAACTTTGTTGAACGTGGCCGTGGACATGTTCGGCAGTTACATGACAGACTCTGCTATTTCGCTTTTGAATAAAAATTTAGTTGAAATCGAAAACCCATATGCTACAGACGTTTCTTACACTACAGACGATTATCTTAGAACTGTTCTCAACCTTACAGTGGGAGGCGTACCTACCGAAAAGTTACAAGAAGTGGATTCTTTGGTGAAAAAACTCATTTTGAGCCAAACTAACGCTAGTAACATTGATCTCACATATATGCACCAGCTTTTGGCGCAACAGAAATTGAAGTCCTGTGCTGAAACTGAACGCTCGGCAAGTCGTTTTGCTGATATCGCAATCTCAGAGTTTATATATGGGAAGGCAGACAGCTCAGATCTTACAGCTTGGATTAAATCTTTAGAAGAGTACGATATTTTGATGGGGTGGACAGCCGATCAATGGGCTCAGCTTGTGAAGGAACAATTTGTTGACAACCACTCGGCTTCTGTGTTAGCTAAACCTTCTTCCAAACTTAATAAGCTCCAAAAGCAACAACAATCACAATTCAAACAGGGAATCAAGGACAAGTATGGACCTGATGGTTTAGAAAAACTCGGAAAAGAACTTGAAAATGCACAAGCTAAGAACGATGTACCAATTCCAGACGAAATCATATATTCCTTTGCTAAACCAGACCCTGAAAAGATTGCCTTCATTGAGACTAAATCTTATTATGCTGGAGAGGCTACTCCAAATGGCGTAGGCTATGTCGATGATGACTTCAGCTCCAAAATTGCCACTGAATGGAAGGAATCGGACTTGAAACTCCCACTTCACTTTGAGTCATACCACTCCCAGTTTACCTCCATCAACGTCACCACTTCTTCAACTGTACTTCCTGCTAACTTGCTTCCATATATGTCTATTATCGAGGAAATTTTCACATTTTCAATTGAGACCCCAGAAAAATATATTCCATTCTCAGACGTTATTTCTCAGATAAACAACGATCTTATTGAGTTCCAGCTTGATAATGGCTACGAATCCCAATTCTATGAATTGATCAATGTTCGTATCAAATTCGAGTCATCCAAATATGCTACTGCCATTGACTGGCTTGTCAAGGTCTTGAAATACGTCTCCTTTGAGGAGTCTAGAGTCAAGGTTGTTTTAGAGAAATTGGTTAACACCTTGTCAGATAAGAAGCGTAATGGTGAATTGATGATGTATTCTTCTCAATTCAGAAACACATTCAACGAGAATTCTTTGCGTAGTGCCCAAGATTGCATTTCCACTGAGAATTTCTTCAAAGATTTGCTTACTCGTATTGACGATGGTCAATTTGAAAGCATCCGTAAAGATTTGCAGACAATTGTACTGACCTTGTTTAATGTCGAGAACATGAAAATATTTGTGGTTGGTAATGTCAATATGGATGACCGTGTTAATGCATGGAAGAAGTTTAATGAAGAGTTCACAATTAAAGGAGCTTCTCAAGGATTGGCAAATGCACCTGATTTCCCACATGCCCACGAGTTTCTTTCGGAAGTTGGTAGCAGCTGTTCTAAGGATGCTTTCCTTGTGTCCACTCCAGCTTCCAAATCTACCCATCTTATTACATCTGCCAAATGTCCTACTGATTACATGACGCCCGACATCTACAAAATCGCTCTTGCGACCGAATTTTTAGTTGCAGTTGAAGGTCCATTGTGGAGAGGTATCAGAGGTACCGGACTTGCTTATGGTGCTAATATCAAGAGAGATGTTGAAACTGGCTTCCTTACTTTCCTGATTTACCGTGGTGCTGATCCTAAACAAGCTTGGACTGTGGCCAAGAAGCTTATTTCTGATTATGCTGACGGAACATCCACAATTGACACTCTCAGTTTGGAAAATGCAATTGCGCTGATTATCAATGCATTTGCTAACAATGAGGACAACAGTTATGATGCCGCCAACCAGAAGATCTTGGATAATGTGTTTAAGAGAAGAGGGCCATCCTACATCAAGCACTTCTTGAAAGAGGTCAATGCTTTAACTGCAGATGATGTGAGATACGCTTTGACGAAATACTTTATTCCAATGTTTGAGGCTAAGAGTTCTGTGGTTTTTGCTAGTATTCCTTCAGAACAATCCGGGGAGTTTGAAAAGTTCTTTGAGGAAATGGGATATAAGGTGACCTTGGAAGAATTGACTGGTGATTTTGGTGATGAGGGAGAAGATTCTTGCGGGGAAGGATGTGGAGACCACTGTGGTCACGATGATGAAGGTGATTCCCAAGACGATTCCGAAGACGAATCAGGGGAAGAATCGGATGAAGAGTGAGTAGATCTAGAAAAATAGATAAACTAGACATAGATTATATATATAGAATAGTATGCAACTACACATATAGATTCTCTTCAATAATACAATTAAGTCTATAAAATGACAGGATCATGTCTAATGCAAATACTTTAAGTCCCCGGAACTCTTCTTCTTGGAATCCAGCAACAAAAAGTCTACGTACTTGGACACGGTTTCACATGTTAATGCCTGTGAAACTCCTGCCTTCTTCCAAAACTCTTCACTTGTAATACCCTTACAAGCAATCCACTTTGCAATAGAATGGAACTTCAATTCCCAATCTGTTGAGCCAAATTCGTCATAAACACCCATCAACCCCAAGTTTCTGCGCTTGTAAATATCGTCGATTCCACTTTTGGTGTTTTCGATAGGGTTGATTTTTGGCTTATGAACATGCATGAACAAGATATCTGGAATTTTGTAAGGAATTGTTTCATCAATTTCCTTAATCTTATCGCCCTCCTTGACTTGTTTCTTGATTTTTTTGGCATTTTCTTTCTTGAATTGGCTATAAAGATTGAGCGAGTATCCATTTGATTGATAAGGCCATAATCTAGGGTCAAGTTTTTTACTAATTAACCACTTTTCCCAATCTTTGTAAAACGAAAGTGTTTGAGTTGGATCGTATTGAATAATTGTGGTTTCCATGAATTCACCATCTTGCTTCTCACCATATTTATAACCTGCGAGCCACGAGTCGTGCATGACAACATGGTATGGTTCTTGGAATAAATGCAAAGCTGGAACAATGGTTTCACGGTCACCATCACCAGGAGCACCTTGGAAAAAAAGTCTGTAATAATAATCAGGTCCATAAATGTTGTAGTAGAGGGCCAACATAAATGATTTAAAATGCGAACGCTTAGAGAAAACCATTTGCCCGGTTTCAATGGAAACTGCATCTGGCAAACCCTCCAAGTCATGGAAGGTAACTTCAGTGTCCTTGTTCTTTAACAAGTAATCCTTGAAGTTCCAGTCATTCGCCATACCATATCTTCTGACAGGGTAGTCACCAACCTTGAATCTGGCAATGTCGTAATAAAGTGGAGAAGTTTGTTTGTGCCAGATATCAGGCCAAAGAATGAATTTAGTCAGGAGATATGGCTCGGAGGTCAACAAATCGTCAACGTTTTTGATAGGCATGTTGTCAGCATCAATGGTGATAATGTTGTTAAAAGTGGAGAACATCAACCCAAAAATCTTCAATTGAAACTTGGTCAATCTCAAGGAGTCCAATAACTCCTTACCAACCTGCTGTTCGATAATAATACACTTGGCGTTAAAATGTTTAGGTAACAACTCTTCACAGATTTGTTCATCGTATTCATCCATATTGTTCATGATGATTTCAATAGGCAACTTGGAGCCCATTTCTCTCATTTGACCTGCAGCAACAAGTGCGGATCCAAAGTAGACACCACCACCAGAGATAACAATCCCATCACCATTGACAAACTCCTTGGGAGGGTCGTCGAGACGCTTGATGGCTTCGACGAGTTTATCATGCTGGTGTTGCAAGTCATCAAACTTTTCCTTTGGCAATTTAACGTGCTCTAAAAGACGTTTCCTGGTGATAGGAGGGTTCTGAACGTCTCTAACGTAGGTTCCACTGTAGTCGTCACCGCGTTCTTCTTTAGTGAGTGGCTCAACGCTTGGAGCGTGCTTAACAATGAGATCAGTAATGAGGTGTTGATACCATTGTTTAGGGTCGAATTTCTTGTGGAGTTTTTCCTCTAATTTCTTTCCAACACCTTCTGGTAATTCTCCGAGGTTCTTTAACTCTTCCATAATTGCATCTTGCTTGATACTAGCGATATTTTGCTTCAAGTATTCAGTTTTCAAGTCGTCATAGATTTTGTAGGAGAACTTGTGTTCCCTGAACACATCAAAGGTGTACTGCTTGGAGAGTTCGTTCTTGATATCACCCTTAAAGATTTCGGTGAAGTTTTCAAAGATTTCAAACTTAAGATCACTAATAAACTTCTGTTTATTGTCCAAGACAATGTCCTTTTGGAGTTTGTCAATCAACTCTTGCTGTTTAGCAAATTTAAGCTCATCAAACAAACTGGTCACGAACTCTGGAGAGTCGACATCATCTATCTTGTTCTGGAATGGGGCAGATTTCCCTGCTGTGAATCTCAGGGTGGTTGCATCATTAGAGGTATGGTAAAATGAGATGTTGAAAACAATGATCACAATCAACAAAGTTATGATGAGGTATATGGGGGAGAAAAACCTCCTAGGTATAGAAACGAATGACATACTGCCCCTGAAGAATGCAATCTTTGAACAGTGACGAAGTATGTAAATTCAAACAAGAAATAGCAAAATCTTTTTATTTCGAGTTTTATTTTGTGTCATTAAAAAGCTTACCTAGACACGACGAATCTACAAAAAAGAAATAATTAAGCTTTACCAGATTGCAGGGGAGCAGGGGTGACGCGATGAAGATTCAACTTTAAAAGCCTATTCTCTGTAAGAGTGGAATGAGCAGTGAACGGGAAGTTTGTACGTAATAAAAAGGGGGCTCGGAAAGGGGTCAAAGGCCTTTGTATAACGTGTTTGAGGCATGTGTTTTGATTCTTGTGCCTTTCTTATTATCTTGCCTTTACTTGCTCAGTGTCGCATCGTTACACGTGAAGATTGATAAGCGAGTATTGTGTATTGTATTGGGAATGATTAGAAAAGGTACCCAAGTGCTTAGGCGACTTGAGTATAGAATGAGTACATCAGATGAATAAGCCTCTCCAACCCAGCCCCCCTCTCCAATCTGTCTCAAGATTGTAGCTCATCCAAATTCCAGTATGTAGTTTTTGTTACTTTGGTGACTCTACAATTGTGCACGCTTTCCCAATTTCTCATTCGTTACATTATCTGTTTGGAAGAATAAGGTTAGAGGCTTATCAGAATTTTGTTGTATTAAGATTCTCGGTACGGACCGAAGATATGATTTGGTTCATATGACACCATTAGCTGGTAGTCATTGCCGTTTTGATATTTCTAAAACATTCGAATGTTTATATGTTTTTAAAAAGCTCCAAATATCCGGTCACTAGTTTGAATAGAGTGTGAAACATCTTTCTTTTTATTGTTTCTTTCAAGCACAAAACAACGTTTGGATGCCGAAGTATTCAAACTGCATTTGGAAGCTCTAAAGTTCATAACCTCCAGGCTTCAACTACAGGTACTGCGGTAACTATAGCAAGTTCTTTCAAGACCTGGAAATTATCTTTTGTGCTCTTAGGTCTATAGCCAGGAGTTTATGGTATGTATATGTGTGTGTGTTTCACGAAGTGCTAATTTTTTATAAAACACACTACTTCTAATTTTATGCAGCCCACCTCGTGTTTATCTGTGAGGCTATGTTACAACTTCGATTATATTAGGAACGTGGGATATTCAAATACACAACACTCCATGTATTTCTTCTATGTCGGGCTCGGCTCTTACTTGTCGTACAAACAACGCTGTGCAAATTTTTCAAAATAACCTGAAGTAAGTATACGGTAACCGTCAAGCTCTTGTCTACACAATTCATATGAGCCATACCTTTAGGTGTTTTCAAGTCTACGGTATCAATGGTTCTAACCAATATATATCCCATTCTTAATTTAGATACGGCTGATGTTCAGTTTTCTTGTCCTTATGTTGGCCCCTTGCTCCTGTATTCCACTTGGTTTTGTACGTCATTTCTCCTGGAAAGGTCACTAGAATAGGGACTACTGGGTTCTTTGTATAGTTAAGCTACTTTGCCATGTGCTACTGTCTTTATGAAAAACATGACCAGAGAAAAGGTGGCTTGGAATTCAGTGTTAAATCGCATTTATCAAAGAACAGTGGTTCTAGGAACACCTCATGGCTAATTATAATTGTGGGAAAATAAATTATGGCTATTTATAATTGTGGTAAAATAAGTTAGGGCTATTTACAAGTTCTGAAACGTTCCATTATTCTAAGCAAGAGTTGTATAGACTCCGTATGAATACTGAATACCTGAACTTTCTCATGTTTACATTTTCTCGTGTTTGGTATATTTGAGTTTCTGTATCTAATACCCTATTTTTGCTGGTACTTTTGAGCGTTGTCTGTAATTAATGATAAAAGACCCCCTATAATTTAAATCTAGTTCTTACTTTAGAAACACTTGTTTGTTCAAAACTTCACCCGAGATGACCCCTTTAAAGGCATTGACGTTTTAAAAACGTACAACCATATACCCATCTTGTATAGTATTGACACTATAGCTTGGCCTTTGAAAGAATTTAGCTGTTGATTGAATTCAGCTGTTGATTGAATTTAGCTGTTGATTGAATTCTTCCGTTTCCTGCTAGTCGTGCAAATAATGACCAAACTGAGTGGCTTAACAGGGGTCCATAGACAACATAATTTCATGCACGCTTGGTATATGCATGCAGTAGGTGATATTAAACCCTGTACTCGTCAAGTGTTACACATTGAGAGATAAGGGTTGGAAATATCGTTTGTAAGAAAAAAGTGGGAAGAACATATATGAGCGTCTGACATTAGAATCTACCAAGCTGTTACCACAGTCTCGTTAGATGTATCAATTTCTATTTGTCAATACAACTACATAGGAAACACCTCAAGATTAATACATTGTTTAAAGTTGATATGACTCTTTTGCTTATGTGAGTATAGCGGGTCTCATCTAACCGATACCCACGTTCCTAGAAAGACTTCTTGAAGGTTAATGAGGAGGCATGAAGCTGGAATTGTGATTAGTGTGCTCCACCTCTGCAATCAACAAAAAGCGACACTGTAAATGGATATACATGAAATATGGGAAATAACAATCATGAGAATGTCTCGCAAACTTAAACTTTAGAAAAGTTCTCTGCTGTTTATTTTTTTTACTGTCTGTATCTATCACGTTAGCCGTACTATAGTAACTAAATAGTTGGCTACTTGCTGGTTACTTGCGAGCTATTCGCTTCGCTCGTAGCCTTTGGAAACTTCAAACCCCCTCTGAAGCATCTTTACTCAGTCTTAACTCCCCATATTTTAAGGACTCTATAAGCTCACACAGCCATTAAAGATAAGTCTTTAATGTGTGAGGGTATTCCTATCATTTGGACAAATAATACGTTAGAAAGGCGTGAGTTAGTATCTACAGAAGAAAAATGTTAGGCATTGCACGTAGCGTTAGACTATGGGCGTAGTTACTAGCATATATTAGACTGTATAAGCTATAGAAAGGTTAAAATAGGTACATATTTATAGTAAGTAAATGAGGCTTAGAGCGGGGTCGTAGATATGAGCTCTAAAAGTTGTCCACGTAACTAAGGAGCAACTAGGATAAGGGGGGATCCCTAATAAGAAAAGTATAAACATATCTAATGTGCTCCATACCTCAAATGGTATGGAACTTGCAGAGAAATATCTGCCCCTTATCAAGTAAGAGAACAATAAGTATACCAGCATACAACTGCAACGAATAATGGACTTCGTGTAGTTGTATTCACCCAGGAGAAATATTTTCGCAAATTGAATTCAATAATTTTTGACCCCGAAAAGGGAAAATGCGACCAAGGTTTTTGCAATAAATTATCTAATAGTCTGGAGTTCTGATTGATTTGACCAGACTAAGTTAGATTGAATCTGATACCTATTGAATGTAACTTTAGGTCTAGAGTATTTATTTATAATTCTTTGAAAACACAAACCAAAACAAATTGTTGTCAATTACTTAAGACTTGTCAAATTTTGCTCTTTGAGAAGCTTATTTGCTCTGATAAATTCTTTTTGAGTTCAGCGAATTGTCACCACTCAAAATATCTCCATGTCACTCTAAAAACCACAGCTTCTGGTATGTATACAGATTGTCTGTAGAAAATCTGGATTTTTATATAATGTTGTCTTGGTTGGAAATTGTTAGATAGCATAGTTATTAAAATCAACATAGATAAATTAAAGATTAATTTGATTTACTATTTACGTAACAAAAAAAACTTGACTATAATTTTTGAAGTCAATGGTGAATCAATCAACTTTTATGCACAAGTATCTACTTCGTAATTTGGGGCAAGATCCACAAGAAACTAATCTCGAACAAGGAATCAAAAAGAAAGTCGATGGTCCCTAGCAGGATCCAACTGCTGATCTTGGCGATATTAGCACCGCGCCTTAACCAACTGGGCCAAGGGACCTTTGATGTTTTCCTCCTTATATATGAGGGTAATTCCTATCAAGACCCGTATCACATATGACACGTGACCTAGAAAGTTAAGGGGGAAAAAATAGAATGGAACTGTTTTTTTTTTAGAAATTGTTCCTGAAATCTATAAAATAGATATCAAAAGATATAAAATATATATTATTATGAAAAAAAAAAACTAGTTGCTCGGAGTAGAGTGTAGGGGATTTCCTGTAAAGGGCACGGGGACTTAACGTACTCTTTTAGGTCTTTTAAGATTTATTTAGACGCACCCAATGCTCTACTGTGAATGCTCTAGTAGTGAGAGGACTAAGACTATAATCTGACTTTTTCCATGTGTAAGATCAAACTATGAACACGAATGGAATGAGGCTTAACTAGGATATTTGATAAATATCTTAACTTGAATTTGGAGTGTCCCGTATGAATTGTGAGATTATACGCCAGAGTACTGACTCAGCAGTAGATATATAACGGTGATGAAAAAGCAATAATTTCTGTACCATAGACTGAGTACAATATACCTCATTTCAAGGTGAAAACCAGTTCATTTCAATACCTTATGCAACTCATGAACCTGACTCAAAGGAACGAGACCTACCATTGTTTCCCAAAGTACATACATAACCTTTTCTTATGTTAATTTCTTGCCATTTCCATCCATTCATAGATTTTAAGTAAAGATATACCTCATCTAGAGGTCAATTCAATAAATCACAATGTTTCTAAACCATGTCTCATTATGGAAGATACAACATTGCCCAAGGCGGATCCGTAAGTTTTCGAAAGTATAAAGTCGATTAAAAAACAAACATGAAAGCTCAAACTTTCTCGTATCTTGTGTTTTATAAATATCTGCAGAGCCGGAACACAATTTAACAGCACCGTGTTCTTAATAATCAGACCACTTCTCTTTTCTGCACGGTTGTTACGCAATTATACGCCGTCCCTGGCCCTGGCTGTTCTGTTCCTGAGCTTTGCATTCAAATCCATAGAGCTGAAAAAAGAGCAGGAACAAATTTCTAACTCTAATTGTAATAATCTCCTCATAATTTGTCTCGAATAGCCTTTACTAAATTAATTTTGGATATTTTATAGGTCCATAAATATTCTGGTTAACTTTTAGCGTACTGTTTTGATCAAGGCAAGTGCTCAAGGTGGCAAAATATGAACCCTTGTACGACGGAGATGCAAGTGGATTCAAACCACGAGCACTTACTTTCAGGTATCACAAAGAACCCAAAAGCTTACAAAATGTTTGGGAGAATGTCTAGGTCTCGGCTCGGATGTATGATTTCGGGTTAATTACGAATTTTGGAGCAAAATTTCAGTCCTGGTTTTCCTGGAAGATAGCAAGATCTTGAAACTATCAGTAAGTTTCTGCAGATTATCCGATGTGTCCAAGATAAGGCTTGTGTACTTTTGAAAGTTGGTGAAACAGTTTTTTAAAACTTTTTGTTCATACCTCGGATAGGAATTATTGATACCATCGTAAACTAATGTTCAAACAAAAAGTTGATTCCGAAAAAGCCTTAAGCCCAAAAAAATAAATGTAGGTGAAATTTCATAGAAATTCTAAAGACTGTAGTGATATGTACGGTCTAGAAACGTAGATTCTACGCTATAATGAGGACCAATTTTTGGAATTCACATTAGCACCTATAAGAAGTACTTCTCTAACAACTGCTTTTGACTGCTATCGGATTTCCTTGCAACGAGTGTTGATGCAACTGTCGATCTCGGGGTATTCTCCAGTCATGTTTTACGAAATTATACCCTTATAATTTCTAGGATGCTAACCCTTGTACAGTTTCATTATTACATCAACGGATACAAAAATAAAAAACTGCAATGACACTTTGAACTGAGATTATGCACCTTCTCCCGATAACAATGACATTTATGGCCAAGATACTACAACTCAGCCATTAAATTATGGAACTCAATGGTTACCACGCTCTTCAACTGGTAACCAGCTCGTGACTCTGGTTAATGGTGATGCTGCTACTGCTGCAGTTTCTTTTAAATCCAAGAAAATTCAAGATCTTGATGTAAGTAAATATAACCAAGGATGACTTGTACTTAAATGCCGACTATCACCGAATTATCTACGTCAAATTAATAGAGTAACCTTGAAGAATAACCACCCCTACTAGTAAAACTCAACGTATTTTTGCTAAGCAAGCTCTGATTACAAATGTATCAAGGCTCCAATCATGAAACTGGCATTCCTGTTGATTTGAACATTTTGAAATTGGTACCTTTTGTTCCTTCCTAATCTGGAAGTACTCGAAACACTACAATCGTACGATGACTTATTGTCCCTGAAAGAACAATAGTGAGCCGCCACCTTGTCGTGACGTTATATGAAATACCAGATTTTTCTGATAATCCAGCTATTCACATGTCCTACTGTTAACCTCTATTTACACGCTTCATCCAGGACCTTGTAAAGGCGTCCCATGTCTTCCTGTCATCATACTCTTATTTGGTCAGTTTACAATTAATCTATGGCCAAAATCAGGGGGAAAAGACCCCATCTGCAACACCCTTTTCTGTTTCTGAATTTTAACTCTTCGAATATCTAAAACTTTATCAATTTGTAAGCCAAAGTAATACCGAAATTCCGAAAGACGATGCTTTATCCTATTGTTGTCAGGTATGGTTTCCAAAAAGCATCAAGGAGTCGGAAAATCTGATAAAAGCGGCCATATAATATCAGGAGATTCATGTAACGTTACATCATTGCGTGATATTAAGAATGGACTAGTTTGGAACCCTTTTGGAGTGTGTTAGACATAAGGGATCGATCTTAACGGTGTATTACATGGAGCTTGTATAGAATAACTTCATTTCCAGTAATCCCGGCACTTCTCCTCCTTCATACACACACAAAAAGTGTTTGAGTTCTGAAAATTAGATGCGGGGAATTGGCTCCGCTAAAAATTGTCTTGTTCCTAGAATGTGGACTCATGTCATGTCTTTTGGTTATTTGGGTGCAAATATAAACAGATGTATGTGTAGATATGTAATATAGTGAGCGGGGAATATGTTGCATTCGGGTACCATGCCAGATCCAGTTCTTTGTAGTATCGACAACATCTAACATAGAAATCATTTGCGCTTTTGAAGTCTTCATTTATGTATCTATTTTAATCAAATATTCGGATGAGTAGCTAGTGAAATACTTTTCAGTACACATGCATGTTCAACGGTACCGTTGAACATGTATTTCACTCAGAACAAAAAGCTGTTGAAACTCATCAGTAGTTTTGGACCCCAACTAAATCATTTTGCAGCTACTTATTAAATGCCCCTCAACGGAGCCTTAACAATGCCGTGCCAAGTATTTCGCTCCAGTATTGGATAGCTAGTCGAGTGATCTCTCCTGTGAAGAGATATGTCAGGCGCTGGACAATAGGCAGCTGTCGATTAGTCCGTGTATTCCTGCCAATATCGAATACAGATCACAAAGGCAAATACAGCATATCTCCGCAATCTGGGGTATTTATAGTAAATTAGACAAATTTTTTTGACAATGGGCTGCTGCAGACAGTGTTTGGTGGAAGAGCCAAAGACCGGGGCTATCCGTGTGTAATTTTGAGGAGATGTTGACCAAAAGGTTGGATGATTTGATAGTTTCTGCTCCAGTGAAATCCACCAGTCAATAGCCACTGCACCAAAAATCCACAGCTGCATGCAATGGTGCATCTTTTTTTGACCGTTGCATAAACCTAAGATCTTGTCCTGCTGCATAATCCAAAGGTGCTTCCCTTGGTGCATAATCAGATGCCTTAAAATTCCCTTCAGAATGTGAACATGTGCCATACCTGCCAAGAGGCCGTTCTATAATAGGCACTCCTTCCATTAACCAACAATGGGATCCTCGGGTTGGGTCTATTGTCCTGTTGGAATTCGAGGTTGTGCTACTGTTTCTAGGCACTACACGCTGCTACTAGATCGGAATGTCGATAAGGAGATGGCACGTACCCCATCGAGATCCCACTCTGGAGGTGTATAAATACAGAGGGTTTTGCCGGTGTAGTTATCTTTCATTTCTCATCAACAACAACACATCAGCAGCATGCGTTTCACTGTCTCTTTCTTAACCTTGGCCATGGTGGCCCAAGTTCTCGCTTTCTTCAGAATGCCTTGCCAGGCTCCAATTGTCATTGAACGTTTGGACCCTATCATCAACCCTGGTGCTATCTCAGGTCACATGCACATGATTGTCGGTGGTTCTGGTTTCGAAGCTGGTCAGACCTACGAAGACACCCAAGCCGCTAAGGACACCACTTGTGTCATTACTGCCGACAAGTCCAACTACTGGGTCCCACAGTTGTACTTCTGGGACTCTTCCAAGGACAAGGACCAGTTCACCTCCGTTCCAACCGTCGGTGGTGCCTTGGTCTACTACTTGCAGAGATACAACTCTGACACCGACAGAAAGTTGGTTGCCTTCCCTAAGGGTTTCAGA
Organism: Aciculoconidium aculeatum; assembly: GCA_030579395.1. Lineage (NCBI taxonomy): Eukaryota > Fungi > Ascomycota > Pichiomycetes > Serinales > Debaryomycetaceae > Aciculoconidium > Aciculoconidium aculeatum. The sequence continues at coordinate 166,621 of JAKTQU010000001.1, forward strand.
ATGATTGCTGGTAATCCAATGAGAAGAACCTTTGATCCCACCTCCTTGAAGGACCAGGCCATCAACTACGTCTGCTTGGGTCCTAACTACGAGTACAACCTCGACACCAACGAGTTCCCAGGTTTGACCTGTGACTACGGTTTCCGTCAACAGATGGTCTTCCCATCCTGTTGGGACGGAAAGAACTTATGGTTGCCTGGTAGTGCCCACATGGCCTACCCTGACGGTATGAACGGCGGAAAGTGTCCATCGAGCCACCCACTCAGAACCGCCACCTTATTCTACGAAATCACCTGGGACATTGCTTCCTTCAAGGACAAGTGGGATGCTGCCTCTGCCGCCAACGCTGACTACGCGGCCAAGAACGGTGTTTCCTACCCTAACAACAAGGCCCACCCATTGGTCTGGGCCTCTGGTGACCCTACTGGTTACTCTTCCCACGGTGACTTCTTCAACGGTTGGGACATTGATGTCTTGCAAAGAGCCCTTGATGAGTGTACTGCTGAGTCTGGTAGAATCGAAGACTGTCACGTCTTTGACGAATACAGTCAATCCTACGAGGCTGCTGCTTCCAAGAGCATGCCACGCCAAATTGATGAAGTTGGAACCGGTACTTTCTCCAAGTTGCCAGGTAACAACCCTATTCAGTTCGGTCCTGCCAGTGCAACCATGGGTCCTATTCCTACTGCCAGCTGGATTGTTCAACCAAAGCCAGCTCAAACTGGTGGAATCCCATACAACCCATAGTTGTGGTGGAGACTTTTTGATATATAGTAACGATATGAGTGACTATTTGATGGGTAGTGACTATTGGAGTGACTATTGGATAGATAGTGACTATTTGAATAAACTTTACTATTTAAAAAACTGTAGATATTTGATACGTACTATTTGATAAGTATTATTTGATGCAGTACTCTTTGAATTATATGATAAACAGCACTTGAAAACTACCTATTGTTGCATAGTTCTTTATTCTGTTCGTATTCCGGTTTCCGAATAAAAACGAAGGTGAATGGTTTGTATATTCTTTGTATATTCTTTGAAAAGCACAACCGCTAAGCATCCTTACCCCTGAAACTGGTTCTCGGTTATTTAAATTTTGCAGCAATATTTGCCTTAAAACAGCTTATCGAGAAAAGAAGGAGGTAAACACTAGGCACCTTTTCACGATATCCTTAGAACTATTACCCTATTTCAAACACTTACCTGGATCAGCTCATTTCTTCCCTGAATGTAGGCTTTTTAAAGATTATTTTTAATCGCTTTGTAAATGTTTCAGCGAAGCATGTAGAGCATTCTCTGGGATAGAAGCGGATTTAAAAGCGGATTAGATTGAAATCCCGTGAAACGGTCCTATCACCCCTCACCCCCTCTGTTATGTTCCACTAATTCTTGTACCCAGTCGTCAGCCTGCTTAGTTTCATCACGACAAAGGCTTATGCGAACACGAAACAAAAAGCCTTTCTTTCCAAGGATACTGATGGCTGTTAAGGGAAGCCTCGTATGATCTGCTTTGTAATCTGCGAATTATTCAAGGGCTCATTATCGTCTTCTCGGGCCGAGCTTATGAACTCTGCAAATTGTTTTATCGGCACCTATTCAGCTAGCTGGAAAACGAGATACAATTTGCTACTACGTGGTTGAAAAAGTAGTAGTCTTCACCTATTCTTCTCCAGTGCCCTGTACACATCCACTGAAATCTCAACCCCAACAGGGCTTTGCAGCTTTTATCTCGTCAACTGGTAGCAACGATCTAATTATTTATGTTATCGGGGTTAGGGATTTGGATGAGGTACGAGGTGATGCAAAACTGAGTTTGTGAATTGGTGTGTTGTGGCATCTGGTCAAGTTTCCTATCGTTGTAGGCTTAATGTCTTAGTTTTAGGGCTTGTAGCTCGATTAATATGTATTGCTTGTAACTCGATTACTACACATGGCTTACAGCTCGAGTAAAACATATGGCTTGTAACTCGGTTATTACTTCTATAGTTTTGACCATTATAAATATCATCGAAACTCCCCCAATTCATTTCTATCTCACCAAACCATCTCATGCGTCTCTCACTTTCCTTAACTACCTTAGCATTAGCCAGCCAATCTCTCGCTTTCTGGAGAATGCCTGCCCAGGCTCCAATCGTCATTGAACGTTTGGACCCAATTGTCAACCCCGGTGCTGTCTCTGGACACATGCACATGGTCGTCGGAGGTTCCGGATTCAAGGCCTTCCAAACTTATGAAGACACCCAAGAGGCTGAAAACACCACTTGTGTCGTTACTGCTGATAAGTCCAACTACTGGGTCCCACAGTTGTACTTCTGGGACTCATCCAAGGATGAAGATCAGTTCACTTCTATTGACACCGTCGGTGGTGCTTTGGTCTACTACTTGCAGAGATACAACTCCGACACCGATACCAAGTTGACTGCTTTCCCCAAGGGATTCAGAATGCTTAGTGGTGAAATGACCAGAAGGTCCTTTAACGCCAGCTCGTTGTCCGACAATGCTATTAACTATGTCTGCTTGGGTCCAAACTACGAGTACAACGTGGCCAACTTTTCCTTCCCAGGTTTAACCTGTGACAACGGTTTCCGTCAACAGATCATCTTCCCTTCGTGCTGGGACGGGGTCAACTTGCAATCGGACGATTCCTCCCACATGGCGTACCCATCTGGTGTCGACACTGGTTCCTGCCCCTCCACTCATCCTGTTAGATTTGTCACTTTGTTCTACGAAGTCACCTGGAACATAGTTGCCTTCAAGGACAAGTGGGCTGCTGCCTCTGCTGCCAATGCCCAATATGCTGCCAAGAACGGTGTCTCCTACCCTAACAACATCGCCCACCCTCTTGTGTGGTCCAATGGTGACCCTACTGGTTACGGCTCTCACGGTGATTTCTTCAACGGTTGGGAAATTGATATCTTGCAAAAGGCCATTGACCAGTGTACCAACATGTCTGGACAGATTACCGACTGCCCTGTTTTTGCTGACATCATGCAAGACTACAGTGTTGCTGCTTCCCACCGTATCAACCGTGCAATCGCTGAAGTCGGAACCGGTACTTTCTCCAAGTTGCCAGGTAACAACCCTATTCAGTTCGGTCCTGCTAGTGCCATCATGCCTCCTATTCCTTCTGCTAGCTGGTTAAGTGAAGTCGCCCAGCCAACTGCTGCATCTTTTGCAAACCAAATGGCTCAAGTCGTTAACCTTACTCAACTGACTATGCCTACTGGTTTTTCCAACTCTTCGTCTCTCCTTACAAAGACAACAATGTCTTTTGCGACCCTTTCTCCAACTGATGTTCCATCTAATCTGTCGTCAATCATCCGCAATGCGGCATAAGACAGTACAAACTGGGGCCGGGAATGTGAATTTGAATACAAAATCAGCACCTACAATGGGTGTGCACATTCCCGCAATAATGCGCTCTGATGAGGACTGTGGTAGCTTGTACGTCATGCATTCCTAATTCTATGTTATTCTACATAGCCTCCAAGCGAGAGATCTCGTCTGTTATGAAGCCTGGTTGGCCAGTGTTGTTACAGTTGGGTCTTTTCTCGTATCTGTTGGGATTTTCTCTTTTTATTGTTGCAGTTTGGGTCTTTTGACTTGACGTGAAAAAATAGAAAGAAGTTGGGGAGATCTGTGTTTTTTATTTCAATCGATCGTATTATTTTTTTTTTTTCATGAAATCTTTATAAATTTTATATTAATATAAGACTTTCCATGGAAATGATCTATGTAAGATGAAAAATAGGGGATTCTCTTCTATTCTTAATAATTTTTGGGTTCTCAATTGATGTTGTCAACTCCTATTTTGTTTTTGTTTTTTTTTTTTTCTTTTTTACAAATGCCAAGAATGAATAATGTAACGTAACTATTTAATGGAATGCTTCTGGTAGTATTTCGTTTAAATCCGGCGGCGGTGTTGACATTCTTGACGTCTGCATTAACTCCGCGCGACAGATATTGCAACCTTTTTTCCCGAATTGGACCGAGAATTTAACACCGGGGGATAATGAAAACTATCGTGAATAATACTGTATATATTCCAGCAACTCGATATATTTAAGGACCTTTCTCCGCCTTGTTACTCGTTTCCATTTCTCTATCGTTCTATTAAAGAATACACTCTAAACACAATATAAATATGCTCGTTCTTGTCACTGGTTCCACTGGTTTTGTTGCCCAACACGTTGTTGTCCAATTAATCAAAGATGGCTACGATGTTGTTGGTACCGTCAGATCTACTGCTAAAGGTGAACAATTGGCCAAGAATGTTGGTTCCAAGTTCCTGTATGAAATTGTCCCAGATATCATTGCAGAAGATGCCTATGATGAACTTTTTAAGAAGTACAACTTTGATGTCGTCTTGCACACTGCTTCTCCAGTTGTCTTGGATGCAAAGGATGTTGAAAAGGACCTTTTGATTCCTGCTATCAAAGGTACCACCAACATTTTGACCGCCATCCACCAGAAAGCCAAGAGCGTCAAGCATGTCGTTGTGACCTCATCCATGGCTGCTGTCACCAACTTTTTCGAAGACTGTCCTAAGGTTTCTGAAGATGACTGGAACAAGGTCACTATGGAACAAGCCTTAAACGATCCACTTTTTGGTTACATGGGCCTGAAGACTTTTGCTGAAAGAGCAGTTTGGGAATTCCAAGAGAACAACAAGCCAGAGTTCACCATTGCCACAGTTCTTCCTTCTTATATTTTTGGTCCTCAGGCATTTGATGAAAATGCCAAGGGTAACTTAAACTTTTCCATTATTCCAATCCAACAGGCTCTTAACAAGCAACCCGTTGAATGGTACGGTCCATTTATTGACGTCAGAGATGTGGCCAAGGCCCATGTGTTAGCTTTCGAGAAGAAGGATGCTGCATCAAAGAGACTTATACTCATTAGCAGTCTTTTCACCGGCGAGAGTCTTTCTGCTATCATTCACAAGCATTTCCCACAACTTGGTATTAACGTGGACGGACCTGTTAATGATGATCCATACACTCTTAAGAATGATGACTCCAAGACAAGAGCTATTCTCGATTTTGAATACCTTCTGTTGGATGAATGTGTCCGTGACACTGTTAAGCAAATTCTCGACAACCAGTAGATCAACTGTGAATTAGAGTTGATATATTGTTGTCTTTGTTCGGGGCAGACAGGTTTATATGAAACTGAAATAAATAAAATTCAACTTAAATACTGATGTACAATTCAATGTTCTAGTAGTCCCCTTACTCTGAGAATGCCCCCTTGGTTTGAAATTTTATTTCCAGTTTTATGAAAATATCTAATCCCAGGTATGAATTAAAAGTCGGAAGACTGTATTAAGCTTTCCCACTTCACATTTTGCATTCAAGTGCTCAACATCTTCTAATAATGTGATGTTAATGGTGCATAGCTGACCTTTTTCAAGTTTTCAACAAATATGAAAAATATGTATCTGGAAATATTGCAAGTGGGATGTTCTAATTGTCTCAAGAACAGAATTAATTTCCAATAACAAGGTTTTGTTGAAGGAATATTTTGAGAAACAACTTTGACAGAAAATCTTGTTCCGTGGAAAAATATTGCAATGAAATCAGGAAAAATGGGCGTTTATATAATGCCGACTTCAAAGATCTTCTCATCGTCGCTTAAGTGAATTATTTTACCCGTGCCAAGCTGGGAACCACAAGGACTAGAAGACCGAGAAAACTCCCATACACGCATGACGCCATGGGACATGGAAATTTTGATCCCATTGTGTTTGAAACATAAATCTGTAGTTGGTAATTCATTGATAAAAAAAAGTATTGGAAACTGTAACAACGATACTACATCGGGTTAATACGCACACTTTAACCTGTAAATACAGAAACATTCCCTACTCTTTGTCTTTTACATTGACTACGGGGATGACCGAGGTTGAAGTTCTCCGAGGTTGAAGTTAACCGAGGTCCAGGCTCAAGAGCATGAGTCCAGTCAAAGCCTAGATTGTAGATATACAATAAGCTTTATAGTACTCATAGAGGCATATATAACCCCTAGATTATTTTTGGAGGACTAACCTTTGAATCTTTCAAATTTCCTTATTCACTAGAAACAATAGGACGTTTATGAATGTGAATAGTATGAAATTGCCAATTATCGCACCATGGCAAATTCTTGAAGCAACGCCGAATTAAGATATGGAAACTCGGGAAAATAGAACTTCTATTGAGGGGAAGATATGATGTTCCATCTTACTGGGAAAACGTCATAATTACTTGAAGAACCTCGTGGATGTTCCATAAGTATCTCCGTCCATCTTCCAAAAGGTAAATAAACAAAAAGTCGCTTTTTCTACTGCACATAAGATGGTAATCCTTTCACTGGCAACCACTAGACATGGTCCTCAATCCTTATAAAGAGACCTGCTTTCGCCATCATTCTCTCTCTCAAACATTATCTCTCCAATCCCAAAAATAAACATGCTCGTACTTGTCACCGGTTCCACTGGCTTTATCGCCCAACACATTGTCCTCCAATTGCTCTCAAGAGGCTACACTGTCATTGGTACAGTTAGATCTGAGTCCAAGGGTGAGGCACTCGCTGCAAAGCTTGGCAATTCCCAGTTTAGTTACGAAATCGTTCCAGACATTGGAAAGAAGGACGCCTTTGATGAAGCACTCAAGAGGCATCAGTTTGATGTTGTCTTGCACACTGCCTCTCCAGTTGCCTTTGCTGTTGATGACATCGAAAGAGATCTCTTGAACCCCGCCGTGGAAGGTACCACCAACATCTTGAGTGCCGTCAACAGATATGCTCCAAGTGTCAAGCGTGTGGTCGTTACCTCTTCCATGGCTGCCATGATTTCAGGTGATGTTCCTGATCCAAACGTTGTTGTTTCTGAAAAGGACTGGAACCCTGTCACCAGAGAAGAAGCCTTGCTGGATGCCCTTATGGGCTATGTTGCCCTGAAGGCATTTGCTGAAAAGGCTGTTTGGAATTTCATCAAAACTGAGAAGCCTTCCTTCACTGCTACTTCCATCCTTCCTTCCTACGTCTTTGGACCTCAGGCTTTTGATGGTAAGTCCAAGGGTGAATTGAATGCCTCGGCTGGTCCAATCAAACAGGCCCTTTCAAAGGAAAAGGTTGAGTGGTTCGGTCCATTTATCGATGTTAGAGACGTTGCTAACGCACACATCACTGCTTTTGAAAAGAAGGAAGCTGAATCTAAGAGATTATTCCTTGTTGGTGGTCGTTTCAATAACGATGCAATTGTCAGTGTCCTCAACGAAAGATTCCCTCAATTGGGTCTTGAAAAGATTGGTGAAACCCTTGACGAAAGCAAGTTCTGTAAGTATGATGATTCAGAAACCAAGGCTATCCTTGGTTTCCAGTACCACCTGTTGGCTGAAAGTATTGGAGATGCTGCCCAGCAACTTATTTAGTTAAAAATCAAATAAACTTTATAACTGAATATAATTACATGTAAGTTTGATTTGAACTAAAGCACATCCAACATACAATGACTATCAGAATTTCACCAAAAGAGGCCAATCTCAAAAACTTGATAGCTTCATAAACCAAAAGTTTGCCAAAAAAAATCAGATTCATAAACCAAAAGTTTGCTCAATAAATCTTACAACTTCATAAACCAAAAGTTTGCGAAGTAGGATGTTAATTGGGTGTATAACCGATCTATCCTCCTGAAAAATGCTGTTTAGTCCTTTTAAACCAAATTAGCCCGGTCCCCACGATACAGGGACGTGATCAAGGGTATCTGGATGTAGCCAGAAAGCTCTGATGCTGAAGTATTGAAGACTGCAGAAGAAATCGGCTTATCTGATCGTGTAATTCACCAACATGAATGCATATTGATCTATCTACTTCTCATCCATTCTATTAACCTTCCCGTTATACAAAGTGTCACTCAAACTGGTATCTTTTCATACTTCCCCTAGCTCATCTCCGAACGTGTCTCCATCTATTAGTCTTGTATGGGAATGGAGAATTTCCATGAAAATCCACAATGTTCCATATTTTAAAAACGTTCTAAACTCCGTAGTGTTACGGTGTATCAGAGTGAAAAGGACTCCCAATCGTATTCCTGAGCCATCCCAACTTCTTCTTCTCCAAAGGTGAGTTATTAAGAAACTGTAAGAATCAAAGGTATAGCAGATGACCGAATGGTAAGCCACGGAACCTATTAGTTCTTGGGTACAAGAGTTCTCACACAATATCCAACTTGGATGTTATGGCTCATTAGCAGAGTCAAAGAGAAACTCGATGTATAGCAATGATACTATGAAATAACACTTTTTTGTTGCGATGATTCCAAGTCATATATAATGGGTCATATTGACTAGAGATTGGAGAAGTATGCACCATTGTAGATGTTGTTGTGATCCATTTTGCTTCAGATTAACAATTATACAAGTTTTTTTCTCATAATTATGAAAAAATATATGCAAAGTTCTATATAAATTTCAATCAGTGAAAATAATAAGCATTTTGTATTAATTAATGTCATTTAAACTATATCAAAGCAAGTGGATTTTCATTAAAAACTAATTAACCTGTTTAACCTGTTTAGTTTGGTCTTTCTAAAACATAAATAGGTGTCTTCTTTTTTCAGTGACATACATTTCATATCTACCCAACCAAATGACGATATCTATCGAGAGAACAGCTTTAAACAGTTTCTCTACTATACTAGAACCCCTGACTTTCTCGATCTTCAGGGGATCCTGAACCTTTTCTTCCTGGGACCTGTAAACTGTTGCAAGAGTCCATATACATAAGAAAAAGAAAAAGACCCCAACTGCAAATAATGGCAGCCAAAATTTTAATGCTTTATCATATCGTAGTTCTCAATGAAGTCGCCTTATTTTTGATTAAATGGGATCCTAATCGCTTACCATCTGCTTTATCCTATATGAGAAGCTACCAATGCAATACCTTACAACTGTTTATCAATTGATTCTACAGCACTTTACAATTTTGTTTAACAATGAAATGTAAAATTAATATAAGGATATGACTAAAATAAAGATATAACGATTTTATCTTATAATTAAGAAGATGGAAATATAGAACAAGAAAAGGAAATCCGAAATCTACCAGAAAATGGAGATTATATGACGGTTATGTTTAGAAAACAATGGAAAGAAGAATCATGCAAGCAAAGGTGAACTTGGATGCAGTTGCAACAGGAGCAGATTGCTCGAACGTAGAAACACTGAAAGTTCCAATTGAAGTGGAGCTGGATTGTTGGATAACAGTAGCTTGTGTTTGGGAAACATGTTCTGTGGTAGCTGGAACAGATGATGGAACAGAACCGGATGGAACAGAACCGGATGGGTTAGCACCAGATGGAGAAGAACCAGATGGGTTAGCACCAGATGGAACAGAACCGGATGGGTTAGCACCAGATGGAGAAGAACCAGATGGGTTAGCACCAGATGGAACAGAACCGGATGGGTTAGCACCAGATGGAGAAGAACCAGATGGGTTAGCACCAGATGGAACAGAACCGGATGGGTTAGCACCAGATGGAGAAGAACCAGATGGGTTAGCACCAGATGGAACAGAACCGGATGGGTTAGCACCAGATGGAACAGAACCAGATGGGTTAGCACCAGATGGAACAGAACCGGATGGGTTAGCACCAGATGGAGAAGAACCAGATGGGTTAGCACCAGATGGAGAAGAACCAGATGGGTTAGCACCAGATGGAGAAGAACCAGATGTAACAACGCTAGAAGAAGCACCAGATGGAGAACCGGATGGAACAACACCGGATGGAACAACACCGGATGGAACAACACCGGATGGAACAATGCTAGATGTAATAACAGTGGAAGGAATAGCACTAGATGGAGCAACACCAGATGGAATAACACCAGATGGAGCAACACCAGATGGAGCAACACTAGAACCAGATGGAACAACGCTGGTTGTAACAGAACCAGATGTAACAGCACTAGATGGAGCAACATCAGATGGGGAAACACCAGATGGGACAACGCTAGATGGAGCAACACCAGATGGGACGACGCTAGATGGAGAACCAGTGGAAGGAATAACACCAGAAGGAACAACATCAGATGTAGAAACACTAGATTGAGATCCAGATGGAGCAACACTGGATGGAGAAGCGCTAGATGGAACAAAACCAGATGGAGAAGCACTAGAAGAAGCGCCAGATGGAACAGCACTAGATTCAGAAGAACCAGATGGAATAGCACCAGATGGAACAGCACTGGAAGTAAAACCAGTGGAAGGAATAGCACCGGTCGATGTTGGAGTAGGAGCTTCAGTAGAAGTCTCTGTTTGCGATGTAGTTTCAGTGAATGTGCTAGGAATATCACTAGAAGTAACATCTGTAGATACAACAGAAGAACTGGAAACAATAGTTGAAGAGTTCCAGTATTGTTGAGAGCTAGATGAAGGCACAACAGCACTGGAAACTGAGCTCAAACTGATAGTGGAGAATGGAATTTCAACAATGTCAGTTTCAGTTTCACCAGGACCAGCAGTGACGGTAGTGGTGAAGGTTTCCGAACCGGTCCATGGGGTAGTGACAGTCACGGTAGCGGCAGCATCAGTAGATTCTGGAGCAGAGCTAGATGGAGCAACAGAACTAGATGGAGCAGCGGAAGATTCTGGAGCAGAACTAGATGGAGCGACAGAGCTAGATGGAGCAGCGGAAGATTCTGGAGCAGAACTAGATGGAGCAACAGAAGATTCTGGAGCAGAGCTAGATGGAGCGACAGAGCTAGATGGAATAGCAGAGCTAGATTCTGGAGCAGAGCTAGATGGAATAGCAGAGCTAGATTCTGGAGCAGAGCTAGATGGAGCGACAGAGCTAGAAGGAGCAGCGGAAGATTCTGGAGCAGAACTAGATGGTGCGACAGAGCTAGATGGAGCAGCGGAAGATTCTGGAGCAGAACTAGATGGAGCAACAGAGCTAGATGGAATAGCAGAGCTAGATGGAGCGACAGAAGATTCTGGAGCAGAGCTAGATGGAGCAGCAGAGCTAGATGGAATAGCAGAGCTAGATTCTGGAGCAGAGCTAGATGGAATAGCAGAGCTAGATTCTGGAGCAGAGCTAGATGGAATAGCAGAGCTAGATGGAGCGACAGAAGATTCTGGAGCAGAGCTAGATGGAATAGCAGAGCTAGATGGAGCAGCAGAGCTAGATGGAATAGCAGAGCTAGATTCTGGAGCAGAGCTAGATGGAATAGCAGAGCTAGATTCTGGAGCAGAGCTAGATGGAGCAGCAGAGCTAGATGGAGCAGCAGAGCTAGATGGAATAGCAGAGCTAGATTCTGGAGCAGAGCTAGATGGAACAACAGAGCTAGATGGAATAGCAGAGCTAGATTCTGGAGCAGAGCTAGATGGAACAACAGAGCTAGATGGAGCAGCGGAAGATTCTGGAGCAGAACTAGATGGAACAACAGAGCTAGATGGTCCAGCAGAACTAGATGGAGCAGCAGAACTAGATGGAGCGGAACTGGATGTAGATGGGACTTGGATAATCACACTTTCAGTTTGACCTGGTGTAGCAGAAATGGTAGTTGTAACAGTTTCAGATCCAGTCCAGAACTCAGTAGTTGTAACAGTAGGGATTGGAATTTCAACAATGACTGTCTGAACATTACACTGTCCATCAGATCCAAGGGTTGTGCTGGATGAACTAGATGAAGAAGCTGAGGAGTCGTCTCTCTTGATGATGATGTTTGCTGTACTGTCACAAATTCCAACTGGAAGGGTAGTGGTGATGGTTTCCGAGCCAGTCCAAGTCGAGGTAAAGGTGGTTTGTGGAGGACCTTGTGGACCACTAGTGACAGCTTGTGTAGAACCGTCAGTGCTTGGGCTTGTTGGAGAAGGAATGTCCAGAGTAGTAGGAGTTGGAACTTCAACTATCTCGGTGACAGTCTCACCTGGAACAGCTGGAACAGTGATAGTGGTTGTATCAGAACCAGACCAAGTGGTGGTTGTGGTGGTTGTTGGAATTGGAGTCAATACAATGTCGGTCTCAAGATCACCAGGGTTGGTGCCTTGTGGAATAGTAGTGGTTTCGACATCAGAACCAGTCCAAGTACTGGTAACAGTTGTAACGGTTTGTGGGAGTTCAACAATAACAGTAACAGTGCCTTCTGGACCAGCAGGGACAGTAGTGGAAGAGGTGAAGCTTTCAGTCCAAGTAGTGGAGACAGTAGTTGTCGATTGAGGAACTTCAACGACGACAGTGGCAGTACCATCTGGGCCTGGGGGAACAGTCAAACTAGTGGTCACATCTCCTGTGTAAGTGGTGGTAATGGTGGCAGTAGAGATTGGGACTTCCACGATCTCACTAGCAGTTTCACCTGGAACGGCAGAAACGGTAATGGTAGTGGTATCAGAACCAGTCCAAGTCTGGGTACCAGTGCCAGTTGGAACTGGGATTTCAACAATAACAGTCTCAAGGTCATCAGGGTTAGTTCCCTGTGGGACGGTGGTAGTTTCAACATCGGAACCAGTCCAAGTGGTGGTGATAGTGGTGACTGTTTGTGGAAGTTCGACAATAACAGTTTGGGTACCATCGTCACCAATTGGTGGAGTGGTAGTGGTTGGGAATTTACCAGTCCAAGTTTCGGTGGTAGTGATAGTAGAGATAGGAACTTCGACGATTATGGTTCCAGTTTCACCTGGGGTGGCTGGGACAGTAGTGGTTTCAACGTCAGAGCCGGTCCAAGTGACAGTGGATGTAACGGTTGGAACAGGAACATCAACTATCACAGTGTTGGTACCATCAGTTCCTGTTGCAGTAGTAGAAGTGGTATCAGGGTTGGTCCAAGTGCTGGTAATAGTCACTTCTGGTGTTGGAACTTCGACAATAACAGTAGCAGTTTCACCTGGGTTACCTGGAATGGTGGTAGAAGTGATATCAGTACCAGTCCAGGTTTGGGTGGTGGTGACAGTTGGGATAGGAACTTCAACGATAATGGTCTTGGTACCTGAGCCGTCTGTTGGCAAGGTAGTGACAGAAGTTTCAGGGTTAGCCCAAGTGGATGTGAGAACAGTGACAACGTTACCATCTGAACCAGTCCCACCATTATTGTAGTTACCCCAGTTAAGCTTGACAGAATTGTCCTTGTATCCAGTGTCAGCACAGGTGTAGGTGTTGGTGTAAGTACTTGTTAAGGCACCACCGGTTGGGGTAATAAGACCATCAATGAAAGGTCTGGCCCCGGCAGGCAAGCTTCCATAGTTAACAGAGTAACCAGTGCTGGTACATGTGAAATCCAAGTTTTGAGCAACGTTTTCAGGATAGTACCATGCGTTAAATTGGTTAGAAATAGCAGCGTGAACAGTGGCACAATCAACGGTTGCACCAGTGAATTGGACTCCCAAGGTACCAGATTTGTAACCGTTTGGACAGTTACCACCTAAAAGGTATGATTGCATCTGATTGACCGATGGGACAGCCTTGATACTGTAAGCAATATTTTGTGGGTTAGAAGAACTAGTACCACCGTTGAAGTTAACGGAGGTGGATAATTGGTTGCTACCATCGTTAAATGAAACGGTATTGTCACCAGCATTGAAACAGTTGGCATCTTGCAAATCAGATGGCAAGGCAGAGCCACCAACGTTAAAAGCAACGGGGAAACTAATAGTACCAAAAGCTTGGGTACCAGAGTTGACCTTGTCGGAAGCAGTACAAGCAAGAGAAGATCCAGCAGTCAAAATTTCACCAGAGTTTAAGGTACAGGTAGCATAAACGTCACCATTGGAAGTTTTCAAGTCTAAAGTTTGTTGAGAAGTGGTAAACTTGAAGACACAAGGTAAGTTTAAACTGAAAGTATCACCTGCAGAGACCGAAGAACCAGAAATGGCCCAGTCAACTGTAGAGACCCAACTTGGAGTAGCTGGTGTAACGAGTGGATAGTTGGCAGCAGCTTGATATTCTATGGAGTCCAATTTAGTGAAAACACCACTAACTTGAGCACTTGCAACAATTGCAGCATATGTCGCGAATGCAACCAAATTGTTAGCCAACATTATGATGGAAGTTAAGGTTATACCAATTAAAAGAGGGTTTAGAAGAGAATTTCAAAGGATATTTATAATTTTGGGGAAAATACCTATAGACTGTACGGCCAAAAGATAAAGTAGAATCAGAGTGTTAATGACGATAGTTACTAAAATGGCTTGCGAGCTGTCTCTGTGGTACATGAAAAATATTTTGGATTAACCATTGTGCATTTGGTTGAAATCGACTAGCCGGGTATTTTTTTGCGCGTTTTTGACGTATTTTATTTCAACAATGGCATTCAGAACATGTTCTTGCAGTACACAACAGAAGTTGGTAAAAATGGCAGTGTTATTTTCAGAAACAAATTCTATGTCTCAAGTTAAATTCCCCAAATGCACCGAAAGTACACAAGTGCTATCAACAAAATGAAACTAAATATTCATCAATATTCACCGAGGATAAAACCTAAAAAATATTTGAGTTGCGATGGAATAAAAGTACCTTATTTGGATGCACTTTTCTTAATATTCCGCTCATGAATTATATTTCTTTTTCATTTCACTGAAGTCTTATATATCTTAGGAGATTTTGATTCTGAGACTATGAAGGTCTTTATTGTTAGAGAGTCATATGATGTACGGAACACCATTGAATTAGAAATTTACAAGCGCAAGATTAACCTTTATTCAGAATAGGATGTAAGTAATGGTCGTTTCTCTATCCCACAGCAATCAACCCCCCAAACTTTACAAGTGCTAATACTTTTGTGTGAAAGGAGTTAGTAAAACGTTCAACAGATGGGCCTCGATATATTGTAGTTTGTGCTCAGTAGAAAATTGCTCTTGCGTTCTATATCCTCATAGAAGCAAGTATCGTAGCCATTTAAGTTTCAACGATCGTTTGCACTTCGTTAATGTTGAATAAGAGATTGACAGTAGTCTAATTATGAAGAGAAGCTTTTCAGACAAGTATGTACCCTTATTGCTTAAAACTATAATATGTACAATTGTTCTAGAAAACCTCTAACAAACACTTAAAAATTAAGCACCGGAAAAAATAAATTAGTAATTCAACTATAGTTATTTTACATCAAAATTATTCTTGCTGTTTGACAAAAAAAGATAGAGAAACAAAGAATCCATCTGCAAAACATTTCTATTCGTTACTCTGGATAGTGGAATGTTTTAGTGATCTCCTCTAGGATGTGACCAAAAGTGGCTTTATTTGGACGTATGAAGCATGTAAAAAATATCTCAAAAAATATAACGGTCTCGTTATTGTGAAAATTAATGTTGTTCGGAAAATGAGTTATAGCCCTACAGGCAAAATCCTACAGTAGAGACTAAATATATTAGTTTCGTATATATGGAATATTTTTTTTATATGTGAGGTTGAACATTTTTGATATTATTTCCAAATACGCTTTCTAGATAATTTACAATTTTCAGGATGAAGAATATCAGTGGATCTTCACATTTGCTTTAGTTCCGATATGGATGACCACGAGGTGAGTATCTATCTTTGTGGAGAATTTCAACTTGTCCTTTCGAAGACCCATTTGTACTAGTGAAGGCTTTTTCTTTCTTTTTATCTAAAAAGATTTACCGCTGTACTCGTCCGAGTCTTAAAACGTAGATAATGTTATTTCTAAAAGGCATTGGAAAGATTGTCAGCTAGATAGATCAGTAAAGGTGAAATTGAAATATATTTTTCATATATTTGATAACAGTATCACAAGGAAGGGCAAGCATAATTTTTTCCTGGGGAAAGTTACAGCAATGCACGAGGAAATTCAATCAATGTTAAACTTTGTAGTGAAAAAGGCGTGAAAACAGGCTGAGGTATGAAAGTATGGATTGTAGCAACCTTATCGAGATTTCTGAAAGTGCATTATTGTGTCTAGCCGAGGGTGAATGGATGCAAGGAAGTACACAATGTTCTTTATAAATACGATGGATGCAGGTATGCAATGTCAAATCGATAAAACGTACGTTAGACGGAATAAACTCAGTAATACGGAACGAGTCTGCGAAGCCTGCTTAGTGTCACTTGAGGATTTCAGGACATCACTGTCCCGTAGTTACTTCCGGGTTTCCTTCATCCCCCAACGGGCGACCTATAATCTATTTTCTAGACTTTTCTTTCACAAAAGTCTAATCTCATCACAAAGAGTTTTGCTGCAAAACAAATTTAATGGGATGATACAAATACTAGTGGGCCCACCATGAGTATATTGCTACAGTGGAAAATCACATTATCTAAGTTGCAATCATGTCTTAGATCAAGTAGAAATTTTAGTTTGGTAAGATAACTTAGGTATTCCCAAAAACTTACTGCTAATGTGGGAGCTGTTAAGATAATGTACTGGATGCCAATGTGTTGACGTCGCTTCTCAAGGGATGTTTCTACAGTTGTTGCAGAATCTCCGAGGTTTGAATTTTAAGTTATATTGCCGCATGGAGGGTCGGCTTGTTCTACTGGGTATGACTTAGATGGGCTCTTCTTTGCTTCATATTACAATTTTGTGCATTCAATAAGGTTTATTGCGCCTTAATATACTCAATCGAGCCAACTTGATGAAACCTTAAAACCGGGAGTAGCTGTAGTCCAGCTAAAAAAAAATAAACATAATATGCTCATATTCTGCATCAGTTCATCTCTATCCATCTATAAGGACTGATCGATTACTGTTGCATGAAATTTAGAGAACCCATCAAAAAAGAGTCAAGAATATACGAGATGTTCAACGTTTCTAAAACTTTCGATAATTCATTCTGCCAGAAGACAAAACTCCACTGGAAGTTCTCTCACCAAAAAAAACAGCGGCCACGTTTTTTTAAGGTTCCTTCAAAAAAAAAAAGATAAACTATGGCTGAGACAGCCTCACACTCGTCACATGACTCTCCCCTCCATTGATAAGGAATCCTACGCGTCACCCCTTAAACAAGAGGGGTGAAATAGGCACAACTGTAGTTGACAGCGGTTTATTGATTATATTTGAATATCATTATCTATTTTACTGGTACTCATTTTAGCTCAAGAGCCTCATAAAATCCTTATATCGACTAGAGAATATATATTATAGCCCCCTTATATTCTTTTCACAGCCATTCTTATCGATCTAGGGTCTTTTTTGGTACAGAGCAATTACACAACAGATATGAGAACTAACCGTGAGCTTACTCCACAGGATAGCGATATAAAGAAACTATTTGGGTCCAACCTGTCTATTTTCAATACGCTCAACAACCCTGACCTTGACGTCTCGACTACTTTGAGAAGAAAGGCTAGTCCTGCGTCAAAAGGAAACAACTCCTCAACTGGATACTCTTCCAAGTCATTAGGTCCAAAGACTTATTCGAAAAGTAACCTAAAGGAACATTCCACACTAAAAATAGCCTCTCCAGACCCTAAAAACAAAAGTCCAGCTCTCCCCTTGATTTCTAAATTTATCCTGAATGACAGTTCAAGAATGAGCCCAGATTTGGACTTTTCGATCTCAGCATGGCAGGCAATAAACAACTCCGATTTGTACTCGGTGGGTGATTTGAGGCAAAAATCTGCTTCTCCGTTTGTCAGACCGTTTTCTCAGTCCATGAATCCCCCAACAAATTCAATCTTGTCCAATACCTCGGATGAGGAAAACGACTTGAGGGACTCTGCTGTGATGGTCACTCCCAATATAATGGTTTTTGAAACCGATGAGGAGGATGCAGATGAACATCCATCGAAATTGAACGAGAGAACCGCATTTATAATGCCTATAATGTCGATGTCCGAGAATCTCTCGTCGAGATTAAAACCGTTTCAAATTACTGTTTTAAGCTCACATCTGTCGTACAACCTTGACACCAACCAATTGATACACGAAATTAAAAGTGACCTAAACTACGACATCATGAAAATCAGCCATTTCAATTTGATCGATACTAAAAATTCATTAAAATTCGACACCACAACTGTTAAGAATTCCGACTTGGTGTTTATTGTTAATGATGGTTCAAAACTATTGGTAGACTACTTATCATCTGTTTTTAGCTCCTCTCTTGAAGAGTTGGAAGAAAACTTACCAAAGTTAACTATTATTAACTTAGTCACTGTTAACTATTTTATAAATCTTTTCGATTTGATAAATAGTTTGCAGCCATATCAAATTTGGAAAACTTCTTCACTAAAACAGGAAAATCTCGTGAATAAGTTGAAAGATTTCATTGAAGTTGAAGTTAACATGTCTGATCAATCTATCTATTGTCCCCAACTCTCGAAGAGGGACAAAAATTTGAGCTTGACCTTGGCAAAACAAGAACATAATAAAAGCAACCCAAGATCAAGAACCATGTACTCTTCATTAATCTCAACCAAAAAGCCAAATTATAATTTAATAGAAAGGGGGATTAAGCAGGACTTGTCCGCCTCAAGTAGGTTTGAGGATCCGTTGCAAATTTCCCACAAATTTAGGTTTCTAAAACTTGTCTACAAAGTCGGGAAGAAACTTATAAACTATTCCATTTTAAAGATAACCTCCTTTAACGAAGTTGAATTTACGGTTTTAGACTTCTTATCTTGTCCACAATTTTTAATTTTTTGCAGTTTTTCACTTGGGATAGGAATTGGGGTAATGGTTACATCCAGAGTTCTGAGTTCCATAAGAATGTCTAGAATCCCACCACCTGTTATGGACACTAGAGTCAACATAGTGTACCCAAACACGAGTATGAATATAACTGGCAGAATCATTGATGCCGTTGAATATCTTAAGGGTCCTCTTAACTCAGACAAACTCAGCTTATTCTGGGATGTAGTCATGCAAAACTTGAAGTACACGAGCTCACTTGCATCTGACGGCCTTGAAAAGGTTGTTAGTTTGGTAATTTATGGTTACTGGTAATTATTTACTTAATAAATGGGGTAGTTTCTTGTCTATTTACATTAATATGAACTGTCGTCTAGCTGATCATGAAGCTAACATTTTGATAAAAATCTAACATTGGATTTTCGCCAGCTTTGGTGGTAGTGATGTTGATATCAGCCCATTGCTCTAAGAACTCTTTGTGTGATTCTACCTTTGCAACTTTCCCAGTAACTTGGTTGTACATGTTGCTTGCCAAGTTGAAATCGGTAGGGAACATGATGTCAAAGTAACCTTGGTAACTCATGTATGTGCTGATATCTATCATTTTATCTTGAAGCACAGTTTGAACAACTGGTGCATTGTAATATCCATTAATTGATTTAGGCAACGAGTGGAAATCAGATGTAATAAGAGAATGGTTAGGGAACCTATGCTTCAAAATTTGGAAAAATTGAAGTAATCTCGTAGGTATAAATTCACCAGGAGTCAAATCATCCTTGAAAGGTAAAATTGAATTTTTCATTTTCAACTTATAGTTGGAGTGATTCAATGGATGTACGTTGTCTTTTTCAGTAAAGGGTATTATAGTTTTTAACTTTTCTAACTTAGCGGTGAACAGTTTATTTCTTTCCAAGACAGAACTCTTACCGTTTTCTCTCAATTGCAAGAAAGCATTTGAGTAATAACTTAATTCTGGTGTAAAGAATTCATAAAAGTCTCCATGTTGGTCAATCAACACCTGTCCCTCATATGGCTGCCCAGTAGTGTTGTCATATCTGATAACATCGTGAGCAAAATTGTCGAAAACCTCTAAGGCGATGAAGAAACATGGTTCATTCACTACTTTATCCCAATTGAAAATAGACTTGTTGATAATTTCAAGTTTTCTTGAGTCCAAACCCTGCTCTATCAACTTTGAAGTTAATGCATTCTTGAGTTGTTTTTCAGCCAACTGGGATGAAATCTCAATAATGTTATATTTTGTTCTGAGATAGATCTCGGGGTCATTAGTCTTGATATAGTTCAATATATTACACATCATAGTACCGTTCCCACCACCCATTTCGTAAATAATCAAATCCTCTTTACGATAGTTGTCTTTCGCTTTAAAGTTTGCAAGCAAGTAACGAGCAAGGGCTTCACCATAATATGGCTGGAAGAGTTCGGTTGGTGTGTGCCAAAGCTGCAAGGATCTTTTCTTTGTCAGTGGGATATTTGTTTTCTGTAGTTCCTCGGTATAGAGACCTTTTGCTCTACTGGCAAATTTCGATTTAATCTCATCTTGTTTCTCAAGCATAAGATCATTGACTTGTTCCTTAACCTTTTGGACGTTAGGATCGACCCCTTCATCGTACCTGGAGTACGATTTCTGCCAGTGGTCCATGAAATCGTCGATATCATTGATGTTGTTATAGTCAAAAGGCTTCTCCGGCTTGAAAATTTCCACCTCTTTGGAGAAATACCCATAATTAGGGTTATATAAGGAGTCTTCTATGAAATCCGAAGCCAACATTTTTACCTTTTTAGGGCGGTGCTTCAATCTAGCAAGCTTTGTGGAATTGGTCTGCGGGAACTCGTTAAACACTTCTTGAGGCGATCTTGTGTCAAATGGATAGTTGGTTGCATGAGTATAGATAAACTTGACCAAATTAAAGGCCTCAAGGTCGTCACCGGAATCCGACAGTTTTTGCAAAGGATGAGGGTTTGACTTGTATGACTCTGAATCCTTGCTTGTGTCCTTCTTCACCAATGATCGGGACTTTTCATTAGATGCCGTTACTTTGAATGCAAATGTGTCTGGCCGTATAGAGTATTCATGGTGGAACTCTTCTGGGGTAGACTTTTTATTAACTTCTTGGAGCTTTTTGGTCTTCAGCTTGAGGCCCTTGAACAACGTCCTTGTCTGGGTTATCCTTCCATGCTGGCTTATCACACGTTGAAACACCATACTAATGCATGTATAGTTATTGAAAAATTATTCAAACCTGCAAATATCAACCTGCAAAAAGTAGTCATCTTACAAGGACGACTTGGAGGTTAGCCAATGAATACGTAAAAGAACTTCAAATAATATCTATCTAGTTTTCACACTGCTTTGGCTTTTGGCACATGTACTACATTTCATAGGAACATTCGTAAGTCATTAATCTATCATCTAAAATAAAACATCTTCCTTGCCATCGAACTCGTCTATGCACTCAATAATGGTCTTGATATTGTCTATAACACTGCTCACAGCAACACGGATGATCCTGTCACTCAACCCGCTGAACTTACACACCAAATTGTTTCCTTCGTTGGAATAATCCACCTTAAGTTCATTAGCCTTTAGTATTGGGTCTGGAGACAAAGAATTCCTAGCAATTACTGCTTGTTTTTCATTTTCAAATGGAATGTTAAGTGTTATCTTGTATGCCAATTCGCTCATTTTTGACTAGCAGCTTCCCCGACCTTTCGTACCTATCAAGAAGACTGATGTATATTTTATTTGAACAATTTGTTGCGCACGAAATTATCCGGGTTGGTTAAGTTTTTTTATAATCATACTACCAATATACTTTTCTATCAAGAAGTGGTTGAGATGAGGGAGAGGTAGTGCTAGAGATGGGAAAAGTAAAATAGGTAGGGCTGGAAAAATATGTAGACAGTAAACCGAATGAAAATATCATGTAGAAGTAAATGGGTGCAAGAGCAACTTTGTTACATTCCTTTCCTATTTTTCAAAAGTGAAGATAAGATGAATACCATCACGAAACCACGTCTCAAATTTCCATATTAAACTCTTCTATGTGCGTCTCGGCAATCACTTCCGCGTTTTCTTTGGCAATACTGGTTGTAATGAAGCATTTTCATAATGCACTTCATGATAAGAGGAGGGGCGAAGTGTATCACGATCCAATAATACCCTTTTTTCAATAATAAGAACCATACCACATTCTCGTACTGAAAGCAGTTCGGGTCGGGTAGCTCTTATCAACCCGCCTTTAACTGCAGTAAGAATGAAAAATCTGATGAGAACCACTATAGGTTCTAAACCATGGGGTGTAGATAGAAAATTAGGGGGTGCATGGTGTCTGAAGTGCCTATGTATCATATCGAGACAATGTAATATCATGCCAGAAGTTTGTTACTCGAGAGAGAACAAGTACATGTTGACAAAGCAACTGTCGTTACAAAGACAATGGTCAGGTCTGGAACTTCACATCCAACAATCCCTCCATCACATCTAATTAGCCCCTGCCCCGCTTTTATTTATCATGCTTCGCCACTTTACTACGTACTAAATAATATCTTGACTGGAAACGAACCCAAACAGCCAGGGTACTTAACATGTCCAAGATCAGAGTACAATAAATTGAATTCAACGAAAATTCGGAAAACACAAGTCAAACTTTTTCGAGTTATGCTGGATTAGTTGGGATTTCCATTTAGTATAATTTTGTTAATATGCCACAACTGGTAGAACAAGAACGGTCAATGGCTGCAAATTACAGTTTACGCTTGGCTGGTCCTTCGTTAGACACATACATTTCAGGAATTGTCACTGGTGTCATGTTGAATAAAGTCGATCGCTTGTGTAGTTTGGTCTTTTTTGGTTTATACTGGAATTTGTATGGAATTTAGTAAGTTTCTAGCACTTTGATGGAACCTACAATATCCTGTTGGGCGTCTTGTTACCTCATGCCTGAAAATATCGGCCTAGGAATCGTCTACCCTGGCTTCTTGTTTACCTTTATCTTCTTGTACGGAGAAGCCATCAGGTTACTTCAACATTCATAGTAACTTTGATGAGAAGAATTGGTGGGGTTTGGTCTGTATGGTTTCTTCATATATCATGGGGTACTTGAGATTGGTAGAGATTGACTTGAGCTAACATACCAACTTGAACTCAAAAGAAATAGCAAAAATCCTAACCTAGGTAGCCAAGTCTACTGACTAGGTATACAAACTACAGAAAGATATTAGAGGCATTGTTTTTACGGGTTATGAGGGTGCCATTCGAATGGCACAATTGTTTTTTCTCGTTTCTGCTCTGGTTTTCGGTATTTTTAAAGACTTAAAAAGGACTAACGTGATTAATTAAGGAATAGTGTGGAAATCTAGTAATTTTATTTTCCCCGTATTTTTAATTTTTCTTTTTTTTTGCAACAGTATGCATCCACAACAATTCCCCTGAAGTGAGGCTTTTTGCAACCACAGTAGTATAAATATAAAATGGAAGAGCAAGTACGATTTCTAGGTTTACTATCTAGAGATGAAATTGCTCGTTGGTTCTTTTCTACTTTTAGGCATTGCCCAGGCCAATTGGGCCTACAAGTCTCGACCCGATCTCTCCCCTCCTGCCTTGAATATCACCATCCCAGCTAAGGATACTGCGCCAGGTTACTTGTTCTTATCTCCATATGCCTCCGATTTGACCAAATCGACAGGCTCAGATGGTGGTGCCTACATTTTCTCCGATAATGGCGACTTAGTTTGGTCAGGATTTGGCTATTTTTCGATTTGGGGTGCCAACTTCCAGAAGGCTTCTTTGGACGGGGAAGACGTTTTATTCTCCTTTGAGGGAACACATAATGCTAAAAAGGGCCATGGACACGGCCACGTTTCTTTCTTGAATAAGAATTATGAGACCGTCAAGGTGGTTAACGGTGCCAACCATCGTATTCTCGACAAACATGAATTCCACGTAAAGGACGGTAAGACGGCATTAGCCACAGTGTACCACACTATTCCAGGCGACTTATCTGAATTTGCCGAGTCCAGCGACCAACAGTGGATTTTAGACTCCAAGTTCCAGGAAATTGATCTCGAGACCGGAGAGTTGATATTTGAGTGGTCCTCTATTGGACATGTTCCATATAGCCACTCCTTGTTAGGTTTAGATACGGGGTTTGCTGGGTTTGGCCGCGGGTCCAGCGATGCTTGGGACTATTTCCATATAAACTCTGTCGATAAAGACGAAAACGGCGACTACTTGATATCGGCAAGACATGTTTCTACAATCTACAAGATTGATGGTAAGACAGGAGAGATTATCTGGAGGATTGGGGGATTACCAAATCTAACTGAGTCTGATTTCAAGCTCAAGGACAACTTGGAGTTCTCATTCCAGCACCATGCCAGATTCTTGCTGAGTTCTGACCATGTTCAGATCATTTCCTTCTTTGACAACTCTGCCTATGGCTCAGAGAGCAACGGCCACCCCATCGTGGGTAAAGGTGACTATTCTAGCAGTAGGATCATTGAAGTTGATACTAATAACTGGGAAGTTAGAGAGATTTTCCGTGGTCTGCTGCCATACAAGCAGCTCTCTAAGTCTCAAGGATCAACTCAAGTTCTTGAAAATGGTAATGTTGTCACTGGTTGGGGCTCTGTTGGTGCAGTAACTGAATTCAACAAGGACGGGAAGCCGGTGTTCCATGCATTTATTGAGGCAGATGAGAAACAGCAGAACTATCGTGCTTTCAAATACATCTGGGAAGGAACCCCTAAGGAAGACATTGCAGTTGTTAGTGAATTCAATGATAAAGACACCACAATATACGTCAGTTGGAATGGTGATACTTTAACTCATAGTTGGAAATTCTTTGAGGACTCTTCTGGAAAGAACAAGCTCTTGGGTGAAGCACAAAAGACTGGGTTTGAAACCGCCTTAACTGTGAATGGGAAGGTTGGACAGGTTGTTGTTGAGAGCTACGACAAAGATGGCAAACGGTTGGCATCATCTAGCCCAGTTGAATCAGAGAAGGAAGTTCTTCCTTATTGGAAAACTACCCAAAGGGGTAGCCAAGCTAATTTTAATATTCACTTCTGATCGTCTTAGTTCTTTTTATTTAGACAATTTTATATATCTAACTATTATAGTATTCAAGTTTATG
Source organism: Aciculoconidium aculeatum (assembly GCA_030579395.1). Classification (NCBI taxonomy): domain Eukaryota; kingdom Fungi; phylum Ascomycota; class Pichiomycetes; order Serinales; family Debaryomycetaceae; genus Aciculoconidium; species Aciculoconidium aculeatum. Next base: position 191,345 of record JAKTQU010000001.1, read on the forward strand.
TAGTCTCTATGGCAGATGGTTCCAACTTGGAAAGAAGTTGGAAAAGTCAAAATTGTTAATAAAATCCAATGACAGAGAGTCCAACATGGAGGTTTCTGTCGATTTTAAATCGACCAGTATACCAATATGTGGAACATTCTGTGTGGACAGTTCATTCTTGGGTGTTTCTGGGTAAACTGAATCCTGTGCAGATATCAAATCCAGAATCCGCATATCCTTGCGTTTTGAACTGAGCTCTGGTTTATATACCTCTTTGACCTTTGAATTCCCGTAATCATGCATCGAATGTCTTAATTCGTCATCCTCCAAAGCCTTTGCTTCCCTTAACTTAGTGAAAATCGCTTTCAAATTACAGGCAGTTTCACACCAAACCTTGCCCAAACCCCAGAATCGCCTCCAATACATCAACTCTTCCATTTGCTCTTGGGCCATACTTTTATATTTTGCTTGAATTTTCTCTAAATGAAACTTAGCAGATTTGCCTGTGTTATGGAATTCCGGATTTGGTTCAACATAATACTTTAAAAGCATTTTTGAAGGAAATGTGTTGAAATAAAGGCAGGTTGCAGCTGTAGTAAATACCTGAAATCCTGTAAAAGGTGCAATCACCATTCGGTTGATCGGTCTGAGTATTTGGGTGATCATTGATAGATCATCTAGTGTCAGTAACAACACTCTAGTTTGGTTCATCCACCATCCCTCTGGGAATCCCTCAGGTGAACAAAAGAAGTATTCTCTATTTAGGAATATACGACAAAGGAAAACTAAACCATGGAAATATGAAAAATCTGCAGCTGAACCGTCAGCTAGATGAGCCTCCAAGTTGAATTTTGTAAATCGGAGAGTCAATGGAAGCTTTTCAAGAAAGGTGTCTAGTTGCTGTGTGAAAATATAGTATGTGGAGTTTTCATTCCATGGGGGTAGCTTTTCTCGCTTCCTTCCTGTTTCTCCAACCCACTTTGCAATTTTTGTCCATGTGTCAAACAATACAATCAAGTATCCAAAACAGGAGGTAGAGTTTAACAATTCAGTACCCACGTTCCCAGGATTTTTATAAATAAGGTTTTTTGCCACTCCAAAAGTTATCGAGTTTTGTTTATGGTTCCCAAATATGTAATCTTTCTCGAGGCAAGGTAGCTTCACTCTAATATCATCAGAGCGTATGCACGAAGAACGGTTTCTTCCACTACCATTACACCTGTCCATCATGTAAACTGCCCAAATAGTTCTCCGTTTGCTTTCAATATAAACAAACTTGGAAGACTCATCTAAACTTGAAGTTTCTTCTTGATTTATCAACTCCTCTTCGTGGCCCAATCCTAGCACTAAGACCATTCTTGCGGCTACACCAACATATAAGTAACTTCTAGATGCATTCCCCTCGCCCCATTCATGACTGCAAAGGATTGAAAGTGCCTGAACTCTCTGGATTGTAGGACTATCAAAAACTTCCTTAAGGATATTTCGAGCATGCCAGCCAAAATAACACAGTGCATTTGAAGCATAATTGTTCTCCTTACAGTTATAGTATTCTTCTGGGGAGTCTTGATTGTCAAAATCGGGTACGAATGATTCGGGTGACTTTTCTTCGGAGAATTTACCATATATCTTTGGCAAAACGGGATGAAGCCTCGCGCACAACGCATGTATAGCTAATATTACAAGTGGATCTGGATACTTCAATGAAGTTCGATAGTTTGGTTCAAAGAATTTGTTTTCATAGTCGTCAAAATATGTTTTCGGATTAAACTCCGGGGACCGAAGAAAGGAGATAAATGAAGGCTTGTGTAAAATCGGGAAAATACCTTTGTACTGATTTTCAAAGTAAATCTCGGTGACTTCTAGAATGTGGTCTTTGTCTGGCAATATTACCGTGTGCTTCAGGGTACTTCCTGTGAATATTTTTTTATATTGCTGTGATCTTGTCTTTGATATCTTCGTGGTATCCAAACCATTTGGAGGAGTTATTATAACAGGCTCGTCTGGTTGTTTACCAATTGTCAATGTCCCCGACAAGGACTTCTTCTTAAGTTGGGACTTCTTAAGGGTATATGAGCATGGAATATTTAGTACAACACACCTATGGCACCTCGCATTCTTTAGATTCTGGTTGATGCACTTGAGTTTACTATCTCTACAAGAATTGCACGCCACACTCGCCCTAGACTTTTTCACAACCTCTTCGTTATCTGTATGCATGTAGACTGATGACTAGAAACTCGAAAATTTCGATCGAGCCAATTCGTTTGCATTACCATTGATTTTGACTCCACACTTTAAAAAATGCCCATTATGATTGATCACGTGAAATGCTTATAGAGCTCTTCTTTAACTTGGTGTATAAAGGTTCCAGTTTGAGAATCAATTAGTCCGTGCCAGAGCTCGCGATCATCTTGCTTGAAGATGGGGAAAAGGGCCGTTTCTTTCACTCCATTTTTACTGGAAAGACACAAGTATGCACTGTGTAGAGCAATCTGGTTGGACTTGAAGAGTTCACTGTTGATGTTGGCCTTGGGTTTCTCATTCAGGACATGCTTGAACATATGGAATTTGTCGTCGTTCAATAGTGGGATGTTGAATGCCTGTAGAACGTGGTCTCTGATTTGGTTTTTCCTTCCTGTTTCAAGTTCAAACACGATTGGATATATAACCTTTGACTTGAAGAGCCCTGGGTACCTATTCTGAAGACTCTTGCTTGGCCAGTATTTGCAGTCATGAAGGAGTTTAAATTTGGTGGATGCGGAGTATTTCACTGTTTTGCGTGAAGTGGTATGCGATGAGTGTTCGTCCTTTTCCAAGGCTTCCACATCGAAGGAGATCCTACCTCGAGAAAGTGTGCTATCTAGGAATGTAAGTCCTTTAAAATCGGTATCTGCCTGTTGGGGCTCGCTTGATCTCTCAATTACTTGATAGTTCTCGATTTGCTCCTCGAATGGGAGGTAATCTTTGAATGGAATCAACCCAACATACCTTCTGGTGATGCTGTAGTTCAGGTCTTCCAGTTGCAAGGCGAAGTTTAGTTTCTTTGTAAACTTGACATCTCGCGACACAATCATCCCACCAGTGACATACTTGTCCAACCTCTGGACCAATTGGAACTGTTTTGGGTTCAAGTTCTTGGGTGGGTTGGGCAAGCTTCTAAACAATTCAGATATTTGTGGAAGTAGAGACAGACTCGAAAACCCATTGCTTTGGATCCCGCTTGCTTTGTTCACCAAGGCGTACTTAAATGTGTATTTTGCAATCTCGATTTCTTTCATATTCATGTAGAAAATGCAAAAAATCGCTTTAAAAAATTATAAATTGTAAAAAAAGAGAGATTCAAGCACAACCTCTTTTACATTAGATAGACCAAAGATGAACGACGGACAAGAAACAAGTCGTCCTAGACCTAGAAATAGAAACAGGAAAGCATCCAAGCCAGCACAAACTGCAAATGGCGAAGCTGTGTCATCAAATGGCGCTCCCGATGGCGCTGCTCTGGGTGGGAAGAATGGTGGCAAAAGAAGTAAAACCAAGAAGAAAATCAACAAAGACTCCAAGCAAGATTCTCTGTCCAACCAGAAAACTTTGCAGGTGGGTAAGTTGATCAAGCAGTTCAAGCCGGTTACAGTTAATGGTATTCCTTCTGACAAGATTTGCATTTCTGTCAGAGATCAAATGGCGCTGGCCTCAGATAAGGAGGAAGCACCACCAAAGATAAATGGACGCCAAAAGGGTAAGTATTTACTGATATACTTGACCGAGTTTATCAAAAAACAACCTGACTCTCCAATCCATATTTCTTTTAGATTGAAGCCATCAGATCCAGACTTTCCCTTCGATTTAGACTTTTTAAAGGTTAGCTTGTTTATCCCTGCTAAGTTTCCTTATGATTACAAACAGCTTCCATCAGTTGTTGTTTTGAACGAGGAGATACCCAGAGGATTTGCTGTGAATGTTGAACAGGGATTTAAGAGAATTTGTAAAGTTGCATACACCGGAGCGGTGGACCAAGACATCGACTTGGGGTCAAAGAAATCGCTAGCTTCACTAATCGAGGCGTTAGATACGTATTTGGAATTGTTCTTAAAGCAAGAGAAGAAAAAGACAATGAAGATCACGATGTCTCTGAATAAAAGCTCGTCTAAGGAAAAATCGCCACCAAGACAAACTTCGGTTGCAAAATCTGTCACAAAGGAAATCGCCACTCCAATTAAGGTTAATGTTTCTGATGATCTCTTACAAAGAAGGAACTTGTTACTTGATAACATGATGAATAGATTTGGCAATAATGTTAAACTTTTTAAGAAAACCGGAACCGAGAATCGTTACAAGGTTTCATTTCCAGTGAAACCAGACCAGAAGGACATCCCTGAGCTATGGAGACTAAACAAGGCAGTCGAAATGATGATAGGAGTGCCAATAAATTATCCTGAAGCAGACCTTAGCTTCCTGTTCCCCAATAATTTTAATACCAACTTGATTTTGAAGTATAAAAAGAATCAGGAGAAACCAGACATAGGCTCAAGTAAGGATGAAATTCAGAAATCGCTCTTAGAAACCACCAAATACTACAAGGACATTGAGCGTACGATTTTGAACAACTTGCAAAAGGAGAAGCTGTTTGGAGATAACCAAGAACTAGTTGGAGTCTTGAATTGGGTTGCAAACAATGTGGGGCTGTTCTGTAAAAGTAATGCGAATTATCTTGAGTGGCAAAACAACATAGCGTTAATAAAAGCTTTGTGAGTAGTTACACCCCTACCTTGATATATATATATATATATATATATATACCTTTTGTATTATTAATCAAATATCTTAATTTACGATAAACCTCTTCACATTGCATGACTTTTTTTTTTGATTGCTAGAACAATTTACATAACCGAAAAGGTTATAGGCATATATAAGTAGGAAGAGCTTTTGCTGTTGGATAATAGCCGAATAATACCTGTAATGTCTACTGAATCCGTGACAATAGAGAAGAAAAAAACATTTCAATTTGCCAATGAGTGTGATTTGGAGATCCACTGTTCGCCATTTGGATTAAGTGGAATTTATATCAAAGTGAATGGGACGAATCTAATGGGAATAGGGTCTGCAATGGGCCAGATCAATGGGAACACCAAAGGCTTGATTCATTACAACGACGGAAATGATTTTATTGACCAGAAGTATAAGTTGTACGTTGTTTTGGACGACGAAGGAATGATCCGGATAGAGTTCACCAAGATATTCCAATCAGAAGAAGAAGATAAGGCAGAACTAAAGGGAGGGATTACGACTACGAAATCGCCTACAAAAGAAGATGCTGAGAGTTTGAAGAAGCAAATGTACCAGGAATCAGATGACTTACCGTCCTTGATTTTCAGAGGGAAATGTCCTGAGGGCAGACCTCAATTCATAGAGCCATTCATTGGCGTGTTCTCCTTTGAGAGCGAGGACTAATGACAATTATGCATTGAGTATTTATTGGAGGAGAGCATGTACTATAGTGAGGAAGTGTGTAACAATAAGCAAAAGCCAGTTGAAAGTACGTTGTGGGTTGATGTCTTGAAGATCGTCGAGATGTGCTGACTTGTAGTAGTCGAGATGACTTGTGAATATAGGGGAAGACAGCTTTTAGTAATTACAATCAAACACAAATGATATGAAATATAAATGATAGATGGAGCTAATAGTTAGTCAACCCGAAAAGATCAGAAATGTAGTATGTATAACACAACAATATAGTTTGGCCCAAATGATCAATCGAAGTGTAAAGTCTAAACAGAGAAATATTAGAAGTAGTGTATATTCACCGAATACACCGAGTACTCCACATGGGCTTGGTTGTTCCGTGGAATTTGAATACTTGAATTTCACACTCTCCCCTCATAATCTTCGCTCGGTCTAAGAGCCAAAAAAAAGGGCCCGCCCCACGACTGATTACGCACTCATTGGACCGGTCACGTCTAACCTCGGCCCAGGTTTATCAAAAGACATGCCGTCGAAAGAGCTGAATATTGTGGTCCTACTTGAAGGGTGCATAGAAAATCAGCACATCCGAATGATTCATATGCTATTCCGACCAAATAATCTCTCAAAACCTCTCTTGTACTGCCGATTTCTAACCGTCTACACCTTTACTTGTCTCTTGTTACCCCGTTTTTTTGGCCTGTGATTTCGGCCCAGATTATGAAAAAGTAACTGAATTTGGTAGATTTTGTGGGTGAAGCTGAAAATCGAAAAAAACGGTATAAATACCCCATATTCCATCAATTGTTTTTTTTTATATATATTATCATTTACATAGCAAAACTTCTAGAAACATGGAAAGATTAAACCAATTATCCGGCCAATTAAACGGTAACTCCAAGCAAGCCTTGCAACAAAAGAACCCTGACGATGTTGTCGTTGTCGCTGCATACAGAACCGCCTTGACCAAGGGTGGTAAGGGTGGTTTCAGAGATGTTGGATCCGACTACATCTTGACCAAGTTTTTGCAAAAGTTTATTGAAAAGACCAAGGTTGATGTCAACTTGGTTGAAGATGTCGCCATTGGTAACGTCTTGAACACCGCAGCTGGTGCCTCGGAGCACAGAGGTGCTTGTTTGGCTTCTGGTTTGCCAAACACTGCTGCCTTTGTTGCTATTAACAGACAATGTTCCTCTGGTTTGATGGCCATTTCCGATATTGCCAACAAGATCAAGTGTGGTGAAATCGACTGTGGTATCGCTGGTGGTGTCGAATCCATGTCCAAAAACTATGGTCCTCAATCCGCTCCAAAGGTTGACCCTCATTTGGCTGAAGACGCTGAAATGATCAAGTGTTTGATTCCAATGGGTATCACCAACGAAAACGTTGCCAAAAAATACAGCATTCCAAGAACCAAGCAAGACGCCTTTGCTGCTGATTCCTACAACAAGGCTGAAAAGGCTGTCTCCACTGGTAAGTTTAAGGATGAAATCTTGCCAATCGAATCCTTCCTTGCTGAAGAAGACGAAGACGATGACGATAACGTCACCTACAAGAAGATCATTGTTGACACTGATGAAGGTCCAAGAAAGGGTGTTTCTGCTGAATCATTGTCCAAGTTGAAACCAGCCTTCTCTAAAGACGGTGTTACCCACGCTGGTAACGCTTCCCAAATTTCTGACGGTGCCGCCGCTGTCTTGTTGATGAGAAGATCTTTGGCTGAGGCCAAGGGCTACAAGATTGAAGCCAAGTTTGCGCTCTGTGTTTCTGTTGGTGTCCCACCTGAAATTATGGGTGTTGGTCCAGCTGTTGCCATCCCAAGAGTTTTGCAAAAGGCCGGCTTGACCGTGAGTGATGTGGACATCTTTGAAGTTAACGAAGCCTTTGCTGCTCAATGTTTATACTCTGCTGAAACTTGTAAGATTCCAGCTGAAAAGTTGAACCCTAACGGTGGTGCCATTGCTCTTGGTCACCCATTGGGTGCTACTGGTGCTAGACAATATGCCACCATCTTGAGATTGTTGAAGAAGGGTGAAATTGGTGTCACTTCCATGTGTATTGGTACTGGTATGGGTGCTGCCTCTGTCTTGATCAAGGAATAAATCAACTCCTTTATCTTTCATTGTTGACCAATGATTTGACTTTACGAAATATCAATGCTTACTATTTATTTCTATGTATAAAATTGAAATATGAATCTAGAATCTGTAAAAACACATTGTTGTCCCCGGCCCCTCTTCATTTCAATAAATTTATATATAAGAGTTTTTTTTTATAAAAAGACTATATAGTATATAGTACATCCTATTTATCGTAATTGTTATCAAAAGAAGTATCATTTGAAATATACATTAGATGCTTTCCTCCCCTCGTTAACTACAGTCGTGACGCTGGATTGTCCTTCTGTTTGGTTATTTGATTGATGTGCTCCATGAGGGAAATAAACCACATTGATTGGGGGCAAGTAGTACACACTTGATATAGGGAAATACTTGTACTTCTTGCCTGTGTTTATTTCTACTCCAACTTTACTCTTTAGATTCGAGTGGTTATGAGTTGGAGTGCTCTTCTCTTCTTCTTCATCTGAAGCCTCACTTTCGTCAATTTCTTCGTCCTTGTCGTTCTCAAACAGAACCGCGGACTCTGAATTGTGCTTATCATTAGAGAAGCCTTGCAGCTTCGCTTGATTGATTGGATTAACAATCTCTAGATCATCCTCAGGCTCATTATCGGTAGCTAAGTCTTTGCCAGCCATCTTGAAGCTTGCTCTTGAGTCCGACTGCCGACCCTTGATAAGAATGTCATTTCTTTCTGAGTAGAAATTTGGGTTTCTTCCTCTAACAATTATGGGTTCACTCACTAGCTCAAAAAGAGTGATTTCATTTTTATTAGTTATTTCACCCGTACTCGGAATACCATCTGCAAACTCCTCTTTGACGTCTTGTGGGTCTTGGTTACTTGGGAATTCATCTCCAACATAGTCGTCGTAGTACAAATCAGCAACCACAGCACTCAATTTTATGCGCAAATGGTAATAATTTTGAAATGTCAAGTTCCCATTATTGGGGGTGGCACTTTTGAATTGCAACTTTTTAATAACAAGAAACTTGTCAATCAGGCCATTCTCCATTACTGTGTCACTGTTTATAATGATCACCTGGTGCCTATCAGTCATGTACTGAGGCAGAAATGAGTCATCAGACTTTGACGACAGAGAATGACTTGGTTCCTTTTCCTTCGTAAATTCTTTGATAACCACAGGAACATTTCTATTACTTGACACGTTGGTGCTTGCCAAAACTTCAACCTTGAAGTATTTGATAACTCTGCTAACAGGATACCCGTAATCGTCACTCATCAATTTCAACACCTTACTTGAATTCTTGAGTCCACTAATGTTGAATCCTAAGGATATCTGAATATAGTTTCTTCTGTAACACGAAATGACCTTTGGGTCCATTTTCTTCCCTTTCAAGGCATGAACTATATCCGCAGCCCCAATACAATTAGCCTCGGTATTCTCCTGTGACTTCCCCCATTCTATCTTGCAAAAGTTCCCATTGTCAATGTCATTCGTCAAGAAACGGCCGTTTAAGAAGCCGGTGAAATCAACAGAGACCTCGATGCCATCTTTATCCACCACCTTAAAATCATTTTTCACTTCAGGTGCCTTCTTAAAATCCAATAGCCTCTTTAACTTACTAGGTTTGTAGTCTATTTCCAAGTCCAATTGTGAGTCTTTTACACGACGTGTCTTTCTCTTCTTTTCCTTATGGGCTGCCAAGTCTAGAGATTTATGGGTATTCAGTTGCCCAGAGCCTGTGTCAGCAGATCCTGAATCCAATGGCATGGGAGAGGTGGGTCTAGTTTGTAACATATCGAGTTGACTAGGATTCCAGCTCAACTCATTGTTCGGAGAGCGGGAATAGGCTTGGTACTGGGCTAGGAAGTTGCTTGAAGAGTTAGAGTAGTGTAATTGCGGCTGTGGATGTGTCTGCGAGAACATCAACTGATGGTGTTGTCCATGTAAACCACCTTGCTGTGCAGCCAACTGGCGAAGGAAAGGCTGAGCCATCTGATTCGAAGTACCTCCAAGTAAACTAGCTATAGAGGACGGTTGCTGAGATATCACTGGAGCTTGCAGAAACGAAGACAGAGGCTGCTGCGCAGGAAATGGACCAGCACCACTCTGGGGAAACAGTTGGTGTATATACTGTAAGTACGGATGGGCGTATCCATGATGTGTAGATTCATATGGGAGAAATGATGCAAAATGACTGGTGTGCTGGTCCTGGTGGATCGGAGACTGGCTTATAAAGTTGAAATTGTTAAGCGAGTTGCTACCAGAGTTACTTAAGCTGTGTGGAACCGATAGTTTTGGGTTTGAAATGGCACTGCTCAGAGCTGTTGCCGAGGAATTGTTTGTGGTATTGGAGTTTGCGGAATTGGAGTTTGCGGTATTGGAGTTTGCGGTATTAGTGCTTGTGGTACCGGGGCCATCTTCTGGGCTGTTGGAACTACCTGGGCTCGCGTTGACGTTTCTGGACTCATCTTGTAAGCGGGCTGTTGGCGATACATAATCATCTTGCTTGCGAGGCAACTGATGAAGAATATCAGGCAAGAAAAGTGATGCTAGGTCATCCAATCTATCTTTTTCACTCATTTTCAATAGTTTTAATTCAAGCAAGTAGTTTCCGGTTCCTTTTCCTGTAGCTATTTGGCCTTACTAAGTGGATCAGTCTCTGTCTTTTTACACTATTCACTCAAGATCAGTCTTTGTCTTAGCTAACACAACTTATCGGTAGATCTTAGTTTGGGGAAGACGTTGAGGTTACATTTTTCCCCAATGTTACATATATTTCACGTGACCAAAAAAACAAAACAGTCATTAGAATCTACTAGACACGACACCATAGTGGTTTTGGAGCAATGTTCCTACACTCTATAATGTGGACTTTATCCAGTATATATTATTTTTTTTATTTTTTTCGTATTTGTCAAATGAAACGTTAGAATCCATAATGCCGTATGTGATGAAAAGGGGCCTGGTGATTTTATTGATCGCATATAAGTGTAAAAACCGGCGGAGCAAATGACAAAGACAAGCAAAAAAAAAATCGCTTATAAAAAGGGGTAAGCGTAAGCAGAAGGATTAAACTAATTTTCTATTCAGTTTACTGTCAAAATATGTATCTGTCAGTATAATTCGTCGTAAACATGCAAAATAAAAATTGAGACTTGTGCTTGTTCATCTGTAGAAACGCTTAAAAAAAAAATTCTGGTTATGGAACACCACCCCAGAGATATATTTAGTAATATCGTGGCCCGGTGTCCACACACGGCCAATGCAATTCACACAAGTATGACATCAGCAAAGTGCTGGTATAGAAAGAAAGTAAAGCCTTCCATCATGTCAGAATGTATGCCAGAGATGCTTTTTAATTCGACAACAAAAACGCTGCCTCACACATGGACAATATATATCAGACAAGAAAAAAAAAGGCATCTCATCTCTTCTCATCTCCTCTTTAAATTTCATATATTTTAGCATATATTTTTTTCACATAGGCTGTTCTTAAGATCAAGGTACTGAACGGTATGATCAAGATATGATAACATAAACACAAAGAAAAAAAATAACAGAAAGGTTATTTATAGTACCCAGAAAGCTACCTTAAAAATATCCAAGTATCTCTAATGTAGCTAATTTACTACCATCCATTTTATTTTATCCCTTTCTGAGTTTCCTGCCTTTTTTTTTTCTTCTTTGATTTCCATTATATATATACACATACTGTGTTCTTTTATAGATTTAAAACAAAGCGTGTACACTAATTTTTTTTCCCCTAACAAAGGAGATTTTTCTTAAATAATTTGTTATTTTAAATTGAGGTGAATCACGATTAGTTTGTTCTAGAGAGAGAGAAGTAAGCAAACAGGCAATGTCACAAGATATTTATGGTCGCACAGTCCATAAGGTGTTCAACCAAGAATTTATAATCGACAAGAGATTCAAGATTGTGAAAGAATTGGGTCATGGTGCCTACGGGATAGTTTGTTCTGCCAAATACGATGATGGGAATGCCTCTTCTCAGAATGACAGTGGCTCTTCTACCCAAGCTGGGTCCAATTCTTCTTCCTCTGATGGCTCCTATGTGGCCATCAAGAAGATCACAAACATCTTTAGTAAGAAGATACTATGCAAGAGATCTCTTAGAGAATTGAAACTTTTGCAGTTCTTCAGGGGCCACAAGAATATTACTTGTCTCTACGATTTAGACATCATCCCTAAGCCAATTTCCGGCGAATTCAATGAAGTGTACTTATACGAAGAGTTGATGGAATGTGACATGCACCAGATCATCAGATCGGGGCAACCCTTGACCGATTCACACTACCAGTCGTTCATATACCAAGTCTTGTGTGGCTTAAAGTATATTCATTCAGCAGACGTATTGCACCGTGACTTGAAGCCTGGAAACTTGCTTGTCAATGCTGACTGTGAGTTGAAGATCTGTGATTTTGGATTGGCAAGAGGGTTCCTGGAGAACACTGAGCAGAATGCCGGCTTCATGACTGAGTATGTCGCCACCAGATGGTACAGAGCACCAGAGATCATGCTCAGTTTCACTAATTACACCAAAGCCATCGACGTATGGTCTGTTGGTTGCATTTTGGCAGAATTGCTCGGTGGCAAGCCATTATTTAGAGGGAAGGATTACGTTGATCAATTGAATCAAATCCTATTGATCTTGGGTACTCCGAAGGAATCAACGTTGACTAAGATTGGTTCCGTAAGGGCTCAAAACTACGTGAGGTCATTACCATTTATGAAGAAGGTACCATACCAAGAGCTTTTCCCACAAGCTAACCCATTAGCTCTTGACTTGTTGGAGAAAATGCTCACCCTTGACCCATATGAACGTATTACTGTGGAAGAAGCACTCACTCATCCTTATTTGGCTATTTGGCATGATCCTCAAGACGAACCTGAAAGTCCATTAAAGTTTGATTTCAAATCTTTTGAAACAGTTGATGACATGGAATCTATGAAAAGACTTATTATTGAGGAAGTGCAGAATTTCAGAGAATTTGTTAGAAAGCCTATCCAGGAACAACAACAGATTCAACTCCAGTTACAAATTCAACAACAGCGCCGCCAAATGGACGAAGAAGTCTATGCTCAACAACAACATTTGCAGCAGCAGCAACAGCAGCAAATACTACTACAACAACAACAATTACAGCAGCAGCAGCAGCAGCAACAGCAGCAACAGCAACAACAACAGCAGCAACACCTTCAACAACAACAATTACAACAACAATTACAACGAGAATCACATCAAGGTCTACCTCCACATGGCCAAATCACACAAACATTTTCCCAGGATCTAAATAAGCAGCAGGCTCCTAATTTCGAATTATTGAACCAACAGCATCAACACAGCACATTAAGTCCAGGAATCAATGGTGTGAACACAAACTCAGAAGCGGTAGAAAACCAATACTATCAATCCATCCCCAAGCCACAGGAAATAGAAGAGTTTACATTTGATCAGCCTTCACACCAAGAACAGCACATCCAACAGGGTCACCACCAACCAAATGACTATCAAAACTTTCAAGGAGATTCATCTGACTTGTTAAGATTAGAAGAAGAGTTAGGGTTTGGCCTAGATGGAAATGGGTTGTTTAACACAAATTATTAAACTAGATAGTTCATTGACGCCCCAAAATTGATGTGTTTCTGAATATGTAAAAGCCTGAAGTGCTTTGGAAAACTAAAACATTTCAGTTCTATATACTTACATTTAGCTAGATATATATGTACATTATTTTATTTATCGTTAGATCTTACTGTTTTGAATTGTATACCTGAAAATATCACCATTCTTTCCGAAGCACCAGATGTTGTGTTCATCAACATGCACTCCATCTATTTTGCAATCATGGATTAAATTAGACAAGTCAATGCTCAACAAAGGAATTTCAAACGAAGGAACCTCCATATCAGGTATTATTGGATGGAAAATAGTTGCATATTTGTCATGATTGGAGTTCTTTTTACACCCTCTAGTCTTATAGTGCTTTTTGAATCTCATCGTGTAAATGGAATTGTACAAGTTTACAACTATCCCAATATCATTTGCAGGTTCTTCTTGCGATACATTGCTCAAAATGCTGTTTAAACTTACACCACCAACAGGAGGTGCTAGTAAACTTGTAGATTTCCCTAGAAACAAATCTTCCTTGTTGATGGATCTGGATCTTGAGTGAAGGCTCATCAAATTGCCTGTAGCAGTGCTACCACTCGTGTCTACTTTCCTATTTGGAGCTGGGCTTGTACTGTGGTTTTTATGCAGCAGTCTTGTTCTTTTTAAAGCCTTTTCATCATGGTGCTTTGAATCATGATGCAGGTGGGAATGTTCTCTTTTGATTTTTGACATTGAGTTTTGATCAAACTCCCACAAGATGATCTTTCCATCAAACCCATGACTCATAAGATTGTACGGCGTTTCGTTCCCCGTGCCTGCAATAAACTGAATCCCATGAACTGTATTCGTGTGTCCCTTGAACCTGCCAATAATGGTTATGTCTTTCACAATAGGTGGGAAATCTTTTTCAGGAATCCCACTAGACGTCAGGTCCTGGAAAACTGGTGGCATTTGCGATAAGAAAATGCTATTTACTGTTGTTGACGTCAAACTATTTAAAGTTCCACTTCTTGATCTTCTTGTAATGCTTGTATTGCTTTGTGAGTGCAGTTTATTTGAAAACGCACCCCTGTGGATAAATCCGTTCATATCGAAATACGTTATCTTGAACATTTCAATAAGATCTCCCTTCCCCACAATACACAAGAATTTGTAGTCGGGAGAAAACTTCACGTCTCTTATCCCGTCATTAAAATAGTTGGAAACTATATCAGTCACAATCTGAGTTTCTTCCGTTTCGCTTTTGACAGAGAATGCCAAATCCAACATTCTCAAGAACCCATCTTCAGATGCTATTGCTAATAGGGTAGGGTTGTTTGAAACTTTGTTCCCAATGGGAATGGTGGAGGTTATAGCTGTGATTGCCTTGTGGCTAAGTTTAAAGTGAGTTATCAAGTAACTAGGGTAAGTCAGGTTTATTGGCTCTTGTTGAACTAGCTGGTTTGAAGCCTCCTCGTGCAATGGCCCCAAGAAGGCGCGTTTGAAGTAGGTTACACAGGAATCTTGGTGAACAACAGACTTGAGATATTTCACTTTAGGGGTTTTTTTCAAATCAGAGAATGCATTGACAATTGCAACTTCACCATTAGAAAACCCACATACAATTAGGTAATCATACGAAGGATGGGCAATAATATCTAATGCGGTCACTGCAATTTTATTATGAGAATTGATGTTATCAACCAATTCCATTCCAAAGTCATCTATTATGTGGTAGGTTAAATCTGCCAAATTAATGACGATTATTTCACTGGTGTTGAGACCAACAACAACGATGGGTTCATGGGATTTTGAAGTAAATGATTTGAGGCTGGTGGCAACAGATCCACGGCGAAACTTGAGCCTTAAAATGGGCTCTTCAACAGCTCTTCTGGTTGCGTTACTGATGTTTGCCGAGAGTAGAGAAGAGTTTGAGCTGGCTGTGATGGAATTGGAAGAAGAACCGCTTCCATTTTGTAGATTTTCAGTGCCCCAATCAAAACTTCCATCGTCTTTTCGACACTCTCTAGTATTCTTGTATTCATTTTTAGGATCTATAGCGAAGATATTCAAAACATTCACATGTGTTGATATGAGTAACTTGCAAGTCGATGGCGAAGAGATCTCATTGAAATATATATCCAGAATACTTAAAACACTATCAATTAGCAGGGTGCTTTCATGAAGGTCGGTGAGTGTGGGGTACGTTTCCGGGGTCGAATTAGTCAACTTTAGAAGCTTGGTGAAATTGCCACTGAGTCTATTAAACGTTGAATTTTTTTCAACATGCTGTTCTGGAAGATCTGTATTTGAGTTTAGATCAATTATATTGCTTAGGCAGCCAGGATTTAATTCCACCATTTTGAAAGGGTCATGGATTAATGGATTTACGTTGGCTCCTATATGTAAGTTTCCTTCCAGCTCTTTGTCCTTGTTACTGACGATCTGCTTGAAGAGGTTTGTAACGTGGTAGGGCAATGAAACGTACGTTGTAGATTCGTTTGTTGATATGGGAGGTCTGGCTATGTTCAAGTATGTTCTATCTAGCTTAGCATTCAGACCAATTTCGTTCGTGAACCAAGTGAGCTCATCTTCTCCATTTTGAAACCGCTTTGTATCTATTTTATAATGGATGTTGCGAGATAAGGTAGAAAACCCAGGACATACTGAGTTCAAAAATGGTACGACTGTTGGGGTTTGTTCTGTCGTCATTATTACCATTCAGCGGAATTGTGATTTGTGTGTGGTTGAAATTTTCAGTAACGCCTTATTTGGAATGATCAGATAATTATAACCAGTCTTCTAATATCGACCAGGGAGTGGTTTCTGGCGACGTATTGATACTTGTTCTAGTCTGTAAAGGGTCGCCCTCCTTTTGAATGGGGTCTTGTGAAGTAGACCTGCCCTTCTGCCTATAATTTTCCAAAAAAAAAAAAACCTACAAGCAACTGGACCTTGTACTTTTTCTTCTTCACGTTATTGGATCTAGTGTGAAAGTCTACCAGTGGTGTAACCCTCAATAGTTCTTGTGCTTGTTCTGTAATAACAAATCCTGTCAACCGTTCTCCGCTCTTATCTGTTTCCTTTTCAACAACAAAATTCTTCCCAATTTAGAAGTGTCAATTTTTGTGTGCAGATAGAATAGGGGAGCGCAGCGAGAGCAGATTATAGAGAGTATGCTTAGACTTTTACATATGAGTCAGTCGAGAGGAGAGCCAGTCGAGGAGAATTATGATTTGATTGTGAGAGGGCAGCGAGGAAAATAGCTTTCTCTGTTTGACATTGTGACTCTCACAAGATGAACATTCTCTCTTCTGTGGGAAACCACTAGATTGTTCTCAGTACATTTGCAGCCAAGCCAACATGAAGTTCCGGGACTACAGAACAGAACTTAACAGCAAAACAAACGAATTCTATTTATGGGGTATCCGGGAATTCATCTCGTCTTTTATTTTAAATCTCTAGATACCTGCGGTATCTCCCGTTGTCATAGAAACTCCCAAGTCTTAGATAAGCATGTTTCTTGGGCTTTTTAGCCCGAGCCCGCCGTAAAAATTATGCTTTTGAACAGTTTTTAGATATTCGCCACTTCCAATTTTTTTTTTACATCTGGCCATGCATTCTCCATTTCCATTCCAATTTATGTATACGTATGTGAATTCGTCGTGGGTGGAGAAATCATAGAGGGGTAAAAGTCTAGAGCACTACAATGGAATTCTCCTCGGGAAAATCCCTGTTTGGAAGCTGAAATTTACGTACAAACAACATTGCCGTATAAAACAAATTACACTTTTCCACCTCTCACAGCCTCTACTGCTTAACCTGGTTCTCTTTAATATCTATTGGGAAGGTCATCAACTTTAACGAACATGTCACGTGACACATTTTGTGGCGGACCACTAAAACTGCAGGATCAGATTTTAATGAGATTAATATTCCTTTCTTCCCCAATTCCACCCTATCCAATGTATCGCTTGCAAATAGTGATTTCCTAAGACGTACAAATAGGATTAGAGCACTCGATAAGAATACTCTTCATTATGTTACAACACGCTTCCGTGCTTTATTGAAGATATTGGATGTGGTACTGGCCAGATGCTCTTTCAGGGCCATTTGATTTCAAATCCAATTTAAACAATACATGACTTTAATGAAAGCTTGCGTCTGCTACTTTCCTAAAGGATATGCATCTAGGAACTGGTACTAAACTCTCGATTTTAGGTACATGTGTCAGCGGTTCGGGCGTTCTCCATCTGTTCAATATGTTGAAACCCCATCGACACGCAGTTAGCATCATAAACAGACCTCTTCTCAAGACTTACTGACCAACCATATAGCACCCAAGCCTTCAACAAGATGACATCAATCCAAATCACATCCCATCTTGGTCACAGCACTAGCTTCTTGCAACTCACTTATCTATACACGTGACACATCACATGATAAATCTGTTTTGCGAAAATTCCTTCCAACAGTTTCCATTCGTTGCTCACTTTTTATCCCAAACACTCACCCCCTATTTTTGCCTCCCAATAGCGATCGAACAGCAGGGTCTACAGGGATACCCAATCAATCTAAAACAGGCCAGACCAGATATATTTCCCAAGTGTCCGCTACCCCCTGTTCAATTTTCGTAACGATTCTAAGCTCCAACGTGTCCCAAAATACCTTTGATTTTGTTGTGGGCCTATTTGTTGTTGTGTCCCTAGGTCAGTTTTTTAATTCCTATTGGTCAGCTTTGGGAAATTCTGCGTGAAAGATTTTTACTTCAATACTTAAAAAAGTGGCAGAAAAAAATTGTTGTTTTGATTTAGAAAATCCACACCGCAGTAGTTAAGTAAGAAAATTTTCAACACAATCACCGACACCATTACTATCACTGGGGAATCGCATTTTGAAAGCAAAAGACCTTATATACGGTCTATAATAAGTTTTAAAGGTCGCGTCGTCTATACGGTTTTTTGAATAGTTGTTCCCTTTTTAACCGTTCCCTTTTTGAAAGGTGGAGACCGTAACTCAAATACTGTCTCCTATCGATTCGACCCCATCGCAACTACCCTAGCATACAGCTTGTGTTACAGGTATGGCCGTTCTACCAGCAAAAAACACCAGCAATGCTAAATCACACACTTCCGGTGCTAGGTTCCGTCAAAGGAAAATCTCAGTCAAGCAACCTTTAACTATCTATTTACAAAAGGACCTTCCTACTTTAGATAGTTCCAATGATCTTGAACCTAGTCAAGTTCACCATCTCAATTCCACCGGTGCCCAACAGCCTCGAGATTTACACGCCATTGAAACTGGTGTTGACAAGAATGAAGAAGATGAAGTGCATTTGCAACAGGTTATCAACGCTGCACAGAAAGCCTTGTTAGGCTCTAAAGAAGAGTCAAAAGATGGTAAAAACAAAGATGCATCAAGTGGTTCGAATTCAGCAATATATATCCCAACACCCGACGCTTCGAAACTTTGGCCAGATGCTAAGAAGTACTATAGTGACCAGATTTTCAAAGAACCAGATTCGTATATTAAATTCAGTGCAACAGTTGAAGATTGTGCTGGAGTGGAGTTCAATATGGATGAAATTGATGAAGTTTTTCTAGAAGAATTGAACAAGAAACTTACTAGTAAGAAGGTGAGCACATGCAGTGATACAGAATTCGAAATTGTTTGTGAAAAGCTAGAAAAAACAATCGAAGAGAAACAACCTTTCCTATCCATGGACCCATCAAATATCTTGAGTTACCAGGAATTGCATGCCTACATAATAGAGGACCTCAAGAGTACTGATATCTCAAATCCTTACACACAACAGAACATGAGTCTAAAATACATATCTACTACCTCATTAAAAGAAAAGCTTTCAAAAGAGTTGAGCTACAATAGGTTTGAGACTTTGTTCGATAAAGATCTGACTCCGAAATCATCAAGATCAGTTACAGAGTTGTTTGACTTGTATGGTGAGCTGATTTATGAGCATTGGAAGAAGAGGAAGATTGCTAGGAAAGGAAAGGCAATTCATCCTGTATTGAAGTTTGAGGATCCAAGCGCGAATGAGAAAGATAATGACAGTGACCCATATGTATGTTTCCGGCGTCGTGAATTCCGCCAGGCTCGTAAGACGAGAAGAGCCGACACTTTAGGTGTAGAGCGAATCAGATTGCTACAGAAATCCATGCATAGAGCCCGTGAATTAATATTGTCCGTTAGTCAAAGAGAATTATTGAAGTTGGAACAGTTAGAGCTTGAGAGAGATATTTTTAAGTCTCGTGTTGAAGGAAAGAGTTTGAAAAGAAGACTCAATGTCAAAGGTGACGATTACTTGTTCTACCCTCACAAGAAGAGGAGGATTGTTATCAAGGCTAAGGAAGAAGACGATGAAATTGACAGGGAAAACAAAAGAAGACTTGAGAAAAAGAGGGCCGAGTCACAACTTTCGGCTTCTAGTAGTAAAGACAAATCAACTCAACCCTCAAGTCTGCTGCAGAGCGAGGCTACTTCTTCAAATCAACCTTATGTCAAATTGCCTCCTTCTAAGATTCCAGACATGGACTTGGTTACTGTCTCATTAGTTTTGAAAGAAAAGAATGAAACCATCAAACGTGCAGTTTTTGAAAAGTTGCGTAAAAGAAAGGAACTTGATAAGGGTTTTGTAAACTTCACAGACGATCCATATCAACCTTTCTTTAATATCACAACCAATAATAACTGTAAGGAGTTGAGCCACATTCCATATTCATCTATTGCTGCTGCCAATTACCATCAAATCAACACCACTAATATTCTTGATGAATCCTTGATGAAGCTTATGGAAGATGATAAAAAACCACTTCCAGGAGTAAAAACATTTAGAGGTACCAATGGTGAGTTAATCCCTTCTAAAGCATTTCCTCATTTGCTGACCCTTCTCCAGGATAAGATCAATAACAATAAGTACAATTCTGTCAGCTATATTGCCCAGCTCCTATCAAATATGGAAACGCATAACTTTAATGCTTATAATAATGGACATGGGAACCAGCAAGTTGATCAGGAGGAGGATGATGGTAAAATTTCGGATCCAGTTTTCAGATTGAGAAAGAGAGCTGGTAGAGCAAATCGTACTTTTATTGATAGAAGGGGATTAATAACGAGACCAACCAATGAAATCAATGAATTTTTGAGGGAAGAATCATCGGACATGGAAGATGAAACCACTAACCTTTCATCCGGTTACCCTACTACAAACTCTGATTTCCCCTCTGTTTATTCAAAATACGCAGCTGTTAGCAGACTTGACTCAAGGTGGAGATTTGATAATGACTTGTCTGAAAGTCAAAAAGGAGATCTTGATCCATTTGGCTTGGATCCTTCCAGGCTAAATTGCATAAGTGACGAGACACAGTCAATCAGATTCGGCTCTATGTTATTATCCAAATCATACGGTTTATTGCGTGAATCAGTTCATCAAAAACAACAGATGTTTATTCAACAAGCCAAGGTGAGAGCCATACAACAACAGCAGTTGGCAAATAGACAACAACAGACCAGTACAAGTAGCAATCCGAAAATCCCGACGGCAAAGCCAGGCCAAGGTTCATTACGTCCACTCAATAAGGGGAACTCTCCTACCAACAAGGCGCCTCAGATGAACCTGTCAAGAAATGGCTTGTCGAATAAGATGGATTCGCCTGGCCAAAATTCTGCCTCCAGATCTATGAATGGCTCCAACGGGCCAACGACAACCCCACAAATTGCATCCGTCAAAGGTGATAGAATACAGCAAAACTCACATCGTTCACCTCATATTGCGCAGAACACATCGGAAAGTTCTTCAGCATTGTACAATAGCCCTAACAATCCAAGACGTGTCCCCAATGGAAACATGAAGGACATAGCAGGTGGCTCAAAGTGAGTACCATTGATGCTCTAGACGAGTATCTGTTTGGTGTTTAAACTTTTGGATATGGACATTAAGTTTACGAATTTTTCTTCTTCTAGTTGTATTATAGTTTTATACTCTTTTTAATTTAATAGTCACATAACGATATCGAGATGTAATGAACCAAGTTGTATATTTTGAAGATCCCATGATAAGGAGATGTTTGCTACTACTCACTAGAGAATTGCTGCAAAATCTCGGACTACAGTAAATATTTTTTATATTTTAAAATGTCTTTATCTTTATGATGTCTATAAATAATGTACAAGGGAGAGAGTCTCCATTAAGGTCTAAACTTAGAACAAACCTTCAATTTCACCATCTTCGTCAACTTCAACATTCATGAAACCAGCATGAGTAGGTAAACCTGGGATGGTCATGATTTCAGCAGCCAAGGCATACAAGTAACCAGCACCAGCAGAGCATCTGACTTCCCTGATTGGAACGGTGAATCCAGTTGGGACACCCTTCAAGGAAGGATCATGGGACAACGAGTATTGTGTTTTAGCAATACAGATTGGCAATTTGTCGTATCCCTGTTGGGTATAGGTTTCAATCTGTTTCTTAGCCAAAGGAGACAATTCAACAGCAGAAGCACCGTACATCTTGGATGCAATGGTTAACAACTTGTTTTCAACAGTGTCTTCGGTATCATAAAGGAAGTTTTGAGGAGTGGATGGATCAGACAACTTGACAGCCTCAACAACAGCCTTGGCGAGTTCCGTGGCACCAGCACCACCTTGAGCCCAGTGGTTGGATGGAACAGCAAAGTCCGCACCAGCCTTGAGGGCTTCCTGCTGGATCAAGGCGATTTCAGCAGCAGAGTCGGTTTCAAACTGGTTAATGGCAACAACAACAGGAACATTGTACTGCTTGATGTTGGCAATCTGCTTGGCCAAGTTGGCACACCCTTGCTTCAAGTAGTCAAGGTTTTCGGTCACGTATTCTTCGGGCAAAGCTTGTCCTGGCTTGACATCGGTGGCACCACCGTGCAACTTCAAAGCTCTTGAAGTGGCAACCAAAACAACCGTGTTTGGCTTGAAACCAGAAGTTCTACACTTAATGTTGAAGAAACGCTCACCACCCATGGTGAAATCGAAACCAGCTTCCGTGACAACAAACCCCTTCTGGCCGTTGTTGATAGGGTTGGAAGGAGAGGTCAACTTCAAGGCCAAACGGTCAGCAACAACAGAAGAAGCACCGATGGAGATGTTGGCAAAAGGCCCGGCGTGCACAAAGACAGGAGTACCTTCCAAGGTTTGCATCAAGTTAGGCTTGATTGCGTCCTTCAACAAGGCGGTGATAGCACCGGCACATCCAACGTCTTCTGCAGTGATGGCAACACCAGTTTCTCTTTGGGTACCAACAACAACTCTACCAACTCTTTCTCTCAAGTCCTTCAAGGAAGAAGACAAGGCCAAAATGGCCATCAACTCAGAGGCAACGGTGATATCCATACCAGACTTACGTGGAGGAAACTTGGAGGCCTCGTTCTTACCCTGGCCAATGGTGATTTCACGCACAAATCTATCGTTACAGTCCACAACTCTCTTGATGGTGATGGTTTCTGGGTCAATGTCCAACTTGGCAAACTGGATAATTTCCTGCTCAGTCAATTCGTCAGGGTTGGTCTTGGTGATGCCCAAGTTTTGCAATCTCTTGAGCATGGAGCTGGTGAAAGTTCTCTTTCCCTTCTTGACAGGCACCAAACGCTTGAAGAACCCGGAAACGGACTTGGAGGTGGCTTCGTGGAACATTCTGGTGTCCACGGCAGCACACAACAAGTTCTGGGCAGCGGAAATGGCGTGGATGTCCCCGGTCAAGTGCATGTTGAACTCATCCATAGGGATCACCTGGGCGTACCCACCACCAGCAGCACCACCCTTGACACCAAAGGTAGGACCCATGGAAGGCTGTCTAACGTTAGCAATGGAGTTGTAGCCCAAATGAGCACCCAAGGCTTGGGTCAACCCCATGGTGGTGGTGGACTTACCTTCACCCAATGGGGTAGGGGTAATCCCAGCAACCAAGACATAGTTACCAAGGGCCTCAGAGGAGCCTTCCACTTGTTCGTCCAATCTTTCAATGACATCCTTGGTGTTGACCTTGGCCTTGTAGTGGCCAAAAGGTTCCAATTCCATGTCCAACAAGCCCAATTCCTGGGCGATTTTGGTGATTTTCTTAGGCTTCTGTGCTCTAGAAATGGCGATATCAGAAGGAACAGGTTCCTGGAGCTTGAGTGGCAAAGGCTGGAACTCGTGCTTGTGAGCATCCTTGGTTTGCAAGATGGCAGCATCGTAAACATTAGAGCACAACATGGCAACGGTCATTGGGCCAACTCCACCTGGGACTGGGGTCACAAACGCAGCCTTTTTGCTGACAGCTTCAAAGTCGACATCTCCAACAAGCTTTCTACCGTTCTTGGAGGAGGGGTCTTCCTTGTAGTTGATACCAACGTCAATGACAATGGCGCCTTCCTTGATCCAGTCAGCCTGAACGTATTCAGCAATACCAACGGCTGCAACGACAACATCAGCAGCCTTGACCAACTCAGGCAAGTTGCGGGTGTGACGGTGGCAGATGGTCACGGTACAGTCAGCGTTTTTCAACATGGCTGCAACTGGGGTTCCAACAATGTCGGATCTACCAATAACCACAGCATTCTTCCCGCGCAAAGAGATCCCAGTAGTCTTGATCAATTCCATGATCCCGTTAGGAGTACATGGTCTGAACATAGGGTTACCGCCTCTCTTGCTCAATTCACCGACATTGTAACGATCAAACCCGTCAACGTCCTTGTTGGTGGAAACCGAGTTGGTAACCAAGGTCTCATCGATATGCTTTGGCAAGGGGAGTTGGATCAACAACCCATTGATCTTGGGGTTCTTGTTAATTTTGTCAATTTCGTCCAAGAGCTCTTCTTGAGAGATGTTCTCATCGAATTTAATCAAGTTGGAGCGGATGTTGGAGGACTCTGCAGCCTTTAATTTGGATCTGACATAGGCAGAGGAGTCTGGTCTGCCACCAACCTGGATGATGGTGAGCGAGGGCTGGAAAGAAGCGCTAATCTCCTTTCTTTGCAACACCTTTTCAGCAATGGAGTGTCTTATGGTCTTGGCCAACTTGGTACCTGATACTACAACTGCATCGTAGTTTATAGCGGAAGTTTGGAACGATCTTCTGACTAGACAGCTGGCAGAAGTAGTTTTGAGGATACTAGACCTCACTGATCTCGAAAGCATTTCTAAATCTTCTTGTTAGTTTAAAAGAAAGAAGGGAGATGTTGCACTTGATTTAAATAAGTTGCACCCGTGGTGAAAAGAAATTCCGGGGTTTGTGCAGGTTGCTCTTCTTGCTTAACTATTGGCGATTTTTGAGAGGGAAGATGACTCACAAAAAATTTTTCAGTATGGGCGGGCGTGATTGGTCAGAGCTGTGTTGTGTAACGTGTTCACTAACCCTAAACGAATTTCGTAGAAAGCCCTACTTTTGCTGGTGTTCATTTGCCTACTGTTTAGAGGTGAATATGTGCTGCTATGTAGCTAGAAGAGTATTATCCCAGGTTTAAAAAATAGGGCCAGAGTCAGGACCCCGAAAGACGTACATATCGAGAGGAGTCAAATAATTTGTACTTACATGTGATTTTTCGGAGTCACTATGCAGCGATAACAATTGCTATTTTTTGACTTCGATCGCACCAAATAAAAAATATTTAACTTCACCACATACCCTAGAACATCCACATAACCTAGAACAATACACTAAATGTAATTATCATTATCATGTTGTTTTTTTTTTCTTTTCATATTTTTTCTTTTTACTTTTGACTACACCTTTTTAAATATGCAAAATTATTATTAGTATGATTAAAGTATTTTAAATAAACGCAATGCTCTCGCGATAGTACGCAGTGCTCTAGCAGTTGTGAGGTATATATGTGCAGCTCAGCTTAATTGGTTTCACATTCTTCAAAGTTATCTCCTACTTCTCCATCGGGGGACCATCGAGATTGCACTACTCGTCGAGTTCCGCTTCAGAACCGTCGGTGTGTTCATCTCTCAATTGTTGCAACATTGTTTGTGCTCTGATCATGGTTTGATCGGCTTTCAAAGTAGCACTGTTTTCCCCATTCTTCTTTCTGGTAGACAATCTTCTCTTTAACAGATTCACACTGTCATATTCATTGTTATATCTTCCAAGAACACCGTGTGTAGAAGCCCGGTTGGACTTTTTCAAATTAGCTTGCTCTTGCAAATCGTCAAGTGACATGGTGGAGTAAAAAGAAAGAGCCTTACTTCTTCTATGCTTGTTCTTTTCTCTCTTGGCAGCAGAAGAGGTACTGGATGGTGCACTTGATTTTAATCTTTCTAAAAGACTGTCTATCACTGCAGTAGAGTTCTCGGTACTGCTGGTGTTGTCTTCTTCATCGTGCGATACAGCTTCTCTGGATACTTCAGAGCTTCCAATTCCTCCAGATGAAATATCACCCGAAGTACTTCTGGATCCACTGCTGGTACCAGCGCTTTCGTCATCCTCAACATCTCCATCCACAACATCTTCGTCTTTGGAGCCATTCAATCTGGCCTTGGCTGCCTTCTCTCTTCTTCTGTTCTTCCTGATATGGTGTCTCGACTCCTCAACCATTCTCTTTCTGGCCTCATAAGACCTTTGTTCTTCTTCTCTTTGTATATTTTCAACATGAGCCTTCTTAAATTCATTTATAAAAGTCACAAGCTTGTTGAAAAAGCTGTTGCGGCTTCCCAGATCCTTGGAATTCTCACCAAAGTAATCCATCAATGAGTAGTATTCTTCCAAAGATCTGCTCAAATGACCTTGTAACAAGGAGTTCTTGATCTTTGCATTTTCTAATGGACCAGCAACGTGTTCCAAAATCTTTTCCTCTGGGTGCAAAATCGTAGGATCCGACAAGTTCCCCTTGGAAATCGAATTGGATACATTGTTAATAACCTTTTCGAAATCTTGACAATCGCTGTCAAGTTGTTCAATTGAAATGTTTTGAATGTAGTTCAAGGAATTCAATTCGTCAACAAACGATCCAAACTCAGGGAAAGTTGATCTGATAATCTTCTCGATGTAGTGAAGGAAATTCATAGAATTGGTATCATCCTTCATGAACTTCAATCTCTGCAAAGTGTCCAACTTGAACCCAAGAGCTTGTTTGGAGAAATCATTCATGAAATTACCAACCGATCTAATGACTCCCAAGACATTTCTCAAACTTTCTGACTTGCGCACATTTTTACAGGCCTCGTCAACCAATTGCAACTTCTTTAACAAGTCCAAGTAATCTTTTTGATAAGTCTGCACAAGTAAGAGTGCTCTAGAACGGGATTTCCAGTAATTTCTCAAGTTGAAACACAACTCAAGATACGTTCTGTCTGCTCTTTCAAGCTCGCGTGAATCCTTGGTTGGTTGCTTCTCTAAATCAGTCAAGTCAAGTGAATAAGCTGAGAAGTTTCTTATTATTGAGTCACTAAACTCGGTCAAGGTATCGTTTGTGAAAAATTCCAATACACTGATATTCTCAAGGATTTCTTCATCACACTGCAAAACCTTGTACACCAACTCGCTAACTGTCAAATGTGTGAACATGTGCAAATTGATGCCAAACAGCTGTGCTAAATCTCTAGGCAAGAAGCTGAGCTTCTTTTGCTTGAAGCCATCTGCAGACTCAGGTGCATCCACATCCTTCTTAAGCTTAATAGCAGAGGATTTGGCCACAAAGACCTTTTCAACCTCAGTCAAAATACCCCTCTCGTACAACTTGTCCGAAAACGAGGAGTGTTCGATATCAGTCCAGAACGTCTTGTTGATGTTCTCGATCTTGTCCCAGTGCATTTGCTTCAACTTGGTCTTAGGCCGTATCATTGGCAACAAGGCCTTATCGACAGATAACTTAAGAAGTGCTCCGTCAATATCCCCGTTGTTGAAATTAGAAGCAGAAGAAACGCGCGAAGCACCACTGAGACTTCCAGAAGAGTTACTACGGAAAATATCAGGCATTGGAGGAGGAGGTGGTGGTGGTGGTGGGCACCCTTCTCTGGCAATAAATGTTGGAAGTGGTGGTGGTGGTGGAGGTGGAGGGGGTGGTGGTCCACCGGTTGTGCCTGCATTAAAGTCAGGAACTGATGGAGGTGGTGGTGGTGGAGGAGGAGGTGGTGGTGGAGGTGGTAACGATTCATCCAATGGACCTATGGAGCCAGAACGAGATGTATCAGATGGTATATAAGCTGGATCTTCTGGCGAAGTGGTATCCGAACGTGGTACTGTGTGTGGTGGACCAAGTTTAGATGCAGGGTTTTCCACAGTAGTCTCCATCGATGTCACACTAATAATCTCTGCGGCAGAAGGAGTGTTGAATTCCTTGGTAGGGGAACCACTAGGCTTGTAAGGAACACCTAGTTTTGTTGGAGAGCCATATGGTTTATAATAATAGCTCAGTACAGATCCCTTTCTGGTCTCAGGTTCTCTGTATCCATAGTCGTATCCAGAAAGTTCAGTAGGATCTTCGGAAATAACAGATTCCATTACATCAGTCCCCTTCACACTCTTTCTTCTTCCGGACATAAATCCTGAAGCCTTACGTTCACCAATAATCGACAATTCGTCTGTGTTTTCAAAGGTGGTATCATTAGAGAAATCCACCGCTTGTCTATGCACGGAGCCCTGTTTGCTTGAAAACACACTCTCTAATTCATGGACAATGTCATTATTTCTAACGGAACCATAAGACGAAGAGCCTAGCGAAATTGGTGGCGACATGTTGTTTGTATAAGCAAGTGATCCTGCTCTGGTTCTTAGTCCCCCTATTCTTCCATTTCTGGTGCGGTCTTCTTCCAACAGTCGAATCTGTGTTTGGAGTGATCCAATCTGCTTTTCTTGATCTATAATTTTGGCCGCAGCCAATTCGTTTTCACGTTTCAAGTTAGCAATTGTCTCATTCTTCCCAAAACTGGCCTCCAATTCTAATTGAGCCTTCTCGGCTTGCAATTTCTTGAGACTTTTTGAAAGTTCTTTGGATTCTAAAACAGCTCTTCTGGCGGTATCATCTGTAATTAATCTATCCATCAAGCGCTGGATAGAACTGTTCAACACGGAGTTTGAATCGGACGCTATCATTGTAGACTCTGCAATAATATGTTGCATCACCGAGTCGATCAATACTAGCATTTTACTGACTTCCATATCAGATCTGCCGCTGTCTTTCAACATCAAAAACTTTTGGAAAATCGATTTCACATACGATTCATTGTCGTCAAGGCTGGATTCTTGGAAACTGGCTTTGATTTCATGGAACAAATCGTCCATTCCAACATCTCCGTCACTTACATTGTCCTTGAAGTTACTTCCAAAGTTGAAGAATTCGGTGTAATCTTCTTCGGCAAACGCTTCATATGTTTCAATTTCTTCATTGATTCTGTCATCATTGATCACTTTAAATTTATCAAAGACTTTTAAAAGTCTCGAGTCATTAAATTCTCTTCTCAATGAAATACGCTTCTTTATCACCTGAGTACCCCTCATAATTCCATTAACCATCAACAACGTGGTTAATGCATAGTTCTTGAAGTTAATTTCTAGTGAAGTAAACGCCTGATCAATGAAGTTTTCAACGCACAGTAACCAAGGCAGAAACCTAACAAAGTCTCCATGATAGTCTTGAAGGCTAGACATGCTATCAAGAATTTCGGGCAAGAATTCATGGTTTCTGGTGTATGTGAAAAATATCAACATCTCTGTTACCAGGATTCTGGTGGCCACTTTGGGTGAAACTAATGAAAATATTAATGATTTTATCACTTGCACTTTATTCTTCTTGTACGACGTCTTAATAATGGAGTCTTCGCTGTCTCTCTCGGCATTTAAGATTTGCTTCAAACATCTCACAATAGTTGATTCCAAATCGAACTCCTCATTTGATTTTATACTCTTTTTGTTAACTCTTGAAAGTATCACAGAAAGGGCTGTTTCACCTTGGGCTTCTACGAATGTTTGCGTCCAATATGTTCCATATTTTGAAGACAATGCGTTCTCCAGTAACCTTTTCTCAAGCTTTTTATATTCCTTAAGTGTTAGTTTGTTGGACATAATACGAGCAACAAACCACTCTGGAGATCCTTCCTTAACTTTCTTTTTTGTAACAGTATCACTATCACCAGATTGGGAAGACTCAGTGGATCTCTTTTTCACTTTGATATAGGTGTTCTCATCGAAGGCAAGTTTTCTGCCTTCAAGGGACTTTTTGGCGCTATTGCCTCCTAATCTAGAGATTGCCTTAGAGTATTGCTTGATCTTGCTCGGCGATTCTGGAGCTAGGGAATCATCACCAAATTTAGGAGGATGCGGAAAGCTCCCATAAGCACTTGCAAAAGAGTTCGCTGGAGGATTAAAAAAACTCGAATTGGACTCGTGGTGAGTGAAGTTATTACCATCCCATTCTCTCAGTAAATTACTCAGCAGGGTATTGTACTTCGGCGTGTTAAGAGCAGCAGTTCGCTCCAATTGCCTTCTGTACGATTTCAAATCAAATCCTGTGTTGGTTTCGCTCTCTCTGCACAACAATTCCCATTTTCTTTTCATTGGCTGATCTCTCAAAGTCGTCACAGCCTTTTCCGTGAAAACCCTTGTGGAAAGTAATTTTTCAAACAACTGGTCCACTACTTCGGGACTCGGCATTTGGTTTATATACGTTGCAACGGCCGCAAATGACTGGACTGAATGTGACGACTGGTTCGAGTGGTTTGCCATTTTCGGGGACGTAACCACCAGCGCGGAAGCAGAAGCCGCCTGAGAATTTGTTTTCGACCTAGATTTGAAGGAAGGGTTCAACAGCACGTTCAAAGTGGATAATGTTTGTGAGTGTGACATGGTGGTGGCATGGGAAGGGTGCAAACTTGTGGGATCGGGTAAGGAAGACGTTGAATGGTTGTTATTACTATAGCCAATATGCAGCATTTTCATAATGGGAGGGGGCATTAATTCATCAGTGTTATAAGGGTGGTGTAAGTCTTCACTAGACAAACACATTCCTACGTACTTTAAGCCTCTTTTGGAAAGGGGGTCTGAATCATCATCGATGTCCGTTTTTGATTTAGGATCCAATGAGGAAAAACTTAGTGCACTGTTATTGGTTTCCTTTGAATTATGATAGAAGGAAGGGTCTTTCAAATCGTACTCTCGATCTCTTTCTCTGGAATTCTCTCGGTCTTTCTCGTTGGAGTTCTGTGAGTTCTGGGACGAAGACACTTTTCTAGAACGAGGTTTCTGCGGTAGGTATTTGACTAGAGATGGTACTTTGGGGTCCGACAGCATGTGGTCGTAGCCCATGGCGTGGAATTGGTCATCCTCCCTATTGCTAGTGATCGAGTTGGCGGAAGATTGGGATACGGATCGTACCTCTTCGGGCACATTGATTCTAGAGGAGGTGTTCCTGGACAACTTCTTGACCCCTTTCATACCTTTCGTAAATAGATTATTATCATTTTTCATGACGAAATGGTGACAATATTTATTGTTGGATTCAGAAGTCTTTTGAAAGTGTTTGCTCTCTCAAGAGAACAACTGCGATTAAATGAGTAGCCCCAGATCAAAATTAGTCTGAACGGGTGCTGATTTTTTTGAATAAGAGGGAGATGGGTGTGGTCTTGCTGTGGTAATGGTCTAAAGGAAAAGTATCCAAGTAACGGGAAGCACTCTGTATTCACTAGGGTAGTTGTACAAACACCGCCCAATTATTACGTGTATGAAATCCGATTGTCTCCCTGTACTTTGTGAGACTAGGGCGTCAAATACAGGAGATGGCGGAAGGCAAAAAATAAAGGCTTCCCATTAGCCTAATGTTAGATCAGGGAATTAGTCGAGTTGTGCATATAGAGTGTGATGATGAGTGTGTCAGGACAGAGCAGATATCCAGCGTTTTGCAAAGGTATTGTTAGAGGTGTGTATCAGAGCCAAGGAACACATGGGTTTGTTCTATCTTTAGTGTTAGCCCGGTGTTTATGTGTCTGTTATCACATGTCAGCTGGATCCACCCTGCAACGAAATTCCTACTGAAACTGCGGAGGTGGAGCAGAGGGAACTATATTTTGGGCCATATATCGTAGACCCGTCGGGCCGTTAAATATAGATTTCAAACGTAGAACAATGGTTTGTTTCAGTTTTTTGGGACTTTTCTCTTACTCTACCTGTTATCTCTTTATCTCTTCTCCTACTGCGCCTTGCATCTAGACCTAGTCTAAATGCAAGTCAATTGAGAATGTGCTGCCTATCTGCCTACACCCACGCGTCGCGTCTCGCTACATCTTTGTTGACTTTCTCTCTAGCGGGCAAAAAAATTTACTAACCTACAACGACTTCATATACCGGTAAATAAACCATATTTACCTTTGTTTTTTTTTAGATACTCCTAACACCTAAAATTTGCTTGAAAACTTCGCTTAGCACAGTAACATACAAGAAAACAATAATACCCATCCCAAGAGGCTCTCAAATTCCAGAATGGCCGCAGACAAGAAACAACAGTCCATAGCCAGTTTCTTTGCCCCTAGGCCCACGTCACGATCCAAACGTGCTTCAACATTCACTACAACATCATTCGGCAGCTCATCATCGAAGAATGTGAAGACAATATCAAAAGCCCCGTCTAGAATTCCCTCCAGGGTTTCCTCTTCTGGTAAGATTGGCCAAGCCTCACCAAGTTTTTCACTTTCCCGGTCAGATTCCAACTTGACAAAAACGTTTAATGCAAATAGCTTCACAGACGATATAATTTCTCCAGACACTTCGATAGACGAAACTACCAATTTTAGAAACCCAAAACTCTCGAGGGTTTCTTCGAGAAGGGATGTAGATGTAATTGAAGACACAATAAAAGTGAAAAAAGAACTGCCGTATGGAGTGAAAAGGGAAATAAAGAACTATGTCAATAGTGATGTCAGCTTGAAACGTGCAAGTTCTAGTGACTTCTTTAATAAGTTTACCAGTCTGGCTCGTAAATTGCCTCGGGTGAGCTCCGATTTGTCATCGTCCTCCAAAAAGGACAAATCCGAACTGGAGGAAACATTAAGTGATGAGCAGCAGAAGGTGGTCAAGGCAATCGTCCAAGACGGCAAGAATGTATTCTTTACTGGGAGCGCAGGTACGGGTAAATCGGTGGTTTTGAGACACGTTGTGAAAAAACTAAGATCAATCCACGGTGACAATGTGGGAATCACTGCATCCACCGGTATGGCTGCATGTAACATATCTGGCCAGACGATTCACAAGTATTTGGGCATTGGAATTGGCAACAAATCTCCTTTGGAGATGTTCAAGGCAATTAAACGCAACAATTCCCTTTACCAGAAATGGTTGCATTTAAGAGTTTTGGTTGTAGATGAAATTTCCATGATTGACGGAATATTGTTCCAAAAAATAGAAGAATTGGCCAGGTTGATTAGAAACAAATCAAAACCGTTTGGTGGGATCCAGGTTGTTTGCTGTGGGGATTTCTTCCAGCTACCTCCCGTGTCAGACGGTACCAAAAGGACCATGTTTTGTTTTGAAAGTGAATCTTGGAAGTCAATCCAACAAACAATTGTCTTGACAACTGTGTTTAGACAAAAGGGGGATTCCAAGTTGATTGATATGTTGAATGCATTAAGACACGGTGAATTGGATGACGTAATGATTCTGGAGTTTAACAAATTAAGTAGGAAAGTAAATTATTCTGATGGAATCGAACCAACAGAGTTATACCCAACTAGATATGAAGTGAAAAAGGCAAATTCGAATAGGCTTCATCAATTGAGATCCAAGTTGATGACGTTTAAAGCGTCTGATAATTGCACCAACGAATTCCAAAAGAAACTTTTAGAGAATTTCAGGTGTGAAGAGGTTCTTGAATTAAAAGAAGGGGCACAAGTGATGCATCTCATTAACAACACGGATACTTTAGTTAATGGGACGGTTGGGATCGTTGTGTGCTTTTTAACAGAAAGTATTTGGGGTGCAGTATTGGAACATTATGGGTATATTGATGCAAACGATAGTCAAGTGGTGGATGAAATGAGATTGATTTCTAGCAGGGTTGGTAATTCGGAGGGGTGGAATAGCGAAGAGACCAAAAGATATGCCAATATTCCGGTCGAGAGAGTACAAAAGTTTAACAGATTATGCACAATTGCGGCAACGGAGTCGGAAAGCAGCTTACTTCCTGTAGTTGATTTCAAAAAGAGTGGGGTTACGTTGGTTGTA
Source organism: Aciculoconidium aculeatum (assembly GCA_030579395.1). Lineage (NCBI taxonomy): Eukaryota > Fungi > Ascomycota > Pichiomycetes > Serinales > Debaryomycetaceae > Aciculoconidium > Aciculoconidium aculeatum. Next base: position 224,657 of record JAKTQU010000001.1, read on the forward strand.
CACCATGATTTTTCAGTGGAAACATCAGTTAAGGCTGGAATGGGTAGTCAGATGGGGGGAGCGGATAAATTGACCAGAACACAGTTGCCATTATTACTTTCATGGGCCATGTCGATCCATAAAGCACAAGGTCAAACAATCGACAGATTAAAGATTGATTTGAAGAAGATTTTTGAGATTGGGCAAACATATGTGGCACTTTCCAGAGCCACCAATAAAGATAATTTGGAAATTATGAACTTCCGAGCTGATCGTGTTAGGGTCAGTCCAGTGGTTAGGGATTTTTATAGAGAAATACTGAAGTTGAAGCAATGAATGGTTTCCTGGAATATTGCACTGCTTTAGAATATTTACTTGAAAATGAGGTGATTGCATTGAAGTAAAATTGAATAGAAATATACGGCTCTTTTTAGATGGATGACTTGGCAACCATGACTAGGAGATTATCCCAAATAGGTTTACTCTAAGATTCTTAATAGTTAGAAGTTACTCTGACGCACGCATAGTATTGTTCAACAGTGTTCCAGAAATAAAAGTTATGCTGAGTGCTAACCAAAAATGGTGCAACAGAAGTCGTCGACCCAGTTCTAAGATTGGGTGCTACTTGATGACAACATAAGTATATAAGAACCAATATAAGTATGGAAGACCCAATATAAGAACCCTGGGACATTTTACCCTAAAACGGAAAATTGATGCACGCTTCGAGAAAAATGCTAGACCCACTATAGTACTATGTCCCATGTCCTGAATGCATCGCTGTAATAGCAAAGTTCCCCGAAATTCTAAGCTTATCGGTCTTGTGCATTTTAACTAGTGATATTATGTGATGATGTTCCCCATATACCTGTTCAGCATTCATCGAAAATCAAATCTCTACACCCACAAACAACATGTAATCACACCCTCGCTTTCTAAGATACCCTTTCTCGGTTTGCCACCCCCTACTCCCCTTTTTGCCTCCCTTTTGCATTCCATTCCTCCCCTCTATATATGCTCAAAGTTCAAAAGCCATTGAGGAAAAAAAATTGATCCCAGTGGCAAAGAGAATTCCCGGACCGCCAGAGGAATAGACAATGACGTTTCAGCAAGGGAACGGAGACTTAGGCTATGACGGGATCTCGGTGACGTTGAACTACTTCACTGGGTTGCCCAATCCAAACGTGATTATCGACTCGAACGTTGCTGTTTTATTCAAGTCATTATTGAAGAAAGACTCCATAACTAAGGAAAAGTCCTTGAACGATTTGTTAGAGTCGCTAAATGAAAAAGTCAACTGCTCTTCATTTCAGAACGAGCTTACCATCTTGGCCTGGTTGCAGCTATACCCAAAGCTAGCCATCGATAACTCAAGAATAGTGAGAGTATTGGCTCATCAAGTACAGGCAAAGTTTCTAGAAGTTGTGGGGGGTAAGACCTATTCAAAGCACTTGAAAAGTTCTATGCCGGTGTGGATACTCGGGCTTTTTGACAATGACAAAACCGTCGCCGCAGCAACTTATAGAACCTTTTTGGATAGTTTCCAAAACGACAAGGAGAAAATCGACAAGATTTGGTTGATTTTTTATGATCAAATCTTGAACTTCATAATTACTAGTATTTCATTCGAAACACATGAGAGTTTATCCGACAAAAGGTACACCAAGGAAGTCGACTCCATGGCAAAGTACGAGAGAGTTTTAAGCGGGTGTTTATTGATGTTGATCAAGTTGATTGGTTTATTCAACTCGGGTGTTTTAAAAGTGGATGAAAAATCAGACAGCATATCCGAATTGGAAAAGATTTTGGTCTCTGATAAGATTTGGGATTATTTGGGCTCAAGCATACAAGAAGCTACCATGAACTTACCACTTTTCAAAACCATCTTACAGTTTATTTGTTTGTTGTTTTGTGCAGAGGGTAAACACGACCCAACTAAATCTATGCAAGTCGCCAACACCTTCATATCTTCATTAAATGAAACCAAATCGGTCTTCAAGTTGGTGGCAAAAAAATTCATAAGACATGTTAAACTCAGACCATCCACAAAATCAGCAACTACAGGTATAATGTACTCCAATGTAATTGTGCAATTTTGGCAAACTTTAATAACCGTTTCGGAGTTTACTAACTTGAACAACATTAAATCATTAAAATTAAAAAAGAATTTCTGGCAATTTGGAGGAAGCAAAAGTTACTCCAGACTAATTGATTACCTCAAATTAGGTTCTTGTAACCTGGGATCTGAGTACTACCAAACATTAAGCAAGTTCTTGGTATCCCTTTCCAAACTTAATTTTGCAGAAGAAGACCAATTTATTGAATTCTCCAATCCAAATGACGCAAATGCTCTTCTTATCAAAATATTTGCAAAGCAGTTTAGAGGATTGAGAACTATGGCTGAAAAGGAAGCTTCTATTTCATGCACTTTTCAGGCATATAAGTTGTTCAATGGGAAATCAGACGGAGAACTTACAAGTGTTTTAAAAGTGATCTTTTATTCTGCATTGGACAGTATTTCCAAGGTAGTACGCGCAAACGAGGTGGCTGCTCAAGATAAGATTTGTTCTAATGTGGCAGCTTGTTTAAAGAGTATGGTTGACTCCAAGTTTTACACAGACTTGGATCATGAATTCACAAAAAGCATAGAAACTAATCTGGAACTGTTGGTAGTGACAGGATTCACGTTCGAGTCATCTCCAGTTGAGATTTTCTCCAATTACTTGAAAATCGCTGATCATGACATTCTTTCAAACATCCTTGATAAACTCGAAGAAGACACATCTTTGGATAAACCAATATTGGCTTTTAGCTACATTTCGTCCTACCTAAAAATCAAGAAGACTATCGATGACAACCTAAAACCTTTCTTGGAATCGTTCCCAAGCTACACTAATGAAGGATTCATCCAACCGGTATTACTGTTATTGGATGAATTCATTAAAGTGGACAAGGAAATTGATTCCAATATTGATTTGAAACCAACCATTGATGATTTTTTTGTTGTCTTATCAACTGTTAGTCCATCTTCTATCCCATTATTTTTAACCACTGTACATTCCTACATTGACGAGAGTTTATCTGACATCAACAACTATATTATAGATCTTTCGACAAAGCTAGATCTTCAACCATCTGAGTCCAAATTAGTTTTCCAATTCCTAAATAATCAACAGGTTCTTGACAATTTAGTTCAAGCATCTAAATCATCTGAAGAAAAGGCTTTGAAATTCATTAAAGCTTGCTCAGCAGCAGAACATGAGTTAGACTACAGCAACCATATCCAAGACATATTAACTGTTGGGTGGAAATATTTGGACGATAAAGAGGTATTTACATTCATGTCAAATTTTGAATTAGTTTGCTCCTTAAAGGAATCATTGATGAAATATTTGGACCTGTGTGAATATACCGTTGATTTTAGTAATGTTGGTTTGTTGTTGAAAGATAAACCTGAGGTATTAGAGGGTGTTGTTGAAGTTATTAACAGCAAGGTGGAAGTAATTTTACTGCATGATTTAGCCATTTCTAATCCATTTGAACAGAATTATTTGTTATCTCCAGGAACTGGAAAACTAAACAAGAATAACATCACTTACGGAAAATTCTTAAGTGATATTTATCAACACTACTCAACAGACATCAAATTTAACCTTTTAGTGGCTACTATTTCTCAATATATCAACGACTACTTGTTTCTTCAGTCTAAAGATAAACTCACTGAGGAAATCTTGCAAATAAAGTCCCGACTTTATCAACACTTTATGAACGCTCTTGGTAAGGTTGAACTTTCAGATCTTTTAACTATCATTAATGACGAAGTTTATGATGCTAATTTACTTTCCGCATTAGTATCACAAAGTGAATCTCTGCCATATGTTTCCCAATTCATAAAATACATTTTGGCAGATATTTTTGAAACTATGTCTTTGCAAACATTTGAGGAAGCACCTATTAACTTTGCTAAAATGACAAAAAGACCTATCCTCCTTTCCTCCTTTCTATTAACTACAACTAAATTCTTCCAGTCTGCAAAGTTTGATAGGATCAGAAATTTCGTTGCAGCCGAAATTCTTGGAATTAAGAAGGAATCAGAAATCTTGACTAATGGTCTCAAGTGGATTACCCTTGTTATCAATTTCTTCTACTCTGAAAACCAATACGAAGTCATCCCAGGTCATAGGTTAGCCATGATTTTGAACCACATATCTTCTTGGTTGGAATCTGACATTGCCTACGATGAAGAATTTCTTATTATGAGAGTTCAGATTACTAGGTTTTTAACTGGTCTTTTACAAACTCAGCCTGATGTTCCTGATAAATGTTGGGAAATTGCTGTAAGATTAGTTAGCGAAAACTTGAGTACTTGTCAAGTTGAACAAACCCGTCAAGACTTGAGATTTTTCACTATTAAATTGTTGAACCTTATTAGAAAAATAGGAGACGATAATGAAATTTGGGAAGATTCTAAGAGAGATATTGTGGAGGAGTTTTTGGAACTAGTACTTGGAGAGTCAAACTTGAATGTTGACAACCAAGCGTACACATTGACTAGCGATTTACTTGCACGCACTTACTACTCTATTGATTTCCCACAGAAGATTGTCAATTCTAAAGCTAATGAATTTTACACCTTACTTTCCAATGATTTTATTCCATTACAAAGATTGGCTGTTTCCACTTTGCATAAGATTATCATTACCAAACAACAAGATTTTGTTGTGGAGTACCAACTCCAAAAATCTAACGAAATGGAAGCAAAGTTACCAGAGAATCTTTTAAATAACATTAAGAATTACCCAGATGATATTGAAAATGAATATGACCCTAAGACCACTAGGTATCTCTGGAGTTGGAGATTGATCTTTTCACATTTTGAGGATATCACCTACTCAATGAGATCTGCATATATTGCCCAATTAAAGGAAAACTCTTCGATCGAGATATTATTAGAATATTTCTTTGACCAAGTTCACGTTAGTGATTCCAAATTTTTGCTGAAATTAACCTATAGTAAACAACTCGATAGAACCATCAAGGTAGAAGATAACACTATCAAAGACTATGAAGTGAAGGATGGGTGTCCTGGAGAAAATGCCGAGTTTGAGCTCAAATTCGTATTGGTTCATTTGTACTATTTATCCTTCAGATACATTGGGTCATATGTCCAAAAATGGTTCAAAGATATTAGAGATCTTCAATTGAAACAATTAATTGAGAAGTTCTCTACGAAATTCATCTCTCCGTTACTCATTTCTAAATTATTAAACGAAGTTATGGATTCTAAAGACAAGGTGGAAAGTAAGGATGAGAACTTGACTATCAAGATAAATAACATAACCAACGAAATCAAGTCATCTTACCTTATCGATGAACAAACCATGGAAATGGTTATTAAGATTCCATTCAACTATCCTCTTGATAATGTCACTGTTGATGGTCCATTGAGACTTGGTGTTAAGGAAAACCAATGGAAGGCGTGGTTATTGGCGTCACAAAGAGTGATTTCACTTGCCAATGGATCCATCATGGATGCAATTGAAGTGTTTAATAAGAACGTCAATCTTCATTTCTCAGGTTTCGAAGAATGTGCCATTTGTTATTCCATTTTACACCAGGATCTTTCTTTGCCCTCCAAGACCTGTCCAACCTGTTCCAACAAATTCCATTCTGCATGTCTTTACAAATGGTTTAAATCCAGTGGAAGTAGTACCTGTCCACTTTGTCGTTCTGCATTTAATTTCAGGAAGTAGCTTTATAGATTGAGTATATGAGAATATGAGTAATTTAGTATAACTTAGCACGCAATCTGATTCTTAATCCTTGGCTAATGGCGTGGCCAGTCCGCTGCGGCTGGTTGGTCCATGCATAGCTACAGGTGTGTTAGATCTACTTCTCATAGACAAACTGGTAGGTATGGCCAGTTTGACCAGAATACCAGGCAGGTGCATCGGTTTGTTTGACTTTGTATTCCTCCATGGTGCACCAGTCATGCTGATATTATTCCTGGTGGTGTGAACACCACTTCCTTCCAAAAATCCCTGGTCTTCATTGGAACTAGGCAACTCCTTTCCCGTTTCAAAGTCCTTCCAAGGATATAACTCCCCGCCAAACCAAAAGTGCTGTACTACAGGAAACTTCCCCAAGACTTCGACTTCGTACATTTTCAACAATCCCTGGAGCACTTTGGACCATAGAACGACGGAGGAGTGGATGTCGTAAATGATAGGTGAGTGTTCGTTGAAAGGACCCAGTTTGATCTTGAAGATGAAAGCAATTGCGTTGACATACAAATTAGATCCTTTGAAGTAGTCTATGGAAGACTTGGTGAGGATCTGGGACACCTGGGGCGTAGAAAAGGAGGAAGAGGCATTTGTCCCGTTAAACTGTGCCGCTCCAAGTATATATATCAAGTGGAAGTGGTCGTCCAAGCCCCATACGCCATGGGAGCCTGCTGGTTCGAGGTTGTACACCAAGATAAGTCTTCTTACAAGATCGTAGTACTTTGAAAATATTGTAAGCAACGTCTCGCCAGTGATGTCTTCATTGATTTCCTTGTAGTTGATCAACCCTCCTATGAAGGCTAAAAAGGACAACTCGTGGCCTGTTCCGTAGTCCAATCTCAGCTGAGAGCCGAACGAATTTTGAATGTAGTACTGCAATTCCTGGATGTAGGCCTGATTTGTCGATTTCAAGTTGTCCTTCAAGATGGAGGTGATGTTTTTGTCCACTTTATCGTGCCACGTACGGCATGCTAGGTTTCCGAATCTTCTTGGGCCCTCGAGAGGAGGTGTTTGGTCTAGTAGGGACGATAATTCGGAAAGAACGGATATTACAAAGTGGGTTGGTGCCGGTGGAGAGGGATTTCTCGCTATAGTGGAGCCCTTGGTTACTATGGCGAGGTCTAGCGACCCTTGGGGCACCTCAATTGCCTTAATCTTGTCGAGGATTCTGTATAAAGTAGACTTGATGTTCATATAAGCCATTGATCTCTTGAAAGAGCCGAGATCGGACTGGTCGTTAATTCGTTTAGTAGGTGCGGAGAAGGCCATATTGCAAGTGGAGTTAAGTGAGTAGAAGCAACAGTGATATGGTTTGGGTGTTTGGATGAATATTCCGTTGGATGGGAGACTAACGTGTTTCTGTTTCAAATGTGTACCTATTGGGTATATTTAACCGGCTTAAAAGAAAAACTGAATGTGCACAATTGCTGCAGCTGTGCTGATTGTTTCCGTGGTTTCTCTTCCGTGTCAAGCAATCAAATCACTTTTCGCCTTTTTAAATAAATCTTCAATTTGAAGCGGAATTCACAGCAAATCATTCAAATACAGGAATTTTCCGTCAAGCTTCCAGCTGCAATGTTAGGCAGAATTGGTTTTCATTTAATGCACAAGTTTCCCTAAGCCTAAATTATTGGTATCACAATTGAGGATTGTAGGAACTGTATTTAGATAAGAATTCAATTCTCACGGAATTATTTTATGATTGATAATACCTCATAAGACCGATTAAGTGATAGCTATCTAGTATGACTTTCAAGACGTGTTTACTAAGGCAACTTTATGAAGAAGGTGTGTATACAATACAAGAATTCAATTAGTAGACCAAGGTAATTGACCTTTTAATGAATTGACCAACAGAAGATAAACCTACATTGTATTTTCAGGTTGTCGTGGGTTATTTGCAACCAACTACCCCGACCGCCATTTTACTGGAATTCGCCCGTTTTGAAGACAACAGATGTTACTTATCGCACTCTTAGATCTGTCTAAGGGGAAACTCAACGGTGAACTCTCTGGTAAACAAGACACGCTGTGTATATATGAAACAATGACTTCACCACGATCTAATGTTGTACAATTCAGTTCACCTCGTTTGGAGGTAAATGAAAATATTCTCTCCGCCACTACAAAACACGTAATGTTCTACAATCAATACTACAGTTTGTGTTCTTCATACATACCCCACAAAATTCATATTCGTTGAAATAATAGCAAAAAATGGCTACACAAGAACTTAGTCAACCAACAATTCACGAATAATATCTAGCAGCATTAATTTCTATCATCAGTCAAACTCATCAGAGAGAATTCCATCAGACGCAATTAAATCTAATACTGTGTTTCTGCTAGTTGGTGGGGATTCTAATATTTTCTCTGGCTCATTAGCACCGATTTGGGCTATATCTACCTTGGAACTGTCTAGCGTTCTATCTTCAGGTACATCTTGATCCAGTAACTCTTCTCTTCTCAATTGCAGTGTTGGTAAGTGCTCAATCCGGTTCCCACTTGAAGCCTTGCTCTTCAAGATCACATCCTCTATAAATACCTCGCTCACATCGGTCTTTTTCCCTAGAGATATGCGCTTAGTTGGATTCTCATGGAGATTTATAACGTCATGTGGTTCACCAACCAACTTTTCTTCTGCAGTCACGACAACCTCATTAGTTTCATTCGTGGTAGTCTCTTCCCCTGAATATTCTTCGTCTACAAATAGACTTCTTCCCCTTAAGTCCTCTTCCATGTCAATCGACGAAACATGAACAGTCAAGTCCCTTGATCTCGGATTCTTCCTTGTTGGTGAAGGGTCTCTTTCACTAAAAGAGTCTACCATTGGCAAGCTAGGAATCTTCGAAAGATGCAACATCTTGTTGGGTAAAGTAGTTCTCAGTGGTGGTCTAGATAGAGTAGCAATAGGTTCAGGCGATTTGTTGTTCAACGTAGGAGTGTGTACATCCCTTTTTACACCCTTAGACAACGGTGACGGCTTCATCCTCTTCGTCTCTGGGCTGTGCGTGAGAGTAGTTCTCTCTGAAAATGAGATACTGGTTGCCTTCATGCTTTCAACGCCTGATTTAAAGAAGTTATCGATTAATGAGTTCAGTCTAGCGATCTTTCTAACTGGCACTTCACGAGTGACTCTCGTTGGATTTGTTTTCTCCACCTTCAATACATCTACGCTGTCTCTTGCAAATGGAGAATTCAAACAATTTAGTAAATTAGACTTCTGTGAAGGATATCGAGGTTTCTTAGTAGACAGGCGTTTTCTTTTTGAAACTAAAGAGGGCTTCTCTAACATTTCAAGATCAAAGGATTGCACGAGTGTAGGGTTAATTAGTGTGACAATGCTTCTGGGGATCCATATATCTTCAGTATTCTTTTTAGCACTAAGTGGAGTTATAGTGGCAGGAGTGTTGGGTGTTCCTGTAGGGGTATTTCTAGGAGTCACTTTAGGAGTTTCTACAGCAGATGTTCTTTCATAGTTTTTTACTGGACTGGTTCTGGCTCCCCGAACTGGGCTTGTATTTCTTCTTTCTTGATTCTCTCCTAATTTCCTAAAGTATCCAAACAATTCATCCTTATCGAACCTGATTTGAAGGTAGTCCAAGTTGTTTTTCGATTCGGCCTTTCTGATGATTATAGATTTTGGGAACTTTGAGTAGAATTCTGGATACAACAATTTAACTCCTATTCTGTTGAAAAACCAGTTGTAATTTGGGTCTATGGAAGGAATCGCAGGGTTTCTGATTGGAATGTATGTATGTTTCCCATTCAGAATAATCAGCTTCCCAATGATCTGAGAGCAATTAATACGGGGGAACTCACAATCAGAGGGATGTTCCAAGTCGGTGGTTAGTTTATCCTCTCCGCTGCTCAAACGGCCCCTTACAAAAATGTACTTATCTGGATGAATTATGGGGTAAAAGTACATGGAGCAGATATTCTCGCTGAGCACAATTGGGTTCTTGAGATAAACGGCTTTCCCAAATATTTCTCTGGGATATTGTTCGATTTCATTAGTTAAATTCCTGGAAAACTCGCCCAATTTCACAGAGGCAGACCCATCTACATACTTTTTACCAAAGCATTGATTGAATTCTTTTGAAAAATCGGTCCGCATTGTCTCCTGCGAAGAATCGATCTTGGGGGGTTTTTTACGCCTGGGGGGTTTCTTTTTATTCTTGATCAATTTGCGATGTTCAATTGTACCATACAAGGCTAGACATTTCGCTAGCTGTATGCCTATTTTCCCTATCCCATTATCGTAATCTCCTCCATGCAATAAAGTTAGAAACCGTAGTCTCTCTGTGGTGAAACCAGTTCGTGACACCACGTTAAACATCTCAATAGGCGTGATGTAGTATTGAGTGGTTCTGGTGTTGATGTCGTTGACAACCACATTTCTGCTATATTCTCTAATGACCCTGGTTGCACCAAATACGAGAACATCGCTATCCTCAGAAAGAACATAGTCGACTATTCCGTTTTTCTGATAGTCGGCACAGGTAGCCTCGGCTTCTCCTGGTGATTGCACCCAATCGATATTATTCCTGGTCAATTCGTCTTTCAAGAGCAACATCTTCAGTGTATGGTTACTTAAAGCCTCGTTGTATTCGCGTGGATATGCCGATTTAAAGGAGGAGTAGATTTGGTGGTATGGAACGGTGTTGTGAGTATTAATGGGATCTTGAACCTTTTCGTTTTCCCTTTGTACAAAGTTCAAGTCCGTCAATTCGTCGCTGGGTGAATCAGAATCGGGGTTAGAATCTGGATCTGAATTGGGATTCAAATCTGGATCTGAATCTGAATCTGAATCGTTCTGGAAGGAACAATCTGATTCATCACTTTTTTCATATTCCTCTTCGTCTTCATCGTCTTCCAGCTTCTTGCCCCATCTTATCTTGTTCACCTTGAACCTACCGTCAAACACAACCACAAATGTGATGTTCAATGACACCAAATACAACAACTTGGCCATGTAATTGCTTAGGAAGATGCGGTCGTCCTCATTTCTCTGCAGCTTAAACACCAACGAGTAAGCATCTATTGCTATTCGAACATTCCGTTGGTACTTGTTGACAAAATTGGCAGCAAACGCGTCGATACTGACTCGAGGCGACTCTCCTTCCAGCACCAATTTCCAGAGATCCGTCACCCCCATGTTTTGTATAGTTAGCTTTAAAGTGCAGGAAGATAAATAGAAAAGGCTGGAGAAACAAGATGAAAAAGACAAAGAATGAATACGAGAAGTAGAATGAATACAAGAAGTAGAGTGGATAGAATGTGAATAGGGGCTCTGGTAGATTCGGGATATAACAAGTGACAGTAACGATGAAACAGAATGGGTTTTATAAGTTGTTTCATTCATCAGCGAAAGTAAGTCAAGTCTGATGTGTGTGAATTGATCTCGACAGGAATGTAATTCAAAAACCACTTTTTGAGGTATGTAGGTTCTCAGTCGTACTTACCTGTGTCTGCCGTGAAATCATTATGGTTTTCTGAGTTTCTGCATTCATTCACTAAAGCCAAAACACTAGAATAACCAGCACGTTATTCACATATTTAATCAACCAACTCGTTATTCATATGTTAAAACAATAATCCTCAAAATTATTAGGTCGTAATATATGTTACTTAAATAATTACCATCATATTGGATACGTCTACATTATTTTGACCACTGAGGTATCTCAGGTTGGAATGTGTATTTTCAAAACTAGTGGTTATCCGTTAATTTAATCCTCCTTATTACAAGTTCAATCGTATTTGGTGATTCTATGTATCTATTGTACCTATTCTCCTTCTCTCTGACTTCTCTATTCTTCTCTCCGACTTTCTTCTTCTATCATTCTTCTTCTCTATTCTACTTCTCTATTCTACTTCTCTATTCTACTTCTCTCACCTCACCCCATAACCTCTATTGATTTTTGCTTACAAATCCTTGTTACAGTCATAAAAATGTAACATAAAGAGATACCAAATCACTACTCAAATGTACCCCGTCGGCCAACTCCTTTGTGGAGGGTTCCAGGGAACCTCTGTGACGCCCCAGGCGTACCATCTCATCACGAAACACCGTGTTTCCACCATGATTCTCTCCAAAAAGAACTGTGAGTCAGCTCCTCAAACTGCAAAGTTGATTGCAGACCTCCAGTACATTGCCTACACTGAGGCCAACTACAAGTACCCCATCATGTTTGCCATTGACGAGGAAGGCGGGATGATGAACTCGCTCTTTGATCCGGAAAACTTGACCCAGTACCCAAGTGCTATGGCGCTTTCTGCCACCAATGACTCCGAGTTGGTCTACGAACTCTCCAAGGCCGTTTCGATGGAGTTGAAACACATTGGCTTTCTGATCTTATTGGGCCCCGTGCTTGACATCGTCACCAAGTTGTCCCACCAGTTGGTTTCCGTGCGTAGTTTCGGCACCACCCTAGAGGATGTATGCAAGTATGGCTCCATCTGCGCAAAGGGCTTTCAAGATGGGGGCTTGTTTACTGTCGGAAAGCACTTCCCAGGAATCGGGAACGCTACTGTAGATTCCTTGCTCGAATTGCCCATGATTGGAGACTCCTTGGATCAGATCAAGAGCTTCAATACGGTGCCCTTTGTGCAGCTCATCAAGGACGGCCATTTGGACGGAATCAGTGCTACAGGCTGTGGTGTTCCCACCATCAGCCCAGACGAAACACACGCATGCTTGTCTCCTGTGGTGATAACACAGCTTCTACGCAACGACATCGGGTTCGAGGGCTTGGTGGTGAGTGAGTGTTTGGAAATGGACGCCTTGCACCATTCGATAGGGCTCGGCCAAGGTGTCATTTTGGCTGTTTCCGCAGGCTGTGACTTGGTCATGGTGTGCCACGATCTCTCCTTGCAGAACGAGGCTGTGGAGTCGCTTCAGAAGGCAATGGCGAATGGGAATTTGGACGAAGACATCATCGTAGCAAGCTTGGCAAGAATCGAAAAGTTGCAGAAACGTTTGCCCGAATGGAACAAGATCTTGGACGTTACAAACTACTCGTCCAAGAAGCCCACCAGTGTCATCCATTTCAAAGACAAGTACCCGGACTTGTGGGCTACCCACCAGAAACTCTCTGAATCTGCTTACAAGAAAAGCATAACCTTGATCAGAGACTACAACGACACGCTTCCAATCACTAAATTCATCTCTGAAGATCTGAAATCCCAGGACAACGTACTTCTCTTAACCCCACTACTCAATCCAATATATCCTTCACTGCATGACGACAAGGTATACGCAGGCGAAGAGGTGTTCCAGAAGTTTGGCGAAGTTCTTTCCAACCATAAAAGAGCCGAGAACTTCAACGTGCTTCACACAACCTACACGGCGAACGGGTTGACTGCACTCCACGAATCACTCATTGAAAACTCCAAAGTGGTGATTGTGATAACCTCAGAGGCAACCAGAAACATGTATCAGATTGGAATTGTCAAGTACGTTTCTATTTTGTGTGGAGCGAGCCCGAGCTCCTTGAGCAGCAACGCCACGTACTCCCAGTTGTCCAAGCCTTTGGTGATTGTGGCCACCTCTTCTCCCTATGACTTTTTCTACAACAAAAGCATAGGAAGTGCCTATCTATGCTCGTATGACTACACTGACAACGTTCTTGCGAAATTGACTGATGTCTTGTTGGGAGATTTGGAGCCCGTGGGGTGTATTCCCGGTGAGATCAAATTCACAGGGAAGCTGAAGCGCAAAAGAACACACGATGCCACCTTTGAAATCGCCACATCTCCCAAGTTGACAAGAAACCCAAATCCGAAGAGAAGATGGTTGGTTGATGAGTTGGATTTGGCCAGAGACTGGGCAGGGATTGTCAAGTTGTGGAAAAACAATACTGATCTGGATTCTTTTGGTAACGAGATCAACTACCAGGACGAAATGTTCTACAGGAAGCTATATGGCTTGTTAGGAACCTCCAGTGGCCAAACACACTTTGTGGTGAGAAATAGCAGTTTGAATGTGATTTACGGGGTCATTTTGACCTGGAATAACGAGGATGCTGTTGCTGCTTCAGGTACTGCTTCTGCTGCACACGGCCTGATTTTGTACATCTTGGTTGACAAGTCCAAGCGATTGCAGAGCATTGGGAAGAATTTGCATGCCAGGGCTATAAGGTACCTCACTAAGGAGAGAAAGTGCACCAGTGTCTCGCTTGGTAGCTCGCTCCCTTTGATTTACTTCCCACATGAATCAATTCTTAATGAGAAGAACAAGATTGGTTCATTCATGTACAACGTTGGCTGGGACTTGAACAAGAAACCGAAAAAGAGCCACGTTATGGTGTTGAATGATTTGGGCAACTGGCAAGTTCCAAAGAAGATTTTCAGAGAGTTGATGATTGTCGGGGTTCGTTTTGACATATGCAGCGATTCCGAGAAATTGATGAGTCTTATTGAAAGAGTGGAGGAAAAGGATGAGGACCTTTCGTACAAGGCTCTTTACACAGAAGCAATCAGGTACCTTTCCAACGAAAATGGCGTCAAGATCATCATAGCCTTGGAGCCAACGAACCAAAGTGTGATTGGGCTGATAATTCTATTTTCTAACAAGTCCCAGCTCTCCAAGTTTTATCCTTTTATGGATGATTGTGGAGATAAACTGGAATTTTCATTTATTGGAGGGATCATAGGTCCTGTAATTGATCCACTGTATTCGAATTTGACAGAGATTTTTAAGTATGGGTTGATTTGCAGTGGAATCACCTTCTTGAAGAGTAACGTTAATGACGAGGATACTCCGATGAATCAATGTATCATGGTTGGGGTCAATGATGATAAGCTGATGATGGGTGTTAAAGAGATCGGGTTCAAGGACTGGAGGTGGTACTACGATAGTTTTGGCAGCATTCAGAATCTGCAACTGTGACGATAGAATGTATAATGTAAATAAGTAATGTACAAGTTTGGTTATTAGGGGAGAATGCATAAGTTTGGAGCTTAAATTGAACAATTCATGGTGTATACTCTGAATGGTGGCTTAAGAGGGAGAAGGAATTGCACCATATGATGCTCGGTGATTTTATATATGATTAATAAAATTCCGTTGATGATGAAATCTTTATGAGATGAAAAAAGCCAAATCTTCAATGGTAATTATTAATATATATTGGCATCCCTTTTACCAATTCTTCTAAAATTCCTACAAAGGTTGTGTTATTTATTTCAATAAATTTTGATAAGTTTTTGTTAATTTTTGTTAATTTTTCAATTTTCTGAGAAAATCAGAGAACATATAAATAAAATTGAAAACCCCCTAAATATATTTTTATAGTAGAAAATTATACACAACACTTCTATATCCCAAAAAGAGAGAATACTTGTAAAGAGTATCCTTATTTAATGCAAAATATAACTCCAATAGACTACCACCGCAAAGCCCTATCAATGCCAGAAACAACAGCTCAAATACCTCAAAACCAGGGCTTAACCAATCTAACACCAAGGGAATTCCCTAGTGTCAAACATTGCCCGAGGTCAATAACCCTACTACACTCTTTGAGGCTGCAAATATTTTTAAAATGCCGCAAAAAAAGAAACCAGAATTTCATTATTGGTTGCCATAATCAAGATTAATGAGAAATTGATTTGTTGCTTTGGTGCCGAGAAGCAAATGAGTGTAAAAATCACAAGACAGTTGAAGGTGAATGTATTATCTATTTAAAGTGTTAAATAAACGGTACACCCCAATCTCTGTACCAGTTCTGTACTAGTTCTGCGCCATTTCTGTTCTATTCCTCTTACTCTCAGCCTCTTACTCTTTCCTTATCTTGTGCTCCCGCCTCGCTTCACCTCACTTGCCGGGCTTTGCCCGAAAAGCTCCAGTTTGCTAAGACGAGACGTGAATGAAAATCTAGGCCTTCGAAATAGCCCATTAACTGAGTTATATACCATATACACACCTACACTATAGATATATCACGCTTCTAGACCTTCCATGGCACTTGCTTCCAAGTTTTTCTCCAATTTCCATTTCCCCCCCATGCCCGGTGCTGCATCCGCCCGGGCGAGACGTCTGTAATAATTGTTGGTTGCACTCATG
Organism: Aciculoconidium aculeatum; assembly: GCA_030579395.1. Classification (NCBI taxonomy): domain Eukaryota; kingdom Fungi; phylum Ascomycota; class Pichiomycetes; order Serinales; family Debaryomycetaceae; genus Aciculoconidium; species Aciculoconidium aculeatum. The sequence goes on from JAKTQU010000001.1 coordinate 240,485, forward strand.
GTCTTTCGGGATCAAGCGGAAACTCCCGTGTCCTTACAATTTCACCCGAAAAATTCCTCAATGCCTTTCAATTTTAATCAGAGGAGATCTAGAGAGCCATACGTCATAGCCTTGATTCCCTAAATAGGCCAACTGGCAAATAACAGATACCCAAACTACACATAATACCCTAGATATCACATATACACCTTCAACAGCCTCTGCTGCTTGTCTAAGTGGCCACTTTTGCTCAAGCGTTCTGTCACGCTCTTCTTTTGTGCAGCTTTCCCCAGCTTTTCGCCTAAAACGGAAACTCCCCTTTCGCCGGGAGATTACCAGGGCCTTTCAGCTTTCCGGGGCATAAGAGTGAAAAGTATAAATAACAGAGCAAATAACCCATTTTAGCACTTTTGTTAATCAATATCATCTACCAATCTACTTAAAAATGACCCCTCCTACAGCAGTCGAATCCTCAATTAACTTCAATGGCCATCCAACCCTCAAGTCCAACGAAGACCCTTTGGTGCAACAGCTCCATTTGCGTGAAGAAGTGACCATTCGTCACAATGCCCCTCCTCCAACTCTTTACGAGGATGGTTTACTTGAAAAGGGAACCACCATCTCTTCCACTGGTGCCTTGATGGCATACTCTGGTAAGAAGACTGGTAGATCTCCAAAGGACAAGAGAATTGTCGATGAATCCACCTCGTCGCAAAACATTTGGTGGGGCCCAGTCAACAAGCAGGTTGACGAACTCACCTGGAAGATTTCCAGATCCAGAGCCTTGGACTACTTGAGAACAAGAGAAAAGTTGTTTGTGGTTGATGCCTACGCTGGTTGGGACCCTAGATACAGAATTAAGGTGAGAATCATCTGTGCCAGAGCCTACCATGCCTTATTCATGACCAACATGTTGATCAGACCAACTGAAGAAGAATTGGCCAACTTTGGTGAGCCAGACTTTACCATCTACAACGCTGGCCAGTTCCCAGCCAACGTACACACCAAGGGTATGACCTCGTCCACCTCTGTGGAGATCAACTTCAAGGATATGGAGATGGTGATCTTGGGTACCGAATACGCTGGGGAAATGAAGAAGGGTATTTTCACCGTGATGTTCTACCTCATGCCTATCAAGCACCAGGTTTTGACCTTGCACTCTTCATGTAACCAGGGTAACGAAAAGGGAGATGTCACTCTCTTCTTTGGGCTCTCTGGTACCGGGAAGACCACTCTTTCCGCTGATCCAAACAGAAAGTTGATTGGTGACGACGAGCACTGTTGGTCCGATAACGGTGTCTTCAACATTGAAGGTGGTTGTTACGCCAAGTGTCTCGACCTTTCCAAGGAAAAGGAACCAGAAATCTTCAACTCGATCAAGTTTGGTGCCATTTTGGAAAACGTTGTGTACGACCAAGACTCCAAGGTTGTTGACTACGATGACTCTACCATCACCGAAAACACCAGATGTGCTTACCCTATTGACTTTATCCCATCTGCCAAGATCCCATGTTTGGCTGATACCCACCCTACGAACATTATCTTGTTGACCTGTGATGCTTCTGGTGTCTTGCCTCCAGTGTCCAAGTTGACCAACGATCAGGTTATGTACCATTTCATTTCCGGTTACACCTCCAAGATGGCTGGTACTGAAGAAGGTGTCACGGAACCACAGGCTACCTTTTCTGCTTGTTTCGGTCAACCTTTCCTCGTTTTGCACCCAATGAAATATGCTCAGCAATTGAGTGACAAGATTTCTCAACACAATGCTAACGCCTGGTTGTTGAATACCGGTTGGGTCGGTGCCAGTGCTGCTCGTGGTGGTAAGAGATGCTCTTTGAAGTACACCAGAGCCATTTTGGATGCCATCCACTCTGGGGAATTGAACAAGGTTGAATACGAACAGTTCCCAACATTCAACTTGAATGTTCCAAAGTCCTGTCCTGGTGTTCCTTCAGAAATCTTGAACCCAACCAAGGCTTGGACCGAAGGTGTGGATTCTTTCAACAAGGAAATCAAGTCTTTGGCAGGTAAGTTTGCTGATAACTTTACCAAGTATGCTGACCAGGCTACTGCCGATGTCCAAGCTGCTGGTCCAGACGTTTAAGGGTATATTTATTTATTTACGATATAATGGAAAGTTCAATAGAATGAATTTAGGAAAACAATTGTAGGAAATAAGAGGTGCAGTAAAGATTATCACGAGAATTTATATATGAAAGAACATCAAAAATAAAGAATTGTCAACTATACGGTCCATTGAATGATTTCTCATCTTCACAATAAGCTGGTCAACCAGGAGTTCTAGAGTAGTTGTAAGAATACTCACTACAAATTAATACACATACCACATTGGTAGCGACCACTGTGGCTTCTCAATCTCTTATAACCAACAAGATCATTCGTATTTAGTTATATACAATTGTTGATAAATCGGGATGTGCATCGGGATGTGCATCGGGATGTACATCGGGGTGATCCTTTAAGGCTTCGTACAGAATTTGCTATTGTTAACGACGAATTTAGTAATATATAGATGTGCTAAACAATTGACTTGGTAATGGGTGCAACTGGGATGACATGCAAGTTACGGATATTTGATATGCAAGGTACGGATATGCAGAAAAAGGAGATAGAAGGAAACAACCCGCAGCCCTTTACCAAAAAAAAAAAACGATCCACTATAAATGAGTTGCTTTGTACATTGTAGGCTTGTAACATGAATTAGCGGAACCCGAAGAACAATAACGTGACTTCCCACTGAGAGGTTTCAAATGCGAGCAATAATAGAAGCATTTGGAAGAATCATTCTAGCTATGTCATACTAAAGCCTAATTATTGCAGCAAAAGTCTTAATCCACCCCGCACATCTACCACAAAGAAAGACTGATTTGGTATCTAGATTAGACAATCTTTCCGATTTTCTCCTTGTCCGCATTTTCAATTGTTGAGCATTTGTTCCGGCTTTTACAACAGCCTCCCTGCTCAAATTCGCTGCAAATTGACGTGGTTGTGATTCCACGCAGTATACTCCGCACTTCGCAGCATAATGTATGCCCTATTTTGCAGATAAATTGGACTATATAAGGAAGAGTGCTTCCACAGACAGTCTTTTGAAGCAGACATGGAAAACGTGAAGAGCATTGCTAAAGAATTTACCAGTTCATGGTACGGAATCCTCTTTGGGGCTCTTGTATTGTATGCTACTTTCAAGCAGTTTTACCATCTATACCTCTGCTTCAAGTTGGGCGCAGCTCTGCCACAAGTGCAGTTCTCGGATGGATATAGAGGTTTCACGCTCTGGAAGACTTTGCTAGAAAAGCAGGTAGCTGGCGAAATCTTGTATTATATCACCGAACGGTTTGACACGGTGCCCGGCGTCAACACGGTTGCAGTGTACATGTTTGGTCGGCAGGTTTTTAACACAAAAGACCCTGAGAATATCAAGGCCATGTTGGCCACGCAGTTTACCGACTTTGAGCTCGGGTTGAGAAGAAATCAGTTCTTCTCCTTGCTAGGGGACGGGATCTTTACCTTGGATGGTACAGGCTGGAAGCACTCAAGATCCATGTTGAGGCCACAGTTTGCCAGAGAGCAGATTGGGCACGTCAAGATGTTGGAGCCTCATTTCCAGATGTTTGCTAAACACATTTCAAAAAACAAGGGCAGGCTTTTTGATATCCAGGAGCTTTTCTACAGGTTAACTGTGGACTATGCCACGCAGTTCTTGTTTGGCCAGACTTCGGGAAGTTTGGATGACGGCACCGTGGCCTCAAACAACTCAAGGTTTAAGTTGATAAGCACCGAAATTGACTTTGCTGCCTCATTTGACTTTTCGAGAAACTACCTTGCTAAGCGTGTCATGTTGCAAAACCAGTACTTTTGGTTAAACTCCAAGGCTTTCCAGGAGTCCAACGCCAGAGTCCACGAATTTGCCGACACGTTTGTCAACCAAGTACTTGTGTTGAGCACACTGGAGTTGGAAGAAAAGTCCAACGATGGCTATGTTTTCTTGTATGAGTTGGTGAAGCAGACAAGAGACCCCAAGGTTATAAGAGACCAGTTGTTGAACATCCTACTTGCCGGAAGAGACACAACTGCTGGAACGCTTTCATTTGCATTCCTTGAGTTGTCGAGAAACCCCAAGATTGCGGACAAGTTAAAGCAGGAAATTGGCGAGAGATTTGGTCTTGACGGCGACTCTCGACTCGATGAACTCACCTTCGAGTCTCTCAAGAAATGTGACTACTTGAAGGCGTTCATCAACGAAACCATGAGAATGTACCCATCGGTACCTCAGAACTTCAGAGTTGCAAACAAGAACACCACGTTGCCTAGAGGAGGAGGAAGTGATGGAAGCCAGCCGCTCTTGGTGAAGAAGGGCCAGAATGTCGTATACTCTGCTTACCCCATGCACAGAGACAAAGACATTTACGGCAAGGATTCCGACGAGTTTCGCCCAGAAAGATGGTTTGAAGAAAGAACCAAGAAGCTTGGATGGGCGTTTTTGCCTTTTAATGGTGGTCCACGTATTTGTCTAGGTCAACAGTTTGCATTAACTGAGATTAGCTATGTGTTGGTTCGCTTCTTCCAGACATTTTCAACAATTGAGATGGATCCGAACTTGGTGTATCCTCCCAAGTTTGCCACCGAGTTGACATTGAGTGTCCAGGGGGAAGTAAAGGTTTTGGTAACTTAGATGGTTGATTGGAAATATTATACAAAGTGATTAACAAGGTATTAGGAGTAGTTTAGGCTCTTCATAGACCAAGCTTTACTATAAGATCCCTGTTCTCTGTAGGTGATATATTTGCAGCCAAAAATAATTTATATAATAAGGAAGTAATCAAGTGTTAAGGTGGACATAGTGCCGATTGGGGTTCATTCGATGGTAAATTGATTAAAGCGATTATTTGCTTTCATCTTGACCATGGTAGTTTTCGAGTGTTAACTGTGAACTTACTAGTGTGATTTTGATTCAATCGATAACAACTGTTATCTTCATTTATACAATAAAGTATAAGTTCTTCCTTCCAGAGGGAATTAAGGAGGTGATAAGAACAGAATATGAATTGGTGAGATAGTGGTACTCGTTACTCAGTTGTCTTGTTTGTAGTGTCAGTCATCCAGTATCTATTCCTAGTGTTTTTTACTTTCTGAACTGCTTATTCTCTCATTCTTTTTTTTTTGTAGTATTCTAAGGTTTTACTTCTAGAGCTTAAGATTCTATAGTAAATCACCACAATTCCATTGAGATATTGCTTGTCATATAAATTTGCTCATGAACATACAGATGTACATAAATATTCATAAATTACATAGATATTCACAAATTTACATGCAGATTTACATACGCATTCATAATTAAACACTCTCACAATCAAATCTTGTTTTACCCACTATTTCCCACTTTTCCATTTCTCACCTGCTTTTCCATTTATCCCTTGTTTCTCTCAATTTCGTTTCTAAATCATCATCTCATCACCTTATCATCTCGTTCTCCTCTTCTCGTTCTTCTTCATTCCATTTCCTTCAACTTCTCACCATTCTCCCACCGATCCCTCACCAATTCTTCGGTATTTGGTCGCGCTGCACAAATTTTTCAAAACAACCATCATCACATCGTCACTACCCACCTACCAATGGCGCCTCTAACTTGGTCAATCGATCCGTTTGAGGACACCTACAACCACATAAAGGCCACACAGACAGTCCCCAAACATGCATTGGCCACAGATCTTGACTCAATCCTAGTGGTTCCGCCCCAAAATGACGCCTCTAGATCAACCATCTCCACCGCCAAGAGAGATAACGACTACCTCGTCATTAAATTCGGCCAGTTCGAATGTAAAGTGACCCAGCAGTTTGTTAATGAAGCCTCTATACTATCCTCGGAATTCGATCTAGACGAATTGGCATCCTTGGAATTGCTCTACTTGGCCCAAGAACAGCAATTCAGAACTGGCTCCAGAATCATCGACACAGCAAGAGTGGCCTTTTATTCAAGATATAACTACATATTGAACATCATCGGCTACCTTTCGTCCACGCAGGACTTCCAGCCGCCCAAGTTCACCCAAATAACCCAAAGTTTTTCGAAAATCTATAAATTGCTTGCTAACTTGAATGACTTGATAGATAAACAAAACGTCACCGCCAATATCAACGACCTCGACTTTATAAACTCCACAAACTACTCCAAGTCAGAGCTCTTCAAGTGCCACGAAACTCTTGCCCAAGTAAACTTCTCCTTATTCGAGAACCACTTTGAGGAATATGGCAAGTTGGATAACTTCAAGAAACTCATCGAATTGACAAATTCGCTTGGGAACGACGATATATTCCTTATACACTACTTGCCAAGTTTGTTTAAGTTTGTTGACAGACTTTTGGAAACTGATACAGATGTTAGCCAGTTCCATGCCTACATCACAGGTGAAATAAAGAAGGGATCGACTTCTGGCATATTTTCAGTTATATCTATCTACTTTTTGACCATGTTCATATCTTGGTGCAAGTTGTCGCCGGCTAGAACTGAGAAATATGACTTCAAAAATGACATTCTCCAGTATGTAGAGAAATTAATAGACCAGGAAGTTATGGAGAAGCTTTTGTGTTTTACCGCAGAGTCAAGCAAACTTGAAACCAAACACACTTTTGACTGGAACAATTTATACGATTTTAGAGGCTTGTTGCAGAAGTCATATCCCAGTTTATCCGCAAAGAAGTTTGTGTACCCTCAGCGTGAAGAGTTATCTGCTAAAGTGAAGCAAGGCGGGTTTCCTAACGTGCCGATCTTACTTGACAATTCGGTTTACTGTGTCAGTGATGATTTTTTGGAAAGCTTGGTTGCTCCGTTTTTCCACAAATTCTTCATCGAGTTTATCACGAATTCCGCATTAGTCTTGATGTCCTTGAGAGACAGTGAAGAAGACTTTTTACTCTCGTCAATTAATAAGCGGTCGGAAGAAGGAGATGAATTTTTAGGTGGAGGTGATAAACCAAGCGATTCGTTAAACTTGAACGAAATCGCAACCAGATCAGATTTGGAAAGATTCTATTTGGCGTTTGCATACACTTATAGTAATCGTCCGGAATTATGTGTCTTGTTCTGGTCAAGTGATAACTTATCCACCGACATTTTAGGCTTCTTTTCATGGAGTTTACTGCGTAATACATCTCCCTTGATCACTGCAACCTTTTGCTTATTGCTTGGATCTTTGACTTCTGGAGGTGATGAATCTTCTGAGAAGGTGTGGGAGATCTTGGTAAATAACAACACCAAGAAAAATGATTACTTGAACATCTCGATCGACTCAATCATAGATTCCTTGAACTACTACATTACTATGTTGAATGAAAATTTTGAAGAAGACTTGAACGAAAGAGTAAGAATCCAACAAAAGAGACAAGAATTCATGTTTTCCAAATTCAGTGAGAGCGAAAAGAATGTGGGCAGAATCATGATGGAGTTAAGTGAAGACTCTATCGTCTTCATCTCGGGATTCGTTCAGTTGATTTCAAGCATTATGAAGAACTTGCCAGGAAAAACAGAAAGATCTGCAGAGATCAAAGCCATTGCATTCAAGCGCTTTTCTCCAATAGTTACAGGGTTCTTGAAATTCGACAACTTGGCCAGTGGTAATGGGAACACGTTGTCAGTAGATGTGAGTACTACAGGTAAACAGAAACTTATAGACTTGCCTAATGTATTGGTTGATCCTGAAAACCGCACCATCTTAATTAATCTCATGCTTAAATTGATGAGCGATTTCGTGGAAAACGACGACAATTTAGAGGTGAGATATAGTGTTTGGAGATTGATTGACGGATGGGTCTACCAGAGTCTTCCTTCAAGCTCCAACTTAAAAGAAGAAACGGAATTTTTCATTTCTCAAAACAAACCGAAATTCTCCATCAAGAAAAGCTTGCGCATAAGCCAAGGTTTCCAAACAAGCCTCACTAATCTTTCCCAAGTGAGCAATTTCATTCACTTGATCTCGGTGCTTTTGCACCCTCTAAGCACAAAGAACCAGGCTTTTACCAAATATCATTTACTTTACCCAGCAGATCTAGGTGCAGGTGTCAGATCCCAAATTGGTATCTGGCCATACATCGAATATTTGCTTATTGAAGTATTTGGAAAGACTAAGTACATGTCTGATAGCAATGATAGACACAACATCCAGGGCCAAGTTGTGGAAGTTATACTCAAATCTTTGGAGGAAATTGATTGGGTGTTTTTGAATGAAACTGCAGGCAACGTTTTGGCGGACGGAGTTAATTTGAATGGTTTGTTTGAATCTTTGCTCCCACATGTGACTTTGGATCATGGGTTGTTTGTCAAATTGCACCATTCAACAGCAGTCTTGTCGTACTTATTTGATGAGAAGAGTTACACCGCTTTATTCAATGTGATAAGTATCGGAGATTTGATCAACAGAAGCGAAATCCTCTCTAAGCTTGTCCACAAAGCACTCCGAATCGTAAACCAAGTCTTGAACTTACAAGACACATTTATGAACAAATTACTTCCAATGTGCAAGGACAATGATAAGCCACCAAGCAACAAGATTCCAGCAGGTTTCAATACCAATATGAGCCTCGCTTTGACCAAGCAAACAACTGTATTCGACAATATCTACTTTCCTAAAACCATTGGTACTCAGGCTGTTTCTAACTTCTATGAAATATTGCTTTTCAACCTTCCTGTTGTTTCCCAATTTGCATTATATGTTGGTAATTTAGAGATTTCAATATCCGATCCAGCAATTGAAATATTAAGCAAGGTAAACAAATCTGACTACTTTGTTGACAGTTCTAGTGCTTCAATTTTAGACAAGAACCGTTTATTGACTACTTTCCAGAGCATCGACGAATCCGAAAAGATCAAATACGCCTTCATTCATCAATTTGAAAACCTTGAAGAACTAGACATTAAATACAAGATCTTGGAATTTCTTTTGCAGGATTTGGAGGGCAAGAGTTCTAAGCCAAATGTTAGTCATTTCCTTTTGGGCTACGAAATTAGAGGGGGGAACTTGCACTTGAAGCACAATGGTGATAATTCTTTGTTGAAAACGCTTTTAAGCACATTAAACTTATCCCTAGACTTGATCTCAGAAATTGACTACTCCAACGGAAATGTCCACATGATTGACATTGGACCAGCACAGCTCTCTTCTTTGATTTTAGAAGTTTTGGTCAAGTTGTGTAGAAACTCCCTCAGTTCGGTTGTCACTTTAGAATACTTGAGAGAATACGACAATTTGAGCGAAAAATTGATCTCATTCCAACCAAAGATTGACTTCACAAGTTTATGGGGAGGCCAAAAGTTTAACGGAGAGTTAGAAGAAGATGTCGAGAATGAATTCTTGAATACAACAAGTGTTAAAACTTTCTTTGCATTTACGAATCAAAGAAACCTCATTTTACAATATTTGTCATTGGAATTCCACAGTATAACATCTCCTTCAAAGAAAGAGTATTACTTTAAATTGCTCTTGAACAACAACGACTTCCTTGACGGCTCACCCAAGATATTGAACTTGTTGGACATTTTGAATTTCTCTTTCCGTAATTTTGAAGTCCACAAATACGAAGTTTTCAATCAGAAGTACAACTTACACTATTTGTTAGATTTCGTAAAGGCAGAGAAAATGGACATGAAAATTCTTGAAAAGGTTTTCAAGTTAATTTTCCAGAAATTTAATGTGATCACTGCGGGTGACAAGGTGAATTTAACGAATGAAGTTATTTATGAAGGTAACAAGGTTAGGGAGTTTGTAACCAAGTTTTTGGTTTCCACAGAATTGAGAGAAGTTCAATTGAAATGCTTGCACTCATGGTGTCAATTGATTGAGATTTTGATAACAGACAGCAGTGTAAATATGAAAGATTTCATTTTGGAAGTTTTACAAGTCATTTTGCCAAAGATAAATGACTACTTGGAGCTGGATATCTCGTTCTCAGAAGAGTTGATTTCCTTGGGTGTTTTATTGTTTGATTTATATGACAAGGAGATATTGAACAGCGAACTGGAAGACTTTGTCTTAGGAATTCAGAGATTAGTTCCATTTTTCAAGACTTGTATTTCTGGGATCTTAAACTCAAACTCCACTCCAAGTTTGAGATCTGATTTGTATGTTTTGGTGAATAAGTTTTTACTTAAGGTTTTCAAGAGCAAGGAATTGAGTCAGGAAATCAGTCAAATTGTCTTGTCTGTGGATAAGAAATTGATTGAGATTGTTAGTAATGATTCTATTTATTCTGAGGGATCTTCTAGAATCACATCTATTGTTTTCCTCGAATCATTGGTGAATTTATCTTCAAAGAATGGGAATTTTGCCTTGGAGTTGTTATCAAAATATAACTCCTTGTTGTTGTTGATCAGATCTATGAAGAGAACCGACGAAATGTTGGAGATATGCAGTGGAGAAAACTCCAAGGTGACCATGGAATCATTATTATATGAGCTTACTGCATTCAAGGCAACATTATATTTCTTGATCAGAGTGGCCCAATCAAAGTCAGGCGCCCTTAAACTTATTCAAAATGAAATTTATTCGATTTTAAAACAATCTAACTTTTTGAAAGTGAATCCTGATATTGCATTAAAATTTAAGATTGACGAATCTCCCGACAGATTCATCCGTATGAAATTAGACACCAGTAATTCCAACCATGGGGAATCGATTTCATATCTCGAATTCTTGGTGCCTATTTTCCAGTTGGTGGCTACGATTGCATTATCTATGGGTCCTAGTTACAAGCCTAGTATTATTCAAACCAAGGAATTGATGCATTCGTTCAATACTTTGGTGATTGGAGTGATGAAGAAGGACGTTTTAATTGAAAATAAAGATCTCAAGGAAGAGAGCACAGGTTTAAAGGAATTGGTGAAGCTATTCACATTATTGGATTCTTTAGTTAAGTACGAGAATGGGGTATAGATGTATTATACAAGATAGTAAATATAGTAATGAATTGTAGGAAGAATAGAATGGAAGGCCTTTTTACATTATAAGAGAAGAATGCTTTAAGGAAAGCTTGAAACCTTTTTATAAAAAACACTTTGAACTACCAAATGCACCAAAAGCTTTCTCATTTTTTCGTTCATACAGAAAAGTCTAAACTTCAAATCATCAAAACATGTCGGAAACTACTGTCGAATCCAACTCAGTCAAGCCATCCAACTTCTTGAGTGGTATCATTGGAAGCTCTGTGATGGTAAAGTTGAACAATGGGATACAATATTCGGGCAATTTGCAAAGCATAGACGGGTTTATGAATATTGTTTTGGACGAAGGAAAGGAATTAATAAATGATAAAGTCGGGAAGAACTACGGTGACGTTTTCATCAGAGGAAACAATGGTACGTGTAATTGCTTATGACTAATCGCACACATGCATCTACTAACACACTTTCTAGTATTATATATCAGTCAAGTATAGTTAAATATAGTTAAATATAGAGGCAAGGAAGTAATATCAGTAATGAAGATGTAAATCACGTGCCAAAGTACACATGACAATTTCTTTCAACGAATCAAATTGGACGCTTCCTAGGAGTCGTGCAAGTTCCGAGAAACGCTTTAAGATTCAAAAAAAAGTTGCTGAAAACAATTAATAGCTATACAGAGTAAAGATGTCATTCGTCATTAGAAGACAATTGTCCACCTTAATCCCACCAAAGATTGCTTCTGCTAAGGTGAGTAGTTCCAATATAATGATTGACTGAAAGATGGGCACTTTTTAATGAAGCCAAAGCGGAGATATGATGGAAGATCGGTATTGCAGAGTATGGATAGAGGTTAAAATTTAAAGAAGAAAGAATACAAGTAATGAAGAGGAAATAATAAAAGTGAATAAAGATGGACCTGGTAAATTATTGACTAGAATATCCATTCCACAGTTCTATGAACACGACATCTATCTATATTCTGTAAACTGCAAGGTTTTTGAGATTTTGAATATTTTTCATCATATTGATCACACTTGATATGTCACCTATTTATGAAATATCGAAGGTTGTGTTATCCTGGAATCATGTAAATCATTAGACAATCCCAAAAAAATTCCAATATGCTGTTACTAACAATTTTAGAACATTGGGTCCAACCCAAATGCTAAGAGAATGGCTGAAGTTGTCTCCTTCTACAAGAAGTTGCCAACTGGTCCAGCTCCAGCTGCTAAGAAGGCCACCACTCCAATCGGTAAGTACAGAGCTGCTTTCTTTGACGGTGAAAACGCTTCTGGTAAACCATTGCTTCACTTTGCTGTTTTGATCATCCTTTTCGGTTACACTTGGGAATACAACTCTCACTTGAAGCACCACAAGGACCACTAAGGGATTCACAACCTTCCGTTCGTAGAAGTAGTTATGTAAAATGAATATAAAAAATGCATGTATGAATATATGTGTAATCTAAGTCAACCCCTTCGCTGGTCTAGAAACAACCCAAGGAAAGCTAAAAGTTAAAATATCGCCAGATCTGTTTCCACAATGGGAAGCTAAAGCAGTAACCTTTCGTCTAAATTCTTTGGCCCTCATGCCCTTATGCAGATTCAGTTATTTGCAAAGGTTAAAGTCTATACACTATATTAGACAGGAGAGTTTGCGTCCAGTGCTGGGCATGAGGCAGAAACTGGTGGGACCTGCTCCAACACCTAGTGGTGAAATGGACTAAAATCAAGGCCGTTGTTTTTTTGAGACAGCTTTACATGGGAAAAAATATAACAATAATAATAATAAATAAATAATAAGGGGACCCTGTACACTTATATTAGTATGACAAATGTGGTAAAAGTGCTCAATGTTAAATAAAGTACTTGGGAATTCTCTTGACGATGTTACTCAAATACCTGCCCCTCGACCCTGGTCCCGTCTGCTGCACCCTCTCTTCGATTTATCTCCAACCCTCCTCAAAGTCACTCTCAACTTTGCTTTTGCCCTTTTTCTCCCCCACTCTAGGCCCCCGTTGTCCTGGTATTGCTTCCACTCAGTCCCTCCTGGCTCCTTTACCAGCTCGCGTCCCGTGGCAACAAAAAAGTTTATCAGAAAAATTAACCGACAACATTCAATACATAGCAATAACAAACAGGGAACTTAGCCGGGCGAACTACCAATTGATCGATTGATGGATAGCTACTAAACATGGATACACAAGGACAAGCCCGCAGGGCTGTTAGTTTAAATTACAAACAGGAGGGCAAGCATCAGCAACATGGCCCCTCCCAACATCAACACCACCAGGCTCCGCCGCCGCCACTTCCTACGTCAACCTCCCACCAATACTTCCAACAAACACCAGCACAGAGAGATGCCGCTGGTCTGAGAGAACTAGCAACCCCCAGAATGTTAAGGAGTGTTAGTGGCACCCTCAAACCTTCCAAATCGGATGTTTCCTCCAACGACGATCACCCTAAAAGTTCTCCGCAATACGTAACCTCTGAATACAAACACACCAGAGACTTGAGCTTCAAGAATCCCCAACCTCTTCGTGTTCCGCTGACCAGGCAGGGCCACTCTAGAACTTCAAGTGTCAATAGAACAACCAGTACACTGAGCCATCCCCAACAACAACACATGCAGCCCCAGCCGTCAAGCCACGCACAGCTGCCCAGCCAGTCAGGTCATCACCGTACACATCCAAACGGAAAAGAACTATTACCTCCAGCTGCAATTGCATCTCCCCCAGCAAGATCATCTGCAAAACAACCCAAGCATCAACATCAACTGTCCCAGGGCCACAAGTCCAAGGGCAATGACACCCAGCAATTCCACAGAAATTCGTTGGGTGACTGGAACTTCATCAAAACCATTGGTGCAGGGTCTATGGGTAAGGTCAAGTTGGCAGAGCATAACACGACTCATGAGTTGTGTGCAGTGAAAATTATCATGATTGCATCCAAAGCCTACGAAAGAGAACATCAGAAGGATGTCCCCCCTTCTTCCCTAGAAGAGGCAAAGTCCAGAGAAGAAGAGTACTTGAAGGAACTCGAGAGAGACACTCGTACTATTCGTGAAGCTGCATTAGGAAGATTGTTATTTCACCCCTTTATCTGTCGTTTATACGAAATGGTTCCCATGACTTCGCACTATTACATGTTGTTTGAGCATGTCGAGGGGAGTCAAATGTTGGACTATATCGTTTCGCATGTTCAGTTGAAGGAGAAGGTGGCTAGAAAATTCGCAAGAGGAATTTGTTCTGCATTAGAATATTGTCATAGAAATAACGTTGTTCACCGTGATTTGAAAATTGAAAACATCATGATTAACCAAATGGGAGACGTCAAATTGATTGACTTTGGTTTATCAAACTTGTATGCGCCTAACAAGCTTTTAGACACATACTGTGGTTCCTTATATTTCGCAGCCCCTGAATTATTATCTGCAACCCCTTACTTTGGCCCTGAAGTAGATGTCTGGTCCTTTGGTGTTGTGTTGTATGTTTTGGTATGTGGTAAGGTACCTTTTGATGATGCATCGATCAAGAATTTGCACGAAAAGATCAAACTTGGAAAAGTAGAGTACCCACAATTTTTAAGTTCCGAATGTGTTTCTTTACTTTCCAGAATGTTAGTGGTGAACCCAAAGAACAGAGCATCTTTATATGAAGTTGCCAACCACCCTTGGATGAATCATGGGTACGAATATAGAGCATCCAGTTATATTCCCAAGAGAACTCCATTATCGCTTCCATTAGATCCTAACATTATTAAAACTATTGCATCATTCGATTTCGGTACAGTTCAAGACATTACTGAACAGTTGACTAATATATTGTCCAGCGTGGATTATCAATATAGTGTTGATAATTGGTATAAGGTTACAGAACAGGGACGTGAATACGCATCTGATCCAAGCTCACATGCCTTGCCTGATCCAACTGGTGGATATCATCCATTAATATCGCTTTACTTCTTGGTAGATGAAATGTTGACCCGTAAGAGGGCCAAGGCAGAGGCCATAGAAAAACAATTGAGACAAAATCAAGAGAAGAGACAAAGGGAAAAGGAAAGGGTTGACGCGGAAACTTCAATTGCCCAAGCTACTCCTGTTAAGATTGTTCAAGGCACAAACACAGTAGCACAGACCAACACCATTGTTGGTGGCAGTGTCAGTAATCCAGTCACCCCATTACCTGCTAAAAAGGTGGATATCAAGAAACCTATGCAACCACAGCAACAACCACAGCAACCACCTCAAGCTCAAGCTCATGCTCAACCACAAGCACAACAGCAACAACAAGCTCAACCAGAACAACCACCTCCACCACCACAACAACAACCACCTCCACCACCGCAACAACCACAACAATTAGTTGCACCTGCTGCCTCTCAAATCCCTAGAGTACCATCAAAGGAGGATACGTTGGAAAAGACAACAAAGAAGGTCTCTATGTCCGTTCCGCATACTCCCGAACATACTCAGTCCAAACCTGGATACATTTCCAAATTGCCAGAGGACCAAGACTTACCACTCTTGACTATTCCACAACAAGCCCACACCTCATCTATTACTAAACCTCATGAACCTACTGTTACTCAACCTACGCCAGTAGTTGAGGCTGCCATCATTCCTGAACAACAACCGAATAGTCCTAGAGAAACTTCTCCTGTTGCTGAAACTTTGGATCCATACGCTTCGAAGTCAGGAGGTTTGAACTCCTTATTTAGAAGATTGTCATCAAAGAGAAAGTCGATTTCACCAGTTAGACAGTCTAAGACGCCTTCGCCTACCGGCACGCAGGTACTGGTTCCTAAATTGATACTCCCTTCAGGCTCACCTACGAGATCCCAAAACTCTTTCAAGAAAGATCCAATGGTTCGTAGAGGAGTAAGTATGAAGATCACGGCCAAGGAGAAGTTGTCGAACTCAAGACTTAATTTGAATCCTTCGGTTAATAGTTCACAGCAATCTTATGAGAAGAACTCACAACAATCTACAGCGGAAACAGAACTCAAGTTACCAGGAGAAAAGAGAAACCACCACCGGTCATCTTCCACTTCCACTAACCCCAATAAAGTTCATGGCTTTATTCCAGTGGAATACTTACCTCCATTGCCTAACTTGAATGCGGATACCAACCAGATTGTCCCTGCAGCACCATCAGCCTCTCAAAACAACAACAGCTTGAAACCTGCTGGAAGAAAAATGCATCCAACTGCAAGGGCCAAATCTGTCGGTGGCCACATCCGCAAGGACTCTTACAATTACCGTAGCCGCCCCAGCACCAACAACCAGCACCCGCCATTACCAAACTCCATGCTTTCTCAAAACAGTGATGAGCTTATTTCTGGCGGGTCTTGTAGTGAGTTGCAGGTTCGCCACATTCCGCAGTTGACTGAAGATGAAATAATCGAACAGTACAAGAGAGCCAAGCCAAACAGTATGCCATCTATAGAATACTGTAAGACATGGTTCTTGAAGGGGTTTTTCAGTGTTCAAACCACATCCACCAAGCCTTTGCCTGTTATCAGGTATAACATCATCAATGTGTTGAGTAAGCTTGGAGTACAGTTCCAAGAAGTTAAGGGTGGGTTTGTCTGTCTGTACATGCCTTTATATCATGGCGATATGCTGCAGATCACGCTTCGTGTTGGCGAGGATGATGTTTTGAGTGAGTACGGAAGTAAGAGCGATGATGTCAATAGCGAAGAGAAGAAGTTGTACGGTGATGCTTTCAAGTCTACGTCATCCTCCCTTGACAAGGAGTACATCTCAAGAAACAGAACTCCCGAGCCTGCTGGGGACTCTACTAGAACCCCTAGTAGACAGCCCTCTTTGCAGCTCAACACGCAAATGGCTTCCCCATCGCATAACCAAAAGTCACACAGATCGTCTAACTCCATTGGAGGCCACAGGCGCAAGTTCTCCATTGGTGGCCATATGGTGGCCAATCGGAAGAGAAACGATTCTGGTGTTACTATGCCTCCAAATACTCCAGCAACTGCCAAGGTGGTAAAGATGTTGTATGGAGGCTCATCAGAGGACAGATTGTATGACGACGAAGAAACCCACGACGATCAGTACGATTCAGTCGACTCACTCAATGGGTTGGGTGTTGGTGGAGGCAGCGACATGTTGGTATCTTACAAGATCAAGCAACGAGCCAAGCACCAATACTCTTCTAGCATATCAGACGAGCCCAAGTCTAAGAAATCACCTTTGAAATTTGAGATTTACATTGTGAAAGTGCCATTTATTGGGTTATATGGTGTTCAATTCAAGAAACTTTTGGGTAATACATGGAATTATAAAACCTTGGCTGGTCAAATTTTGAGCGAGATGAATTTGTGAGTGTATAATTCGTGTATTTTTTTATATGTATTTTGTTTAATTCTGGACTACGTCTTTACTGTAGGGTACATTTTATTCTAATATAACAACTTTTACTATACATAAGTAATTTACAGGTGGGGGAGTTTACTCCAGGACAACCACTCCATTTTGACGATGCGAGGTTTCGTTGAAAGGGTAGGTTGGTTGGTTCGTAGAGGATGTTGGAGCGGAATCATTCAAGGTTTGATTGTTTATGGAGGTTAGTTTTGTTTCTTCAGAGTCGGCAATTTCGATAACTTCTTGGCTTGCAGGTGTTGGTGTATCCGATTCAATACCCAATGGAGCAGGAGTAGCAGGCTGGGGAGTTTCCAGGACGTCCATTACGATGTCCTCACCATCCTTACTATTTGAGCCATCTTCAACAGCTTTGGACACTTCTTCCAGATCGAGTCTCTTCCTCAACCGCTCGTCCCTGGTCATGCCCCTGGTGTAGTTCATTTCCTTATTGCTAGCCAATCTTCTTCTTTCCAATCTCTGCTCTGTGGCAATGCGGAGTTCCAATTCTTCCTGTTCCTGCTGGAGCTTCAACTCCTCTTGCCTCTTGCTTTCCTTAGCTTCTAATCTCGAGGATCTCTTTCTGGTGGCTAGCAAATTTTCCAACTTCATTTCCTTCTGTTTGTTAGTGAGGAACCTCCTAACCTTGAACTCGTGGTTGAAGGCAGTTTCCACGCTTCTCAAGAGATTGGCCCTCAAGTCCTTGTACTTTTGAGAGTTTTGAAGCTCGTTGATTTTCTGGTCCAACTCAAAGATATTTTTGGACACTAGCTCGAACTTGACCTTAGGCGAGATATCAAACTGCTCTGGGTCGTAGTACTCGTTGGGGTCTTCTGGCTCATACTTTCTTTTCTTTGGTATTTCGAGCGGAACAAACCTTATCAGTCTCTTGTAGAGACGAGAGTTGAACAAAAAGAGATATTCGGTCTGGCCAGCTCCGCTGCTTTCCACAAACAACGGATTCACCCTCAAATCGCTCATCGATAACTCATTCTTGTCCACCCACAACCTAAACTTGGACCTGGTGGTTATGTAGTTGATGAGAATGAATAGAATCTCCACTTTTCCAGAAAGAGTGAGCTGATTGAAGGTGACCAAATCGGATTCGTCATGGTGGGCCAGACCATCCTGCTGTAATTCTTGGTCGTCGTTCCCGCCCAAGGCGGTTTCATGGCCAAACCACAATCTAAAAATTTTTTCAAAGTTGTTTATCGAAGACAACTTTGAGTTCTGGGCCGCTGAGATCAACGAGAGTCTTATTTTGGCAAGTAGGGAGTCTTCAGTCGCGGGGAAGTAGTTGATCAACTCCAATTCGAAAAGATCCACGTCAAAGGGCTCGCTCTGGAGCTTGACAAAGCCTCTAAAGTGTTGCAACCAATTCACAACATAGATGTAGTGGAAATGGGACCTCACCTCCTTCAACTCCTGCGACTCGTAGATGCTCTGGTTGGGAAGTAGCACGGGGTAGAGCTTGCGCAAGCTGGCAATCTGGTCCTGGTTGCCTATGCTCAATCCATCACACGGGTTCTCTTTACTGGCGGCTTGCATTGCTGGTGGGAAATCTACGCGTAGTGAAAAGTTTATAGCGAGGTTTTTGCGAGGAAATGTGTAAGTGGGAGAAATAGGAAGGAGAATCAGCAAGAGAAACAGGAAGAGGTAGGAAAAGTCTGGATTGTTTATATGTGTATGGGTTGGGGTAGAGATGTTGAAATGGAGATAGTGAAGTAGATGTGATAGAAACGCGGTGGATTAAGAGCAAGAGGGAAGATGTTGAATAGAGTAATGAATAGTAATAATAGCAATAATAATCATAATGGTGAAAACAGATGACTATGACGATGTAAATGAGGAATAATCAAAAAAGATTGCTGTTTAACGTTTAAGAATCCTGTTTGACTGGAAAGATGTGTTATTATGATGTTTATAATAGAAATCTTGGTGAATCGCGTATTCGTTCAAGAAATTTAACTTTCGTGATGACAGAAAAGACCCCAACCGCAACAACCAGTTGGCAGGAAAGCTGTAACTTTACAGTTTGCTTCTTGGGTACCAGTGGAATAAGATGCTAGGTATTGTTGGAATACGATGACAAGGTAGACAAGTGCAAGAATATGCTGTAAAATCATGAAATCCTGCTTGATATGTCCGATCCAATATCTAAAGCCTAGCCAAGGCTTAGCCAATGTCTAGCAAGATCGTAAGTTGCCAGTATCCTAAGCAACCAAGGTCTTTAGTCTTCTTTAGTCTTCTTTAGTCTTCTCGATTCTATCGATTTGTCTTCATTTTTACTTCTCATCTCGCTAAGACTCATAGAAAATAAAATATAAAAAAACCCCAGAAAACCCCTAATTGAATCTTTTGGCAACATGACCATAGTGAATGATCCATAGCATTCCGAATAACAGGCAAAATTGTTCAATTGATGATACCTATCAATCTGCATCTCAATTGAACTAATCGTGACAGATCGATGAACTTCTGAATCAACTAATCATCAATCAGATGTATCAGATTTATATCATTACAAAAGAGGGAAAAGGCCCGAACCTACGGCCCATCCTTATATCCCAGAACTATTAATTATATCAACTAATTATATTATATTAATTATCATTATGTATTAATTATCATTATTTTAATTATCATTATACCCGATCCCATTAACCCTGTCTAATATAAATACCTAAAGTTAGGGTTTCTATCTCCAAGCAACGCTTGGGCCCTGTCGTCCAAGGCATTGTACTTTTCAAGATACTCAACCAGCTGCTTCTTTGCATTCAATCTATGAACAACAAAAAAGTACGTCAATGCAGATAAAACGGCAAAAATAACCCCAGCAATGGACACAGATAACCCTGGCACATACCCAGGGGAGTCCTTCTGCAAGAAAATAAAGGTGGAAATGATCCCACCAATGTTACCAAACCCAACTTGCCATGCGGTCCCGACCGATTTCCTCAAATGGCCCCCGTTATTCAAGGCGGCCCAGCACACAAGCAAGGGCATGGCACTGTAGAGACCCGAGGCGGTCAAGAAAGCACCACCGTAGCGTACTTCGGGCTGGTTCTTACCTCCCAAAATCATGGCAAGACCAACAATGGCCATGGCACAGCAAAACAACAAGAAGGGCAATCTTCTACGAGACTTGTCCAGCACAAACCCAATCAAGTTGGAAAAGAAAAAGGCACAGAGCCAAGGGTAGACTGAGTGTTGGTTGGCGCTCACAGCAGTGTAGCCCATGTCCTTGATGATGGTGGCTGCAAAATAGGCATAGCCGTATGAAGGGATGATCAAACCAAAGTACCCCAATGCAGGCAACCAGATCAAGATATCCTTAAAACACTTGATCACGTCCTTTAAGGTGTTTTTGATTTCAAATGCAGATGTGGTACCCGTCATAATCTCCAACTTGCGCTTCAAAAAGTCTCTTTCGTTTTGGTTCAAGAAACGGCACTCTTCCGGGAAGTTGGCAATGGTAAAGAACAAGATAACGGCACATCCACACGTGACAGCACCTTCCACGATGAACAACCACTGCCACGAGGCCAAGCCGTGTCTTCCGTCCAACTCATGCACCTTGAATGCAATGGCACCGGAAGCAGCACCGGCCAAGGAAGTGACCGAGAAAAAGGCACTGAAACGTTTCTGGGACTCAAACTTGGAGTAGTAGTTGGAAAGCAAGTAGAAAATGGCTGGGAAAGTACCAGCTTCAGTGAGTCCAACCAAGAATCTACAAACAACCAATTCTCCAAAGTTTCTGACAAATCCCATCCCAATCGAGATCGCGCCAAAGATGAGAATACACGAACTCAACCAGATGTGTGGCTTGACATATTTGATCATGTAGTTGGACAAGACTTCAAAAAAGATGTACGGCACAAAGAACACAGTCAAGGCAATGTTGTACTGGTTCCCTGTCAAATTCAAGTCCTGCGACAAGTTGTACAACTTGGCGTTTGAAATGTTGACTCTGTCCAAGAAGGAAAGGAAATAAAGCAAGCAAAAGGGAGGAATGAGACAGGCGTCAATCTTCCACATCAACTTGCGGTGGTTGATGCCCATATCCTGGGCAAGCTGTTCAACACTGGCTTCAGCGTTGTCTTCCGTGATGTCATACATCAGGGACACTTTCTCGACGTCACTTTCGGACTGTACTTTGATAGACATTGGATGTTTCTGTTATGGCGATTATTAAACCATCTTACATACAGCAGATCTCACTATTTATATTGCTATAACTGCTTGACTCATTTTCCGCATTCCCGGTTCCGGTAAAGGATGATTTCTCCATAAAAGTGAAAAAAAAAATTGGTTAGTGAATTGCGGGGGACTGCGGCTAGCTATGTCCGTAAAGTAGATCTTGATAGAGAGTGTGGGAAGCAGGCGTGGAATAAAGCAAAAGAGAACAAGTCTATTTATACCATATACTACGATCTACAAGAAATCCATACCGTTACCCTTGCTTAGGACCCTCAAATATCACTTTGATTGGAAAAATAATAGATCCAGCAATTTGATAATTACTAAGTTTCCCGCAAACTGCTTATCTCTGCACCGAAACCGGCAATCTTTTTTGCAAGGCGGAACGCAATCGGTGAGAGCCGTTTCTATGAAAGGGCCGGACTTATGGAGAGAGCAAGGAGGTTTGGTGCCAACAGGAAGCTGTATTAGTGGTTTGAAGTCATTGTAGGGGGTTTTTGGAAGAGGTGTACTTTGGGGGCTTCACCAAAATTTCAGTGGCAAGGGTCTAAGAGTTCTTTTCTTTTCGTACAAGGTTTCGTACAAGGTGTGTGTGTATGATGTATGTGTGAGGTATGTGTGAGGTATGTGTGAGGTATGTAAAGTATATGTGGTATGTGGAAAGAATTCCTGTTAAGAGTCATGTTTAATAGGGTTACATGGAAGGAATGTCTAAGGTATGTCTAAAGGTATGCCTAAAGGTATGTTTAAAGGTATTTAAAGTAGGGGTGTAAAGCTTGTTTAAAGGCGTGTTTAAAGTATGGCACGTTTAAAGTGGAATGTTAATTACATACTCCCTAAGTGAGTCATCATTTGAGTAACCAACTAGTTTGATTCAAATGTGTTACAACCTATAAGGTTAGTGTCTACGGACTGCATACTTAACTCTCCTAACCAAACTACCACATCTCTGATTAGACACTAATTCCGATCCACTTTCAATATAATCAAGCACTTCACTATGACTCAAACTCCGGGGTTTATGCAACACAGTGTATTCTCTCCAAATCAATCTGTCCAGTTATGTGATTCGTTTTTTTGTACCCTTATTTTACAGATAAAGTGATGAAGAAGTGGTAACTAGGTTGTGTTAAAAAAGGTTCTCGCAGGCGAAACTACAGACGGACCATAAAGAATACTTCATGTAATTTCTTGGACTTTCAATAATGTATCTCTTGGACAACGCAGCGCGATACGAGATACGAAATGCAGTGGGATCCGATACGAGGTACGAAATGCAGTGAGATCCGATACGAGGTACGAAATGTAGTGAGATCCGATACGAGATACGAAATGTAGTGAGATCCGATACGAGATACGAAATGTAGTGAGATCCGATACGAGACAAACTGCAGCGAGAGAACGGCTCTAGAGTTTGATTTTCATCGATGTTCTTGTATTATCCCAAATATTGTAAGTTCAAGTACTCACGTATTACTACAGGATTCCTAAAGGGATCTTTCCGAGGATTCGTCGTGATAGTCCTACTAAAAGATTCATACTGCAAATATTGGAATTAATCAAAAGAGGATAAAAGAATAGCGGGATATAATCAACAAGTGCAGGTATAATAAATAAATACTCATGCTTCTACGGAAGAATATAACTTATGAAAGAGAATCAAGAAGAATCGTGAAAGGAATCAAAATCGTGAAAGAATCAAATTCGTTAAAAAATGTAAAGAATAGTCAAGAAGAATAATTAAGCTACTCGCTTCGCTCGTAGCTTGCTCGTAGCTCACTCTCTGTTTAATAAATAATGCATTCAATACATAGCAAGAATTAAAAACCATAAAATCATTTTAGTCCCGTAAAAGTCATCATTATAGACATCGCTCTGTCTTGTATTCCCCATCTAGTCAGTCTGCACGCCGGCCGCCTTCAATTTTTTCTTCAACTCTTCGTTGTGACTCTTGATCAAGCAAATCTCGTTGCTGATCCGCATCAACGCACTGTGCTTGGACAAGTTGGGCAAGCCCTCCTTGTTGACTCTTGCGCGTTTCGACTTCTTCTGCATCTCCGGGGTTTCTGGCGGCAACTTGTTGAACGCTTCGATGTCAATGATGAGCCGCAAGCAGCGCTCGTACGCTTGTTTGCACATCTGTCGTCTCTTCTGCTCCGAATGCGAGTGGTTGAGCCGCTTCTGCTCAAGCGACAAGAGCGGCTTGGTCGACGAGCGTCTGCGCTTCTTGGGCATCATCATTTCCTCCTCCATCATTCTTCTCTTGGGAGACAGCGGTATGGTCTCAGCTGGCTGGCTGAACGCCTCTGTCAACTCCTTGCGCAAGTTCTCGTGCATTCTGGCATTGAGGTGGTTGTGACTCATGTCTGTATACATCATCAGCTTCTCCATCAGTTTTTCGGCCGGCTTGGTGGTCTTCATGGTGTACAAGTTGAAAACGTCATCAAACTCATTGCCCTGGTACCCGAGATTATTCGAGTAGAGCTGGAGCGGGTTGTTGGTGTTGGTGGCGAGCGAGTCGAGAAACTGCTCCAACGCATTGGACTCCGTGTTGGAAAAGAACTTGTCAAATTCGTCGGGCGAGTCTGGTTCCTGGTTGGTCAACTGGTCGAGTTCTACCGAGCCCGAAAAGTTGAAGTTGTTAAAGCTGTGTGGGGTATTATTATTATTATTATTATTATTATTGGTCTTCTCATCATCGTCATTCTTGATACTCGCCATACTACTGATGCTGCTTCCCCCCAAATGCTTGCCAAACGAGTAGCTACGGTCGCCGACAATCTGCGCACGATCATAACTATACTCGTCAAAGGAAACCTGGCCCTGGAGCGTCGTAATATACTGCTGGTTCAACAGCTGCACTTTCTCCAACTGCTGGACCGAGGAAATCGCCTGTTCTGGCTGGAGTGTGGTGTACATGGTGTAAGCTTGTTCAAAATCCATGTCTGCCGAGAGCATATCAAGAAACGAGTTTGTATTTGAGATGTTGATCAAGCTGGTGGCGTCAAGCTTGATATCTAGCGGTGCTGGTACAAAGGGTGGGTCTGGGTCTGGGCCTGGGATCGAGGTCAAAGAGGATGAGCTCAGCTTCTTTTCGTCTTGTTCTTCTAAACACGGGTTCGTGTACTCTGTGTCGGATACTGATGTCGAGTCTCTTCGCACTAGATTCTCGTCAGGGGATTGATGCTTGGCCTTTCCTCTGGATTCCATTCTCAACTCCCTGCAGATCAACCAGTTATATATCAAAGTACCCCAGAAAGCAAAGAAAGGGCGGAAGAGAAGGGAAAAAGGAAAAACATGGTGGGCGCACGTATTCCTTGAATAGGAATATGCGCGTTGAGGAGTTTACGCGGATGAAATGGAGGGGTGGGGGGTGAAATTGGGGATACAAAATGAACAAGGTTATCAAGGTTAACAAAGGTTGACAAAAGTTAAACAAGCGCCCCTATATGCACTGTTCTGGTATATGTGGCCTGAGTTTCCTGTGTTTCCCCCGTTTTGCCCGTTTTGACCGCTTGTATATTCTCTGTTGTACTCTTGCTTATCTTCCTATCAGTCCGCCCGACCAGTGCATAAAATCGACATTTTGAAGTAATTATTGTACAGGGGTGTCCGCTTCGCGCATATATTTACAAGTCGCGTAGGCTGGTCACAATGAAACGCCACCTTGATCCGATAACAAATCCTACTACCCCTCACGTTTTGCTCTACCTTATCCTCAGGTCATCTCCGAAACATGCATACGGGTTCACATACTAAATTCTACCAGGGTGTTCTAAATCTGCAACCTGTGTTCTAAATCTACTACCAGGGTGAGTAAAATCAACTACCAGGGTGTTTGAAAGTCTCTCCACAATCGAGTGAGCAAATATTTCGGGGTATTCACAAAGTATCCAGAAAAATTTACCATAATAGAAAAATTCCCAACCATCACACAATGAGTTCCAGAAAACAAGAATTTTCCATCTTTTTCATGACTTGGATGGTCATATGAGCATATTCTTCATATCCAAGTTCGCATCTCATTCACATCTTCATTTTCCTCATTTCCCTCATATTCTTCAATTTCCAAGAATATTCTTCAATTTCTACAATTTCTTCTATACCGTTACCTCCTTCTTTGTACTAACAAAAGGATAATTCCAGAACTTCTCTACATCTCTCAAGTATAAAACCATGCCAACACATCACAGTCAGGGTTTTTCGCGTACGTACTCCGTTCCGAAGCCTAATTAGGAAAAAAGCTGGGGAGCAAAAAAAAGAATGGTGCGAAATGTGATAACCTGATAACAGCGCCACAGATATGTAGAGCGTTAGATATCTCGGGAATAGTTGACTTGTTTGTATTGGTTGCATAGGCCATGGTTGGCTGGCCGCGATTTCAGTCCATATTGTTAAAAAGAAGCTTTCCAGGTGGTTATCTGGACTTTTTACACTTTGAGGGGAACCAAATAAGCTTCTACAACAATACAACCATCAGACGAAAAAGCCCACTTCTAGACCAAAAGCATTTACGGGAACGCAATATTCGAAAAGAGAATCATTCACAACTGTTTTAGGTTGTTTGTTATTCAATCGATTACATTTGTTCGTTTAGAGTTGTGTGTTTCCACAAGTATCCAACAATCATCCCAAATAAGCAGAACCTTAATAGGTGGATATCTTGAATACAGCAGGTGCTAACGAAATGTTATTTTCGAATCGTATCATTTTTTTTAATCTTATCATTCATCATACTTTTTGCTACTCCTATCTCCTATTGTTCGAGGTGACGCTATGATTCTGGCCCTTTTCTATGTATTGTCATGCGAGAGATGACGTGGAAATGGAACCGTTTCTTGCATTACTTTGCTTGGGTGTTTTTCTCACATTGTTCACAACAGCAGCAATCTATCACCAATTAAAATACGAGATGAAACTTAATATTGTCATCTTAGAAATAGCGCCACTGAACTGGTCAACTGGTGTACTGGTCAACTGATCTATCAATCTACTGGTTTACCGGTCAACTGGTTTTTTAATCTACTGGTTTACCGATCTACCGGTATTACTAGTTTGATTTCACCGGTCATTCCATTTCTTTCATGGCTGCGATTTCGAATTCTCTTGACGACTTGGCAAATCGGGTACTCGTTAATCATTCCTTGAGCTGTGGTTTTGCTACTCTTTCCACTTGTTTTACACCTGTCGTTTGTTTTCTGTCTTTTCTTTTATTACAATCGTATTGAGTGAAACATTCACTGCTACTTTTGTTGGGACTTGGTCCTACCGTCTAATTAGATACGTTATCTTGACATCTTGAGATTGCACGAGTTTTACTTTGTTCCACTAGCCGACATTCTCGCCTGGTATTCACACATTTCCACATGTGTTTAGTTTCTCGTAACATTCCAGTCGGATATAACTAGCTTCTCCACTGTTTACCCTTTATTCTACGCTTCTAACCCAGGACCCTACTTAAAGGGTCCCATAATCATCGTTCTATAGTCTTTAGCCAGTGTAATCCAGTAAATTGATGTCTCCACCATTGTTATAAGAAGCAAAAGGACACTTAATAAAGCACACTTGATATTCAACAGAACTGATTGAAATTACACGTATCCCATCAGTAGTGTTCCTTCCTGTGTAACATTTTGTAAACGCCTCGACAGCTTCGTATTCTTAAGCTGTTATACAGGTCTATATTGATATTCCGGGAATGTGAAGACTAAGATGCATACAATTCTCGAAATCATATCCTCGAAGCAACCAAAGATTTGACATTTATGGATGATTCATTAAGCATCTTAGACATCCTCTTTCTCTCTATCACTTCATATTTATGAAATGACTAAAGAAACAGATCACCATTTTGTAGACTAGGTTTTTCAGAGAGGATCTAAGCATTATTAAGGCTGGCAGACTCTCGATGCACCTGCCATCTTTTATGCTGCATTACTTTGAAACTGGGTGCAAAAACTAGAATCTGCAAAAACTTAGAATTTGCATAAACTAAGAATCTGCAAAAACCTAGAATCTGCATAAACTTCATCTCGTCGAATAGAGTTAAAGAGACGCAGAACAGTAAGCTTTCTCATGGTACTTAGGATTTTAGGAGATAGATAGAGACAATATAGGTTTACATTACCTATCAATTGAAAAGTCTACGCTTTCAGTATTAGGTGGTGTAATCTATGATTTGTTCTGTAGTCATGTGTATCAAAGTAGTTTCTTGATTACTTGCTTTAATAATGAAACCTCTCAAAGAACACACAACCTGAGCTTTGAGCCATAAAATATCTTTTAGTATCGTCTGCCAAATTGCTCGTTATAGGTTACTTTTAAGAGTGGCTTGTATTGATTTCGAATAAATGGAGGTGCCATGTTTGTTTGGAAAGCTATTCGTATCTGTTGGAAAATCGTGTACTTAAACAATAGGACATATTATTTAGAACCAACTAGAAGATTCCCTTGAGTATTTTAATATACTTGGGTATCTTGGGTATTTTGGGTATCTTGGGTATCTTAAATACATGGTATCTCGGGGTATCACATATATTGCTCGTTTTGTGATCCGGCTGAATCCACCTTGCCTTCTAGTGTCACTTTACTCTCTCCAAGGGCCCCTACATACTTCTTCTATACACTACATCTTCGGTTCACTACACGGTCTAGACGTATCCAGCAGCTTCCTGCTTCTCCACAAAATCGCGTAATTTTCAATTTCTTTCAATCGCCTTCAAAACACACATTCCTCTTCTAGACAGCCCTTTCGTGCATCCCGCTGCTCGTGTAGATGGCCTAGCAAAAACGAAAACTCTGCCAATGAAGCTTATTTCCCTCCTACAAGCTGCTCTACCACCGAACCCTTTCCGGCTCCTCTACTTCCAGAGCAAACCCATCTATGTCAAACCGCTATTCAACCAAAAGCACTCAGAAACCATCAAGGTCCGCCACTTCTTCAACTTGATTGACCAGGACTCGTTGGTTGTGTTGGGAATCGAGGTCTTGGTGTACTTTGTGCTCGCAAACGACTCCATCACCCAGCACATCTTCATTGCTAAATGTGACACTGTTGGTTTGGTCAAGCTGCCTGTGAGAGTCGGCTTGGTGGTGAAGGCCCTAATCCAATGGTTGGTGGAATACGATGTAAAGAGGTATCACTTGAGGAAAAGAAAGGTACAAGGTGAAAATAACGAAACCCATAATGACCAAAACAACGAAACCTGTAATATCCAAAACAACAGCATTTCCGAAAAGAACGGTATCCAGGAACCCCCTCCACTCAACTACCAACTCTCACAGAGAGAAAGCCTCTTATCTTTAACCAGATTGAGTGCAAAATTGAACGATCCAAAGTTTGTTCCAACGATTCCTTACTATAACAGCAACATCGAAAGAGTCAAGAAAGAGATTGTGTTGGTAGATATCCCAGAAAAACAGGACATTAAAATCTGCCTATTTGCCAAGGCGGCATCGCAGTACCTTTTCCCCTTTTCCTTCAAAAACAAGGAAAAACATGTGGTTGATGGGTCTCAGTTGCTCAGATGGTGGCTCAAGGTGCTCGATGATGGTCTCAGCAATGACTGGAGGTGCCGGTTGATTATCCCTGGCGCAGATAGCGCTTCTACGGGCAAGTTTTTGAAAAACTTGAGCAAAGAATGGCAGGTTGGGCATCTTTTCGGCGACGGTAAGGCCATAAACAGCGTGCCGCTCTTCCCAGACGATCCCAAGGGCCGTTTCTTAGAGCACTTGGTTGTAGAGGACAGGTACCACAACATGGATTGCGAGCAGTTCTTCACGGAACTAGGTATCCGGCAGGAGTTCAGGTTAGGCGAAGTAGTGGGGCTCATTGGGTGTGAGCACCTGCAAGTGGCTGTAGCCAACACAGACGAAACATACGAGTACAACGTGCTAACGATCCAGGAATACAAGCAATTGATGGGGATTTTGAAGAATGAGGACTACAACAACAAGGGAGACGTGAAGAACTTGGTGGACGTGAAGATCCCCAACTTCTTTGAAAAGTACAATATGGACGAGGTGTATCTTGAGTTGAGAGGACACAAGACCCTTGAGAAGGCCTCGGCTCGAGCTGCTGCAGTGCCGGTTGAAGAGAAGTTGAACGATTTGAGTCACTTGATCAAGAGACGGAAGAACAAGTAGTTATGTAGCGATGATTCA
Source organism: Aciculoconidium aculeatum (assembly GCA_030579395.1). Lineage (NCBI taxonomy): Eukaryota > Fungi > Ascomycota > Pichiomycetes > Serinales > Debaryomycetaceae > Aciculoconidium > Aciculoconidium aculeatum. The sequence continues at coordinate 270,168 of JAKTQU010000001.1, forward strand.
CAGAACAATGGGCAGAAAAGCGCATTGATTTATTATTATTTTTTCTGGCAATTATAATCAACGATAAGAATGAGTATCAGAGTAGTATGTGAGTAGGGAGAAGCAGGGAGGGGAGAAGCAGGATGGAAAACGTTGTGAATGGGAAGTGCTGTTTGTGGAACTGTAAGTGCGAGCAACCCACAAGGTTTCCGTAGGGGCCTATTTTCATAGCCCTATCTAGCGGTGATTGCTCTAGCCGAGACAAGATAAGTCCATTTTCCCCAATATCGCCTAAAGCTTTCCCATCTATCTCGATGTTTTTTCTTCTTCTAGTTGCGCGTTGTCAAGTCAGCGTTAAACCTTAAAGTGTCTCTCCCCCAGGTCAAATTCAAGGGCAAAAAAGTGAAAAATTCCTCGCCTCATTTATTTTTGCTTCCATTGGTACATAATTCCAGATATGCTTTGAAAGTTTCGTGTCGCTCATGTGCATTGTACTTGTCTTGTTCAGGGAGGCACACAGATCACGCATGTATGGTGCGATTTTGGACCTTTTTTTCTCTCCCCCCCCTCTTGATCCATTGTTTCACTGTGCTATTCAAACCACTCTCAATCACAATAAACCTGTTCCAAGCCACTATTCTTGTGTCCCTGTCTCCCTCCCTTAAAAAAAGTGGAGTATACCTGGTTAGAAGCACGCTCACGCACAAAATAATAAAAATAAAATAAAAAAAAAAGATTTGAGCCAAAAAAAAAATATTCTCTTTGTGATTATGTCAGTACAAGCTCTCTTTTTACACACTTTTTGTGCTTATATATATTGGAGCAGTTGTCCCACGATCTGATCATTCATTTTGAACACTACTTTGACGAGGCAGTGAGCGTATAGTCAAAAGCATCTACATTTTCTTGCCAAAAAAAAAAAATACAAGACGAAGGGTTGTGTTGTGTGTTTTTCTCTTTTCTGTTGTTGTTTCCCTTCCCTCCATGTTAAATACAAGATACATCCCTCTCCAAAACTTCAACCCTCCCAGACAATCATCACCAACACCCTTGGAAAAGCTGCTGTTAACCTTGGATACCAAGCGCAAGAGCTCCATCAGCACCATCCCCTCCTCAGCAACTCAGAACAACTACACCGTTTCCTCTGCGCTGTCCATCAGAAGATCCTCCAGTCTTTCCAACACAACTACCCCTATCACCCCCAACCGGTTCTGCTGTGCTGAGTTCCAATTTCCAATGCACCCAGGGAGCTCGGGGCAAGCAAGCCACCAGCATGGCCTGCAGAACCAATCTACACAGGACTATTCCGCCATCCCAGACATGATGGAGCTTTCCTACTCCTCGCCTGACCACATCATCGACCTTATGGAGAGAGAACAGGATGCCATCGTGCTCAAGTTGATGAAGGAAATTGAAGCGTTGAAGCACGAAAACAAGTCGCTTCGTATGTTACACGGCACTTCCTCCAACTCCTCCATGTCCTCTGCAACTGGCACCACTTCGCAAAACAGCGGCATCAGAAGGTCTTCCTCCATCAGCTCCTCTCACAGACACTCCTCCTCTATATCCTCGTTGTCATCGATAACCTCGCAACACTCGGTCACGGTGCCTCCTACAAACAAGAGAAACAGTTCTTTATTCCACAATTACTCGTTATCCCATCAGAACCACATGCTCGATGAAGTGGCCCCTAAACTACACAAACCTGGCGACACCAAGGAAGTGAGCCCCACCACAAGACCCACCAAGCCTAACCGCAGCAGACATGGCTCTATCAGCAATTTCGATTTGACATTGGAAGAAAATAAGGCCTTGAAATTGGAAATAAAAAGATTAAGACAGGAACTTGACTATTTTAAAAGATAAGAAAACGACAAAAAACAAAAAACAATAAAAATAAAATAAATAAAAAAAAAATAAGGGAGAAATAGTAATGGGGTAAAAGAATTGGTTTTGTTTTCATGGAAAGAAATTAACTACCGCTACCTTCATTGAAATATTGAATGAACAGGCTTCAATTCTGCATTTTTCCAACATAGTCACGATGTGTGTTTATATATAGTTATATTTGGGCTTTTAATAGAATAGTTGTATGGACAATTGTAAAATATATGCAAGAGTACAAGAAGGTACTCTATCTCTATTTTGTGGTAGTCACGGGCAGATACATCACATGACCAGAAGTATACCCATTTGTGGTTGCAAAAAAAAAAGTGGAACCCTCCTAAAAGGTTTTGAAATACCCTACTACAGTACAAGCACACCCATGACATCCAAGTTAGTATTACTTGCCATTCTATACATGGCCACACTGTGCCACGGAGCATATTTCACGCAAAAAGTCACCTCCAAATTAAGCACTCCAGTATTCGAAGGAGACCAACAAGTCCAGGCGGCTAACCATGGCGGTGTAGAGATTGAAGGAGGCATTGGAGGCAATGAGCTTTTGACAGCAAACACCCCTAAAGTCCCCGTTCCAAAATGGTTGACTGACTTCACTGGGATCAAGGAATGGCCAGGATTCGATCCTCCATACATTCCCATGGAGTTTATCAACGTAGACATCATTCCCAAATACGTGCCTCACCATATCCAAGGACAGTGTGACCCAGCCACAAGGGAATTGACGTGCTCGTTTGACTGTTTCAACTGTGTTTCGTACGATGACATCTACACGTGCTCCACTCTTTCTCAGACCTTTGATGACGGGCCTTCCTTGGCCACGCCCAAGCTCCTTGACCAGTTGTCCCTGCCCGCTACCTTCTTCACGTTGGGTGTCAATGTCATCAGATTCCCAGATATATACAACCGGGCGGTGTCTGAAGGACACATCATGGGGTCCCACACCTGGTCTCACAAGTTCTTGCCCTCGTTAAGCAATGAGCAGATTATTGCGCAGATCCAGTGGTCCATCTGGGCCATGAACGCAACTGCAGGCCATTTGCCCAAGTGGTTCCGTCCTCCCTATGGAGGGATCGATGACAGGGTGCGCAGCATAGTACGCCAGTTTGGGATGCAGAGTGTGTTGTGGGACTACGATACCAACGACTGGAAGCTTTTGAACCAGCAAACCGCAGGTTCTGCCGTCACAGGCCCGCTGGAAGCCATAACGGAGAAGGAGATATACACCAGCTTGAAAAAGTTCAAGGATTCCCATGGGAAACGTGGGTTGATTTTGGAGCACGATGGTATTTTCAAAACGGTTGATGTTGCCATTGAAATCAACAAAAAGATTCTAAACGACGTCAGGCAGCAAACCGTTCCACAGTGTGCTGGCGGTATTGATTACATCAAGGTATTTCTGCGGAGAGAGAAGAAGAGTTGGTTTTAGAAATATATAAGTGATAATATTATAAAAGATATCTCAAATAATTGTAGTTTATGAAAACTTATACAACACAAAGATAGTAACACGAGTAACGTAACACACATTCCATAAGGGATACATGAAATATCCAATAAGGAGATCAACACTTCTCTGCAGCAACTATAAATAAATGACCTTCCTCGATTACTTTGCAACATCACACAACTACACGTACACCCCCTTAACAATACGACATGTCCGATTTCCAATCTTGAATGCTTCCGTATTGCTAGCAAGAGTATTTGAATAAGCACAATTGCTGGCAAAACATCATACCATATAAGGTGGCTTTAATCTGTTATCTTCTCTCGGAGTTTGACCTTATCGTATTAGATTGCTAAACTCGTTTCTTTTTTTGTAAACATAGCCCTCTCTACATCTGATTATTCAATGTACATATACTTCTTCAAGTGGTCAATGTTCTACAAGTCAATGTTCTACAAGTGATTTTTCAATGTAAGGTTTATTCCATAACCAATAATAAATAATAGATGAAGTACTCACACATAATTATTTCATATAGCACCAATACTAGACAAAACAATAAATAAAAAAATAGGTGTAGTAATTTCAATAGTATCTCTCAAATTAATGCAGCTGATATAATGTGAAAACAGAGGGGGCTATATACCACTTAAGCACTGGCAGAGATCGTGGTAGAGCCATTCAACAAGTCAGACGACTTGTCGCTAATATCAGTGGCAGCCTTGTTGGTGGTTTGCACCAAAGTCTGCTTAGCATCAGAAATCAAGGAATCAGCCTTGTTCTTAGCGTCTGAAACGTAGCCCTGAGTTTGTGTCTTAATTGGCTGGATGTACGATTCGTTAATCTTGGTGAATGACTTGGCAGCCGTGTTCACGGTGGCAGTGATGTTTCCCTTCAAGTCAACAGATTCCTTGGTGGTGGTCACTTGCTTGAGTTCGTCATTGTAGGTAGAAATAATATCGTTCGAGATTTCAGTAGAGGTGTTGGAAACAGTAGACTTCAATCTGAGCAACAATTCATTGATAATGACAAAAAACTTGTTAGCTTCCGAGATGGATTCTTCAAACTTGTATTCCGCCTTGGGAAAGTACTTGTCGACAATAGAACCGTACAAAAAGTCATTGGTTGGCTTGAGAACCTTGGCGTCAATCTCCTTCAACTTTTCAGTAGGGTATCCAACCACATAAGTATCAACCGCCTCTGTCAAAACCTTCTTCTCAACAAACGAGTCCAATTCCTTAGCGTTTTTAGACACAACAGGGATGCTGAGAAACTTGGATTCAAGCAAGCCCCATGCTGGCAACAAAACCTGGGCGTAGATGATAGCAATCAACTTGAACGTGAACAAGAAGTTAACCAACTTGTTCACAAAAGTGTATGAGTAGACATGAGCAATGGACTTGGAAGAGAAAGTCTTGGAAGAAACAGCTGTAGTAGACATGGATGCAAGATATGATGTATAACAAGTGCTTGTGAAATGTGCTTATGTATGTATGACAATGATATATTAAAAAAAAATCCTACAAAAAATCCATGCAATTGTGCCACACTTATATACTTTTTGAAACAGTGGTATACCTTAGCAGCCAAATGGGACATCTTATGCAGCGTCACAAAATAAAGAAAGGGACTAAGAAAAAAAAAATTACGACACAACACAACCAGCATGTGATAATTTTCAAGGATATGTCAAGTGGCGAGATTGATGATGGAAATGCTAGATTCGATCCGTACATGCACAGTCTTCGTAGGAGGGAGGGGATCAGGCCATTGTCAGATACAACAGTCACACCAGAGCAACCATCCTATCCATCCCATCCATCCCCTTCCATTGTTTGAGAATTCGCTTGAACTCGTTTGAAACTTTTTTTGCTTCTCTTTACTTGGATGGGGTAACTTTGGGGTAGTTTTATAATGGAGCCAATTTCAACCGGTTATGCTCCTGAATGTTTACAATACACGCCTTACGAAAGGCTAAACGATGTAAATATATTTCACGGTTATACATCACGCTTTAACAAGCTGGAATGAATACTTCTTCCTTGATTTAGGCATCCTAGTTTAGATATAGAGATTTGAGATGGCAAAATGGACTAATAACCTTGATCTCTTTGTATTTTTAAAAAAGAACAAAAAAAAATCCCTTCCTCGGTTCAAGCATTTTTGCAGTCATTCACAAAGATACATTGTGGCAGCAAGGATATATAATATCCATCTATTGTTCAATATTAGTACACAAACTTTTGGAATTGTGTGTCGCCCAAAGGGATATTGGAACGGCTGGGCAGACAAGTCTCAAGGAAGTCCCACTCCTTACCGTTCTACAATCCCTGCTATATATATCCCACTCTACTCATCGTGACAGAGCCTCTCACACGCTTCCTCCTCCGAGATCAACTCCGAAGTGTCGTGTTATTTCTGCTTCTCTTTTTGGCAATCTGATTTTTATTTATTGCTAATTATCTCATGCTAAAGATAGATGTACATTGCTTATAGTTTAAAAATAAAATCCACATTATATACATTATTTTACCACATCGCCCTACTGCGCTCTACTGGGTTCTTGATTTACTAACTCGAATTAAATGTTATTCCTACCTAATACCTATTGTTGTTTACATTCAGGAGGGTTTTCCTTTGGCTTCTCCTCGTCACTGTCCTCGTCTTCATCACTGTCGAATTCTCCATCCTCATCTTCAAATTCTTCTTGGTACCCAAAATCAACAGCTTCACCAGTAAACCAATCAATGGCTCTAGGAATCAAACGGTCCTTGATTTCTTCACCTAATTGGTAGTCTAATTCTAATCTAGCTTCCAAATCATCATCGTCTTCTTCTTCCTCTTCTTCGTCTTCGTCATTTTCATCATCGGCTTCATCCTCGCCAAGAACCTTCTTTGGAGGCTTTGGTGGGTCAAAGAAGTTAAAGAAAGACTCGGTTGGGGTCAACTTTTCGATGGTTCTGGTTTGTTTGGTGGTCTTGTTTCTTTGTTTTCTTCTTTCGATATTGATGGTGACGTTGGCTTCCTTGGACTTCCAGTTGATCTCGGATCCATCGGCATGGTCATACACAAAGTCACCAGAGTAGCCCAATTCAGCCTGGTAGTGGTAGGTCTTGGTCAAGATTTGGTTGGAGAAAAAGTCGTTTTCATTGAATTCGAAAATCAACTCAAAGCCTGGAGTGTCCAAGTATTCCATTCTGATATCCTTCAAGGACATCAACACTTCGGAATCTCTTTCAGTGATGGTCTCAGAGACTGTGGATAAGTTTTCCAAGGAGGTCAACCAGAAACTTGGAACACCAACTTCCTCATCGCCTTCCTCTTCTTCAACTTCCTCAATCTTTGGCTCATCGTCTTCGTCATCCTCGTTCAAGGCTTCACCTTCTTCGATTTCAGCGGTGGTTGGTTCCTCGTCACCATTGACAATCTTCTTTCTTCTCTCATATAAAGGTTCGTACAATTTGAAGAACTTCTTTTCCAAGTTCAACAATTCCTTCTGGAAGTCAGCTTCCAACTTCAACTGCTGCTGTTGAATAGACTTCAACCCGTAGACTCTCTGCTTGACCTTCTTTGGCAACGAGTCGACGTATCCACTCTGTTGGCCTACCAACGAGCTCAACTTGCCCTGAATCATCGATAAGAGGGCAGGGTTGTTAGCAAACTGCTTGGTCATGTCTTCATCATCCTCTTCGTTGATGGTGGACACGGTTGGTGGCTGAGTCTTCAAGTAGCTGTTTGTAACCGAAGATGGCGTATTTTGAGGAGTAGGCGCCTTGGAGATATCCCCGTTCTTGCTTCTTATTGGTTCAGACATGTCTCTCTTTCAATGTGTAATGCAAAATTTTGTTTTTGTTTGGATGACAATTTTGGCCACCAAAATTCTTTTTGGGTAGTGTATATAACGAGTGTATTGTAGGGTGGCTAGGTAGGTCTGTTGCCGTTGTAGGCGTTGAAAGGTGAAGAGTGAATAGAGGCTGCGTCACAGACTATCTGGGGGCAATTTGGAGCCGTTTGACTGGAGGATCACTGTACTGAACGTTGTTTTGTATCCGGAACGTGGTGATGAGCTTAAGCGAAAGATAGATAGAGAAAAATAGAGTAACAAGAGAGCATGTACATCGTCAAAACGAATTGCAAAAGCACTGGTTGATGCAGCCGAAGGAAAGAAGCTCAGCAGACGAGTCGTATTTCATTGTATTTACTTCTTTCATGCTCCTACCTGCTGGTTTCGTACACTCATGCTTCGTATACTGCCTCTCTCTTTGACGCATCGTGATGCAGTTAATGGCCCGTTATGCTTTAAAATTAAGGTATTATTCAGGGAGGATTGCCATATACAACACCTCCTGTTGCTAAACCCTAGTTAATCTGAATTAAACTACCGTTTCACTACAATTTATATGTGTTTTTTTCCGTTCTTTATTTCATTCATTTCATTAATCAACTTCCTCCGTATTTAACTCCTGTTCCAAGCCCTTCTCTTCCACCTTCTCATCCAAGCTCTTCTCTTCCACCTTCTCCTCCAATCTCTTCTCTTCCACCTTCTCCCCCAATCTCTTCTCTTCCACCTTCTCTTCCAAGCTCTTCTCGTCTTCCAACTCGTCCGCAATATCCTCGTATTGGCCATCCAAGTACAATTCGATATCCCCAAGTCTCTTCTCCCACTGTTCAACTTGGCTCAACTTCTCTTGGATCTCGGTAATTTCGTTGTCAATGGATTGCAAGTTCTCTTCACTGGTTAAATCGTGGAATTTCCATTTTCCTCCTTCCTCAATTTCCAAAATCACCTCATGGTATTTCATCAATGAAGGTCTATGAGATAATGTAATAAAGTGCACTTTTTTGGACCTTAATAATTCAAATAAATAGTCTTCAACATCAGTGGAGACGGCATTGGTACTTTCATCCAAAATGACCAACTTGGGTTTCTTGAATAATACTCTAGCCAAACTAATTCTCTGCTTCTCCCCTCCACTCAACACATCCTTCCAATCTTTAACAACATTAAAATTACCTTCTCTCTTCAATAAGTATTCTAATTTGACTTCACGCAAAATATGAAACAAGTAGTCATCATTGAATCCCAATTCAATCATATCACTGTATGTATGAGGGTAAATGATTTGGTCTCTCAAGTTTCCCGTGGTGAAATACGTCTTCTGAGGTAAAAAGAAAACGTCTTCATCATTTGGCTTACTCAATAACCCTCTGTATAAAGGCCACAATCCTGCAATAATCCGTGCAATCGAGGTCTTACCACATCCATTAGATCCCAACACTAACATGTTCTTGCTGTGTTCAAGTTTGAAATTAATATCATCAATCAAAGGTCCAGCTGTTGACCCCTTTTTCGAGGGAATGATGATTGGTATGTTCTCGAATCTAACACCGTTGTCGTAATTGTTTTGAATCGTACCATTGATATCCTTTATTCCGAATTCAGACCCAAAATCAAATCTAGGAGAATGAACCTTGTGAAGTTGAGTAAGCAAGCTGAACACTCTATCAGTGTAACCAGTCAACTCAGAAATGTCTTTTATCGAGTGCATCAAACGTGACCCAGCATCTGCTAGCGACAACATTAAACGCTTGTTGATAATAAATTGTCTCATGTTCTGACGTTCGTTGTTTTTAGGTCCAGAACGGACTTCCCCATCCTTGGCGGGCCATATTTCGTCTAAAAACACTGGCAATCCTGCAAAGACGTATCCCCAAGCAGACCAGGTATATTTTAACACATAGTCTTCCAATATGGAATAGTAAAAGGAAATGTTAACTTCCTTATCAACATGCAGCATTAATGTTTTGAAGTTTTCAAACAATTTGGTCTTTTCAATCAATGAACCCTTATAGAACCCAATTTCTTCCGAATTAGTCATTAGATTCAAATGCAAATTGAAGTACTGACCCTCTAAATGTGTTTTTCTAGCGGACAACTTCCCGAATGATGGAGTTGCTTTCTTTAATAATGCAGCAGTCAAGAAGTAATTGGCAAAAATACCAATGATTGCTCCACTGCCCAAGTTGTCTCTCAAGTACACACTAAAGAATACTAAATCGATAAATGGCTTCCCCATACTCGAGAATAAACCGCAAATACAGTCACAAAACTTTGTGATATCATTTGTGATATATTGGTCGATATTCTCAATTTCAGTACTATTCAACGAAATCTTGTAGTATGCCATTACCCTGTCAAGGTACATGTCATGGACATATCTTGTCAAGTTCGTACGGAAACAGAGAGATAATCTATTCGTCAAGTACTTAATAGCAGCATTGGTGTAGGAAGCTGGAAATGCGATAAGAATCCAATAAATCAAATCACGTGCAAATTTCTTACCATTTCCACTGATCAAGTTCTTTACTATTTGACCATCTAACTTGGCAACTACCAAGGAAAGCCATGTTCTCAACACAAGCAAAAGACACTGAGAGAGTAATAGGGTTGAGTTTTTGGAGTTGAGTTTTGGTATCAAGATGCGCCATATGATGGCCAATTGACTGAGAAACTTGGAGTTGAAGATACGGCCCTTTTGCTGGGACAAGTACTGCTGGTTTATGTAGAAGTTTTTGTATAGGTACTTATCTGCAGCGTACTGGTCCATATTTGGTTTGGGGACGATTATTCTGGTGTATGAATCCTTTCCCTTTGGGATTAGGATTTCTCTGGAGCCATTCTTAAGCACGGTCGAAGACTGTCTGATAAGAGAAGGTCTTGCGATCTTCTTGGATATAAGGAATTCTCTGTATTTGGAAATAAGGCTGCGTAGAGTGAAAACAACCCCTAGACCCGCTGTCGATATGAGAGTCGTGAGGAACAAGATCACTGGTCTAGACTGGTAGTTAACCTTGACTGTATTGGATCTGTACGTATCCCCAAGTAGCAGGAGAATATTCCTGATATCCTGGGACGAGTACCCTGATAGCCTAGATATGTTGATCATATCCACCAGAAAGAAACACCGTGACTTGGCTGTAAAAACTAATGGCTTCTCCAGATTTTACTTACTGAGGGGAGCAAGTGGTCGTGCTGTATCCAAAACCCTGAACTCCGCAAAGCCGAGGAAGCAAGGCAAGACTGATTATGAGGGAGAGAAAAGGTGTAGAGGGAGGACCATATGAATGAGCAGGTTCAGATAGGTTATAGAGCTTATATAGCTTGCTGTTATAACTACATATTTAGATCATTGCACATTTATTTCACTCAGACTAGTAAGTCTACACCTTTCTGGTGATCTTAGCTATACACAGTTTGAACAAGGAGAACTCAGCAGCACAAGCGTCTTTCGACATGTTGGTATAGTTGTTCAATACACACTGACCGTATGCTGCGCCCTCTTTGGAGCACTTTGCAGTGGATTCCAAGAACCTCTTTGCTGGTCTAGTTTTGGCCGCCATTGGTGTCGAAAAGTTTTCAAGCCTGCATTCTATTAGTCAAATGCGCACAGATCAGGAAATAAAATTGAATTAGATCAGACTTATTGTAACTATTTAATCTTATTAAAGGACTGTAGTAATGTCTCTTTTGCAGTCTCACTCACAGAATTCGTACTTTACAACATTACAACATTATAGCGTGCTTCTGCTTTCTTTTCAACTTCCTAGACTGCTACCAGCATACCTTCAATGTTGGCTAATACTGCCCAAGAAGTCTAAAAGACATTTCATATGACTAGAACATTAAACAAGTACAATACCATTATTTTAGTATGACCATTTTCTAATTGGTACAAGTCTCAGTAAAGTGCAAGAATACCAACAAAAATAGAATTGTTTTAGGAGTCCTATTTTCGGTAACCAGCTAAATTAGCATGCAATTGGTATGTAATATGACGAAGCATGTTAATCTTTTATTAAACAAAAAAGAGAAGAACAATATAAAAATTAATACAGGAGTCTTCCAAGAAATAAAAAGAGTTCACAAACCAATAAAGCAGACTGATATAACGGAAACTTCAAAAGCCGTTGCCTTCTGTATAATATCATTGGTAGCATTCTTATGCCAATAGCGTTAATTTTTTAGGGATTTAAGAATATTTCTTTGGATTTAAATGACCTTCATACATTGAATATGGGTTGTAAGTCTTGGATCACAAGAAGTCCAGAATTATTGGAAAGTGACAGATCAAAGAACTGAGATCACGAACCAACACTAATATTTTCTTGTCAAGGCTATTTTTTAACAGATAGAAAAGGTCACCTATCAACTCTATATTAGGCCGTGACCAGGAATTTATAATACGTAGTTCTGAATTGTGTCAAATTTTGAAGTAGTCCAACAAATTCAGTTAGCTTTCTTCAAAGGACAATTTAGATACTTCATTCCAATCAAGGAATATTCACTCATAATTAAATAATTTGTTCAACGAAAGTTGAAACAACTACCAGATAATTGGTTCTAGAAGGCTGTCAATGAGGTTATATACCTGGAAGGTAGATAACATTCAATATTGAGCCACATATCAATTGCTCAAAACATACCTAGCAGAGTTTTTGTCCACTGCAGTTATAGTCGATATGCGAATCACAATCTTAGATGTCAGCTAATTAATTTAACATGTACCACAATGTTGAGGAAAAATTGATACCGAGTTCAATTTCTGATACTTAGGAACATGTAAGCTAGGATATTTCATAAATCATCCTCAGCAGTAGTTAATTCTCTAGTTTACTGATCTCTCTTCAAAATACTAAAAGCAAGTGCCTTTCGTATTATCCCATGTGTACATTTTCAAAGGCCTCCCATGGCTTGTATTATTATCTATTTCTAAAACTGATTATTTGATTAGCAAAAGCTTATTAATTAAAAAAGAAGTGAATGAACGAGAAATACCCCTAAATTTGAAAATGGGGCTAATAAACAGATCCTCTAGATGTCTATGGTCCGTCTCTAAACTGATTCGGTCTTTACCACTTCTTTCTGTCTCTCTTTAACCAAGGACCTTCTCTTGAGATACCCCTGTATATTCAATACTGCTGCAATTACAGTCAATATTAACAATGTCCCGCTAAGAGCAAGCTTTGTACTGGAAAGACCAAGAAATATATTGTAAAATCCATGATCCACTAACTGCGTGTCATCTCCAAACGTCTGGTAGTATATATCCCACTCAGAAAGAATACTGAAGCTCAATGACAACGCATCAAGCACCAGACTAGCCACCTGCACCACTAGAAGAAAAGAAAATGCTGCAGCAGTATATACGCCAGGACGCCGTGTAGTGAAGCCTGCAATCACTAGAAATGCAACAGCAACGGAGAAAAATGTAAATCCATGGGCTCTCAAAACTATGGGGGGTGGGCCTATCATTTCTGTGTACACCAAAATGATAAGAAAAGTCAAATTAAGTGTGAATAGCACGATATTCAATAGCAAAATCAGCCCTAACACCCTAACATTCCAGTTGTGGTGCTTGATTAGCTCTTCGCTGACATCCTTATGGTCTATTTCAGGGGGAGTTTCAGGTAACTTGGGGGTTCTGTTGAGTACTGAGTTGAGCGTGCGGTTTCCAGTACTCCACTCACTGGAACCATTAGTTGAGAAGGAAGCTGCCTTTGGTTTCTGGGAAAACATGGTGTAAGTCACAATTCAGATTGAAAACTCCGACACACTCTCGTCATTTTATACTTTCTATTCTTTGTTACTGATTCACATGGACCAAAGTCCACCTAGCCTTGCATAAACTCATGGGAAAGCGCATAAAAGGCTTTGTAGTTTCCACGTATAGAAGGTATAAACCATTGTCTATGTAAATACGTATTCGGCAGTTTTCCAGACCCTTGTCTATATTTAAATTATACAGGCGTGTCTTAAGTATGCTCAAGTCCCTCTAAGCAGTTTCTATGCACCTTGCTGCTAGTGGAGGCATTACTCACTGAAAAAGTTCAATGCGGATAATAGCAAAATTATACGCTATAGCCCTATTGTAGGCATTAGTAGTTGCCTATTGACTGGACTGGCTAACAGGTAGACTTGCTAACAGATTGGCCAACTATTTTTCAACAAGCCATTCTTTTTTGCAGCAACTACAACTGCTTTCCAGATCAAATAAACCAAAAAAGAGCATCTGGAATAGGAAAGCGCCTGGAAGCTCCTTGAAATTGAACAAACACGATATTTTCACCCTTGAATACACTCGGATGGTTTTGAGAAGTGTGTGTTTTCACCACGTGTAACGTATGAAAACCTTTCCATCATATCAGAGCTTCAATCCTAAAGAAACTTCTTGAAGAGACTAATAATGAACACGTTTTTTGTACTGAAATGAATTTACTATAGACACTTTCTCTCGTTGAGAGAATAGGGCCCTCTCGCATTTGTTTGGTTGCGATTAGGCAAATTTAAGCTATACCTTTAGAAGAAGAAAAGTCGGAGGACTGTACTAAATGCGCATTTCTGTATTGCGCCATATATAGAACTCCAATGTATATCACAGGTATATTCTTACCTAACCAACCGTTCTTTTTTCGCATTTCTGAAATAATATCAGCTAGTTAATTTACTATAAATCCACTCCTCTGTACAATTTCATCAATTACGAGCTCATTCTAATTATCGTAAACCTCGCCGCTCCTAATTTAAGAAGCAATCTTGTACTTGCTATTTTGCATTTGTGTTTTTTACATTATTTTCCTTATCCTCTAAAAGTTGAATACAGTTAGGAGGGTTATATAAAACCAAACTTAGTTTTTACGATAACATTTAACAAACAAAAGTTGGAATAAACTCCAAAGAACTCCTCATCATCATGCAAACACTTTATCTCTTTTTTGCTTTAAGTGTCGTGTATTGATCAAAAAGAATTTGCAGCCATTATGTTTACTCTTTCAGTTCCTGTTAAGGATAATAAACCCAAAATACTTAGAACACTATGCTTATATGATAGTTTGCTTAAAGTACCCTGAGCCAAAAAATGTAGCCGAGGGTAATTTAATATATTCCTTATCTTGGGAAGGCTAAAGTTTATCACATATATCTTGTTAGGTTTCCTAATGCGTATTAATCAATAAACTATTTACTGGCTAAATAAGAATACTGAAATAGTAACATAGAACGTATTTAGAACGTTCTGAATAAAGTGTAGAAGGTGGATCTTGAGTAAGGGTAAAGAATAACCTACTAGACATTTAGAATATACTTTAACCTTTTAGGATAATAGGTTTATACAATCAACCGCATTAGTTAAGCTTCTTAGGATATAAGGATTACTAATGGTATTGGCAAATAGCAGTAGGAATTACCGATGAGATTGGATGCAGTGTTTCATGTACATAATAGCACTACCTGATTAGGTGGTGAGAAGGTTAGGACCCCAACATGTCTAGTACAATATATACTTTACTCCATACAGTCATTAACGCTATAAATATTACTCTTCCTATATTCCTGCAAGGATATCAAGAAGATAGAAAACCCCGTCAACTCTACTGGAAGCTGGTACTTACCATGTACCCTATTCTACTACCCCGATGAGTCTTTGTGGTGTTGGTGTTTTCTTTACTCAAAAAAAAATTAGTTGTAACTTGATAATTAAAACTCAATTTCAATTTCAATTTCAATTTCATTTTATTTTCCTTGAGAAGGACATGTTTGCAGAATCTTCCCAATTTCCCAATTTCTTACAACATGAATTTTTGTGATCAATTTGGTGAGCCACTTATTCAGATTCATAGTTTCCTGTTATCCTCAAGTTCGTAAGTTTACGACTATTTTTCAGGATGCATAATTCCTTGTAATGTAAACAAAGAACAGCCAGCACACCCTCTCTTATCCTGTCCCAAAATAATCAGGATGAAATATTAGGATTCGTATTGATAACAGGTGAAATAGTGGCTGGTACGTCTCGTACTAGTTTGTGGAGCCACCTCCCGGATTCTGGATTTTAGATAAATAACACTCGCCTTAATTTTCGTCTATGTGCATTATCCTCCACAGCATGATATGTATCATGTACATACATAATATAGCGGTTTTATAGACTGGGTGGCGTTCTTGTGGTCCATCTCATTGTTTAACGGGTGCAAAAACCAAAAACCAAAAAAAAGCATTACAAAATTTTGCGGCACGGATGAGGACACATTGTTTTCTAAATCTGAACCGATGCAGCCGGTTGGTCGTGAATGCATTCAGTACAATAGTTCATTGACAATGGCAACAAAGCAGTATTTCGGGAAGTCTGTCTGATTAAACTACAAGGAGAATGTGTAGACAGATATTCTACGAAACGTGCCTCTTGCTTAAAAGCACAAAGTAGATTTGAAGTGGACGCAGTGTTTGGCGAAAACCGGACCGGAGGAGGCTTAACAATGATGTATGACAAGAGGAAATTCAAGATTCACCTCAGTTGTCAGTTCGATTTCTCTTCCGCAGCAAAAACAGCTGACTCTTTCACTAATTTCTAATGGTTGAGTAGGATGGTATGTACGAAGTGTACGCAAGAAGTGCGTTTTATTCTTCATGAAAATCGGAATTTACCGTTTTTGCAGCCAGATTTTGGTTTTTTGTAACTTTTTCGTTTACAACCTATGGTTTTGATCTATTTTTTTGGAAATTTGTTCTTTAGTTGTCATAATTGTGTTCGAATTGCATCATTCCTACGCTCAAAGATGAAACCACCTTGTGAAATATGTATCCTTGAGGCTCGACCTTGCAAAATTTTTACGATTCACCATAGGTATTTTTTTTTGTAATACTCTTGTGAAATTCTGAATAAATCCATTTATACCACAAGATCACCATACTACTGGCCATCCCTTCTCGTTTCAAGTGTGCAGCATGATTCTTACATTTTCAGTTGAGCGGCTATGCAATTATTTGTTGTAGTCAACTTACCCTTGTCTAGATTTATTTCATTTGCATTATGAAACTCAGTTCTGGACTCTCAATTAATACACTGATACGGGAGAAGAAAAGAGTCCAAAGTCCCTCAATGCCCCCTTCTCGTAAAATCGCCGCAGGTTGCACTTTGCGTATTAGAGGAGGAAGAAAAGGTACTTGGATACTATTAGAATATCAGAGGGGTATGTATGCTGGCTTGGATTCTTGAAACATGGCTGTATCTGCGGTGGTTATGTTATTTTAGTCGATGAATCGTTCCTTAATATGATCAGAGGCTAATTTTTTGGGTTTCTTCTTACATTTTATTCTAGACTTTTGCAAGTCTTTGGTTCTTCTGATTGACGTTTACCAGATGTTTTACCAGATACAATCTCAAGTTCATAAGGAGTTTCCCTAATAGACACTTCTAGGTACATAAATGAAGGGAGAAAGGAGAATATAATCTACCAATTAAGGCACATTCATATTCGTTGAAGCTTGGTGAAACTAGGTACGTAGCAAGAGGAATTTGCTATTTGTTTTTAAACGTTCCTTCGGTAGAAAAGGAACGTTTTTAGAATGCAAGGTTCACATGCGAGATTTTCATCCGCTTTTTATTTGTTTCATACCTTAAATTTTACAAGGCCTTCACATTCATATTGTTGAGCCATGGGATTTTTTTAGGTCTACTCTTGATTTGAATATTGGTATAAAGATTTTCAGTGCGAGGTATTTAGAAATATTATTCAATAGTTTTTTTAGATGCAGATATTACAATGGTACTCTTCTAGCTAGTGCTTACTCAATCTAATCATAGTGCAATTCAACCACAACCTCTACACGTATTTCCAGAGATACTCTAGCTTGAAAGTTAGAGTAGAGCAATTAATCTCAAACACAACTATAAACGGGTTATATTGCAATGATAATAAGAGGAGCAACATTTCAGGTACATTTCCCCTGGAATTGTTCTATAGAAGGGTTTTTTTTAGAAGTAATCCTTTAAAGGAAAATACCTTGAAACATTGCAAGGGGAATGTGAAATAGAGATTCCCTGGAAAAGAATACCCTCATACATTCCGAAGTATCTAATGAGTGTTTTTTAACTTTTTGTTAATCCCTCGGACCGGAATTTTTCATAATATATTTCTTACATTATCAAACTGGTCCATTGTTAGATCACACTATTACAGTTTCACTCGATCACAGTTTCAAGTATCAGACGATTGCATGTCACACGATCCCACGGATCACACCATGACACTTCCTCCCTCTTCAACACGGTGCGCTCTAAAGATACACTTTGTGATTAGCTTAGCAGGAAAAGACTCGTCCGCTCAATCGTTGCGAATGAGTAATTTGCCCTCTTTGTGTGACACCAAACCTATGCGAAGTTGCAATCTCTTTATCTCAACATCTGCCACACCAGCATCTGCTGCCGCACCAGCAAGTGTGAAAGCCAGATCACTCCTCCAACATTCCACTCCTACTTTTCGCAGAATACACCTCAAAAAAATATCAAGCAATGCATCAGCTAACCCCCTCCCTCTCTAACACCTGTCTCTCTCTAACTCCTGCCTCACTACGCTCCCCTCCTGATCTCCGGAAATCCCCTCTTCCTTCTCTTCTCACTACAAAACCAAGCCCAAAAGGCCAAAAGGCAGCCTAAAAAAAAAGTCACCACCAAAAACTTTTTTTGTTAGTCACTTCTTCTTTAACAACTCCATGGACCCAACCAACGACCCCAACTTCACTCCGCCTTCATTGAACAAGGAGATCGAGCCCACTGCGCCGGACTCGCAGATCCCAGACCACATGCCTATCCAGCCATTCGTCTTGGCCGATATGGGCAACCCCGTCGATGCTCCGTCTCCGCATCCGGCCACCTCCACCAAGTCCAAGGTGAAGCACGACGCCTCGTCGGTGCACTCAATCGAGGACCTCAAGAATGGCTCCGTGATCCAGCACTCCAAGATTCCTCGCATCCAGAGCGATCTTGTCAACTCGTCCTCGGACGACGAAGATCAGACAAAGATACCCGGCTCTGCTGCTGCTCCAGCCTCATCGGGCCCTGTCCCTGTCCCTGCGTTGATGTCCCGCAACCCCAGCAGCACCATTCTCCCCCCTACGATCCAGGTAAGGTCGTCGCAGATTGCAGACTTGGAGGAAAAGCCTCACGGCGTCACCAGACAGGCCAAGACCTTGGACAAGTACGAGTTCCCGACCCACAGACTCGCCAACACCCTCTCGGAAGACTCCAAATACCCCCTTGTGATTGTGGCGTGTGGCTCCTTCTCGCCCATAACCTACTTGCATTTGAGAATGTTTGAGATGGCCCTCGATGCTATCAGCGAGCAGACCAGGTTCGAGGTTATTGGTGGTTATTACTCGCCTGTTTCGTCCAACTACAAGAAGCAGGGATTGGCCCCAGCACACCACCGTGTGAGAATGTGTGAGTTGGCCTGCGAGCGTACCTCTAGTTGGCTCATGGTTGACGCCTGGGAGTCTTTGCAGCCAAAATACACCAGAACAGCGCTTGTTTTGGACCACTTCAACGAGGAAATCAACATCAAGAGAGGCGGCATTCTGACCAAGTCCGGAGAGAAGAGACCTGTTAAAATCATGCTTTTAGCGGGCGGTGACTTGATTGAATCCATGGGCGAGCCAGACGTCTGGGACAGCCAAGACTTGCATCACATACTTGGAAGGTACGGGTGCCTTATTGTCGAGAGAACCGGCTCGGACGTGAGAAGTTTCCTCTTGAGCCACGACATCATGTACGAGCACCGAAGAAACGTGTTGGTGATTAAGCAATTGATCTACAACGATATCTCATCCACTAAGATTAGACTATTCATTAGGCGTGGGATGTCGGTTCAGTACTTGTTGCCCAATTCGGTCATCAGATACATCCAGCAAAACAAACTCTACTACGAAACAGAGCCCGTCAAGCAGGTGATGTCCGAAAAGGCGGATTGAGTCTTTCTCAAGTGTAGATCATTTGAGTGTATACTAGCTTGTACTAATAATTGTGTGTATGTTAAGTTAGATAATGTGAGAGCGTGAATATTTATTAGCAGGAGAATGTAAAATAAAAAGTAGATGAGAAAAGAGTGGAGAATTTAGAGAGGAGAGAAAAAACGTGGTGAATGAAAACGTGGTGAATTTTAGCATCGATCCCTTAAAATATTTAAAAGTCTCTCATATTAAAACAATTTTGGAGTCAAGTACAGACCGAAGGGAAGACAAATTACATGGAAATATTTGAAGTTCTGAGAGAAAATAAACCGAGAACGTGAAAAAATACATGAGATAAAATAAAATGAGAATTGTGCATTGAAAATAAAGTATGCAAGAACAATACCAGGAAAGATAATCTTGGTGAGAAAAACATTCCTTAATAGGAATGATCCCACTGAAAATGAACTGAATTTTCTTTGGGCTTATCCGCCAGCACCAGCTCGCCCCTTTTCCCCTTTTCTTCCTATACCATATCCAGCTGGTTGTGTACCACTGGCTGCAAAATCAGCAACTTTATGTGAATTCTTTCCACAAGCGGACAAATGTTGCAGAAAAAGGTCAGTTGTTGGTAAGTGTAGTCAGGGGTGGTTGTCTACGTGAGATAATCTCCTGCTGAGAAATGTATTGGTCAGAATAGCTGGAAGAGGCTTTTATCTGTCTATGTCCATCATCTTCATGCTGTTTATTTTTTCTAACTCATGTTGTCTATAATGCTGTATAAATCATATATGTTCATGTACTCTCATTGCTCTTAATTAGCAAATCGGAATTGCCTCCGGTAGCTTCGATATTTAATCCATTTTCATTAGCTAAGTGTAGCAAACAAATAAAACAAAAACTAGTTGAGAGGTCCCGTTTCTGTTGTGGTTTGTATCTGGTAGCTAGGTCTAGCAAAACATTACTAAACTTGGCTGTGTTGTTTTGATCAAAAGATATAGTAGGTGCTTTTTTGCTCAAATTTGCTTGTATATCAGAGCCTGCTGATATATTCTGGTCGTCTGAAGGAGATGTTGGTACACATGAGTCCACATCATCATCCAGCCCCTGAAAAACCTGCAAGCTCGTGTTAACCGAATCCCAGAGGTTCTTCTTCAATAACCTCACATCTACTCTTTTAGCAACCTTGGCAAAGTTAAGGTTTTCAGTATAGCTATTTCCAGTCAATAGCTCTTTATCTCCATCGATTCTGAACGATACCGTGTCCAGGAAAAATGATTGGTCATACGACTGTTGCAATTCCTCCATATCCTCTTTGAATACTTCATCGATGGTCCTGGAAATGTGCAATTCTTCATCATCCAGGTCTTCTTCGGAATCATCGTAGTTCTCCGCCCAGTAGTTCTCGTCAGCCAACACGTCGAATTCGGCACCCCGCCTAGATAAATCAACCTTCCTAAACCTCTTCAAGGGTCTGGGCTTGGTGAACAAATTAGTCAATCTTTTGGTAGTGAATTGAAAATCTTCTGGTAATAAAGTAGAGTGTGGGTCGTCGGGAATGGTGGCTAAGTTGGGCGGCTTTCCTGTTGAAAATATCAAGCTTTCTTTGTCATCTTCGTCCTGCTCAAAGAAGTCAATGGAAAACTCCTTTTTGGGCTTTCTTGGTCTCGGCTCAGCTGTCTTCTCTCTTCTGGAATTAACAAAGTTGGTGATCTTCCAGTAGTTAGGTTTGATGTATGAGTACTTGAAGGTTTTGTCAAAATATTCCATGAGTTGGTTGTCTGTAAGTTCTAGCTTTTCTGAAACAGGCTCAAATGGTTTGGTTAAGTCATCAAAATGTACATCGGGCTGGAACAAGTAGGGGTATCTGTAATCGGCGATTATCATGTCGTCTGGTATTTCTTGAGTGTCGAGTTTGGACTCAGGAGGGGTAATCATATGTGTGACTATGTTGTTTGATTCGAAATTGAAGGCAAAGTCTTCGTGTTCATTCAGATCAAAGTCGGGGGTGGAATACAGTTCCATGGGTAAGTCGTCATTCACAGGTATATCTTCATCGATGGGCAAATCCTGATAGTCAGTTTTATCGCCTATCTCATCCTGTACTTTCTCTTGCCCCACCTCTGCTATATCCTTGAGTAGTTTCAGTGAACTAGGACAAACCTCACAGGAATCAATGGAATTGACACACCGTGCCAATCTGGCCCAGTGCTTATCGGAGATCTCAAACGAGTCTTCCTCTTCCTCATTCTCCATCTCCGGCTCCTCGCTAGTGAAAAGAACACGCCCGCGGGAGTTCACATTCAAGGTGTTAAGTAAAAGACTCTTAGTTCCACCTTCGTCAAAAACGGCCAACGACTTTTTGAAAAGCGGATCGATGGACAACTCGGTATCAAGCTTCTTCGAGCGTATCATTTTGAATGGAACGATCGTTTTTTGCCGTACAGGCACACGTTTGGCCAATTTGGTGTTCAATGGCTGTTGGGCAGTTTGCTGATCTGCATTGCCCCTTTCGTCATCCCCATCTTCCTCGGAGTCTGAAACATCCCGCATTTCACCACTCAACCCAGTAAGCAACACACTGGTCTCTTTGGCAGCACTGTCAACCCTAGAAGCATAAATCTTCATACATCCATCCAAGGTAGCCGAAGCACGCTGGAAGTTGATATTGGAGCCATCTTTCAAAAGAGACAACTCATGGAAATAGTCGATCAACGCAAAGTCCCATGAATTCTTCGCATTGATCTTGTTATCGGTTGCCATTCGGATCCAGAGATCGAAATCAGTCGAGATCACCTTAATAGGCGTAAAGTTTCTGGAGGATGGCGGCAAGGTCATTGCAGGGTCAACCCCCCGCGACGAGGTCCTCGACAGCACCATAACGGGGCCCCGGGCCACTGATGGCCTACGCACCTTCCGCATGGGTGCACTGGCCCCTTTATTGTATGTATCCTCTGCCATACTTGGCTTCTTCTGCTTCCACTGGTGTTGTAGAGAAGAATGTGTAGGATTTCACACGTGATCACATCGACCGTTAATTTGGTAGCGATGGGTTTGATGATGTTTCAGGGGAAAGTAGGAGGTTTGTATGGTCAAAGGTGTAGGAAGTGGATAGGAGTGTAAGAAGTGGGCCCTGGAAACTTCTAAGTGGACATTATTATGTTTCAAAAAAAATGGTGGGCAGTATCTGGAGAACTTTATAAAAACATACAGTAAGGACAAAGAAGACTACAAGATCACAGAACACCAGAAGAGAACACTGGAGAACACTGGGGTGCATGATTCTGTAGAAAGGTGCAGCAACGTACAGGGAAAAGGACTCAAATCCATTGAATATGAAAAATTCAAAATGTAAACAGATTTTTTGTGGCTCCTATATGTATAAAAATCCGAATGGATGGTCAATTTGCAGCCATCAGATGGGATGAAGGCTATTCTACACAAATATAGTTAATTTGCGTAGTATATGGAGCATTCACGATTAAGACTGACTGGTGTGAAAATAGGATGTGCTCTATCGTGGTTTGATGTGTATCGCTGAAAACGAATCATCTTCTATGGGCGTGCACACTTTTGCAGTCTAGAATATTTCAAAGCAGCTTGAAATAAAAGGTGGGATCTTTACTAGGCCTTTAATGAACATCAAATCGCGTATCATGAAAGTCATCACACATTCTAATTTCTTGACTACTTTGAAATTTTTATGATATCGTTTTGTTAGTACTTCCCTGTAATTATATCTATCTGCAACATCTATCTGCAACTAGTCTCGATAGCTTATTATTAAAGGGATTCCTTCATAGCACAGATATATCTGCTTAAGAGGTGGTACTTGAATCCTTAAAATACTTTTAATTCCAGATATCTCTCAACACTTACTTTCCCATTTTACTTTACCAGAAAAGTCAGAGAAGGAAACAGAAGGTATGTGGGTTGACTAAAGTGACTCGGCCTATCTCAAAGTGGAAGTTGATCTAGATCTTAAAGATGAAAGCAAACTCTAACCTTCAGGGATCCTAGTATGAAAATCAGGATATGCAGACTGCAATCATAACTGTCCTCGGCGCAGTTATTGCTCCAAAGAAGGGGCACAACCCTTAATCCTGAAAGTTAGATATCAAGTCGATCGATAATTTCGCGTTTTGTGGTTTATTTAAAAGCGTTATTAAAAGTTTATTTTATATATAATAAAACGTTTTTTGAAATATGGTTTGGCTCAAGGTTTGTTGTGAACGGGTGTCGGCATTATTTTGTGTAAAACTTTAATTACGTGTTTATGTCTATGCTTCAAAGATACAGAAAGGATACGAATTGGGAAGGTCATTGAATATGTCTGCACAAAGTTTTGGGGGTTTTGATTTATAGTTTTAGTAGAATTTTGCATTCCGGTTATTTGGTCGTTCGATTATTTGAAATAGATAAGATTTAAAGTTTGTTGCCCCAGAGGTTCTCGTGGATGGTGGCTATGTGAAAGAGATAAAGTGTCTTATCAAACAATAAAATGCTAGATAAAAATAGGAGGATAAAGGACAAAAACCAACTGCTAAAATAATAAACGTACATACATGAAAAGGTAGTAAAGAAGATATTCGCCATTCAAAAAGTTGTGATAATTATTTATTGTGTATATGTGTAAGAAATTCTTCAACATTCCTCTTTTCGTTATCCACACACTAATTTGTGTATCTTTTGTTTTATTATTTTTGAATTTTTTTGCAGCAATTTTATTAAACAAAATTACAAAAATTTGAAAAAATTATAAAACAGCAAAAGTTATAAGGTAGAAAGTATACAACAGAAAACTCAGTACCCCTAAATGCTCTCCATACGACACAATACACTTATTATTCTATTCATTCTATAGAGTTCTATCAAAAAACCCTCCTATTCTTAATACTCAGTCCACTAATATCATCGTCTCTTCTACGTACGCTTCCTGCAATAGAGCCATACCCAACGTCTACACCCATTCCAGCCTCTTCCCCTCCCTCTTCATCGTGATCACTCTCCAAATCATCAGCGTGGCCGGTGTTTCGAAGCATTCCCGTTTCTCCATCAACCCACAGCGCAGGTATTTCCAATGCAGGTGCGTTTTCCGCCACTTCGTCGTCCGTCTCACTGTCAAAGTGTAACGCCGAACATTGGTTCATGGCAGAGTAGATGTTGATCACGCTCGAGATGTGGTTCAGAAAGAGCGGGTTGGAGCTGTGGGCCTCGCTGCGCTCAATCTCCACAATAACACTGCTGGTAAACTCGGAGGGCTGAGTTGGAACAGCTCTGAGCAAGTCACTGGAAATGACCTGCAAATGTAACACTTCTTCCCCCTTGAGTGCATGAAGCACTATGGTTTGGTAAGGGAACTCGATGCCAACAGTGTCCAACCAAATTATAAACGACGAGTTCAACACGTACAAAGTGGCGTGTGAAAAGTCAGCGTTCTGTAGGAATGGAGATACTTCAAGGGTGTCGCTGGGGTCATTGACACTAAATTTGACCAGATACCCACTCCCTCCTCCATAGAGAACGAACTTGTCGTCGTCTTCCAAGGAGAACTTTTCTGGGGAAGAGGCTTGGTAGATCGATATGGGGATAGTGTTCTCCACGTTTGGTTCGTCCAATACTAGTTTTATCATGTGTTGTGCCTTGTTGAATGTTGCCTGGTTGCAGCTGCTGTATTAGTAGTTGTTTGTCACGTGTGGTTATATAATTTTTCCTTAGCGATGTTGCACGTGAAGAGGGGGGTAGGCGAAAGTGGAAAGGAAGGAGAGGGGAGGAGAAAGGAAAGTAAGGGTGCATAGGAGAAGAAAAGAAAGGAACCAAGGAGGGTCAAAAATCAGCCACCAGGGGTAAATCAATGGCGCATCAGAAATTATGCATGTGTTTAGTGCACAAGCACAGATATCCTGGACAATAGCGCGTTCTCGAGAACTATTTGCGAAAAATGGTTGCGAAAAGATAAGAAGATCATTCGGGTGAGATTGATGTGAAAAACGGCGAAGAAACTAGTCAGTGAGTAATTTCAAAACATTAGTCATCAAGTTCTTCATATTTTCATACTGTAATATATTGTTTTGTTTAAGTATACTACAATATATAATTGAGTTAAAAATCGAAAAACGAGGTATGTATAGCAATTCATTGGGAATGTTGAGTCGATTTGGTGACAATTTGGAGGAACCCAACCACAGAGAATCTTTCTTTTTAATTCTAGGTATCTAAAGTGTATCTGGTTTTAGTTGAATACATGTTTGATAAAATTAGCGCACCTGTCACACATCCACCGATTCTCCCATTGACCGACAAAGAAGCAAGAAAAGAAGTATCAGTTTGAACTACAATAATCTACACTTGATCAAAACTTGCTTCATACTATCATGCTATCCATAATATTAAAGAGGTATACATACATTTCTAAATCGTTCCTTTCCCTATCCGCTTTGAGATAACCTTCTAATCAATTTTTGGAAGGTTGGGGACTGGTTTTCACCCTCCATTTCCTTCTTTATGCTTTGTCTTCTTTGCAAGTTTATTTTTTTCAATTCCTCGGTAGAAGGAGGCAAGGCTTCGTTCGCCAAATCTGCCTTCTTAGCGTCTTCAAACGAATGGATGGTTGTCTGCAAGCCCTCGCTTCCATTCAGAAGAGATCCCTTAGGCAAGGAACCACTGTTCAATTCCTTCAAATGAGCAACATTTTCAGATTCTTGTCTCAAAACCTGGTACATTCTCAGCACTCTACCAATAGCAATAATCTTGTTACGCAAGGCCAATCTCTTGGCTTCCAAGTCATTTTCAGGCACAACAGGAGGTGACAGGACGATGGATGTGTCTGCATCGGAATTGTTTTCCAAATTGTCGTCATCCAAAGGAGTCTCTTCGTCCAATTCTTCCTCTGTGCAGATGTTCAAGATGGAAACCAACATGTCGGTGATTTTTTCACCCACAAAAGGTAAAGACCAGGTGAAAACGTCCATGAAATGAGGTAACCAGTATGGGTGAGGCGAAGCATTAAACTGTCTAATGTTCATGACGTTGTTTTCGTACTTCAACACCGCAGCCTTGTTGTTGTAAGTGTCCAAGTAGTTGGGAGCACTGAACATAGTAAGTAAAGAAGGAAAGCCCATAGTCTTTGTTCGTTTGTACATTCTGTAGCCGGCATCCTGTGCTTCATGTGCTCTGATTATCGAAAGCAAGCCTGTGTTTTCTAAGAATTGGCAAGATGCCTTGTAAGTGAATGCGTATGAGCAACCTCTGACTGAGTTTCTGATGTAGGTCTGGTCTATTTTGTCATCGTCATAGTCCTCAACCGGGTCTGCCCAGAGCAAGTCACACATAATACCCTTGGTTGGAGGTTCTCTGAATCTGTCAATCTTGACCAAATCATCAAGGGTTTTCAAGTCGGGAGAAAGCCCACCGTGCACACAGAAGAACTGTTTGTTCATGATGGCCGCCAAGGGCAAAGCGTTAAACGATGCAAGACACTCCTCGTACAAGGTTGCCGAATACTTGTGGAGACACTCGGACTTGAAGGTAAAGTATTCGGTCAAGTGCTTACACTCGTGGTTTCCTCTCAACATCCAGAAGGTATCTGGGTAGTTGAGCTTGAGCGAGTAGAGGTAGATAAGACACTCGACGGAAAAGGAGCCTCTGTCAACATAATCGCCTAGAAACAAGTACGAGGTGTCTGCTGGATTACCACCCACCTCAAACAACTTCATGAGATCGTAGTACTGGCCATGCACATCTCCACAGATGGTGACGGGGGCGGGGACTTGGAGCAAGTTGGGTTCAGAGGCCAACAACTGGGTGGCGTCACGGATGATACGAATGGCGTGTTCCTCGTGGAGCCTACCCTCATGGATGAAGTGCTCTCTCAAGAAGGCGGCGTTGGGCAAGCCGTTGGGCAAGAAGAGCTCCTTCTCTGTTGGCTTGAAAGTTGCTGGCGGCGTGACAGAGGGTACCGCACGGTCCACCGTGGAGTACTTCTCACCGTCCTCACTGATGTACACGGTCAAGTCATCGCTGGTGGCAGCAGCAGGCTGCTTTTTGCTGATGGCATTCAATGCGTTGTTGATCTGCGTCGTGTTATGTTTTGCCGACATCCTTGATCTTTATCTGTAGAGTGAACAATTTTTTGTTTTCTCCGAAGCGTCAGCGAGATCAGCGAGAATAGGGAGGAGGAAAGGAAGAAGAGGAAGAAGAGAGGGGAAGATGGAGAGGAAGGAGGGACAACGGAAGAAAAAGCAGCGAGTGAGTAGTTGGGTAGTGTGAAAATAAGGTCGGGGGTGTTGTGAAGAGCGGAACTGATGTGGTTGTCTTGTTATTGTGGGGGTGGTTTGTTACTGAAAGTGTCTCCAACGTTAAATTATGGTTAGGATAGTACAGGGTTGCCCTATATAGACAGGTTCAACAGGACCACCCATCGATGCAAGACCAACCGAGGGTGCCGACTGGCTTATATAGCTTACCGAAAATCCATTATACAGCATATGCAGCTACACAGCTGCCCATGGCACCATCTATGTGTGCCCATTACTTAAGCCTTTTTAACTTTACGCCGCTTTACGTCGATGATTAAAATTCGAGACGAGCATATTAGCAAGTCATTTGCTGGAGGTCTAGACCGAGCTGAAAAGGGCTATTTTGCGAGTGGAACGGTGGAATCAGTCTGAGGAAGACAATGTGGCGGGTTTTATATGGCACATATTTGGAAGGTTCCCCCTGGGTTTTGCTGTTTTGACACCCCAGCACCAATATTAGTCCATCGAAACAGCCAATTAACTTGTGACTGATAAATTTGCGTTTGTTTGTAATTAACGTGCTTCAGATTGATACGATAGGCCAGTTTTGTGTTTTATTATTAGAAAGAGCTGCCCACAAGAACTTGTTCGATGAGGCTGAAAAGAAAAATACAGTAACAGGACACTTTCGTGAATACTTGATCAACGAATAAACAAACACACACACACACAAACCCAACCTCTCTCTCGGAATAACTTTTATTGGGACTCCTAGAATCTGTCATTTCCTCTATTTCTCGGCTATAACTCCGGTTCTTTCATTTGGGAAAAAAATTCCTTCAAACTTGATACAAATTGCAGTATTTCTTGGATCGCCAAGACGGAAGTGATGAAGGCATCGAGAGCTAATATAGACCTTGGATACCATGGGAATAGTTGGAAATTCTAAATCTATTAAAAAGGCCCCGTAAAAGAAATCACCAATGCAACTTGTTATCACCAATTGATTCACTTAACAATTACGAATTAATCTACCTAACAATCACGAATTGACCTCTAAAAATCACCAATTGGACCACCCCACAATCAGGAATCAACGTTCCCAGCAATCACTAATCAACCTGCCTAATAATAACTAATCAACCTGCCTAAAAATCACGAATTAAACCACATAACAATCACGAATTAAACCACATAACAATCACTAATTACACCCTAGTACCAACCAACAAAACCCTAACAATGGCATTCTCGTATTGACCTGAAGTAGACTACTCTTACAGACACGCAAAGCACCTAAACAAAGAAGGTAATGTAAAACAAACCTTCTGCTAAACAACACCTTCCTCCCGCTAGAATGCCGATCTATTATCTTTATATTTTTTAAGTAAATCCATCAAACACAAAATCTACAACTTAGCGTTAATTTTTTTTCATTATTGCAAACTTATCCCTGTTGACCGATTCTCAGCTCATCTTTTCGCTTAGTAGCAAGGCCTTTATTTACGATCCATTTTTGTTAGTTTTAGTGGCTGCAAAAAATTTTTTATTACGAGGCTAATAAAATAAAACATATTTTGGATTGAGAAAACATCTGATTTGGTTATTATCTAGGAGTGCATGATTGAGAGATGGCATATCCGTTAGATGTGCTGGCTAATTTCTTTGATCTTTGGTGTTTCTCATTGGAGATATTGGTGTTTGGTTGCATATTGTGGAAAATTGTTGAAAGGAGGAAAGACTTTGCAGGAACATTCCAGGACCCCACATCCTTTATACTCGGATTGCTTACTTAAGTCAAGATATCTTTGTTGATCTACGAAGTACTTTAGCTTTGTGCCAGAATTACTTGGGCAATTGCATTGTGTCTATATTGAAAACTGGTTGGTTATCCCGCGGGAATATTGTATGGAAGGAGGTTATGGTTTCTGTATAGAGTTAAAGAGAGACGATATTATTGAATCCAATGTCTTTGTGGACTAACACTGGGATTGTCTAGGATCTAGGGTATAAAATTGAGTCTAAATGAATTTAAACCCTGGATGGAGGCTTTAACGAAGTCTACTCAGAAGTACTAATCAGAAGATGTATTGAGTGTTCTAAGAGATATCTGCTCATCAATTTTCCACACTGATTTGTGTTGGGACTATAGTGAACCATTATAGCCAGATTCATGATAATGGGCACTTGGATGCGCGAAATCAGAGGTCACTTTACCTTCATATAACTAGAATTAGGTTCTATTAGAACAATTCTCAAGGTCATCATAGAATAGTCTCAAATACTTAGACCCAAATCCAGACACTTGAAACATGGGAAAGCAAGCCCAGTTCACTACAGTGGATTACTACAAATCTTTTAAAAGAACATAAGAATTACGTACATTCTCTAACATAAATCACCTCAGCTTCACTCTTAAACCCATTGAATGAGGTGGAAGCAGCTGAAGTATAAGCACCAAGACGAGGAAAGTATAACCAATCTCCAACGTCGATATCACACTCCAATTCAGCCTGCGCTGATACGCAATCCAACCCATCACAAGTTGGTCCCCAAATTGAAAACTTGTAGTTGTTTTCAATTTTCCTTCCTTGTGTGGATAGATGGTAATAAAACTGTTTGTTGTGAGTCAAGACGTGAGCCTCGGGCTCCTGGTGGTCAAACAAGATGCAGTTCATGTTCCCGTACACCCCATCGTTGGTGTAGATCATGGCCCTGATCTGCGAGTCGGCCAAGTTTCTACGCCCAATGACGTGTGTGGCCAAAGTGAAAGCTTCGGCCACCATGAACCGACCAGGTTCTGCAATGAAGCGGATGCCATGCTTGGCAGTGAATTCCTGTGGGAAGAACTCGCCCAAACTGGCACGGACGGTGTAGGAGGACTCGAGGAACGAGGCCCTTTCAAACCCACCCCCAATGTCAAGCGTGGTCATCTTGAAGCCCATGGAAAGACCCCTGTCAAAGATGGCACGGGCGTCACGGACTGCCTTGGTGATGGAGGAGAACTCCTTAGCACCAGAACCAACGTGGAAGGCTACCCCACGCACGTCCAAGCCTAGTTCCTGGGCCAATGGGAGCAACTCGTCCATGGCGGTGGCCACGGAGCAACCAAACTTGGTCAGCAAACGGCACTGTGCGGTCTCGTCATCAGTGACGATTCTGATAAGAATGCCGCAGGTTGGATGCAACTTCTGGATCTTACGCAATTCCAGCGAGTTGTCCACAGTGGTCAACAGGATACCTGCAGTCAAGGAGCTTCTGATGAAGGAGCTCGTCTTGCAGGGATTGGCGTAGATAATGCGGTCACTCGAGTAGCCTAAACGGAGAATCGTGTCGATTTCAGTTTTGGAGGCACAATCAAAGTTGGCACCCAAGTTTCCAAGAAGCTTGAGAACTTCGGGGTTGGTGTTGCACTTGACGGCATAGAAAGGATGCACGTCTGGGAGACACTCCTTCCAGAAACGGAAGCTCTGCTCCACTTCGGAGAGATCACAGACGAAGAAGGAATCCTCGTCGCCCGGATCACAATTTTCAAAGTCGATCTGAGAGATGTGTTTGGTGAGGGCATCTTGGATGTGAGGCTTGAGGGCCGAAGAAGTTTGCTTTGCAGAAAACTCGCTCGCAGCACACTCTTGCACACCAATTGCGCTACTCAAACTTGCTCTATCAATAGTAACGGACTCATTGGTATTAATATGGATCATAACTTGGCTTCAGGGGGACACGAAGGCAGAATAATACGGGATATCTCTCACTAGAATTGTGAGTAAGACGGCTCTAGGGACTTCAAGCGGCAGCTCTCGTTATGTTAAGGAAACTGTAGTTTATTATACCAAAAGTTTAGACGAATCGGTTTATGATTCAACTGGATAACTGTGACTTCCTTGAAGACCAAAAAAAAAAAATCCATCTGAAAAATTTTGATGCGATTTTAAACATTTTCTACAGGCGGAGGGGAGAGACCCACAGGGTAGAAAACAATAGAATAGGGTATAAGGAAATGGGCAGATCAATACGTGGGAGGAGAATTCTCCGTGTTAAATGTAGAATTCCCGGGATTCCTGGTTTGGGCTTAATTTCTCTATGAATGACATCGTATACGGTGCTGGTGTGGGTACCAAGTGGTGTCTTGGGATTAGCAAAAAAAAAAAAAATACCCCCCCAACGATGAGAAGAGTTGATCTTGAAGATACCAAACCTCTATTTTTGTAAACTATTCGCAACCGAGGTTATTCTCTCTACCTTTTGTTCCTTGGAGATCAGGCTCTCTTCACTGACCTGGGCAACCACATGCCTCTGATGATGGAATTCTTAACAAGGGATGAGCTTGATCTGAATGGTATGTGGTATATGTGTAGATAGCGACGGGAATGTCTAGTCAGCTGGAATGATACGTAGTGGGGGAGGGGATCACGCGCCGAAAGTTGTATTCAAGGTCCCATCTATAGCCAAATAAGAAATCGTTAAAATCAGGGGGAGATAGTATTAGGCAAAAATCCAGCTTCAGAGTCTTTTAAAACGGTTGAATCCAACGTTTGGCAGTTACACAACCAGTCAAGCGCATCTGAGTAGTTACCGGGATGAAATAAACGATCACATTGGGAATTTCAGGAGGTAGACGAGGAAAGCCCCTTATTTTATTACCTAGGAATTAATATGTAGCAGTATTGTGGAATCCACACGAGCCCAAAACTGGGTCATAACTGGACAACAAAGGAAACCTTCATATCTAACTAAACGTTACTTTGTTTGTTTACATCACAAAATACCATACACCTCTCATACCTGACATAAATGTGGAAAGAGATAAACAGTTAGATCATAAGTTAAATATGCAAACCCACCAATCACAAAACTCGAACAAATGCTAACGGTGCCGTTTTGCGTTAGGTTTCGGGTGAAATTGCGCCACGGGGATCTCCCACAGTATCATCTACGGCGAACAATTTAGAATCCGTACGGCACCAAGCATTGCAGGACAAGCTGCAACCACTCAGCGAGCGACATCTAACATGGTACCTGTTTGGCCCTGCTACAGATATCCTCCTACTTATAAAATATCTCAAGGTAATGAATTTGATGTTTTGAATATACCGTTTAAAGGAATATCTTGATCGTCAATACAACTTAAGAAGGTTTTCTTTTTATTATGTGACCTGCTCTTTGGGAAATGGAACATCGATTGGGGTTGTATAGAGTTGGCATGTTTCGAGAAAGAGTACTGACTCGCTCCCCCACATTGCGTTCCTTCAACGCATACATTAGTGTTCTAGCATAATTGCTGGCTGTGTATCCCATTCTTCTACTAATTACTGACTGATACTCGCAGTCTAAATTTATACTACCACTTTTTCCCTCTAGATTTCGGCCCGGTATGTTGGATCGAAATAATTCATGAATTGATGACTTTCCTTATCTTATTTATTTTTTTCTTCACTCGGTACAAAAATATCTACACTGCTTAAATCTTGTCGTTCATTATACATCTATAACTCAATCAAAGGCTCAGGTTCATGGACGAATTTCTTCTCTTCCTTTTTGCTCTTGGCTAACTCGGTCCGTTCATGTTCATCGAGGGTCGGGAACCTCGACGTGGCTGTTTCTACTGCATTAGTTGGCAAAGTCGAGGATAAGCGTCTCACAGTTTGAGATTGGTGCGGGTGCAGATTCAGCAATTCGTAACTTGCGTCCTGGTTGGATTCTTCTGGAAATACTGCAGGATACGAACTCATGGGTTGGAAGTTACCCGTGTGTTGTGCAGAATTCACTAGCAGAGGTTCCTCGTCTTCCTCGTCGAAATTGGGCTCAGAGGGTTCTTCATAATTCACTTGTGCGTCTCTACCGTGACCCTTACTTGGTGTGGCGTAGCTCTGTGTAGGGTAGCCTGTAGGGATCCTAGGCATCGAGGGAAGTTTGGTGGTGGGGTTAGCGTAATCGTTTTGAGACATGCCAATGGTTTGGTCGATATTGTAATTATGAGACCTGGCATAGTCAGGCGATGCTGGGTCAGATTCAGGGAACTGCTTTTGCAGGTAATGATCTTGCAGGTAATGATCTTGACCGGGATTGATTTTTCCTGTTAATTGGGCTGGGATGTGCGATTCGTATTGAGTTACTTGGGGCTCGATGTGTGATGTAGGCTGTACTGTTTCATATCTAGCTGATTGTGGATTTTGGTGACCAGTGTATTGTGGATTTTGATGACCCGTGGTATATTGTGATGCTTCCTGGGAATTGTCATATTGTGGTGTTTCAGTGGACGCGCCAAATTGCAGAGTTTCGTATTGTGGCGCGTTATACTGACCATGATGACCCCCATACGCGTAGCTCAACTTTTGTTCCAAAAACTCATCATAGAGTCTAGTGATGGATGAGATTTTGTTGTTCAACTCAAGGAAAGATTCGTATTTCTCAATTGAAGCTCGTAAAGACTTGTTGACCTTTGGTTTCAAGCGGATGATCTGGCTATGTAAATCACTTAAATTGGTATCGTAGAGAATGTTTGCTCTTTTTTTGGGATCATTTTTCACAGAGTTCATTAACGTGATGAAGAGATTGATTTGTTCTTCTTCCTTCTGTGTCAAGTCTGATGGCGAAGTAGCTTGAGGAGTGATGTGTGCAGGTTGTGCAGGAGGGGGGACATTATGTGGGGTCTGGAAGGAGGGTTGTTGCGATTGGAAAGACTGCTGTTGTGTTTGGAAAGCCGGTTGTTGCGTTTGGTAGTTGCTGGGTTCTTCCATAGCGGGAATTGAGATGTTGTAAAAGTCAGATTGGGGAGCAGATGCTGGAGCGGGAGCTGGAGCAGGTGCTTGTTGGGGCTGTTGCTGTGTAGATCCCACTTGGTGAGATCCTGCTCTAGACTTTTCATCTTCGTATTCTCGTAAACTAGCTGCAATAGCAGCCTTCATTTCATCATCTTCATCACCAGACGCTTCTACTGGAGCTGGTTGGACTGGTCTTGGGGGTTCTCTTGGAGGTTCAGCTACAAAGCCGCTTTCCTTCAAACTCAACTCAATGGCCTTACGGAGTTCTTCATCTTCCTCGTTTTCAGGAGCATTATTTGTGGCGGTGTTGGATCTGGAATGACCGCCTCTGGTGCTTCTGGAAGCGTCTCTTGGTGAGTTCTTCACGTGGCAGTTATCACAAACTCTGACAGATTCTCTGATTCCCAAACCAACCAAAGGAATGTTATTGCTGGAATGTTCCTGACAGAATACTCCTCCACAGGCTCTGCAGTGGTGTTTCCTATTGATCATCAGGAAAGTGTTGTAACAAATCATGCAGCTATCGTTGTCAATCCAATCTGGCGGCACCTCTGAGTCGACAAAGGTGCTGTTGAGCGGAGTTGTAGTTTCCACAGGGTCCACCACTTCAAAGCCTTGCGAGATAAGGGAGTTGTAACACTTCTCCACATAATTCAACTGGAGCTGGTTCTCAAACAACTTGGTCCAAGAGGCCACAAGCAGAAGAATGAGGTTACCCACTTTCAACTTGGACTCCTCGTCGCGGTAGACCTTGGTGTTGTAGTGCTGCTTGAAGACGATGTCCACCAAATAGTCCATAAACTCCCTGCTGGCGATTTCGAGGAGAAAGTGGAAGCCCGAGTTTTTGACACAAAGGTCAATCAACCTGAGTGTGGAGGTGGTCAAGTTGGGGTTGGAATGCACCAACGTGAGTCGCTTCTTGAGTGAGCGCATGCACTGCTTGGCTGGAATCTTTTTGCTTCTGATCAAGTCCGTGATTTCAAGACCTGTGGCGAGGTCGAGTTCACCATTGGGAATGGCTTCTGAGGTGGCCTCGGACACCTTGTTGTCGAGTTCCACGGTGGGGGTATTAGCGAACCAGGACATGTATTAATTGACGGTGTTTCTGGGCGGTGTTTGGTATTACAATTGCCTGTCTTGTTTGTAGGGGCAAGTGGCAAGGGAGGAATATGACGGCAGAAATTGGTAGCGCGGATAAGTTGATCCTGGGTTATTTTTGGGTTGCGTGGAGAAAAAGAGTGTGTTTGATTGGTAGCGCAAGTCCTTTTATATGCTTTGGGGAAACAATAGGAGTATGAAGATATAGCAGTGACGTAAATCGGATAGGAAGGAATAAAGAAAAAGTTTATGGTATGCAAGAATAGGGTAGATTCGTGGTATATTCACTCACATATAGTGTAGCTGTCGCTTCTATATAAAAGCTGCTATTTCTACTGAGTGGTATAGGAGCAAATCTTGCAAGGAATAGTCCTGATGTATTAAATATACGTTCTATTTGCATGGTTCCTCTGCCATTTACTTTTCCTTACGCTGCATGCTTCTCCTATTTTACATAGTTCCTTCATTTCCACACATTTTATTGCAGTCGAGGAAGGAATTGGGCATCTCCCTTATGTGTCCACTTCCTATGTCATGTATGCTTGACATATTTAATATTCATTACATACATCGAGGTCCAAGAGGAGGCATGGAAAGAAAACCCAGGAAATGAGAAAGGCCGTCCTTCATGTATTATTTTTCATGTAGAGTACATTTTCAACCCCTTTTGCTACACATTTCGGACCTGATAATATCTATGATGCAACAACACATGCCTGAACCCCCACAGCCGGAGTTCCTCCAGAGAGCTGCACTATGACGATAGATAGACGACCAGGAAATGGATGGCTGGCATATCTAACTTGGGATAGATTGGGCTTTTTTTTGCAGCCATATAGTCAGTTTGCAGCCATGCTGTGATCACTTGTCTCCCTATCGTTTGGTCATACCCCGTGGTAGCTATCCACTATGTCGACTATCTTTAGTCACAGCACCTTCTAATCAAACTCTCTATGCCCCAGCAACAAGCAAATCACCTGCCCCCTCTCAAAACCCCTCTCGGTTACACTCCCCTAACCCAAATCTACAGCATTTCTATAGAACACCAATTTGGAAAAACCAGCGACAATGTATCATACACATCACTTAGGACCGAACAATGTTGGGTATTGCAGCAGTCACGTAAATCCTGTTGGGACGGTTTGGAAACCACCACTTAACCACCATTGAAAATGCTTTTGAGCACGTTCTGAACAATTTCTGGTTTCTATTTTATTGCAATTTTATAGCCACTTGATCATTGGCCCGATTATTTTGGATATCTGCTGTTTTCGTCCTGATATTGGCTAAAAGAGGTTGGGGTTAAGATCAGGATTGTTGTCAAGTGGGAACAGCGAAGAGTTGCCATGTGATGCAGGCGCTAGCAAGTGCAGGCACCTTGCAAGTGCAGGCGCTGGGTACTCCAGTAGCTGAGTACTCTGGTAATTAGGTGCAGTGGTTGCCGGGCACTATCTAGCTACTGTACAGCTATCCCTACTTGACATGTGGCCTTTAATCTAACATTAGTTCCTAACCTTGCCCACTTTCATTCTCAGGGCAAATGGAACATATGATGCCTACTTGGTACAGGCGACCAGCTCTACGTTTCAAAGCACTATGAATATAATTTTTAGAGCAGAATCCGTATGGCTAAATTATACCCCAATCCGTACAGCACTAAATTAAGCTAAATCTTAATTTGCTATACTAGCACTTTAAAAGACATGTATAGCGAATTCTAAAATATAGCAATACATATATTATCCAGAATGGGAAAACATACCAACTTGGAACTTTCTTTACACTATAAGAATCATGTCCAAGAAGGACGGAAACGCACAGCTTCATTCATCGTGGAAAAGTCACAAGATCAAATTACAAATATACTTTCATTACAAGCGCCAAGTTGCGTTACAAGGTCGCATTCAGGACGTTAATAAATGACCTATTCAGTAGCGCAATAATGCCCCATTTCTTAATTCAGTAATTTCCCACCTTAGTACTCAACCCTTACCAAGCCCTTCCCTGACCCAATTCTTAGAACTCAGTCATGACCCAACTCTTAGTATTCAGTCATGACTCACTCTGAGGACTCAGCTCTCTTCTCTCACTTCTAATTTCCACAAACTTTAATCAGCCTCCGCCTTTTTCCACTCCCTCACAAGCAACTCTTCTTCCTTTACCTAGTTAACATTCATCATGGGTTGGGTGCAAAATACTCCGAGATTAGAGTCTAGACCTGTGCCTATTAGGACAGGACTTATGATAGAAAGTCTCTCTAATTAGGGAGAGAATTTTCGAACAATGCCTTGAAATTGGCGATGACGTACGACGAAAGGGTGATAAAATAGGAGCTGTGGGTGTTATTTGAGGCCTTTTTGAGTAAAGAAGCCTCCTTCGAAGCCCACTTGTACAAGGAGTTACTACAAATGCAAGACATTGCCGTGTTACAGCTAGCCATCGGCCGTTTCTACATGCTATACAGTGCTGATATGCTTTGTATTATTGTCTGAGATGCAATGCAGTTTTGCTCCTTCTACATTGCATTAGAAAACCTTGTATTGTACCTATAAGTCACTTTACTTCAAGAAGAAAGTACCACTAATAACACCCAAACCAATGACACAGCCCCACCAAATCTTATCAAACATGTCGTTAGCACCTCCATAGACGGCGTTTGTTCTATATTGGTTCTCCATGGACCTCTTGACGTTCTTGATAGAGTCTCTCTTCCGTTTCTTGCTACCACCAGCTGTGGGGTTCAACGTCTCGGTAGGTAACATCAAAGGAGGTTGGTAGGCCAAGTATAACGGCTGCATCTTGGAACCGTCAAACTGGTAGATCTGCAAGTACATTCTTCCGTGGTAAGCATTAAGACTGACAGACCACGCTTTGAACCAGGTTGGTTGGTAGTATCTCACGTATGTGGAAGCGTCTGGAGAATCTCCACAGGGCTCACTCATGAGTTGACGACCATCCACCTTGATGGGGTTTAACACAAGTGACCCGTTGGACAAAAGCTGGTAGGTTCCGTGTTGGAACGTGACTGAAGCAATAGGACAAGAGTGGTTCTTAGGGTTTGGCACCACACGGTAGAGGGCCTCTTCGTAGTGCCCATCGGCAGTGAAGGAGTAGGAAATCCCAGGCAAATCGGGCTCTATTAACAACTCACTGACAGGGTCATAAAATCCTGGGCCTGTGAAAACAGTGTTTGATTTGGACGACCAGGTTCCCACCAACTCCAGTGTAGACAAGTCGGCGGCACATATACTGAAAAGCGCAAGGAAAACGGTCAAAAGATGCATTTTGCTTCGGATGATTTGGCCTCTCTATGAATTTTGTTTTTGTAGTGTTTTGACTGTGCTAAAAATGGCCGTGGTCACGTGAATGTGGAATACGACAGGGAGGAAGGGAAGGGAAGCAAGGCAAGAGAAGGATAGAGGCTTTTGAAAGGAAGTTCGTGGTGAATGTAATAGTTTTTTTTGTTTTATACAGGCTATAGTTATTTGTTTTTGTTGTAGTACCGTTTTCATTCGGTGTGTTGTTCTAAGGTATTGAGGCTGTGGGACTGGAGAGACGAACAATT
Organism: Aciculoconidium aculeatum; assembly: GCA_030579395.1. Taxonomy (NCBI): domain Eukaryota; kingdom Fungi; phylum Ascomycota; class Pichiomycetes; order Serinales; family Debaryomycetaceae; genus Aciculoconidium; species Aciculoconidium aculeatum. The sequence goes on from JAKTQU010000001.1 coordinate 308,941, forward strand.
GAGGCTGAGGGGGTATTTGTGTGTAGGATATACTTTTGAAGGTGTTGGAAATTAATATTGACTTGTAATTGCATTGTACTGTTGAAAGCTTGGATGTCTTGTATTGCAAGAAGTGTCTGGATAGTATCTGCACACGCACTTTGTGAATGACAGTATCACTACAAATTATGTATACACACTATCCCTACTCAATGTATTCCATCCAGTCACATTCCCTAAAGCAATATACAGCAATATAAACAGACCCAAACACATGGGCAAGCTTACTGCAAGCTTCTCATTCCATAGATTTTAAAGATATTGATATATTTTCTAAAAGCAGCATCGTTGTATGTTGCTGCTCCGCATAGTTTGCATCCACAGATAACAAGACAGAGAATGATAAGGACTAACAAAGCTTCTGGATAGAGAAGGAAGTGGGACAACAGAGCATGCAGACAAAGAAAGAAATGAACTAAATGAACTTGCGGACAAAGAAACGCTTGTGACTAGGATCCCTGGAATCCAAGACCCCCTTTCTACTATTAAAATGCTCGATGGGGCCGCCAAATTGTATTTTCACATTTGTTCAGCTTCAAATGCATGTGCCAAACAATAGCATTCCAAAACGTCCATAACCCTTAAATTCACGTTTTAAGCAAAAACCTAAACCTACTGGGAAGAATCCTGAGATAGGCATCACTTGTTTACCTTTGGCCAATGACACATTTTTGTAATCATCAACCAGGATATCTATAGAATCCACGAAAACCACGCCATACCACACTAAAACACGCTACCATGATAGTTTAATAAAAATCATTCCATTCTACAGCTTTTAAACTTCTGCTGTTTCTATAGCTAATGAGGTGGTTAAACTTTTTATGCATCAGGGTCTATAGCTAGGGGCGGCACGGGACGTGGTTGTTTTAGAAAGTACAATTGAGATTATCCAAGAGAGAAGGAGTGGAATTGGGTGTTTTGTACATTCTCTGGACGCTATTCATCCGAAGTGGAGTTTTCTGGTTTTCCCGTTTATTCTTCTAGAGTTCTGTATTTTGGGTCATATCGGCACCCCCTTCGTTTTATCTACCGCGAGAAAAATAACTGGATAGCGAGAAAAATGACGATAAGGAAGATTTCCTGGCGAGGGTTTTGTGAGGGCCCCTCGCAAATTTCCTGAAAGGCAAAAAAAACCCGCCTATGCTCCTCTCAGTAACACTTAATGAGGCCGCCGTCAACGTCTCGCTAAAAATACGAATACATATTTAACATGTGTCATGATGTAGGTAATAAATATCCACAATCTGGTAAGTCGACGAGGGTTTGTGTGTGATCTCAAGGAAGATTCATCTGTAAATAATTTATATTTCAATATCTTCAATTTATGTGATTGCTCACTTTTAACATTTTGGCAGCCAAAATGACAAAATTCGAATACCTCGAAAATCATGTCAACTTTTTAAAAACTTATCTTCTACATTTATTCAGTTTCTATGCATTATTAATTCAACTATACCGTCATAACTCTATAAACCTCGAATACTCGAGTACATTGATACGCTAATTAAAAGCAGTGGCGTGCTGCTTGACCATGGAAAAGATTGGAGAGTCATTCTCACTCAAAGGGGTACTAACACCATTCTTCCGCGAGTAATCAAACTCAAAGATGTCTCCATTTTCGTCCTGTGACTCTCCACCCCTCAGACTTACCGACGAGTTCAAACTCGCCTGGGAAGGGTTGGGTATGTGCTGGTAGCCGTGGTGTGGAGGAGGCAAGGGCATGTAGACGTTTGGCTTTTTCGAGGGGATTTGGGAATTGCCAATATTGTGATTGATATTACTGTTGTTATTGTTATTGTTGTTAGTGCTGCTATTGCTATTGGTGCTGCTAGTGCTGTTGGTGTGGGTATGGTTGCTAGTATTGTTTCCTGTATTATTAGCGTTATATGATGTGTAACCTCCACCTATGCCGTTCATCCGCCTGGGTGGGGTGTTCATCTGATACAGTGGGTATTGATGTGGCGAATGCTTCATCATGGACATTAAAGAATTGAAAGAATTAGTGCTCGTAGCAGACGTGGCAGTACCAGTACCGGTAGTAGTACCACCCGCACTGCTCATACTACTAAACGTTGTTTGTATTGATGTGGGCGAATTGGTTTGTATGGATGAGGGCAGAATGTTCATGCTCCTCTTGCGAGGAGTCAAGGAAATATTGATGTTGTGGGTGACTCCTGAGGCAGATGTGGTGGAGTTTGAATTTTGGGCTCCAACCAGACAGCCAGAGACATTGCCGTGTGTATATGGGTGCTTGTATGCGGCAACCACCAGCTTGTATAATTGCTGAGGGCCCTTTGAGTTGAAAAGCTTGAGTATGAAGTCAGATGCATTGAGGACAGCCTTGACAAGGCTCTTTTTAATATGACGGTACTGGTGCACATCCACCTTATGAGGGGACACGGGTGAGAGTACTCTTTGGTACGATGCAGAGCCTGGAGCTTGTTCGTTGGACTCGTTGATAAGGTCAACTATGACTTGTGAAAGGTCAAGCAAGTTGGCATCAATAAGTTCAAATGAGTAGAGTGAGAGATAGGAGAGGAACTCTTTCGTCTTGAAAAGTTCGTTCGAGGAGATACTGAGGGAAGTGTCTTCTTTTTCGGTATTCTTCACAATGCTAAACTCATCACCTTTTACTATAAACTCTTCAATCAGCGGATCATTCAAGCTCCAGTCCAAAGTAGTCAAAACATGCAACTCCATTTGCTTGAACATTCCTTGGTCATACTTGCACTTGGCGCCACATAACTTGACGAGTTCGTGCAACTTTGGCAAACGGAATCTTTCCGTTGGCCCAAGATATTTACCACCAGAACCGTAGCCAAGATCGTTGATGGTCTTAATGGCGGTCAACTTGTCCAAGTTGTTCAAGTTGACAAAGTGGTTGTTTCCACCTTGCATTTTAGATGCAACCCATAAACAAGTTGTGATGATAAGTTGCAGTTGGTCAAGCAAAACTATACGCTTTGAACAGTAACGATCAAATATTTTGACAGCCTTGAACAAGACAAAGGGAAGGATCTTCAAGCGGATGCTCATCTTTAAAAGGAAATCAATCAACTTCAATCTAATGGAAAATGTAAGATATGGTTGTTGTTTGTACAACTCAAGGTTTGGCTTGTTCGTTTCTAAAAGAGCAGTCATGACTGAGTAAACCTCAGAGTATTCCTCAAGAACTTCGTTGTGGGTAGCCAACTCAGATTGGTACAATTCCTGGGGGTAGTCATACTGCGAGAATTTGGGTGCCATGGTTGTGTTGGTGCTCTTCCTAAAACTTAAACAATTTGGGAGAAAATCCAAAAGTATATATAAGGACGAAAAGTCTGCCTGTTCAATTTTGGCCAAAGTTTGTGTAACTGTGAGTATTTTTTACGCAAAAAATAAAAAAAGCAGAGACGCAAAAAAAATAATATTTTAAAAGTGGTTATAAAATATCCAATTTGTTGAGGTTGTGGGCCCGTGAGGTAAAAGGTGGAAGCGAGGATGGTGTCTAGTGTTAAACAGGATTTTTTGGCGTTCTAGAAGAGGAGGTGTATGGATGATATGTCTCTATTGGGTAGTTTTTTCTGGCATTTTGGATTTGGCCGGTTGACTAGAGAGCAGGTGGAGAACGAAGAAAAGAGACTCGCACGCATAGCCTGCTTTCACCATGTTTGTTTTGATTATGCCATCCACTTCTTCCTACAGGTACCCTTTCTCAAGCCTGAAGTGTCCCGACTCTCCAGTCCAGAACTTGACCAACGCATCTCTGTGCCTGGCTCGTCTGAATGCACAATCGGATACATGTATCAATTCTTATTGTTTATCTTGCCTCGGCTCGTAATGTAAAAATGTGTACACCCTTCTCTAAACGGGAACATCCAAACATACATGCACAGAACAGGAGAATGGAGATAATAGGGGGGGGAGAGGGGGGGGCGTGAGAGCTTGCAAGAGACGTGTATTGGGCTGGACGTGTATGTGGCATACGGTCAAACATGCAATCCTACGTCAGCCAGATAGTGTGATATCATCCAGCATCGCAAATCAATTTACTCTGAAAGAAGATGAACGTGATGAGCAAGTGGGTGATTCAGTTTTTTTTTCTATTTCTTGTACTCTGATCTAATTTCATATCCATCTTCTCTCTATCTGCCCCAAACTGACAGGGATGGAATGTTGATAGAGGTGTGGACGTTAAAACTGTCTTGATGGGCTTAAGGGGGGTTGGTGATGGGAGGCAGTTCAGAACATGTAGAGACCGGAGTGTGTACAAGGCGTTACTGGTGATCGGTGATGGTACGAGAGGATAGTGGTGTGCTTCCATGCTTAGTAAAGGGTGGGCAGTGGGAAAGGGTGTTTTTACGAGCGAAGAAACCGCTGCGAGTTGGTTTCATTATGGGGTTCGCCTTTTTGGTTTTTTTTTAGGGGGGTTAATTAGGGGTTTGGTTTAGCCTGGATGGTCATCTGTTTAATCTGGGAGGTCATTTGTTTAATATGTGGGTTTATAGTCTTAGTTCTGAAAGTGCCTGTACTCTTTGTTTATTAGCATTCTCTTGAGTATGGTTGGTTCAGTTATGATGAACCTCTCCCTGTTACTTACCCTACACATGTTTCTTTTGCACCTCTAGCCATGTTTTCCATTCCTCCCTCTTCCCTCCATCCCCGCCAGCACTTACGAACATCCATTTGTACACCCACGTCCAACTTCTAAAATCATACATACTCCATCCCTCAAATAGTTCTCAAAATCAAACTGGCCCATCAACCAGTCATCTCCTGCTCTCTATATGCCTCCTGGTTACCTCGCCCTCGCTACTCTGCTATTTTCCGCATTTCCTCCTCGTTACTCCCTTTGTTGACCTTATTCCGTTTTGGGACAATTTCTCACCAAGAATGTGGTCTAAGAGAGGTTTGGGCGATGACTGAGATTGCACCATCAGTCGCTCGTAGTGTGAGGGTCGTACCATCTTCAAACAGATCTGAAGGAGGAAATGCGGACAGGCCGGAATTTCTGTTGTGGGCTAGGTTAAGGTGGGTTATGTGGAGTAGGATAATGGTGATGGGCCAAGGGGAATGTGTAGCATGGGTATTGGGAGTGTTCGATGTGGGAACTAGTCTCATCGCCTCAGCCACGACTCCTAGCAGCAAACATCCCCAACACATCTTCACAACTTCTCTACCCATTCGAACACTTAGAACCAGCCTACTGTACTCACCCACCCTGCCGGCCCCCTGCGGCTCTCTTCTACCATCCTCTGGTTCCCACTACCTCCCTCAAAACCGTTCCATGCACCTCATCCAAAGATAATTACAAAACAAGTTACCACTTTAGGCAGAAAATACGGCCACAATCCTCTCTTCACCTAGGAACTCTCGTCAAGGCTAGATATTTTCCCGCTATGTAGACGAGAAGGTGCATTCCTGTTAATACGAGGAAAGCTGAGACTAGGCTGTACCACAAGACCAGGCTCGATCCACTAGGCAAAGACTAAACAAAGAAAATAGTATACTTTGGTGAGGTTTTGAAGCAAAGTCGGCTCGCAGAGAAAACAGCAGAAAAGAAAGAAAAAATAGAGACAAGAGAGAAGGACAAAAGAGCCTAAGGGGGCCATTTAACCAAAACAACAACAACAAATAAACAAAAACAACTCAACAAAGCCATTTGCGCTGATACATCCACTCCCTTCTCTCTTCCTTCACCGCCTCTTGTCGTCTATTTACAGCTCCCTTGCTTCCACTCGAGCGCTAAACCCAAAAGAATGGACAAATGAATGATGATTTGTTAGAGAAATCCGCACCCCATGCGCTTTCGGTTGCAAAAAGGCACAAATGGAGAGGCATTTCGTGCAATACAATGGGAAACGGGAGAATCGCCCATGCTGATCACCAAAAAAAGAGGGCCTGGTAAAGGTGGCTCTGTGAAATACCCTGTAGTGCATCTGTTCCAAGGCAATTGACATATAGTAGTTTTCCCCGTGTCCTAATTATAATTATTATAGGCTGGAGTACAGGCCCCTAATGAGTATTACAGAAACTGCTTTGCATACGAATGCAGCACCTCTGCTTAAAGACATTCCAAGAGCTAACAATTAGGCTAGTTTGAGCTAAACATACTCCTACGGGGCAACTTTTGACTGCCTGTGGGGAATTCCTGGCCTAAAAGAATATTCTGTTTGGGGCAATGGGGGAGGGGGGAGGTCTAGACCGAAATGAGAGTAAACGGTGTACAACAAACAGCCGCTGCATTTACCACGGCAATTAAATACACGGCTATCAGATCTTGGTTAGTGTTGGTTTTTTAAACAAAGTGTTGTTTTGTTCGATCACAGAATGCTTTGTGCCCACTACAATCAGGTCATGATTGAATTTCCGTTCCATTCATAAGCACCCATTCAAAGCAAGATAAGAATGGGACCGCTACGAGAATATTTTAGTCGGTACAGACTTTGAAACATATCTTTCCGTTTATCAAGTGTTACCTCGGTATTTGATTGTTTGATTGTTCACTCGAGAGAAAGAGATATAAAGAAAGAATAGATAGGCAAAAATAACAAACAAGAAAAAAAAAAACTGTAAAAACGGTTTTACTGATCATAATCCTCTGTTATTTTGGTATTGTCTTCTTTCGGTTGGATAAATAGGTATTTTTGATTGAATTTTATTTTTGATTGGATTTATTTTTGATTGGATCTAATTGTTGATTGGATCTTATTGTTGTTTGAATCTTATTTTTAGAGACTTTATTGTACGTTTCAAAAATGATTGGATGATTTTACCCAGATAGCCGTGAATTCTGTGTGACAAGTATCTCGGGAGTTTCTGGCAGAGCCGAGTTCAACTGGGTCTAATTTTGTTGACGTGTGCCGTAGGGCTCTAGAGGCCGAGGTGAAATTGTTCGCTGCCCCTCGTAATTTAGTGTTCTGTAAGTTCACCTACATGAATAGCTCCAGTTTCTCTCTCATCGGGATTCTGTATAGCCTAAAGATCCAGGTTTCACAAACCATGGAGAGGTGCGTGTGCTCATTGTTAATTGTTAATCATCCCTTTGATGAAACAAAAAAAAAAAAATGGATTGAAGACAGAGAATGTAAGCGGCACCACGTTCAGAGGTGTATTGTAGGATTGACTACATGTTTTGGTGTTCTGATTGTTTGTATTGTAGTGTCGTTTGCGTGTTCACTTTGTCTGGGTTTTGTCTGGGTCCCGCTGGTGCCGTTCTTGACGGTGGGTGTGGAAACTAAATATGGTGAAAAATGAGATCTGCAAATCTGAGATCTGCAAATCTGAAAATCTGCAATTAGAAGCGAACTCAAAGCACGGAAGGCTAGGCTAGGCTAGGCTAGGCTAGGCTAGGGTTAAGGGGGGAGGGGAAGTGCTCAGAAAGGGATGAATGCAGCGCGAGAAGAATTACGGGAATTAGACCATACTTGAAGGAGGATGAATGGGTTCTGTATTAGTAGCTCTTTTCCAAATAGAACGGCTCCTTCCGGAGTTATTGCTTGTGCATGATGACTGCATGTAGGTACGCTGATCCTAAAGTCCTTTGAGATGAGGGCAAGAGAATGATGACTGCAAAACCAGGAAAGGAGTGATTCTTTCTAGTGGCTGTATCTGTTATCACGTTTGAAAAGTCTAGAGTCTTTTTTTACCTTCATTTCTCATTGTTACCAGATGACCCTATCCCTTTTAACCCTTAGAGCATCTCAACTTGCATTACAATAATCCCAACCCGTGCCTCAGACTGGCTCTCCAGAGAGATCATTCTCGGGCCAAGTCCACGCGTTTGCCTGGCATAATGAGTGAATGGTATGGCTCTTATTGTTTCTCAATTTTGTAGCCATTGAGTATGTCTCGAAATACAAAGAGAACGTAAGGGTAGTGGAAAACTGTATGGTGGCTAGTTGTAAGGGATGAAAAGGTATTGTTGGCAGTGTATTCAATGGACGTAAAGTTTCAGGATAAACCGACTTCTACAGGACGATATTACTACCGCTTTCTTGACTCTTCTCTTCTACTTCGGCTTTAAAATTGTCTCTCTTTTTTTTTCTATTGCACTAAAAATGTTTTGGGCGTTTGTTTATGAAACTAAACTAGAGATATGATCCGTTACTTATTTGGATCTGCCGATAACACAGAGCTTGTTAACGAACCCACGATAGACTATGATCACACGATTGGTTCTGTGAGAAGCAGGGGCAGTTTCGGAAGTGGTTTGAGGCAGATCGAGTCTGATGACGAGCTCAGTGACGAGGAATTGAGTATGGACTGGCGTGTGTTAAAAGATTATCGAGGAAGTACGAGAGATAGAAGGGATATGGAATATGGACAACACACAGAGAATGATTGTAGAGATGAGCATTTCAGAGAAAATCTCAGAGGTCTAGATTTCAGAGATAAAGATTTCAGAGATAAGGATGTCAGAGATAAAAACTTTAGAGATACAAACTTTAGAGATGTAAACGATATAAACGACAACCATCGTCAGCGAGAACCATCCTACTTCAACCAGACCCCTGAACTTCCCCTGGATTTCAACAGATCCTTTGAAACTCCCTTGATGAGAATGAACAGAATGAAAAAGGCTTCAGAATCGCTGAAATTCCCCCAGAATGACGGCCCAAAGTATCCATTAACTCCTCCCGAACCGGCAAAAAGTGATCCTCAGGTCTCTACCAATAGGAAATCGTCCTTCAGCTTGCCCAACTTTCCTGGGACTTTTGACCAGGAACCCTCGAGTGACTTGAACAAGAATACGTCAAATAGTTTAAATTCAAATGCCTCAATTCCTCGAAATTCAACAGCCAGCACGCCCAACTTATCATCCACACTTGCCAAACTAACCTCTCAGAACATAACCTTATCCAAATTAAACGACTTCCTTATTCTAAATAAAAACCCAAAAGAGCAAAACAATCTCAATTGTGATGACTACGAAGCAAAATACAAGCATTTACAAAAGGAGCATGACCAGTTAAAGCAGGATCACCTAAGGGAGTTGAATGGGTCGCTGAAATTATACGAGGGGTACTACAAGTTGATATTGAAATACCGAGAATTGCGAGAAAATAACTCCAAGGCCCCTCCACCACAGCAGGAAACAGCCCCTGTCACGGGACGTGCAGGATCTCCATCCATGTTAAAAATCAAGGAAAAACTCCTCCATATTCGAAATTCATCCAAGCTGCCTAAATTTCAGAAATCATGTACCGAGCTCACCTTGCAAATCCAAGAGATGCATGACCAATCTGAACAGGAGGTGAGAAAAATGAGGGATGAGGTTGCCCTGGCGAAAAGCCGTATAGAGGAGCTTGAAAAGGAGTTGAAGAAAAAGAACAAGTACTTATAAAGCTATAGAGGTATTAATAAGCGAGTGTACGGAAAGGCCCCACACTGACCATTATATGCGGCACGTCCTTCTTTTACGGATTATCATTAAAGCGTTTTTGATGACACCATCCGGACGGGATTTTTAAAGCGGAAGCATGCATTCAATTTAGAAAAAAAATCAGACACTTGAAAAAGAACTTATAATCCCCAGTCTACATTTGACTGATTATATGCGGTTCGGAAATACACCGCATGGAAACTACCTTCTTCTGCATACAACTCTCCCTAATGCGGCATGTTTCTTCGCACCAGGGCGTGCCCGAGCGGCGTTGCCGCTATCAGGACACATGAAAAAGTGCACTGGCCACAGATGCAGTGAGACCGAAACATCTGAGATTGTATGTTCTCATAATACTTACTATCTGGATTAGTCTTTATAGCCCCTTCTTAAAGAAAGAGCCAAATAATAAAACGAAAAAGAAACAGAAAAGCCAAAAACCCAAACGCAAATTACCAGCAGCTGCTTTTGCGCGGGCTTGAACACATGGGGCCCAACTGCAATTTGCTTTTGTTTGCTAATATTGTTCTGCGCATTCTCAGAATCAGTCCATCTCCACACGTCATCTGTCCACCAAGTGTAAAGCAGAAAGCTTATTAGAGTTTTTGTCTTTTGGTGCTTCATTTAAAAAGGGGAAAATCACAACCTAAAAGGGGTTTTGTCCACAATGGACAAATCCAGCGACATATCTGGAGATGCAATTTCTTCAACCGCTGCGATGGGGTCGACGATACCGTAGTTCTTTTTTCAAGGGTCTGTTGCATCTTAAAGGGTAAAAAGTATTCAAGGGTTAAGGGTATAAGCTTCAAGCGATATTATCTCACCTTTCACTCTGCCTCCCCCCCACATATACCTCCTCGCAGAGGGCCCGTTCCTCCACACCCATAGTACAGAAAGAAACAAACCTGACAATAAAGGGTCATGCAGAAATTGCACCCTGCCAGAAGCAAATAAGGTTTGAGGATGCAGTAAAAAATAGAGGATTACACAAAAGATAAATGAAGAAAGTAAGCTTTAAGGTTTAGACTTTATTGCTGTCCGTGTTTTTGGGGTGAATGGCGCGTTCTACAGTTATGATATCCCGTTTGTAGAGGGGGATGGACCCGCACTTCTAAGCAGACAGGTGATGCACGATTATCGTGATCTGACACATTCATCTATGCTACGAAAACAAGCTACAGTTTTTTGGTGAGAATTTTAATCTTAATTGTAATCAGCAGAATGGAATTTGCCAGGAAAAACGAGATATAAACCTAGAGATATATATAGACTGGTGGGTCCAAGCTGTCAATAGGGCCCGCCTTTGTAGCTCAGTAGTAACTGCAACTAATACCAGCAATTGACATCACCTTACAAACCAAGAAGAACAGCAGCAGCAAGGGCAGCGCCTCCAAAGCAGCCAACACTAGCAGCACCAGCTTCATAGGTAACAACCGAGCTGGTAATGTTGGGGACAATTGTAGCAGGAACAGTAGAGTAGCTTTGGGTAGTGTTTGGGTAAGATGTTTCACTAGATGGTGGAACAATTGGAGTTTCGGTGGATGGTGGTGGAACAACAGGAGTGGAGGTTTCGTTGAAGTAGGAAGTAACCGAGCTTGTCCAGTGAGAAGATGGAGCGAGTGGAGGAAGCGAAGGAACAGTGGTGGAGGTGGACTCACTGGTTTCCTTGGTGCAGCTCTCACAGGCCTCACTCACAGTAACGGTGGGGTGCGCGGTAACAGTCACTTCGGAAGTCAAATTAGAACTTGCATTGGCAATGCCAGCAAGTAACACAGAAACAGCGGCGTAGGTAAACTTCATTTTTGGTTGCAAAATAAACTTTTCTAAATTTGTTTTTTGTCTGACTTTAAGCTATATTTATATGTATTTGGGGTCCGAGTCAGAGGCACTTGATTAGACAGAGACTTACTTGGAGTTGCCTTGATGGCGCAAAGCTTGCTTTGGAACTAGGGGCGTGTAGAGGTGGTTTTGGCTTGGACTTGACTCCTTTTCAATAAAATGCTTGCGTCAGCCGACACTTTATGCACTGGCATGCAAAAATGAAACATGCAAGGTGAGGTCAGTCTATATAAAACAAAGTAAAGAGGAAAGTCCAAGGAAAACAGCTGATCCAGATGGGAAAGTCCATTGACAAAAAAAGCGACATCTTAGCAAGAACAGCAAAAGCAACTAAATACCATGCAAGCTAAAGCGCGATAAAACTACGTGTATTAGGGAAGGTGTATTATTAATCCTATGTGGCTAGATGTGCCAAATTTCAAGTTTTGCTTTGAAATCTGGGAACCAAAATCGAGTCAACCAAGTCAAAAGACAAAAAATAACTCAAAAAATAAGTCAATCTTGTATCATCCGAGCGTAACGATCATTCGAGCGTAGCGAGAATGTCTGCGTTGATTTTCCAATTTTAGTATGTCTGCATTGGTTCTCCAATTTTAGTATGTCTGCATTGGTTCTTTAATATGTCTGCGTTGATTTTTCAATTTTAATTCAAGCATAGCAAATACAATTTCCATTTAGCATATTATATTATCATAAATGGAAATGAACACCTGAATAAACAAACCAAATTGAAACTCTCACCGCTAATTGCCGTTATTTTCGTCCAAGATGGCCTCACTAATGGAACTACTAATGATCTCGTCCCAGTCACTGGTGGCCACGTAATAGTACAGCCCCAGGGCAATGAGCACCAAGGCAATGATCATACCGTACCACAAGCCAATCAACTGCAAGCCAAAGTGGAACGCGAGAACAAACGCACATGGCAACGCAATAAAGTAGTAGAAGAACAAGTTGAGGTAGCCCCCAATCTTCTGGCGGCCCTGTCCACGTAAAATACCGCCTGTAGCACACGAAACAAAGTCGGGAAGCTGGTAAGTGGCAGCCACGATCAAGACGCGGGTGGCCAAGGCAAGAACTTCTTCGTCGCTGGTGTATAAAGAGGCCAAGTTGACACGGAAGGTGTAGAGAAGAGTGGCGTTGAGCAAACCAAAGACAAGCGAGGTGAGCATGGCGGCGTTGGTCACCACGAGCGCAGCCTGTTTGGATGCAGCACCAACGTACCACGCCACACGTGTGGAAGTGGTGATGGAGAAGGCCATGGGTACCTGATACAGAAGACCTGTGGTGGTGGTGAGAATGGACTGTGCTGCGAGAGTAGTGGTGCCGAATTTGGAAGCAGTAAAGGTCAAGATCTCAAACGCAAGCCATTCAGCTTCCACCATCAACACCCCTGGTCCAGAAAGATCAAGCATACGGCCCCAGTTCTTGAAATAGACAGGATCCAAGAGCGACTTGTTGGGCAAGCACTCGTAGCCCTTGACAAAGAAAATGTAGCCGAAAATGGCAATACACATGGCCCAATCGGCAATGGTAACCGAAAGAGGAGCCCCAAGAAAGCCGATTCCCACACGCGAGTCCCACACAAGAAGATAGTTGAGGTAGGCATTAAGCGGAGCACAAAAGAGAAGCACATAGGTGGAGGCGTGGAAAATCCCCTGGCACTGTAAAAAGTGGGCAGCACACTCAAAGAGAATGTACCCTGGGATCCCAAACGAGGCCACTCTAAGGTAATCAGCAGCCAACTTACACAACTCCTTCTGGTCGTCACCTATAATGGCAGTCAAGGTGGGCTCCACGCCCCAGACCCAAAACACAAACATGGGGATGAACATGAGCAAGAGAAGGTAGCAGCAACGGACAAAGTGCACCCCAACCATCTTGTAGTCCTTTCTTCCGTACGACTGCGCACAGAGCGTGTCCAAGCACGTCAGAACACCCTGGATGATGGCGTAACCGGTGATGTTGGCGGTCATCGAGGACAAACTGACTGCCGCAAGCTCTTTCTGGCCGAGTCTTCCCACGGAAAACACAGAAGCCACGGTGAACGAATACTTCAAGAGAAATGTGAGCACCAAGGGGATCGAGAACTTGAGGAGCGCAGTGGTCTCGCTTACAATCGACGTCTCGGGCTCATCTGCAAAGCTGTGTGTCAGAAGAATGTCGGAAATGGCCACAGACCCACGGGACTTGATCCGGGTGAGATCGTGGGGGCCGACGGGCTGGTGCCCGATGTGGCCAATGTGCTGGTGACCTACGGGCTGGTAGGGCACTTCTATGCCGGAGACAATCGAGGCTCTGCGTTGCTTCACGTAGCTGATGATCTCGGCTTCGGAGATATCATCGAGAAGCGGTGTGTTTTCAGAGGGCATGATTGAACTGGATTTCTATTACTTTCTATTACTTTTCTATTACTTCTCTGCTACTCTCTGAAATCTATTCAGTTTAGTTGATAGTCTTAAGATAGTCTCTGATTGTCTGTTAAGGTCTCTGATTCTCTGTTAAGATCTCTGATTGTTTGTTAGTCTATGAGGATACTCTGAGTTTCAAATCGTCTCTGATATATAAACAAGTTGTTATCGATTGAATCAATCAAAGTTATCGATTGTAAAATCAATCAATAAAAAATGAATGAAAATGAAAATAAAATAAATAAAAATAAAAATAAATGAAAATGAAAATTAATCAAATTAATCAATATTTCACAAACCTGGTGAAATTATTGTTCCTCTTATCTGCTATCTATTCTATCTTCTAGCTATTCTGTTTAGGCTATCTAGGATATTTATGCTATCTATTTTATCTATTCTATGTAATCGATATCCGTTTACTCTATCTATCCTCTGATCGACCCTGTATTCCCTGATTATGACTCTTTATTTAATAGCCTGCTAACAATAGGCTAAAGGCTTTGTGATAGTTATCTGGTCACGGGGAAGAAGCTGGTGATACGAAGAGTTAATAGGGCTAGCAGGGTGCTTATCTATAATCTTATTCATATATGAGCCCTTGTAAGATAAGCGGATTCAGGCTGATTGGACAGAAATGTACGGTGTGTAATAGAGAAGAATGGAAGTTGCTGGGAGTGGAAGATGTGGTACATTCTATACTGAAATATCATAAAGTATCATATCCATCACTCTCTGAAATATTACATCATATATACTAAAATAATTCATAGATTGCATCATCCATATATTACATCATCCACATCACCATATATTACATAGGTATACCGAAGTAATAATAGCTATCGAAATAATAGCTATCGAAATACCGCATCTCCCTGCTTGGATTTTACATAGGTAGCAGGGTAGTGGGTGTATTTGGTAGGTTAGAATCTCCTTGAAGAGTAACCAATCAAAATTACCAATACAACGAGATAATGAACAAGAATTCAACTTAAACTGCTCAAACTTAAACTACTCAACCTCTTCACTAGTGCCGCATACCTCTCAGAACACCTCTCAGAACACCTAGCACACCTCTCTTATCTACATCTTTAAATCCAGGCTATCTTTGAAACATTCAAGTATAAATTACCGAGCCCTAGGAGTTGTGAAACGCCATAGTTTTTGGACAGGTTCCGTAACGTATGGCCCACGAACAGACTGGAATAGATGTCTAGTATTTTTAAACTCGCTCTGTTAGTCTGTATCTATAAGATACATACAAATCATTCAAACACTCAAGAATATTCCCGCTTCTCAAGAGTTCAAATATACTTCTAAATTGTGTTCGTGCCGTGGATCCACAATAACTTGCAAGAGTATAAGATAGAAAAGCACATAGCTAGTACATCTCAAATAGAAATACATCCACAATCACACTATTAAAAAAACCATTATAATCTGATAAACCTGAAAATGACAAATGAACTGATGTTCTGGATAAATCAGAGACCTCTTGAAACCAAACCTCTTGATAATCGAATCCCTTGTAAGTAAACCCCTTGTAAGTTTAATCCCTTGCAAGTTTAATCCCTTGTAAGTTTAACCCCTTGTAGCTCTGGTACCTCTTTCACTCTAACTAGCAATTCAAGAACAATGCCGTGACAACGTCGTTAGCAAATCCATCTCGTTGGTAAATTCCAACACATAAAAAGCAATTCTAACGCCTAGCTACACTCGCTGCTCCTCCAAACTAGAAATATCCCCTAGGATCGCCCCTAAACTGCCGCCAATCTCCTCTATTCCTCTTGTCACGCCAAACTCGTCGCTCCCTAGCACCAACGCGTTTTCCATCTGGTCGAGTCTCGCGTTTCCAGGCAACTTGCTCTCTACAATCATGGCAGCTAGCAAGTCCTCGATGTCCACACTCGTTCCTAGCAATTGCTGCAAAGTTTCTAGTTTTATGTTCTCAAAGTAGCGCACCAACTTGACAATGTTGTTTTCCAACAAGTTGCTTTCTAGAACATGCAACGCGGGCAACTTGCCGTGGTAAACTGCTCTTTCGTCCGCAAGAAAACGCCTTAAGTCATCCAAGGGAACCACGCCCTGGCTCTTCAAGCAGCCTAGCCACTCGCTGTGCACGGCGTCGAGCGGCACCTGGTTCAAGTACGCGAGCACGTTCACGCGCTTAAAGTCGTATTCCGCCACCATCATCAACTCCACGATCTTGCCATCCAACTGCTGCTTGAGGCTGAGAATGGGACAGGACACCGCTAGCATCATTTTACGGGAAATCACGTCGGAGAAGCGGGAAACCGAGGCTAGCGCCGCGTCGCTGGTCAAATCATGGTACTTGGTGCGGATGTAGGTGTAAATGGGGTCGCTGGAGGGGTTTAGGAGTGTTTTCTTAGGGGGGTCGTAGGGGGTTCCGTCGAGCTCCCAGCGGAATATAGCGGCCAAATGGGAGTGCGGTTCGTCTAGCGGGGGGTTGAGGTTGTTGATTACCGCTTGTTTGATTGATTCTATCTCGTCAATGGACATGGGTGGCGTGTTGTTTTTGGTGGTAGGTTCTCGGTAAATCGAAGTTGAAATTGATGAGGATTTGGAAAAGTCTCGCTAGAGATTGAGGAATTCAGGGGGGGATTCTCGGTAAAGATTGACGTTTTCCTGTGAAGTTCTATGAGAGTTCGCGGTGAAAATTGATTTTTCTCGGGGGAGTTCTCGGAGAAGTTCAGTGAGAACGCGGTAGAAATTCAAATCGCACTACAAAATTCAGGACGCTCTACAAAAATCTTATCAGAGCGTTTTCATATATTCTCGTGGATTCTCATTTTCGTAAATTCTCAATTTCATGGATTCTCTCTAATGCTACTCTGCTACTCTACCACTCTTCCAATTACACTACTTTCATACTCACACTCTTTATCTGTGGAACAGTGTTATACGAGAAAATGGCTGCAAAAAGAGAAGAAGCTGCAAGAGAATCTGCAAAAGGAATTTGCAAAAAGAATGCAAAAACGAGAATCATCAGTCTATCACACAGACTTGCTTAACACGCCCTCAACAAATTCCCATTCCATAACTTTCATAATAAAAGGTTAGAATACTGAAGGTGAATCCAGAGTGTAATCCAGATTACATACATACAATAATAAATTCCTAGAATGCTGGAAAACAACACGCCACCTAGTTTTGTCCCTACTAGTAGTCCATACAACACGCTGGTTGATAAAACTGGGCCATACACTGGCGATACAAATATTAATGCTGAATACCGGAGTCAAACTGCATTCTCAACAAAATATGAGACCCCGCTAATCTGTGCCAAATTACTCAATCTAATATTACCTCATTATGCTTTTACTAATTACCTCATTCCGCCTTAATAATCTCATTCTCCAAAAAATACCTCTTATCACGATTTACCACACTCTACGTTTTAATATTCCTGCTTGTTCAATGCATCCTTCCACCACCCTAGATATCCGCCATACCCCCCTACTACTCCAACCCTACTACCGGTATTTTCCACCTTGTTCTTCTTATCCATTGTCTCTCATTCCCGTGATCGTCATCACGACTCTACCGCCGTGCAAGCTTTAATTCCCACTGAAAAATTCCACTAAATCAAATTCCTATTAAGGAATTCACACTGAAAAATTCCCACTAAAAAATTCCCACTAAATCGAATCGAATCCCGAACACATCACTAAACCAAAACAACTAATCGTCACTCACAAAACACCTGCACATCTTAAACTTGCGGATTTCCAACTTGCGAATCTCAAACAAATCGCACTTTCAGTGTTATGACCATTCCCACACCCAGGACACTTGCTATCTAAACCCTAGCTAATTTGTGCCATTTGACACCTTCGTATTTTCCTTGCCAACCATGCAAAATCACAACTGCAAAATGCACAGCAACGCAGCTGGCTAAGTCTCGTTTTCCCCACAATCACCTCGCAAACTACTCTTCCTTTGCTCTTCATCACCCTACTTTGCCACTTTCTTTGCTTTCTTCGTCTTCTCTACCGGTTCGAATTCTCTCCTCGTACCCGTGCTATTTTCCCTAGCAATTTCCTTTTGCAATTTTCTTCGTCCCTCGTATATCCTGTCGCTCCCTCTCGTATCTCCCATTCCCTTTCCCTCGTTCCTAGGCTACTGCGCTACCGAATTATACGCCATATCATAACCTTGTTCGTCGTTTAGCTCTGCTCTTCCTCGGCGCTACCACACAAATCACTATACGAGAGGCCCTTATATAAACCCGATTTTCCATAATACTCCTCTTCCGACCCCCTCCACAAAAATGAAGCTCTTCTACTACTTCGTCTTGCCTTTCGTCTTGTTCAAGGTCTTTGACAAACTCTTCTACACTTGGTTACCTTCTCAGTACATCTTTGACAAAGACGTCTTGGCCCAATTAGTCAATGAGGTGATTCCACACCATCCGGATGGCAATGCCACTGCTATCATGATTGAGTTGACACCAAAGTTGCAAGCTGCATACCCAGGCTTCGTGAATGACTTGGACTTTGACACATGGGTCTTCAACAACGCCGGAAACGCCATGGGAACCATGTTTATCTTGCACGCTTCTGTATCGGAATACCTTATCTTCTTTGGAAGTGCCGTGGGAACTGAAGGCCACAGTGGAATGCACTTTGCCGATGACTACTTTACCATTTTGGCCGGACTGCAGCTCGCTGCTACCGCCGGTGCTCTTACACCCGAACGCTACTTGCCTGGTGATGTTCACCACTTGTCTAAGGGCGAGGTTAAACAATACTCCATGCCCAGCGGAGCGTTTGCGTTGGAATTGGCCCAAGGTTGGATCCCAGCCATGTTGCCTTTCGGAATGTTGGAATGTCTTACTTCCACCTTGGACATTATCAACTTTGGAAACACTGTCAAGATTACTGCCCTTAATATGGGGAAGAACCTTTTGCAGGGTAAGATCTAGTGTATTTTTAGAATGTAATATATATATAAGTGATCAATTGTAGGGTACGAAGAGGTACAGAGCCAGATCGGAGAATTAACATAGATAAAAGATCTAAAATAAACCTACTGATTATAAATCTACTGATTACAAATCTACT
Organism: Aciculoconidium aculeatum; assembly: GCA_030579395.1. Lineage (NCBI taxonomy): Eukaryota > Fungi > Ascomycota > Pichiomycetes > Serinales > Debaryomycetaceae > Aciculoconidium > Aciculoconidium aculeatum. Next base: position 327,681 of record JAKTQU010000001.1, read on the forward strand.
GGATATAAATCTACTGATTATAAATCTACTGAAAAGATAAATCTACTTTTGGTGGGTGCAAAATCCAGAATTCTTTATGGCTGGTGGATTTTACTGTATGGCTGCAAATTGGATATAATAATGGTACAATAAATAATCCAAAGAGCAATTACAATGTTGATACAATCACCTACGTTCACTCCCGCCTAATCCACACTACAAGCTTCACCTACAAATCCTTGAAGCTTTTCTTTTGTAACTTCTAATAATCCTACATTATATATACTCACCAGACTCCAGAAATCCCGCCTCGAGCGGGTTCTCGCACGTCGGATGGTCTTGGTATACTCAGCTACCAATGTCTTGTGATTCCAGGCAAAGTGTTTATCCACGATCCCTTTAGTCAGATCCTCATAAAGTCTATTATTCTCTGAAGATTGAATTCATCATATGAGTCTTGACCTAATGAAAACTGTTTCTTTAAAACTGTCTGCTAATTCTCTCTCGATCACTGTGCATCACTCATCCTGCTCGATTTCCAATCTGCCTCCCAATTGAAGCAACGACTTGGCCACGCTGAAACTATTCGGGGTCCCGAAACTGTTGGAAGACGCTCTGGAGATGGGCGACGACGAAAGAAGATCCCTTTTCTTGTCGTGGCTCTTGCTAGTATGCAGTTGTGTGGTGTTGAGAATCGTCATGTCACCGTCCTCGTCTATGGTGGTGTCTTCGTGTGAGGAAACGATGAAGCTGCGGGTGTTTGCGCTTTTTATGGGTGTTTTGAGGATCCTGTTGATGGGAGGAAGAAGCTGCTGTTGTTGCAGTTCTTCCGGGTCCTTCGAGGTCATGGCTGCTGCTGCTGCAGGAAGAATCATGTTCAGTTTGAGAGCCATGTTGTAGAAACTGCTATCCAATTTCGGCAAAGACGTGGATTTCGAAGTCAACGGTAATCCGTCCGAATTGGTATAGTAAGCGGATTTCTTTTTGATCTGGAAGAGCTTCAACTTGGAAGGCGAGAGATCCTTTTTGGTCAAGTTGATATTGGAGGATCGTGTGAATGAGAACTCTGCAGAACTCTTGAAATCCTTGAAATCCGAACTCTTGAAATCATTAAACGAAGAGCTCTTGAAATGATTAAAGGAGTTCTTGAAATCCCCTTTAAACGGGTAATTCTTGGGATCCTGAGAATCCTTGAAATCATTTTGGAAATTATCTTTAAATGGAGAATTGTTATTCTCCCTCTTCCGTTTGAAAGGAGACGTGGTGGTGCTAGTGGACGACTTCTGGATCTCAATGGAAAGCGTCTGCGGGAGCTGCTGCTGCTGTTGCTGTAGCTTATACAAGGCCAACTGGAGCTTCAACTTCAACTTTGTGGCCGCTAAGCCAGCGGTATCATTCTTCACAAACGCCTTGCGTCTAGGAGACAGCGGCCTGTTGCGGGGCGACGTCAGCCGGTAGTCGGAGAAACTGAGCGACTTTACGGGAGTGGAAATCATACGCTTGTTCGGGGTCAGGTGGTGGAACAGCTTGAGCGAGGAGATGTTCTTGTAGATGGGCGTCAACGCGATGGCGGTGGAGTTGAACGGGTTGGCCGCATGGAACTTGTCGTCCAAAGGAGGCGATCTCTTTCTGGATTTCTTCAAGGGCGTGCCATTGTTCGAGCCTGCGGTATTGAGCCGTGAGTCCTTGATAGGCGCCAACGCTATTCTATTGAGTGACATGAGAACTGAAAGATTAACGGAGATGAATGAAGGTTCAATTAAATTTGAAGGTTCCCTTTAAATGATTTTTAGATAACTAAGTTATTCCGTTCTATGATTAATAAAATAGTATGGTTTGTTTTATGAATTGACGCTGATGCACTTTAAATCTTCCAATGAGATCCAATAGACACTCGAAATGGGAAGATAACTATCTATATTGCCGATCCGGATGTAATGAAATCGATATCAAACAGATGATACTATAGATGTTATGATGATGACTGGAAATGGGCGTTTGCAGATTCTTCTTCAAATACCTTATTATGCTATACTAGCTTATATGTATATTAGCTAAGTCGTTCTTTGATTCTAGACTCTTTTGATTCTGAGTCGTTTAGTGATCGGATGTTATTGTTCTTTTTTGGTAATTTGCTAGATTCTATTATGATTCTATTATGCTTCCTCGATACGTCTCAGGTAGTCTCTCGGGCTCTCTTGATACTTCAATACACGTCTCCTTATGTTCTCCCTAAGAAGTCGCTGCTACTAATTTTTCTTTTAAATAGGCGTGCTTCAATTTTTAATTTTTCGTTGGTCGCGTAAAGCTAGTTGGGGTTACAAAATGGACGCGCGAAAAAGAGGCGAGGGATGGGGGGTTTAGGGGGTTTTTCTTAGAGGGAATGTGGTAGTATGTGAGAAAATGTGGTGGAATGGACTTGAAAGGGGTCGGGATGGGTGTAGCGTGTGCCATTGTTCTGCTAGACCTAGTTGTCTACCCAATCCCCGATTCCTCGTGTGTGTCATCTGCTGTCTTTTGTTGTGTTTCCAGACGTGTATGTTTTTGTATTTCCTGTTTAGATGCGGGTTTTTGTGATGAACGGGGGACGTGTTTGTGGGTGCGTAGAGGATACTAGCGAGGAAGAAGTATAGGGGGTGGTACATAGATGGCCTAGATTAGAGTTACGGCATGTCTGCTAAACAGCAGTGGTGGTGGGTGGGGAGATCATGCTATAAATAAAGACACCTGGCAATCTTTTTAGCGTAGATCGCGCTTGGTCCACGCCCAGGAGTTGCAAAAAAAAAAACAGAAAGCGTATTGCGGGTATTCTGAGGATCTCAGGGTATTGGCTGGCTTTACTGTTTGTTTGGCTTTGGGTTATTCAATTTTTTATTGACAAAGAAGTTGACTTCTTATTGACTTCTAATTGGCTTGATTAACTTCTAATTGAGTTTAATTGACTTTAATTATTGACTTTAATTATTGACTTTAATTATTGGCTACTTATACTTTCGTGAATGGAAGCTTTCGTGACCTGAAATTCCAGAGTTTGTGATTTCTTGTGTTTTGCAGACTTACAACTCCCCTAAACACTTCTCTCCTGCTGTTCTACACAATCCCGCTTTGTCCAGTCTGGCCTAACTCCCCTCTTCCTTTCCTTCTCTTCCCTTCCTTCCCTTCTATTGATCTCCATTCCGACCCAGTGCGCGAAACCCACACCTCGTGAATTCTTGAAGGGATTCTTGTCCATTGTGTCTGCTGGTGTTTGTGGCGACAGTAGCGGCTTAGTGTGGGCAGACGGAGATCTTATTGAGATGGTGGTGTCCATGTGTTTGTTTTGTCCTCGTGCATAGTTTTGGGGTTTAGGCATCTTACATCATTTTGTCTTCCCAACCGTCTTTTAATGAAAAACCCGTTTCTCGTCTCTTATTCCGGTGGACCCACATTCATTAAGCTCTCGTGTTCTCTAGCTCCTGATCTTAGTGTTGCTTCGTTTGCCTAGCGAGCCATAGGGTACAGACGTACCTCTGTTACTAGCGAATTACGCAATTACGTGTTATTTATACTTTGGTCGTTTTGGGTAAATTACTTGCCTCAACACAAATTCAAAAATTCGCAACCAAATTTGAAGCCAAGAGGTTAAATAAAAGGGTCAAGTTTGTAGTGTAGGTGGGTCAAGTCTGTAGTATAATTGTAGCTGCACTGGTACTTTCTAGTGCTCTCTACGTACTTCGATACTTATATGTACTCTCCACGTACTTCTACGCACTCTCTACATACTTTCTAGTGCTTTGTTCAAGTCTTTTCAAACTCACTAACAACTATCGTCACAAAATCATCTGTAGAATATATTTATAAAGCTCACCTGTCATATATCTTCTATAATGTTTCTTGTCATGTCTTGTCATGTCCTGTCATATTCCTTGTTATTTCTTGTCTTGTCTTGTCTTTGTCTTGTCTCTTGACATGTCTCTTGTCATTTTCTCTCTGGTAGCGCCACACGTGACAATCCCCTACCCCTTACATTCTCATTTGCCTCCTTATCTACTCTACACCATTCTTCACCAATGCTCCGCTCCAAGCTCTCCTCATTACGCGAATACCTCACGCCCATCAACAACGAGTCCAACTTCACCTCCACAGGCGAACTTTCCCCCGATGAATTCGTCCAGGCTGGTGATTATCTCGTCATGAAGTTCCCCACCTGGTCTTGGGGTTCCACCTCCAAATCTCTCCAAAAGAGCTTTCTTCCTCCCGATAAACAGTTCTTGATCACGAAACATGTTCCGCTGCACCAGCGCGCCGCTTCCTTGGTGGGAAACTTGGAAGAGGGTGACGAAGAAGCCGACGAAGACGGCTGGACTACCGCCAACTTTAAGCAACAAAAGGAAGAAGAAGCCGAAGTTCCAGAGATAGACGACGTTTCCGACGAGGAGGACGAGCTCGTGGGCGAGTTTGACGACTTGGAAATGATTGATAACGGCGATAACAAACTCAGAAGATACGACCTCTACATCACGTATTCCACGTCCTATCGCGTGCCCAAACTATACCTTGTAGGCTACAACTCGGCCGGGATTCCTCTTTTGCCCGAGCAAATGTTTGAAGACATCAACTCGGACTATAAGGACAAAACGGCCACGATCGAGCCCTTGCCCGTTAGCAAGAACGTCACCAGTGTTTCGGTGCATCCGTGTAACCATTCCAACGTGATGAAAGTGTTGATGAAGCACACCAAGGGTGAGATCCGTGCAGATCAATACTTGGTGATTTTCTTGAAGTTTATAGCGAGTGTCACGCCGGGCATAGAGTATGACTATACTATGGATGCGTTATAAAAGGAAGGTACAAGATATTTTTGTGAATCCAATTAAAGATTTTTGTGAAGCCAATTAAGAGTATTTTGTGATTCTCAACAGTACCCAGATGTATAGAGAAATGCAAAGGCAAGAAAAAGTATACGATTGAAATAAATAGATTTGGAAGAAGAATTAGTGATTTTACTAATGATTATTTCTTATCCTATTATCTTATCCTTGCTATTATATGAAATACCAGAAATCCACTTCTACAGTGAAGACAAAAGAAGAAGAATTCAGAAAACCCCCTAATTGTCAAAACATGCTATAATCTCTGGAGCATTTCAAGTCTCGTACTAACATAAAAGGATTGGACATGATTGGAAAGGGCCATCCATAACTAAACTAATTCTCCGTATTAACATACAAGTATCTCTCTTATACACCTATTAGGTAATCACATGGCTTAAAGTTTTTAATAAATTTTTTAAAAAATCATAAAATTTTAATAAACTTAATTTCAACAAAATAGGAAATGGTGCTGGTTTCGTAAGAGAATTTAAAATAGAATAATGATATTAGAATATATGTATTTTTGAGCTTAACAGTGAATTATCTCTAAAATAGACTAGAATACTAGACTAGAAGACTAGAAGACAACATATAATAAACAAATAAGACAATAAATAAGACAATAAATAAGACAATAAATAAGACAATAAATAAGACTAGATTAGACTAGGGCTCTAGAAATAAGATTCTATGACAATTACGCTGGCATAAGAATTCGATTGATATATATATTCATGTTCCTAATCGTAGACACCTTATCCTGTGAATGGCTGCGAATTTGGTTCCAATGGCTGCAAACGGATAACACTATACTATATTTCAATCTACTTTGGTGTTCTTCAATGTAGTACAGGCAATTAGGATCTTAAACACATAAATCTTGACCAATTTCCATCTGACTTTGTAGAAAGTCACAATTTAAGACGTAGACGTTGTTAAATCTTATTCTAGACGTTTCTGGGTGTTGTGTCACAGTTCACACTTAGCTTGCTTTCAAGAAACAGTAGAATATCTTACCAGTAGAACACCTTTCCAGTAAATACATCTTTACCAGTGAAATATCTTGCCAGTACATACAGCCTTGCCAGTGAAATACATCCTTACCAGTGAAATACATCCTTACCAGTGAAAATGACTACTAGATACTTGATTACCAGTCATTCAGCACCACCAGTTATTCAGAATCACCAGTCTTCAGTATCATCAGTCCAATACTTGCTGGAAAGAGTATATTTGCAGAATTACTATCATAATACTAATACATATCAGATGTCTTTATGTAGTATAATTACTGTTCTATAAACAGTAGCGTATATGAAAATCATACAAATACACCAACTACAAATACACCACCAAGACAAAATATACTCTTTAAATCCTACTAAACTTAACCTATTAACCCATTCTAAACTTAAATACTTGACTAAACTTAACCTACACTTAACCTACTCTCGCGCAACTTCCTCTTTAACCTCTTCCGTCTCGATCCGTTCTTTGCATGTGATTTCCACTTTCCAACCAATTTCCCCGGTAACCATATAACCCCGACAACGTTCCGTGGTTATCCAGCCATCCAGCGCCATCCAGCCAAACCATCTAATCTCAAGTCAAACCCCATCCACTTTACAGGTTACAGGTTACGCTACGCTTTTGCAGTTTGTTCATTCTTTATAACCACAACACCACTACATCCACGATCCCACTACATCCATCCCACCATGTCTGCTGAGTCTTCTGCTGTCGACAGAACACTCAAACGATCCACGCTCGACGTGCCCGTGGATCTTCAAGAAGAGGCGCAGCCACTTCGAATCCCCAGTCCTGAGTTGGCTCCAGTCCATACCAATGAGAACGAGAACGAAAATGATGCTAGCGATAGTTCCCCCCGTCGCTCCCGGTCTTCTTCCCGCTCCCGGTCTTCTTCTCGTTCCCGACAACTCCACGAGTCCCGTCGAGTGGTGTTTGTTCTCGGTGCCTTCCTCGGTCTCTTTGCCACGATTTTCTTCACCACGGCCAACGCCAACCTCAAAACAGAACTCGACCGCTACGTCAACTTCGATTCGGTCAACGATTTGTTTGACGACTGGTCTGCATGGACAGACATCTTGCCCCTGGGAATGCAGGGCATTCTCTCCGAGTACGACCGTAAAAAGCTGGTGGGCTCATCTGAACTGTTCTCTGTAGGAAAACGCATGGTTGCGCTGCTCCAGCTTACTCCTAAACACAATGTAGTGATGGTTCCGGGCGTGATTTCCACGGGGATCGAGTCGTGGTCTGTGTACAGCGACGGCGAGTGTCCCTCGATCAACCACTTTAGAAAACGTCTTTGGGGCTCCTTCTACATGCTTAGAACCATGATCATGGACAAGCCCTGCTGGTTGAAGCACATCATGCTCGACCCGGAAACCGGGCTCGATCCGCCCAACATCAAACTCCGGGCCGCCCAGGGCTTTGAAGCTGCAGACTTCTTCCTCGCAGGCTACTGGATCTGGAACAAAATCCTCCAGAACTTGGCCGTGCTTGGATACGGCCCCAACACCATGACCAGTGCCGCATACGACTGGCGCTTGGCGTATCTCGACTTGGAAAAGCGCGACGGCTACTTCTCCAAGCTTAAGACTACAATTGAATTAAACAAAGAGCTCAACGGCCAAAAGTCGATTTTGGTGGGCCACTCTATGGGCTCCCAGGTGATTTTTTACTTTATGAAATGGGTCGAGGCTTCCGGAGAACACTACGGGAACGGAGGCTCTTCCTGGTGTAACGACCACTTGGAGGCCTTTGTAGATATCAGTGGATCCTCCTTGGGCACCCCAAAGACCATCACTGCGCTTTTATCTGGAGAAATGAAGGACACTGTACAGTTGAACGCCTTGGCTGTCTACGGCTTAGAGAGTTTTTTCCTGAGACACGAACGTGTGGACGTTTTGCGCTCGTTTGGAGGAATCGCCAGTATGATTCCTAAAGGCGGGGACGTGATCTGGGGCAACCTCACACACGCACCAGACGACCCAACCAACACACTTGAAACCGGAGACAAGGAGATCCCTACGCTGGGCAACAAGGAGCTGCTGTTTGGCACGTTCATGAGGTACAAGGACAAACAGGGCAACAAGCAGGACTTGACCATGGACGAGGGAATCAAGTTGCTCTTGGACGAGTCGCCCGAATGGTATTCCAAGCGTGTGCACGAACAGTACTCCTACGGGATCTCCAAGAGTGCAGAAGAGCTTGCAGAAAACAATAATGACCACTCCAAGTGGGCCAATCCGCTCGAGGCGGCGCTCCCCAACGCCCCCGACATGAAGGTGTACTGTTTCTACGGCGTGGGAAAGGCCACAGAACGCGCCTACACCTATGTCCAGGCCAACAAGAGCACTAAGCTCAAAATGGTGATTGACACAGACCTGCCCGATGCGGTTTACCTAGGCGACGGGGACGGCACGGTGTCTATCTTGACGCACTCCATCTGCCACGAGTGGAAGAAGGGCTCTGCGTCGCGATTTAACCCGGGCGACATCCCGGTGACCATTGTTGAGATCAAGGACGAGCCCGACCGGTTCGACATTAGAGGAGGCGCTAAGACCGCAGACCATGTAGATATCTTGGGCAGTGCTGAGTTGAACGAGTTGGTGTTGAAGGTAGCTGCGGGAAGAGGCGATACGATCGAGGACCACTACGTGAGCAACTTGAAGGAGATAGTTGAAGGGATGGACTTATGATTGGAGCCCCCGATGGAAACGTGCCAAGAAAGAGGATGGCGCAGGTGAAGACGTGCTACATATATTTATTCATACACATTGTTACATACATCTTGTTGACACCAGTTGCGCCGTTCTCCTTTGCTTGTATATATTATCCAACAAAAAAACTCCGAGACTGTGGGGTTCTCGGGGTAAATTGACCTATTCATAATTACACTGTGTAGCCTGTCTTTCAACGTCAACTCATCGTAGAAGCTGCACAAAAACGACCACGAAAAACCACGAAAAACGAGCGAGAATACGTGAGCAGTAGAATAGCGAGCACACTCACAGAACACTCACAGAACACTCACAGAACACTGACCAGAACATGAACTCAACAATACACCCATCCCTGCAATGAAACCCTCGCGAAATTTAGGCTGCGAGATGAGCCCGGGTCTGAATTCCAAGACTTTGGGGTTTGTTATGTTTCAAAATTTGCCAAGATTATCACGTTGCATTTCCCCACGAAAATTGTGTCATTCTGGATTTCCGCCTTGATTATAACTGGATCTCCGTAATGGTTGCAATATGATTGGTGTATCTGGAGGAGTTGGAGGAGTTGGAGTAGCTGAAATAGTTGGAATAGCTGGTGCAGCTGGTTCAGCTTTATGTACAAATAAAGTCAATGAAATTTCATATTCTATCTACTGAGCAAGTTTGAGTTATGAAGTTTCTATATGTACGATTTGTGTCCCTTTTTGCACCCACTGATAATCACTTGTGGGGCTACCGGGACGTTTAATTAACACACGGCACCCCATCCAGCCCCACCACCCCATGCTTAGTCATATCCAGCTCTGGATACACTTTTTGCACCCACTATAAAAGAACACCAAAGGAAGCAATAACCCAAACAGCAAACAAAGCTAACCATGTCTGATATCAAAAACCTCTACAAGGTCTCATCCACCTCTTCTCTCTCAGACCAACCCAAGAAGAAGTTCCGATGGAGAGTCGTGGACGACCACTCCCCCAGGGAGATCTACAACGCCACACTCTACTTTACGGTGTTCATTTTCGGTATCTTGGGTGCTGCCAGAGGCTACGACGAGGGCTGTATCTCGGGCGCCATCTACCAGCAGTCGTTCCGTGACCGCTTCGGGCTCAACGACAAGTCCAAGAGCAAGGCGGAAATCGCAGATCTCAAGTCCAACATCGCAGCCATGGTCCAGTTGGGCTCAGTTGGCGGCTCTATTCTCGCCATGTACACTGTGGACAAACTAGGCCGTGTTAGAGCGTTACAGGAGGTGTGTTTGTTGTGGATCGCTGGTGCAGCCATCCAGATCTCGTCCAAGTCCGTGGGCCAGTTGTACGCAGGAAGACTTCTCGAGGGCCTTGCCATTGGCCAGACCACCACCATTGGCCCCACCTTCATGTCGGAGGTGTCTCCTCCCGCGTACCGTGGGTTGTTTGGCTGTATGTTCTCCGGTGCCGTGTATTTCGGGATCTTTGTCTCGTACGCTGCTAACTACGGTTCCGCTACTCACATCTCGGGTACATCAGACACCCAGTGGATCATCCCCACCTCGATGAAGATTGTTTTGGCCGGGCTCGTCTTTATAGGCTCCTTCTTCACCGTGGAGTCGCCCCGGTGGTTGATGAAGGTGGGCCGCAACGAGCAGGCCATGGCCAACTTGTCCAGGTTGCGTCGCTTGCCTCAAGACCACCCATATGTGGTGGGCGAGCTTGCAGACGTGAACGACCAGGTGATTGCTGAAAGAGAGGCCAACGCTAACTACTCCATGTGGAAGAAGTTCAGAGACATCATCGTTGTAAAGTCCGTCAGGTACAGGTTTTTCGTCATTGGTGCCGGCTCACAGGTGTTGGGCCAGTGGAGTGGAGCCAACGCCATTACGATCTACGCTGCCGACTTGTTCTCCTTTGCAGGCATTCGAGGCGTGGAGGTGATGAAAATGACTGTGATTTTGGGCTTGGTCAAGTTCTGCTCGGCCTACTTCTCTGCGTTCTTCATCATCGACTTCTTGGGCCGTAGAAAGGCCTTGTACATCGGGATCACTCTACAGATGGTTTGCGTTCTCTTCTTTGCTATATTTTTACAGATCGTGCCCCATGCCACCGAAATGGACGCCGTGTTGACGCCTTCACAAAGAGCCGCGTCTCGTGCCGCCATGGCTGCCCTCTATATTTCCGGCGTGGGCTGGACCATGGGGTTCAACTCGGTGCAGTACTTGCTTGGGTCTGAGATCTTCCCGCTCGGCTTGCGTTCGTTTGGCCAGTCGCTTATCATGGTGTTACACTTTGCCAACCAGTATGGCAATTCCAAGGCCGTGCCCAAGATGTTGCTTGCCATGCACAACCACGGTGCCTTCTACTTCTTTACAGGTGTCTGTGCCATCTCGCTCTTCTGGGCCTGGTTCTTTATCCCGGAAATCTCAGGCCGTTCCTTGGAGTCCATGGAAGAGGTGTTCAACTTGCCTTGGTACTTGATTGGAAGACGCGGTGCTGAATTGTGTCCAGATAACTCTGAAATCAACAAAATCAAGGCGGCCGAGATTGAATTGGTTGAAGAGTTCAAGCCTACTTCAAACATGATCGAGGTTGTTTCCAGCAACGAGAGCAATAATAAGAGGAGTGTCTAGTTTAACAAGGTATATGGAGCAAAGTGTAGGGTACTATATAATGGGTATACTGTAATTTATGCTCTTCGATTTGAAATGGTGTAAGATGCAGCCATCTAGACATCACTTATTATCATAGTCTAGACATTATCTTTGTCATGCCTACAGTTAAAAATATCAGTGGGTGCAAAATGTTACCAATGGAGCATCTTGACGGAAATTCAAGACCGAAGGTGGCTGGAAATTTTTTGAAAAGTGAAAAAAATTGGTGGCTCAAGTGGTAATTTGCATGGTCTGTTTTCCAGCACCCAGAATAAACGTGAGTTTGTAGAAACCGTCTCGATATAAGACGTGTAATCGGGAAGGCTGAGTAACAGGATTAGTCTGAAACGAAATCGAGGTGTACGTCGAATTCAATTTAGGTCGCCAGATGTGCTCGTTTTTAGAGAATGAGAGCACGAAGAGATGACGAGAAGCACGATGAAACATGCCATGGTGAGATGATGAAACATACAAGGTCAGTATCCCGATGGAACCGCCATTTATGTGGAGGTCCTGATCGTGAAATGTAGTAAAACATGACAAACAAGCCGCTGCAGTAGTTATTAGCACTTGTAAATGCAACTTGAAAACATCCGATTGATTCAAAATTGCCGCCAAACGCTTGGATCTTGACCACGAGATCATGAGGTCCTCTCCAGGTAGCCAAAAACAGGGGGTGGCGCGGTAGTGGGTCTGCTAAAGGCATCACAAGTTATTGTAACGTTTTTTTTCTTTCTTTTGCTTTTGCTCAATCCATACCCCATTGCAAAAACATATTAAGCAACCTTACACCTGTTTCGTGGTAACATGTAAGATATATATATAATGCCCGGGCCCAAAGGCTTTGGTGTGCACATTATAAACGAGATATACCACACATGTCATGGATTACTAAATCAGGAACTCCATATGACGTCTATTTCTGGATTTGAGTAATAATCTGGAGTGGAATTCTAAAAAATAGAAAGCATAATAATAATTTTTCCCCAATATGCTTCGTAAAATACTTCACGTCGAAAATGTCATTGTTTCGAAAGTGCTGGCTGTTTGAATCCTGAAAAAGGACCAGTGGTTAGCGACAGTATCCTTTTGCTACCTGTGAGGTTACACAACCTGACACCTAAATCCGGGAGGTACTCAAAGGTAGCCGAATTGTTTAGACTGAAAAATATATCGCATGAATTGATCTGGGTATTTTCTTGAAAGCCCCATTGTTTGACTCAAGTGCTCCAAGATGGAGAGCTAGTTGATAACCGAGTTCTAAAGTCCAGCGCCAATTTATGATACACAGACATGCTATTTAATAACCCACAAAGGCAAGAGGAATCCCACTTTCCCATTCACAGGACACTCTACATGAAGTCCACATTAGAAGGGGATGGTGTGTTCAGGTTAGTGCACTTTTCCACGTATTCGGTATAATATTAGTTCCTTCGGGTATTGGTGTTTCAGCAGACATTTGCTGCTGGGATCGGGGCTGAACCGTGTTTTGTGTCTTGTGTAAAGCTTGGAAAATAGGAGCATGGCCATTAACTAGAAAATTTGACATCTTCCTTATACGTAGGCATTTCCTGGTGTTTTCTCAATTGGCAACTTTTCAACACTAGAGTAAAAAAGGGTCAATTACGAAGAATGCTTAAGGGGTGCAGCAGGGATTAATGGACATATTAGACGATTAATAACTGATAGTAGAGAACACTGGGATCCTTTGTATCTCACTAGGAGGAGTCTAGCAAGAAACATTCACTTGCTTGGTATTCCAAGCACGACGTCGCCGTGTTGGGGCCTTGGAAAGACTGTTTTGCTGAACAAGGTCACCAAATGATTCACGACTTCTGTTACAGCTCCAGGTCACCAAAGACGAAAACAGGGCGGTAAAAGTGCCATTACTGGAGTTTGCTGGAGAGGCTTAGATAAGACCAAGTACTCCTGCCAGCCAGTATAACTGATGGAAACTTGACACAACACGATTCATGTGTACTCATATAGAGAGTTTTCTGTGGCTGCAAAATGAATAATTATGCCATTTTCCAGGGTGCAAAGTACAAGGGAGCTGTGGTGCAGTTACAAGAGATTTGTGGTGTAGCACACTACGAAGGCCCTGGGGATACATAATACATGAAATCCAGATACCAAAACTGAATGACGCTTTCCCAGTTCTCAAAATAAACTCTGATGATCCCAAGTAAGGAATCTAGAACAAGTTGTTTCCAAGAGGTCATTTTGGCTGGAAAGGTCCACAAGGTTTAGAGGCTTATGAGTGAAATTCATCCACAAGTCCCTTACATAAAGGTAGAACATGCAGTTTCTGCGCATAGGACCAGGGTGCCGCCCTCTCCATTGCCCTGTCAATATAGTATCACGGTGGCCAGGGAATTTTCAGCTAGAGGAAGGTTCATTTTGACAACGGAATTCTCATGCTAGATTACAGGGTGCACAGCTCGATCACCAAGGAGAGTTTTACCAGGAGATGCTATTGACGTCAGACTTCTAGTTTTTTTTTTTTTTTTTTTGAAGGGAGGGGTTTTACCAAGTAATTTTTACCAAGAGCCCTATGATCCTCACCATCTAACAGCTTGACAAATAGAGAAAATCAATATTATGCTACGTGTACTTCCGTAAATCGTGGTATCGTGAAAATCACTCCAGTAATACATTTTGGAATGTGTATCCTCGCGAAACCAACCTGAAATCGCAAAGCGGCTAGAACCATCGAAGCCACTGTCATTCCAACCCTTACCAGCTTCAAATACTGGGTTTCAGGGTCTCTTTTGCACCTCAAGCAGGACCCAGGTGCTGGTTCGGCGTTTTCGGAGTAGACAAATTCGGGGGAAAAAAAGGTTCAACAATGGCCGACTCTGAGCCAGGGTTGCAAAGAATGAGGTAAGATGATGCAAGGTACAGTGAGATTCCTTTCAATACATATACAGATATCGCTTTAGCACTTTCAGTTGCGCTTTCTTCACTGCCCTTTCACTCTTCCACTCTTCCTCTTCCTTTCCTCTTCCTTTCCTGTTCCTCTTCCTATCCCTTCCTCTCCCTTTCTCTTAACCTCACTACCCCAAACTTTTCGTCGCTACCAATCGGTCTATAAACAAGCGCGCCCAAAGTAAAACTACACGTAAACAACACCAACAACATGAGGTAAGTACCACATGCCACGTACCTAGCACACCCACGTTACACCACCCTCAACCCACCACTAACACCCCGCCAGCGGAAAATTCGTCAGAGCATCCAAATACCGCCACGTCTTTGCCCAGCCCTCCAAAAAGGAAGCATGCTACGAAAACTTGAAAATCACCAAGAACGCTTGGGACTCCAACATCATCAGCTCCAACGGTAAGTACTTGGCGGTCAACTGGAACGCCAGCGGAGGCGGTGCGTTTGCCATCATCCCAGTCTCCGAGGTTGGAAAAGCCCCAGACCAAGTGCCTTTGTTTAGAGGTCACAAGGGTCCTGTCTTGGATACAGTCTTCAATCCCTACAACAAGCAACAGGTTGTCAGTTGTTCGGACGACGGAAAAGCGTGTCTTTGGGAAATCCCAGACAACTACTCCTTCCACAACTACGTTGACGTCAACGATGAAGTCATCGACATTGTTGAGCCCAAGGTGACCTTGAAGGGCCACACCAGGAAGGTTGGCCACGCCAAGTTCCACCCTGTAGCCGAAAACGTGCTCGCCACTTCGTCCATGGACTACACCGTGAAAATCTGGAACTTACAGACCGGGAAGGACGAAATAACCTTGCAGCACAAGGACTTGGTCACCTCCTTCTGCTTCAACTACAACGGGACCCTTTTGGCCACCACCTCGCGTGACAAGATCTTGCGTATCTGGGACCTCAGATCCGGCAAGGTTGTTTCCGAAGGGCCAGGACACACCGGGGCCAAGCCTTCCAGAGTGTGCTGGTTAGGAAACACCGATAGAATCGTCACCACTGGGTTCTCCAGATTGAGTGACAGACAAGTTGGGATCTGGGACGTGAAGGACATCTCCAAGGGCCCAATCGAAGGGTTCTTGGTGATTGACGCCTCCTCTGGTGTCCTTATTCCCTTTTTCGACGAAAGCACCTCCATGTTGTACTTGGCTGGTAAAGGGGACGGTAACATCCGTTACTACGAGTACGAGGATGACTACTTGCACGAATTGTCCCAATACTCCCTGACAGACCCGCAAAGAGGCTTTGCTGCGTCTCCCAAACACACCGTCAACGTCAAGGAAAACGAGGTTTTGAGAGCTTTTAAGACCGTCAACGACCTGTCAGTCGAGCCAATATCCTTTATTGTTCCTAGAAGATCCGAGTTGTTCCAGGGAGACATCTACCCTGACTGCCCTAGCGACAAGCCTGCTTTGTCTGCAGATGAATGGTTTGGAGGTAAAGACGTGGATGGACCTTTGTTATTTGACATGGAAGCTTTGTACGATGGTACCGAACCCGCAGTCAAGAAGAGCGTGAAGAAGGAAGAAGAAAAGAAGGAAATTAAGACTGAGCCACCAAAGGAAATCAAGAAAGAAGAACCCAAGCAAGCCCCTATCGAGTCTCCAAAGGAGCCTAAAGCAATCGACGACATTTTGAAGTCAGACGACAAGGTCAACAAACTCCTCAGCAAAGTATCAGACGACAAGGATAACGACGAGGAAACAAGTGTCGAGAAGACAGACGACTGGGAAGAGGTCCAGAAGCCATCCAGCGCTTCTCCCGTTTCAGTCAAGAGCGTCAAGTATGACTTGAAGCCAGAACCTAAAAAGGAAGCCTCCAAGGAGTCTCCAAAGACTGATTCAAAGACCACCGGTGCCTTAAAGGGGCTGCCAAAGGCTGAGCCCAAGAAGGAAGTCGTCAAGGAACTCAAAGAGGAAGCTACGTTTGTTCCAGAACTTGCCACCCCAAAGAAGGAAGCTCTCCATGAAGCAACTCCTCAATCGTCCCCAGTTAAATCTGCAGGGGCACCAACATTAAAGGCTACTGTGGAAAAATTAGCTGGACTTGTGGTTCAATTGGAAGCTCAAATTACTAGATTAACTGAATCAAACTTAGAGAAGGACGAAAGATTGGCAATCTTGGAAAAGAAGGTTGACGAATTATTGAAGAAATAGTGAGTAAAAATAGTATGTTTTACAGCAAAAAAGGGTGTAGTCTGCAACAATAGCTTGTATTGTAGTACGAGAATTATTAATAATAAACTGTATTTCCTATAAACATCCTCACTCTTTCTTCAAATCATAAAACTTTCTAAATATTAAACCAGTCAAGTTGTGGGTATCAAAAACTACCATACCATCAAATAAATGTAATTCCTGCTTGTTCTCGTACTGGTAGCTCAACAATTGGTCCAAGGTGATGGAATTAAAGGCACCAATAATATTGACCGATCCACTGGCAGCTTCAATGGTAAATTTCCCAACTTCATGGCATGAAAACATAAAGTCTAACTTGGAAGAAGAGGCATTTGCCTTATGCAACAACCCCCCGAAATCCAACAAGACGTCCTGTTCCATTAATTTCTTGGTGGAGTATTTATAGGAGCCGAATTTGGGGAGTCTGTTCCTTCTTCTCAACTCACGGTGGTAGAAGTACTGCTTGTTGATTATTGGAATGACGTTAAAGAGCTTCCTGTCCTTAGGGGTCAGTTGCAATTGCGACAAGATCGATTCGATGTGCTTGTTATAGTCCAGCAATTGCTTCTTGAGGAAGAACTCCTTTTCGGACAACTTAGTGACCGTGTTGGTTGAGATTTGCAACTGCTTAATACGTCCAACTCTTTGAATATCCTTTGTTTTGATGTCAATGACAATTAGATTCAATAAGTCCTGGAATGAGTTCTTTCTGGTAAGCTGGCCCTTCCCTTCAAGCTCAATGATAATTTGCAAACACATTTTCTTGAGCTCGTGGAAGGTCAATTGGGTCAAGTCACCAAGAGAAGTTCTGTAATAAGGACGTCTCTTTTCGTTGAGATACGACTCCTCAGATTCCTTACGCTCCGCTAAGACCATTTCCCTAAACTTCTCCTCGTGGATGGGCTTGATTCCTGAGATCAACAATTCCAACAAGTCCCTTGATTTCTGGATTCTCATGATGTAAACGAGACATCTCTTTGCCTGTGTAAACAACGACTCCAATTTGGAGTCAGCCAACGAGTCTTCCTTCGTGGTAGGGTTGAGGTTCAAGGTGATGTTACCCAACTCAGTCAACGTGACATAGTCGTCAGCAGAATTCATTACGTTGAACAACTTCATGCTCCAGCCATACAACTGGTCGTCTGAGCTTGGTGCAATGGTGTCAATGTACTGATTGATGATCTTTTCAATCAGGATCATGTCGTTGACGTTCATGGTCAACTTTGGTCTCTCGTGAGTGACGATGTCGTCGTAATCGTTCAACTGGTACTCATTTTCCAAGTCCTTCACGTCCAACAACTTGTTGATAACAGCCCTAATCATTTCCAGGGACGCATAAATGTACTCATTCAAGGGCTTTAAGAAGTTGTCACTGAACGCTTTCATCGAAAACAACTGAAGCAACACACGGTTGAGCAACTTGAGGTTGTCCTTGGACTTGTTGTCGTTCAAGTAGTAACCAAAGTTCTCAGGGAATTGGAGTATAGATGCAATGTAGTGCTTGACGAAAATCACACCGGCAACAGACAAGTGTTGCTGGTCCGACTTTTCGGGATAGTGCAATTGGGATAAAAGATAGGCATTTTTACATATGAGCCTAACATGGGAGGGCACCTTTGTAATGGTTCTGTCAATGATTTCCACAAAATCGGACGACATTTCTCTCAAACTCATAAGGTTCAGAATAAATTGATTAGACACTTCCGTGTTCTTAATAGCTGCCAGAGCCGAAATCACTTCCTCCTTATCGCTGAATCCCTGTATTTTGATCTCAGAAAGTCTGATGTTGTTCCAGATCTGAGAAGGGTCGCTCTCAAAGTCCAAGCTGTCGTTGTCATCCACCATTTGAACAATACTGCCAAACAACCACTTCAAGTGCTTTCTCTGCGATGTTTGGTTGTTGAAATGGATGAAGAAGTCGATCCAGAAACAGTTTGGCGTCTTGGTCAAGTCGCTGATATTTTTGGTCTTCGTCTCAATATCGCTTTCCATTACACCTAAAAGGAACTTCATAAAGAAGTACTCTTCTCTGGTGTGTTTGTCATCACGAATTGGGTACAATGCAATGATGTATCCAAAGAGTTCCTTGAAGAACGCAGTGGTTTTTGTGTCTGCTGATAAACTGTTGAACAACCTAACAAAGTAGATTGGTTTAGTTTGTAAGAAATAGAACATGGATTGGTACAACTCAATTCTTTCTCTTGATGATTTGTTCAACCTTTCTAAGTTCTTAACAGACACATCAATAGCGGCAGGCTTGTATGTTTTGTATTTATTCTTATTCTTGATGAACTCCTCAACTGTGATCTTGTTCTTGTCTAACAATGAGAGTTTGATGTCAAGGTTCTCTATTTGGTTTTCCAACTCTTCATTGTGCTTGGCGATTTGGATGATCCTGTCCTTCATTTCCGCCAATTCCATTTGTTCTTGGTAGTCATTGTCATTATCAGTAAGCAAGTAGGCAAACTTGGAAATCACAGCCAAAGTAGGATTCTTCGAGTTGATCAACGATTTGTAGGCAATTTGAGTGAGTTTACTTCTGATCACAGATTGTGCCTTGACAACCTTGTCCACGTGGTGATAGTAGTATGCAAATGTATTTAGCACTTCAGAGCTCATTCTCTTACCTCGGATAAGAGCTTGTAAGGCTATGATCGAGTCAACCTCATTATACGTGTCGTCCAAGATGATATCTCTTTGGAATCTACAGTAAACACCTCTAAACAAGGTTTGCACAGGCAAGATACTCGAATACTCAAAGCGCTTCAACTGGTTCTTCTTCCTGAAGAATTTTCTACGCAAGCGGTCTCCTCTCACCTTGGCATACAACGAGTTCAAAATGACGTCCTCGTACAACAAGGTTACCAAGACATTGTTGCATAACCTGGATCTAGACATGGCACCACGGGTGATTGACTGTAATTCCACAATCGGCTGCACGCTCTTCTTAATGTTTTTGCGTGAATTACGGATTTCCAGCCTGACCTTGCCACCACGAATTGCAGATTGGAGGAAAATGACGTCATTGGAGTCAACAGTTATGCTGTTTCTTGCCCCGTAAAGTATACGACGACAGATAGACTGAAGTTCCACGACCTGCGGGGTTATGAAGTGACTGTTGGAAAGAAGTCTCAGCGTGAACTTGAAGATCTTGTTTCTTCTAACCACAGACTGGAGCTTGACAATAACAGAGGTCTGCTCTGCCAACTGGGCACGCATGGCTTTCATCGATTTCTTGACAACATTACCTCTGATCTTTCTCTGCAACTCCACAATGTCCTTGGTGTATATGCTAAAGTCAGACTTGCCTCTTCTAGCAAGCTTTCCTCTGACCAAAGACTGGAAACAGATGATTTCGTTCACACACAGTGATAAAACGTCTTTGTGCTTGTGGATTGATTTGGATCTCGAGCTGTTACCTCTGATCACCGAAAGCAACATGGTGAATTCTTCGCTGAACGACTTTAACATGATCTTGTCCACAAACATTCTATATCTAAAATTGGCACCTCTGGACAAGGACTGCAACTTGACAATGTTTTGCTCGTGACTCTCCATTGGCATTCCGTCGTAGGAGGATCTCGAAGATCTTGACATGAAGTCGTCGTATGGCCTGAATTCGCGGGATTTTCCTAAGGATGAAGAGAATGAACTCTCTGGCCTGTAGCTTCTTCTGTTACGGTCATAAGAGCCTTCAAAGTCATAGTCTCTCCTGCTGCTGATGCTGTCTCTTCTTTCATTTCTTCTGCTTTCGCTTCTTCTGAGGTCGCTTCTTCTGCTTTCGCTTTTTCTGAGGAACCCGGTTCTGTCATTTGCGTTGAGGCTCCCGCTTCTCTCACTTCTTACCAAACTACCTATGCTGCCTCTTCTGGATATACTGTCTCTTGCAGATATGCTGTCTCTTCTCTCCATATCGGAGTAATTGAACTTTCTAGGGGACATGTGAGTGCTGCTTCCAACATTGAAGCCCATAATCGTGGTGCTCTCAGTGAATGGGTTGTCTGTCTGGATAGCGCTTTCCACATAAACCACAGATTTCTTCGTAGTTTGGGTATCAATTGACTGATACTTTAGTGGAGGAGGAGGACTAGGTGTAGGAGGAGTCGGGGTCCTTGGAGCAGCCACCACAACCACTTGCGGAAGTTCCACCGCTTTCGGAGGCTCCACGATTTCAGGCACTTCCTCAACGGCCGGTTTCCTTGGAGACAACTTCTTGTAGTTAGTATCGTCTTCTTCAGAACTTCCACTATCAGCACTAGAAAAGTTGGGCAACCCGGTTCCAACCAAGGCTCTGTTGGCAGTTCTAATGTCCAGGTCGGAGAATTCCAACTTGCCCACCAAGTTTTCAATCTTGCGGAAGTTCTCATACATCTTGTTGAGCATGAAAGATATGGCATGCAAACAAAACCAAACCTTGGGGACATTTTTGGCGTCGTATAAGTCCGTCAATTCGAATCTGAAAATATCCGGAACGTTCATGAAGTCAAGCAAGTGGAAGAATCGGTTGATGTTCTCTGTGTGTCTGAACTGCAATTTGGTGTCGTTTGTAAACACATTTCTCTTGGAAGGCAAAATCACGTTGGCCAATTTGGCCAAGTGGATACCGTTTCTAATGTAGGTGATAAGCTCTACAGGTTCTTGTGGAATTTCCTCTTCAAGCACTTCCTCAAGCCAGTTTTTAATTGCCTGGATCCGGCACAAGTACTCGTATCCTGGAGAATTGGTGGCTGTACTGTTTCCAGGGGTGGCCAAATAGGGAGTTCTCTGGGTATCACGTCTAGGGGAGGACTGCGGAGTCTTGAATTCATTACGGACAGGACTTGTAGCACGAGCAGGACTTGTAGCACGGGTAGGACTGGTATTAGTACGAGCAGGAGTGGCATTGGTACGAGCAGGAGTGCTGGTACGAGTGATTCTGCCAGGGGAGCTCATGGGAGTTTGTGGCTTTGCTGGAGAGAGATGAGGTATAGTGGACTTCTCCAAGCCCTTTGGGGGTTCCTTTGCCTTTTTCTCCTTTGTTGGCGTTCCAAACAGGATACTGCCCGAGGAAGTTAGGTTTCTAGCGGGGGACTTCAACCCTTCCTTGAAGTTCTTCTTGGTCCAAGACGGTTGTTCGTCGCTATCGTCATCCTCGTCTTCTGATATTACCAACTTCGGCTTGGTGTTCAATTGCTTGCTTCTCTTTGTGGGAGAAGAGTCTCTATCGTTGATTGCTCTCTCGTTGATGGAAGAGGAGGCAGGGGAGGACTTGGCCAGAGGCGATTTGAAGGATGTGACCGTGGCAGAGGGAGACTCGAATCTCGATCTCAACAATGCGGTCTTGGAAGGACTGGAAGGCGCAATATTCAACTGCTTGGCCAAAACTTCCAAGTCGCCATCATCAATCTTGGAAGAAGACGGAGTAGTGGGTTGCTTCTTTGGCAGCAGTAGTGGGGTGTTGAACTTTGACGTGGGCTGCAAAGGGGCCCTCAAGGATGTGTCTGGCTCTAGGGATTGCAAATACCGCAGAGCGATATTCTTGCTTGGAGAAGACATGAAGAGGAATGCTGCGATGTCAAAGGGTCGACTTCTTCCAGGCTCTTTCTTGTTTATTTATATTTTGATCTTCATATCTGAAACAAATTGATACGCACTGCCAGATACGGACGGAATGTAAATAGAAAATAAGAACATATTATGTAAGTGATGGTATAGAAGAGAAGCCCTTTATGGCGAGTAACGGACTGTAAGGTACAGTGGAAGAGAGTTTCCGAGGTACTGTGAGTGAAGATGCATTGAGAGAAGTTGCAGTGGGTGAAGTTGCAGAGACAGTAGTTGCAGAGACAGTAGTTGCAGAGGGAAGAGTTGCAATATGTGAATATCCATGCAAGAGATTTAAAGTTGGATTTAAGGTTGCAAGAATATGAAATTCGAATGCTGACAAAGTATATAGATATATATGCACAATTTTATTATCATATGAATAGTATCTGACTATATTACTTTGAAGAACATCCGACTATATTACCATGAAAATCACCTCACTATAACACCATGAAAATCCTCACTATGAAAATCCAAAAATCATCTCTACAATGCAAATTATGAACATATTATATTACATGCAAAAGTTTATATTACATCTTATCAATACACCTACACGCTTGAATTCTCGAGAAACTTGAGAGTCTCTTCTATTCGGTCCAATTCGCCCTTCTGGTCAGGTAAGCTTCGCTTCAAGTTCTGAAGAATGAGAATATGCGCTTCGTAGTCATCAGATATGCTTTTCAAGTTGGGGATGTCTACCTCCACATTTGGCTCCTCCACGGGCTCGTTTTCTAAACCTGCCAACATAGCTGACACCTCTTGGTCTGTTTTCGACACCAAATCTTGGTACACTTTTCGGGCGTTTTCAGGCAATTCTCTTCGGAGGGTGGTCAAAGCAACTGTTTCTTGTTCCACTTGAAGTAAGATTTCTCGCAATTTATTGTTTAACTCGAGATCGAACGGCTCTACTATTTCCTTTGGTTTGAGTGCTAGTATTTCCAGTATATCTGGTCCTCCTTGGGCCAAGTCAAGACCATCCACTATCAATGCAGACTTGGCAAGCTCAAAGGCCCCAGCTAGGAAGTCGTCCAAAACATTCGATACCTTATTTTTGAGCGGATCGTTATCCGACGTGGGTAAATGTAGATCTAGTTTGGATGTAGTGCTGGATAGTATTTGGCCATATACATGTTTAAGGTCTTGTTTGGAGAGGGCTATTTTCTCGTATGTATCTGACATCTGTAGTAAAGTAATGCCAATGTCGTGGTTTTATGGTGAGAAAGTAATTACTGGTGTGTATTAGCTGATAATGTAAATAATCTATGGTGTTGTTTGATGTAGTTACTTTTTGATATAGTACGCATTTTCTATACAGGAGAATAGAGAATACAGAATACAGATGGGCAGGGGTAGGTACGACAGACTAGAAGAAATACTAGTAAGGATTACGGATAGCTAAACTTTAAGTGACTAGGATAGAATCTCGGAAATTGGGTGTCGCTAGGTAGAAAATTCTAGAGGGATGAATAGGCAAAGAAACAGGTTAAATAAATTGATGGTAGACTGGATAGCAGTGGTTCTTTTCATGTACAAATATGAATCATCAATTCTTCTATTCCTACAAATACTCGAAGTAGTTGACAGAGTATTATTGTATTGTTTGGTATGCCTCTATAGACTGTCATAACAGTTGCTAATGGTTCTACACTTTTTTGTATTTGACCTGGTTTCTTTTTCGTCTGCAATTTCTCGTTACTTCACTCTTTTTTCTCCTTATTCTTTGTTCCTCTCGTTATTTCTCCTTATCCTTCTCTCGTTATTTCTCCTTAATTATCTTCCTCGTTATTCATGTTCCTCGTTATTTCTCGTTATTCATCTCTTGCTACCTCGCACTGATCATTCACTTTCTGTACCTGAATTATTACCACGCACATCGGACAGTCATTCTTCCACCATATTTGCATTGCCTTGAACACATAAATACTACTTTATCTACATCTCGTCCCTATGCTATCTAGTTATTCTCTGTATCAGCTTTCTACTCCTCTCCCTATCTCCCTCACTATCCTGGTTATCGCAGAAAAAATGAACGAACGAAAATTTCTTAATTAACAAAACACTCTTTATCCTCCAATGTCTGAAGTGTTAGGGGAAGAATACTACCCAGCGTTTGCTCCGTTCTTGGGGTTCGCTGGATGTGCCGCAGCCATGATCTTATCATGCGCCGGTGCCGCCATTGGAACTGCCAAGTCAGGGATTGGTATCTCTGGTATCGGTACCTTTAAGCCTGAATTGATCATGAAGTCGCTTATCCCGGTGGTCATGTCCGGTATTTTGTCCGTTTACGGGCTTGTTGTCGCTGTTTTGATTGCAGGTGGGTTGGGCCCCCAAGAAAAGTACTCCTTATTCAATGGTTTTATGCATTTGGCCTGTGGCTTGTCCGTGGGTTTTGCCTGTTTGGCCTCAGGCTATTCAATTGGTATAGTTGGTGACGAGGGTGTCAGACAATTCATGCACCAGCCAAGATTATTTGTTGGTATTGTCTTGATTTTGATTTTTGCTGAAGTCTTGGGCTTGTACGGCATGATTATCGCCTTAATCTTGAATACCAAGGGAAGCTCTTAGAGGTGTCCCACTACAGACAACTACACCTTTTTCCATTTACTTCTTCATTTAAAATAATAAAAATTATACATTTTATACACCTTTGTTTTCTTTCTTTCTTTTGTTTTTCTTTTCTTTAATCTGTTTCCATCTTGTCTCCATCTCCCTTACCAATAACAACGTTCCCATCGTCATCAATATATTGATCAGAGTTCTCCTTCAAAAATTGAACACTTCTAGCAGAGTCCAAGAATAAAGTGTAGGCTCTCTTAATGTCTGGCAAGTCAACAGTGTTGCTTCTTCTCTTCAAGGCAATTTGCTGAGACACGGAAATCAAGTTCAGGGCGTATCTTAAACTGGTTTCCTGTCCGATTTTAGTTAACAACAACAAACCGTCTTGTGATAATTCTGCCTCTTCTTCTGCCGCTCTTATAGACAAAATAGTACGGATTTCGTCTTGGTTGTATGGAGCAGTGTGGATAATAATCGATCTGTCTAACAAATCCACTGGCAAGCCGTGTGGCGATTTGTAGGTGGTACCTCTGGTTTTCGAAATACCTCTATTGGTGGCCATGATAACAATAGGAGCAAAGTCGTCCTCTAAGGCTCTATTTATAAAGGAAAAGCACTCAATGTCTAACATGTGGACTTCGTCAATAAACAACACACCTGGGACAATTTCAGCCTTACCTTCTTCCTTCCACTCTGCAACCTTTGTGTTGATTTGATCACGCACTTCTGATCTGATTTCCCCAGTATCACCAGAGAACAAGGCCAAGAACCCCTGTTGTCTAGAATTTATCACATCAATTTCATGCAAAGAAACGGTGTGGACAACCTCCTTACGCTTTTGTAATTCACCCTCGGGACATTGCACAAACTTGGTGTCTGGGCCCATGGCATCGTAGTCTCTGGCTCTAGCAAAGGATTTACCCAACTTGGAAATCTTACCAGAAGCCTTATCGATAGAGATGACATCACCGGCCAAAACCTTTTCCTTGGTCAAGCCTTCAATCATCTTGTTACCTAATTCGTAGATGGTTTCCATGTCGGTGGTTTTGATGGTCAACTTCCCCTGTTTGTGGCCACCTGTGATGGATCTGTCGATTTGAATCTCAACAACCTCACCCTCGATGATTTCTGTTTCTTCCTTAATTCTGATCCCAATAGACTTACGGAAAACCTGGGTCAAGGCCTCTGTCTTGGATAACTCCAAGGAGAAGATTTCCGAGCCTGCAATGGCCGTGAAGGGCACTTCGTTACCCAAACTCTGTGATAAACCCATGGCAAGGGCAGTCTTACCGGTACTTGGAGGCCCAGCCACAAGAACAGCACGGCCTGCAATCTTGCCTGCTTGGATCATTTTCAAGATAACACCGGCGGCTCTACGTGCCTTCAATTGGCCCACCATTCCCTGGCCCAGCTCCTTGGGCTGTAAGTTTTCATCGAGTCCGAGACCAGAGATGTGTGAGTGTGCGGCAATGAGCGACAAGCCCGTGGATACGTCACTAGATTCAGCTTTGGTGGAGATAGACTAGACCCCTCAGTTAGTATGTGTTGCTGTGACAAACGCTCGCTGGCTTCTACTTACCATCGGATGCTGCTTCTTTACTGTTGTTTCAATGTTTTGTTTGTTCAAATTTTTCTACAGATGCGAAAAGAAAGAAGAGAGATATTAGGTAATGACTGGAAAATGGAGATGGTTTGAAGTTTTAGTGGATTTGGGGATTTCCATGGTGGTTGGGCGGTCATTCACTTGTCTATTATGTCCTGTCTATTATATCTTGTCTATTATGATGTCTATTACTTATATTGTCTATGTCTTGTCTATTACTATGCCCTGTTTATTCCTTGCTTTACATTCACACCCCCAATTCACCTCTTACCGCCCCTTAATTTATACTAAATGCTCCTTAATTTATACTACATGCTCCTTGCATATCTCATCTATTTTAAATATAAGTCTACAACTTTGCTCCGTTGATCAAGGAACCCTCGTTGGCATACATGTTCTCAATTTGCTTAGCAAAGAATTTTGCAGCAATTGGTCTCTTGATCTTCACAGTAGGGGTTAATAAGTTACGGTCAACCAGCAAAGGCTCGAATTCAATATAAATATTGTGGAACTTTTCAAACCCTTGAATCTTTCCCAACACTCTTGAGTTGATCAACTGAAGAATAGCCTTCTTGTTCTCAACCTTGTTGAGTTGCTCCAAGATGGATTCGTCCGTGGTGAGCAAATCATTGCTCACCTTAAGTTTACGGGTCAAAAACTGCACTGCGGCAGGCTTGTCAACACCGATAATACCAATCAAGAAACTCTTCAAAGAATCACCATGTGCAAAACATTGGGTCAAAAGAGTGTTGTTGGATAAATAAATTGTCTCAACCTTTTCTGGTGTAACGTATTCACCTTGGGCCAATTTGAAAAAGTTCTTAACACGATCAATGATCTGAATCTTACCCTGATCGTTGATTTGGGCAACGTCACCTGTACGGAACCAACCTTCCGAGTCAAAACTCTTGGCTGTTTCTTCCTCATTCTTATAGTACTTGCTAAAGACCTGAGGGCCCCTCAACAACAACTCACCACGAGGACCTCCTTTGTCCTGTAAACTGTATCCCATTTCAGGCAAGGCACGGATTCTCATTTCACAGGTAACACCAACAGGCCCACAAGTGCCGATATCAGGGCTGAATGGATCGTCAAGACATATACCAGCAAAGGATTCTGTCAAACCATAACCTTGCGAAAGACCAACGTTAAGTGCTGATTTCAAGAAGGAAATGGAACTGGAAGAAATTGGTGCAGATCCACTGACCATAACTTCAATGTTATCAAATCCAAGCAACTTTCTCAATTGGGGAATAAGAAGGTTGTCATAAATCATGTGTGGGCCCAAGGTACCTGGGTTTTTCTTTTGCAACTCAAGTTTCGTATCAAAGACCCTGCCAAAAATAGACAGCTTGATGAAGGAGTTTGACTCCACGGTCCCGCTCTTAAGGGCCAGCTCCATCTTGGTGTAGACACGAGGAACGTTGGACATCATGTGTGGCTTGTAAATCTTCAAGTCCTCAACAAGAGTCAATGGAGACCCATTGATCTTTGGGAATCCAATCTCGGCACCGTACATCATGTGGTACAAAATAGACTGACGCTCATAAATGTGCGCCAATGGCAAGAACGAAAAGGCCTTCTTTCCTGTTTCGTGTGGCAATTGAGACACAGGGAACACAGAACCGGCAACGGCGGTTTTGTGGGTCAACTCAACACCCTTAGGGTTGGAACCAGTGGTCCCAGAGGTAAATGAAATGGTGTAGAGGGAGTCTGGTTGGGCATCCAACTCTGGGTGTGGGAATACTTCACCAATCTTCATAGTTTGGTTAAAATCGACAAGGACCACGCCCTGGGTTTTGGCACGTTCAACCAAGATCTGGTCTTGCTCAAAGAGCGGGTCCATCAGCACAATCAAGATCACTCTACCAACTTGGTCTGGGTGCTTTTGCTTCAAATCAAGAATGGTGGAAATGTGGTTCTTGGTGGTGACCACGACTGGTGACTCGGTTGTTTCCAAGATGTACGCAGAAGTGTCTGGACCAAGAGTATCGTACAACGCAGTATTGGTGATGGCGTACGAGGTACACATCAAGTCCGTCAAGACCCACTCGTAACGGTTAGGGGAGAAAATGGTAAGAATAAACGAGAGATCGTCTTCGTTGTACTGGCGGTATCTAGCTACGTGCTCGTCAATCTTAGCGTGAGAAGTGTACTTGGAGGATTCCTTGAACTGGTTCAGCTGCAAAAGGTACAACAATCCCGAACCAAGTTTTCTCTTCTTTTCATCCACCTCCTTGTACGACAAAGCAACGAATCTTTCTTCACTGACACCAGTGGCGTAGTCGTAGGGTCTCGAGGCAAACAAGTTCGAGTCTCCATAGTGCTTCACCGAGTTGGAAAACACACGGCCCAAGGTCTCCAAGCCAGGAGTCAACACCGACTTGAGCCCATTGGGGAAGTGCGAGCTTCTGTAGATAGCAGAATGGCCCTCTTGTTCCGTTCCTGGAATGGCAGTAGAGGTCCCATTCAATGTGTTTGGAAAGGGCAACGCAGAATCAATCAACTCTGGAAAGGTCATACCTGGTGCGGCCTCAAGGACGTATGGAGAGTCATCTGAGCCGTAGCCATGCAACCCAGGCTTGTTTGCAAGTGATGGTAACATTATCAGGTTTATATGATTTACCGTTTACTCTTTTTTTTTCTATTCCCTCAAACTACGATTCTTCCCCCAGGTATTTATAGTGATAAGAGTTGAGGTCCAGCAAGGCCCGCTGAAAATTGATTTTCAACACTCCTAGATCGGGGGGGTTTTCGGGGCTGGAAAGAGAGAAGAAAAAGCTGCTGATTTTATTTTTTGAAAGAATACTAAAGATATATGATTCCTGTTCATCTACAAACTTGAGCCATTCATACAGGCGAATCTCTGGCCTGAAACACAGCTACTTTGTCGGTTCTTCTCGATCTTATTCATTTCCTCGGAATTTCGGTTGAATGGTGCACGTAAATTTTGGTGCCGAAAAAATGGAAATGTGGGGGGGGAGAATTACACCGTGTTGAAGACAGCAATTGCGTTGATGGAAGGAAAGACACAGCTGTTTCAAGAGTTTATCATGCAATTGGTTTATCGGTTTTGTTTGTGATCCACACCGAGTACTTTGAATTAACAAACACTCAATACTCCTAATACAATTCTTATCCTTCCCCTCTCTTTCATTGGTTATGCCACTGGCCGTATTACGTAAGATGACTACAATTTGAGCCGGCTGGAAAATCATAAGTACTTGAATCTCCTCTACAAGTTGATTTTTTGAGAAACCTTAATACATTATTACTTATTTTGGTTTGTACAAATCCACGAATTTAGCCAACTTCTTGGTGACGTCATGTTTGCCCATAGTCAATTCGACAATATTAAGTTTAGTAGAAACGGGTGTATTTTCCAAGTACTTGTCAAGGTCATAATCGTTGTAGAGCGTCTGGGAAGTGTGCATGAGCCCATCGGGGTCTCCAAGAACACGGAGGATCTTGGTCCACTGCCATTTGGGCGCAATGTCATTGTAGGTTCTCTCTGGGCCCTTGATGTATCTCTCAATAGTGTACCCATCGTTGTTCATCAAGAATATGGTGGGTTGCACCTTGAGGTACTCATTGTGACGGACAAACGATGAAATGTCCTGGATGGTCATTTGCGCAGATCCGTCTCCTTCAAACAACACGATACGGCGTGTTTGGTTCAAATCATTCATAGCAAAGGTGATCCCAACGGTGCATGGCAATGCTTGTCCAATAGAAGAAAAGTGCTGGGAAGTCACAAACTTGCAATTCTTAGGAAGTACAATATCAGGAAGGCCAAAGGTAAAAGTACACGTATCGCAGACAATCACGTCATTGGGTTTCAAGAACTTGTTTGTAAAACTAAGTAATTTCTCCTGGCCAATGTATCTGGTGTTGGGGGGTTCCTCGTAGGGTGCAGGAACATATTTATCTATATAATTCTCTTTAGATGAAAGCTTGCTGGGATCGAGATTGTCGATAATTTCATCCAAGAGTTGCTCCAAAGTAAATTCTCTCTTGGTATTGACCGAGTATCTCCAAATATCAGTGTTGATCCGCACGTATTGGTGGTGCACTTCAATCACAGTGCGTATATTGGAAAAGTCACTCGAATAAGCTCCGGTGTTTGTTTCCAAATTTAAATACCCCCAGGCCACTAACAAATCTGTCTCCTTCTCCAAACTCTCTTGGACCTGATCAGAGGAAGACAATTTCCCGTAGTAACATCCCACATAGTTTGGTAAAGTTTCATCAAGATTTCTGGCCATGTTGGTGTCAAAAAGTTTCAAGTTTGTTCTTGCAGGATCCACCTGGTAAATCAATTTGTCCAACTTCTCTTGAAGTCCGTACCTGGATATCATCAAATCGGACAAGAAAGATGGGGACTTGCTAGCGTATAGTTCCTGGAGTATTTTTCCTGCCAAAAGTTTCAAAAGAGGGGGTTTTTCCTTCAAAAGAAGGCTTGAAAATGGAACTTCAGTTAACCTGGCGGACGAAACCATCTTGTCGGCCATGTCATTAGGGAAAAACAAATACCCGGGTCTCGATTCTTGCTCGATTGCAACCAACACCTTGTCAATCTTTTCAAGGTTAAATTCGTCTGCATTTTCTATAGACTCTGAGGCAACGCTGATATCCTTCACAAATCCCTTGTAAATATTATGGTCTGGATAAGCCAAAGGATCGCTGGAGGTTATCATATGGTGGAAATTCTTCAACACAAATCCGGGTTTAGCTTCAGCTCTGACAACAGTAGTTGTGGTACCAACTATATGAAGTACTCTATTGTACTCTGCATAAGCGCTGGCAATGCCGTTTATTGCAGAAAGCTCACCAACTCCAAAGGTGGTCACTAAGACGGAAATGCCTTCAATACCCCTGGAATAGCCATCAGCAGCGTATGCAGCATTTAGCTCATTGCACATTCCGATAAATTTAGCTGTTTTTGCAACCAGGTTATCATACAAATGCTCCAACAAATTCAAGTTGAAATCTCCAGGGATTCCAAAGATAGACCTGAGTTTTGGAGAGGCCTGAATAATGCGTAGGAACAAGTATTCTCCTAATGGGATCTGCTTGGAAACGGTGTCAGTAGTCATTTGTAGAGGATTACTTGTTTGTGTCTGGAAACATTTTTTTTTTCTGGCAATTAGATCGGGTTAAATCTTAATTTAAACCTTAATTTTTGAAATGGATTATGAAGTACGATCTAATATAAGAGATAGTGTACAGTATTCAAAGAGAAGTGGTATGATCCAGTTGCATTACAATAGGGGATATATGCACCGGGCCCATAAGTTGGCTTGATTTAGCGGAAGTTAGCACAAAAGAAAAAATGCATTAATTAACCAGAATTATGCTGGTTCGATGACCACGAATATGTAGATCAAATAACTATTGTTGATTATAAATAATCAGTATGTTGATGAAATAACTGCGACTATGTTGATTAGATAACCATGCTTGGGAGGGACCAAAGAATGCCTCATAAAAATGGCATTCCTTGAAGTTTAAGGGCTTTCAAACTCGTATTTAGTTTTGGCCCAGAGTAATACCATACAACTACTTCCAAGGAGTGATGCGCCAACTCTGATAAGAATTGTACATTCAAAGGCGAATTACAATGGAATCCACAGTAGGAATTCCATTGACGTACCCTAGGATGCAGTATCAGTCCCAATTATTTTGTAATTCGGACTTGGTTCTAACTTTGTTGGCCAGTTAAAGTCATCCACCTCAACCTCCCCCTCAATCACCAAGTCATTACAGTCCTCTATAATAATACGGTTGTTACCAACATGGTCAACGGTTATTCTGCAGTTACGGACGTTGTGCAAACGAGCCTGGTGACACAGAATCCTCAACTCACTATTACTCATATCATGAAGAAATACAGGCCCTTCGCACAATAATTCGAAGTTGCTACCAAACGCCTCTTGAACGCATATCGAGGACATTTTTTCCAGAACAATGACCTTCGAGTTCTTTATCTTACCTAAAAGAATGTTTCTTTCTTGAATACCGGATATTTGAACAATCAGGTCCTTTAATCCGATATACTCTCTTGTGGAATAATGGGTCAGTTCTTCCTGCTCCTCTAATATTTTTGTCGTGTTTCCTTTGGAAGGAGGTGCAACCGGTTCTCCCTGGAATGCAAACATTCTTGAATCTAGCTGTGCCTCCTTCGCTGCTAGCAACTTGTACAACGCGTCAACAATCCCAACCACTCTCTTTTGTTCGAAACTAGGTAGTTGCATGGGCAAATCATTCAATTCAGAAATCAGAGTCCTGATTGGTCCAGCCTCCTCCTTCTTGGAGCAGTCAATGATGCTTTGATGGATCACTAGACGTTAGTTAGGCAATCATTAAAGGAAATCCACTCCATGTGAGTAATAGATCGTACATTTACTTTGATTATTAAATTTCTCGATATCCATTTCCAGAGACTCTATAGCTTCATTAATCCGATAATCTATGAGATTTTTTTCTCACGCGTATTAAAATTGTGTCGTCAGGCTTGATGAAAGGAATGTAAATCTCCCCTCTTGTACATTACAACATACACTAATCATACATTATTCATAAATAAATTCATACACTATTCATCGTATTTCTTAATTAATACACATCGTCTATATTATTTCCATTTTACAATCTAGAACTACTAGTAGTTCTTCCCACCAAGGTACTGGCGATATCTCTGTATGTTTGCCAACTTATCTTCTTTGGCATTCTCTTTTCAACGTCAGTTTCAAAATCATATAATCGCCTGATAGAGGTGAATTTCAAATGAGATGACTTGACACCCAAAACAGCAGCAGTAGCTGACAATGTTTTGTCTTCAACTGGGTAATCAATGGCGTATCTGTGCTTGTGAGTCACTTCACATTGATCCTCAATGAATTGCACAGCCTTGATCGAGAATCTAGCAGCCTTGGTTCTGTCAATTGGAGATGGAATACCACCTTGTTGCACATGACCTGGAATGGCAGTCTTGGTTTCAAACTTACCTTCAGATTCCAGGTTAATAATGTCAGCTAAAACATCTGCAGACAACACCTTTGAGGCGTTGGTACTCTTAATGATCAACTTACCAGCTTGGTTCATACCCTTTTCCTTGGCAAGTACCTTCTTCAATGTGGCAATGTCTTCTTCTAATTGACCCAAAGAGATACCCTCTTCTGGGACATAAGATGCAATAGCACCTGTGATTAATGCAGCACAAGTTGCAATCCAACCAGAGTTACCACCTTGTACTTCAACAACGAAGGCACGGTCTCTGGTGGCTGCGGCGGACTGTTTGATGACATCACAGTAGTTCATCAAAGAGTTCAAACAGGTGTCAGTTCCCAAAGAGTATTCGGAACCTGGAACGTTATTAGAAATAGTGGCAGGAATCAAAACCATTGGGATTCTGAATGCTGGGTACATTGGTCTGGCCTTTTCCAATTGGTCCAATGATATGAATGCTTCGTAACCTCCGACAATGATCAATCCATCAAATTGATACTTTTCAAAGTAGTAAGCAATCATTCCAATATCGGTCTCTTCTGGAGTTTGTCTGTTAGTACCGATTTCTGAACCACCAATAGAGTTCCAACCTTCGATTTGCAACCAGTCAATCAGTCTGACTGATTCGTGTCTTGCCAATCCCGCAAAACCATTGTGAATAGCATAAGGGGTATGACCTTGTGACATACAGTAAGTAGCCATGGAATAAACTGCACTGTTCATACCACCAGCTGGAGCACCAATATTTAAGATAGCGATTTTACGTCTCTTTTCAGCTGGTAAACTTGGTTCATTGTGATTGGCAGAGTTCATGGCCATAAAGTTCAGTAAATGTTCAGTAAATTCAGAGTCTCTTAAGGACATGGCCTTGTCAAAATCCTTGTTGTTAATGGCAGTAGCAACGGATTTGGTGATTTCAACGGCTTCGACAAGTGGCTTTCTGACAATCTTGTTTTCTTCGATAGCAATCAAAGGGGAAGGAGTTTCAGGAGTCCCATCAAGAACAGCCTTCACAGCTTCCACACCTTGAGAAGTAGCTAATAAACGATCGTAAGCAACAGCAGTACCACCTCTTTGAACATGACCCAAGTTTGTAACTCTAGTATCCAAGCCCAATCTCTTCACAAGAACATCCTTGACCAAGTCAGCACTGATTGGTTCCAATTCAGAAGTGATAGCACCTTCAGCGACAATAACAATGGTCTTTCTCTTTCCTTTGTTTCTGTGGGTAGAGACAATTTCACACATTTGGTCTTGCCAGTCCTTAGAAGATGAGGGTTTTTCTGGAATTAAAATGTAATCGGCACTGGTTGCAATACCAGCCATGAGGGCCAACCAACCACAATGTCTACCCATAACTTCGATCACAAAGGCTCTAGAATGAGAGTTGGCGGTAGCGTCAATGTAATCAATAGCTTGACAGATTCTTTCCAAAGCAGAATAAGCACCAATGGTTGCATCGGTGGTGGCCATATCGTTATCAATAGAACCAACAGTACCACAGATATTCAAATACTTGTGGTTGTTGTATTGTTCGTTGGTGATTTGACCGGTTTTCTTCAATTCGGTAATCAAAGATGGCCATTCAGCTCTGAACAAATCGGCACCGGTCAAAGAACCATCACCACCACAGACAATAAGAGCGTCGATTCCCGCGTCAATCAAATGCTTACAACCCTTAAGTCTACCTGCTCTTTCCTTAAATGCCATACATCTGGCAGTACCGATGTTGGTACCACCTTGGGACAATAAACCACGGACATCTTCCCAAGACATTTCCTTAATGTACTCTGGGCCACCTCTTACAAGACCCTCGTAGCCTTCCATGACGGCAAAGGCCTTACATCCCATGTGGATCGCGGTTCTGACCACAGCACGAACGTTGGCATTCATACCTGGAGCATCCCCACCAGAAGTCATGACAGCAATGTTTCTCTTTCTAGAGATGACGCCGTCGTCGGGTCTGGAGACCTCGGAAACAGAGGAGGACATGGTGGTGGATTCAAAGCCCAGTGGGTTAAATTTCTGCACAGGAGGAACCAAGGTCAAAGGGTTTTCAGCTGCAGTGAAACCAATCAAGTATCCCAATGGGTCTACGGTGTAGACCTCATTAGGGTACAATTCGTTTGGATTCACTTGGATTTGATACTTGAACATCTTCAAAGTGTTGATAAGTTTGTTCAAGTCGGCAGTCTTCAAAGTGACGGAAGGCTCCAAAGTTCTCAAGTCAGTGAGGTACAAGTTCTTAAACAAGGCCCATGTTTTGCTGCTAATTTCATCTGCAGAGCTGGCCCTGGAGTCAACATTGATCTTGATGCTCAATTTGTTGTCCTTGTTAGACAAGTAGACAGAATCTTTGGTCTCGGAGTGGAGGGAAAGGCCAATCACGTTTGTGTAAAAGTTAATAGCTTTGTCTAGAAGCTCCTTGGATTTGGCATACAAGTTTAGACTTGAAGTGCCATTAACCACGGAAGTAGTCATTTTTTTGGGTTGTATTTTACTGGTTCTTGGCTTCAGCAAAAGGAAGTGAACTACTTATATATTTGTGGTATCACCTGAGCTCATTTGGCTGTAAACTTTTTCTGCGCATTTTCGGATGTCAGTAGTGCGGTCGGAGAGTGGAAGAGAGGTGAAGGAGAGGACGTTAAAGGATAGGACGAGAGGTACAATGGGTCGGATACTGGTGTATACAACGATACTGAAGTGTATAGAGAGAAATAGGGCTATATATGGGCCCATAAATGTGTTCTTGGTGCACGTTGAAGGAGAAATTGTCGGGGTTCGGGGCTGCGATAAGGTCGAATATTATTAAAAATAATGATGTAATGGGTATGCAAGAAATATGTAGGTGGTGATTGGAGAAGAGTTTTAGGAGAGAGTTTCCGAAGAGTTGTTAAGGGGAGGTGTGTGTAGGATATAGGAGATCTTAGTGATGTAGTACTTTTCCTCGGAGCTGGTTGATAAGCAGGCTTAACCTTCATTTATATAAGCGGCTTGAACTGTAAGTGAGTAAAACTCAAAGGGCTTAAAGAAAAAAATCTAGAAATTCGAGAACCGACCTTTGAGTTGGCGAAGGGAAACTATAAAATTACATGTAGGGAATCCACTACAGATCCATCAGTAGATCAGAAACAAAGAAAAATTACAAAAATATAAAAATTACATCCAGATAAAACACACACGAAACCAACATCCAATCTTATATTTATACCTATTGTATATACTTTCACAACTACTCGCAGTATACACCCATAAGTGCAGCCTCTACTACCATTCATACTCCCCTCCTTCTTGATCTCTTCTCTTCTTTCTTCTTTCTTCTTTCTTCTCTCCCCTATTAACGTGCCCACATTTACACGGTCCGTAACCTCGAGACCGCGATATTAAAATTTTTCAACACAACAAATTTAAAACTTGCCTTCACTTAACAGCAAACATGTCCCAAGAAGCACCATCATCTACCCCAGTCGCCCTTGGTGACTTATCCAAGTTGAGCATACCAACCTTGCCAAGTGTTGTCCCAGAAGCTCCAAAGAACCACGGTCTCTGGTCTTCGAACCCAGTCTACTCATACTTAAACAGCGCCTACAACTCGATCGCCGAACACCGTCAATCTTTGGGCCTTGTTAACCCAGGTACCGTTGAAAACTTGAACAAGGAAGTCACTCGTGATGTCTTTTTGTCCCAATACTTCTTCAGTGGGTTGAGAGCCGATTTGAACAAGGTTTTCTCCATTGCCCCAGTTTTCCAAACTTCTCACACCTTCAGTATTGGTTCCCAAGTCTTGCCAGCATACGCCTTCTCTGCTGTCTATGCTGCCGATGACTACATGATCCAAGCCAACATGGACAACGACTACTCCTTCAGTGGTAGAGTCAACTACGGTTGGGACAAGCACAACATCTCCAAGTTGACCTTGCAATTGGCCAACGGTCAACCATCCATGGTCCAATTGGAACAAGACTACCAAGGTTCCGACTTTTCCGTCAACTTGAAGGCCCTTAACCCATCTCTTCTCGATGGCAGCTTCACTGGTGTCGCTGTTGGTTCTCTTTTACAATCCTTGACCCCTGCCTTTGCTGTCGGTTTGGAATCCATGTACTCTAGACAAGCTGCCTTGGCTCCACCAGATGCTGCTGTTTCCTACTTTGCTCGTTACAACGCTGGTAAGTGGATTGCTTCTGCCCAGTTGACTGCTCAAGGTTCTCTTCTCGCTTCCTACTGGCAAAGAGTCACCGAAAACGTTGAAGCTGGTGTTGAAACTCAACTCTCTGCTTCCGTTAAGCCTGTTGTGGACCCAATGATGGGTATCCAAACTGGTTACGAATCTGTTGTCGATGGTTTGACTACCATTGGTGCCAAGTATGAATACCGTAGTGCCGTTTTCAGAGGTCAAGTTGACTCCACTGGTAAGGTCTCTGCCTTCATGGAAAAGAGAGTTTTGCCAACCATCTCCCTCTTGTTCTCTGGTGAAATCGACCACTTCAAGAACTCCTCAAGATTGGGTTTGGGTTTACAGGTTGAAGCTGCTGGTAACGAAAGAGTCATGATGATGCAACAAGGATTAATTGACCAAGACGGTAACCCAGTTCCTGGTGCTCCAAAGTTGTAAGAAAGTGAGATTATCTTAGACTACAAGGACTGTTCATGAAAAATATAAATATTTCGTCCTTGTCTTTACGTTCTTAATGCCATTCATAGAAAAGATTTCATTCTTTTTACTTTGTATATATTATTCCATATTAAAAACTATACTGATGACTTTGTAGAAGAAGTGAATATTATTAATACATACTGTGATCCGATCTTAAAATCTACCACCCAAAAAATCTAGAAAGACCCTCTTTGTTTTCACCAACTTTAGCGAGACGTGTTCCTGCAGGCTTTTTGCTAATAAGTTGGTATACTTCAGAAGCATCCAATGTTTGAGAAGTCTTTTCTGTAATGGGGGAATCCTGTTTCCTTGGTTTATCCTCAATGAACGAATTCCAGTATCTCTCAGTAATCGACCTGTAAATGTTTCGGTATGTCTTATTCAAATCATCTTGCTTCTTCGAGTTAATGCTATGCGACGATCTCATTTTAGCAAGATAGTGCTTCTGTGTCGGGTCCATCCAATTGCTTTCTGAAATGTATAACTCACTTTTGGACGACCTGCGCAGCCTATTAAAACTGGTGTTGTGAGTTCTGTGATACTCGCTGAGGGAGGTGGTTGGAAAGTCCTCCACTTCTCCAAACGTTTCCTTAAACACTTGATGGTGTTTCAATACACTGGTGGAAGCTACGGACGGTTGTCTTGTAGGTGGTCGTGACCTATTCATCACTGATCGTGCACGAGAAAGAGTTTCGTCGTATTCGTCAAGTAAAGAATCCATCAGAGAGTCAGATTTATCATCTGGGTAGTTAACTGGGTGGTATGAAGCCCTCTTGTATGCGTTCTTATTAGGTAATGAATGATTTGTTGTGAAGTTTTGAGGATTATTACTTTGAATTTGGTGGTTATTGGGTATCTGATAATTGTTCAGAACTTTTTGGTTACTGTGGAATGATTGAGTTGTAGTATGGTGAATCATGTTCTGATTAAGGGTATTGTGGTTCATGGAATACGGAATATTATATTGTTGGTCCCTGTTGCCATTCATCAGGGTGGAGTATTGTAAGGAATCGTTAATATCTCCTCCTTTAAAGTGCCTTGTACTATTTTCAAGAGACTGGTCTCTGAAATCATTCCTTGTAGTAGGTGTGTTCTGGTTGTCCTTTTGCTGCAAATCTAAACAGGCAATGTTCGTAGAGTTTGAGATTTTTTTATTCAAAGTCCAGTTGGGACTCAAGGGAAGAAAATCATGAGCTGCAAACTTTTCAAGCCGGGGAGAAATTGGTGCCGATGGAGGGCTTTCGGGTATAAAGTTAGAAATTTGGTGGAAATCAAACGCACCATTCATCTTGCCAACATTTTCACTTGGTTCCGTTTCGTCTATTATAGATAAGGCTTTTAATTCATGTGGCTGATCGTTGATGTTATTGGAAATAGGTGACGCCCTTGATAGAGAGTCTGTGTATGATGGGGTAGCAGACTTGTCGAGAAATGCATTTTCGGATGGTGTGACAAAGGAACTCTCATGTTCCAAATTATCTCGGTTCTCCTGTTCCTTTTTCCTGTTCTTTGTCTGCTTGTCAAACTTGGATCCAAAATCTAAGTTCCTATACTGGACTACATCTTCTAGTGTATTCTCCAAGCATTGTATAACTTCAGGGTCTTCTGAATTAATGAAAATCTTCCAGTATCTTTCGGGGTTCACCAATGGTAGTATAAATTGATTAAAGCTTATTCTGAGAATTTTCAATTTGGGAAGTAGAGGGTATATGAAGGATGTACCACAAGAAAAGTAAGTCACATCTCCATTGTGTAACTGAAAAATCTCGAAGCGACCATGACTTAGAAGACGGCCAGTAGAGTTTGAGGCGGTTTCGTTTAGCTGCTCGTCGTACACTAGCACCTTTGAAGACTTTGCCTTGAACAAGGTAACTTTTTCTTCGGTGTACAAACTCGAAGGAACAAAGTCATAAGTTGTTGACTTAGGAACCTCCTGTTTTGTTCGCAAGTTCTCCTTAGCTTCGTTAATGAAGTTGGACACATTTTCGTCGCTCGTTTTATATCTCATAATCGACTGCTTTCGAGGAGATGGCACTTGATTTAAAGATGCTATTGGGTGAGGGTTGTAGTCAGTATATACATTCTCTGGTTTGACAGTTGCCACCACCGGGTCATCCAGAGCGTGTTTCTTGTTGGTGATGGAAGGATTGAGTAGGGTACTATCCTCCCGGTGGTTCTTTGCTTTTACGATATTTTCATCTTTCCCGGCATTTGCTGTATTACCATTTTGTATTTGGTTCTTGCCTCTTTCTTCCACCTTTTCGTCGCCCTTATTCCTTTCCTCCCTCTGCTTGGCCTCCTCCGTCTTGGCCTTCCTCTTGTTCCTGCGCTTTCTCCGCTTCACGTCGCTAGAATCATTCTTCATGTTGTACTTAATCTTAACTTTTGTCCGCGGGAACAAATGTGGGGGGATATAGTGAAGAAATTGACCAAGTTGAGATGGTGGAAGTGCATTGAAACTTTGAAGGGGAGAGAATGGATTGAAGAATACTCAGGGTTGCCTTGCTTGGCGAGACTTCTAATATATATCCTTTCCAACTTTTGAATGGAATTGTATGAGTATAGAGTGAGTAGATGGTTGTAACAGTCTAGTAGAGATGGTAAAGATCACAGTCATTTATAATTATAAAGAACAGATTTCAGAACGAGGAATTGACCAAAATAATCAGGTTAGATATTGAATTAATTTAAGACAAACAAAGAGATGTGATTCAAAGGATCCAATCCATGTAATACACACTATTCTCTTATCTTATCTTGATAAGTTGATTGATGCAGATGATTCGAGGTAAATTGAACTGGACCCTCAACAAAAAATCAATCACATATATTCGAGTAAAATCACATATTCCAAAAAAAATTGAAGATAATTAATAATCCTTTTATAATTCTCCTACTAAAGAATACCGATCTCTAGTATGCACCTACTCTCGTTCTGTGTTCGACAAAACTCTACACATCACAGAATCAAAACTAAAATTCTAAACCCCTAACACATTGACTTCTCTGAATTGTGGTTGGATCGAAACTTCAGCCTTAGGCTCGAAAATGGAAACGTAGTTGTGGCCTCTAACGTCAACTATTTCCAGTTCCTTGTAAAAGGTAACCACACCGTCCAATTTAGAAATCAAGCTGGCAAGCTTACGTTCTATATACAAAACAATCTTAGAAGGAGGGTACAAAAACTTGAGGTAGTCCATTGCCAACAAAAACCCAGTGGAGATTCCAAAGAGATGTCCAAAGAATGAAGAGCTTGGGTAAACGACGAAGGAAATGGCGAGTAAAATAAACGGAGTCCATATGGTCTTGATAACGTGCTCGTTGCCCTGGTAGTGGAATTTGTGGAAAATAGGGTCTCTCTTGTGCTCCTTGTAAGCATAGTAAGTGACAAATGAAAATACAATTCCACTAGAGCCCACGACATGAGTGTTTGGGTATAACAACAAACCAATGATACAATACTGCAAGCCAGCCACCGCGGTAAGTAAGTTCAAGGTGATTCCGGTGTGCACGGTACCATTTGCTTCTTCAAACTTAGAAACAAGCGAGAAGAACCCAACCATGTTGAAAAACCAATGGAAAATATCATTGTGGTACAACAAGTAAAAAGACAATCTATTCAAATCGAGCTTGAATGGAGCACCCGGGTACAATGAAAAGGTCCTACTGAGCGCACGCCCAGAAAGTAAGTCCACTGTGAACAAAACAAAGGTGAAAATCACATACCCAACGGACAAAGCTGGATACTTAGCAAGAGGGAAGTTCTCCCAGGTTAATTGTGGCATTGGATCAATATTTGAATCTGTTGAAGAGTAAATTAAAAAAATCCTTGGATCGAACGAAGAAACGCGATTATTATTTTTTGGTAGCGTGGCTGAAGGGGTCGGAGTTGTTAAAAGTGGTTACGATATGGTCAGTGAAAGTTTAGAATACAGGAAGAAGATGTTGAAACAAGATGTTGAGATTGTATCTGAGGATGTGTTTTGAGATTATGGAAGAGTTTAGGCTCGTTTGTTGTATATTTCTGATGGGTGCAAATACCGACGAAAAGAAAAGGCACGATTTAAGCTCAGTTTTAGTTGTTCTCTGTCTTTTGATATTTTATTCATACCGAGGACTGAAATTTCCCACAACACCGGAAATAGATTTCAAACCAAATACGAAAATTTTCATGTCGTTTATTTCAAAGAACTTACGGCTTTTTCAAAATAAACTTTTAGTTCCAAAATAAATTTCCTAAATATTTCCGCAAAGTATGAATAGAAAGTAAAGAGAACTGTACTGATACCAGAAATGAATATCTACAAGAAATAAACAATATGAACCAGAATATAACAAGAAGGCTGCCAGAAAATATTTGAAAAATTTTTCGTGCTTTTATCTTTTTTTTTTCTATAAAACAATTTACTTCAAAAAGTGCAAAAATTTTAAAAATATTTTTTGGAAATATTTAAAATGGAATGGAATGTATTTTATCCCATAGTTCAGCCTGAAAGCAATTCATAAATTTAATTACCAGACTCTTAAGCTCATACTTAACCTGCATTGATTCCATATGGTGCCAGTGTGTTAATATCTTCCAAATTTGGCAATCTTGCACCATCAATTTTATATAAACTCAAACTAATACATTTAAACCTGAACTCTATCATCACTACCATCACAAGTAGAAGCTCTATATTTGTAAACTTTGTCACATAATAACCTCTGAAAATATATAAGAATTATGTACAACATCTTACTAAACTGTTTCTTAAGAGAGGTTACGGTGACTTTTTTGCAACCAAATTTTCCAAACAAGTACTCATTATATCTAAGAATCCATTTAACAAAGAGTCAAATCTACTGTAACTGATAGTACTTCCACTAACCTGACCTATGGAACCCGTGTGCCTGCTTTCAATGAAACCCTCCTCTACTGAAACTTCTTGAATAATCGTACTAGCACCATCATCACACAAAAAACCTTGAGTGTTTGCATATTAATTTGCTTGAGCCCGTCTAGGTACATTCAATCTACTCCACATAAAATACTCGAACTCTACCATTTTGATATTATATCGTTTCTCAGAAAAGCTGGTTGTGTGAAGTTT
Organism: Aciculoconidium aculeatum; assembly: GCA_030579395.1. Taxonomy (NCBI): domain Eukaryota; kingdom Fungi; phylum Ascomycota; class Pichiomycetes; order Serinales; family Debaryomycetaceae; genus Aciculoconidium; species Aciculoconidium aculeatum. The sequence continues at coordinate 370,503 of JAKTQU010000001.1, forward strand.
TGTAAATGCAGAATAAATGTCTTTTCTTCTCGTTATTATGAAACTACATACATCTGACAGATGTATACTCGAGAAGGAATATTCTGGTTTCCAGTTAGATTTTTTCATAATTCACATCCGGCTTTGGTTTTGATGAACGGTTGAGTTAGTCTTGTGTTGTTAATATGGACGGCTGCAAAATACGGGAAATGTACTGACATATAAGTAACTTGTCGACAAAAAAACCATCCATACACCCAGAGGCAGTTTCAGGATTTTGTGACTGACCATTAAACATTGTTTTATTGAGAGATTAACCTACAGTGAAATTTCTATTTGTTCTTTCTATTTGTTAAATAGCCTTGCAGTATCAATGACTAGCCGTGATTCACTGTTTCTCCATTTATTGGCGTTTTCATTGATCCGCTCCAACGTGTAATCTCTCATCATTATCTACTTCTCAACCTTCAACTCCTTTTCACGCAACTCATCAACTCTGTGTTTGAATCTCTGTAGAAATTCCATTTTCCTTTCATTCCCCTCCTTCAAGGCATCGATTCTCTGCTTCTTCAGCTCAAAAGTCTCGTTGATACCCTCAACCTCCTGCAAGTGCTGCTTCAAAGTGTTCAACTTCAACCGGATACTACCAGCGTTGTTATCGAAATCCTTGGCGGAAATTGCCCCAGAATCCAAGTCGTGTAGCAAATTAAACAAATCGGGCAATATCTCGATCCCATTTAGCTTCTGCAAGACATCTTCTTCCTCCTCTATCTCTGACATGTCTCCGCTAGTTCTCATTTTCCAAAATATTAAATTTCCCGTGATTAACCACGAGGAAGAATAAACAGAGAAAGAGGTCAAGGAGGAAGCTGGAAGAATCCAAAGAGAGGGGCACAATTCAATCATACAAAAAGCCTATATATACATACATACACCGTGATCAATTAAATACCTATCCACCTAACCATGGATATCTTATCGTTGTTATTCTCGTCATGCCCCTGTCTTCCTAATCTATCTTCCCCATACATCTCTATCAAGAACAACAAGTACAAGATTATAAGGTTGTTAGGCGAGGGGGGTTTTTCCTATGTCTATCTTGTCAAGGACCACTCCGAGTCGCTCTACGCCTTGAAGAAAATCAGTTGTCCGTTTGGATCCAGTGATGATTCCTTTAAGAACGCCCTCAAGGAGATTAAGAACTACCACAGATTCACCAACTCCAAAACCCCATACATCGTCCAGTCTGTAGAGGAAACCATTGTGGATGAACCCGATGGGTCCAAGACCATCTACATTGTCATGCCCTACTTTGAAAAGTCCCTTCACGATATCATCAATCTGTTGGTGATCAACAATGAGAAAATGGAGCAAGACGAGGTTCTCAAAATCTTTATCGGAATATGCAGAGGGTTAAAGGCCATGCATAAGTACACTAAAGTAAGAAGCACAGAAGAGAATGAAGAAGACGACATGTTGTTGAATGAATCAGATGATGAGCTGGAAAGAAATGGCACAGAGTTGAGTGAATTGGTGCCCTACGCTCACAAAGATATAAAACCCGCAAACATTATGTTACTGGCTGAAGGTTTGCCTGTTTTGGTGGATCTTGGTTCCTGTCTGAGAGCACGTATTCATGTGAAGAATAAGCAACAGGCACTTACCTTGGTGGACTACGCCATGGAACACTGTACCTTGCCTTACAGAGCCCCAGAACTACTTGACGTCAAGGTGGGCGCAAATATAACCGAAGCTACTGATATATGGTCACTTGGGTGTTTGCTTTATGCCTGTTGCTTTGGTTATTCTCCTTTTGAAAAATTGGAAATTGAAAGAGGTGCTAATTTATCCTTAGCCATTTCACAAGGTAAATATGTTATCCCGGACAACAATGGATATTCCGAAGGTGTAATAGATTTGATCAAGTCATGTTTGTCGATGGAGAGCGAAAACAGACCCAATATTGAGGAGTTGATAGAAAGGGCCTTATCTTTGGCTTAGTAGGGAGGGGAAGATAAGTACAATAATAGGGATGATTTTGTTCTAAGGTGTTTACACCAATTGTAGGTATTGTGTAAGAATATCCACACTGGAGTTATAATATTCATTTTCGTGATTGTAAGACAATTTGATCCCAATAACTCAAAGACGTATGTGCTGGAAACAAGACAGTGGTACAAATATAAAAACGCATCAAAACAAGGCACTTTTTCTTTCATCCAAACCCCGAAAACATGAAAGTTTCCCCCTTTATTTTCGTTGAGTAGGGTAGGTATTTGAGAAGGTACATTACGAAATACTAGTCCTTCAACCCCAGAGTCCAAGGATTCTTTAATCATGCCTTGCGTTAGCGATTTCCGCAGTAAATTGAAAAAGGGTTTAGAGCATGTTCCCTTTCATTACACGGAGCCGCTTATTTGAAATATGACAAAGACTAAACGTGGCGAGCTTTTCGGATCAGCAGAAAGGGGCCATTTTTCAGTGTTTATCATTTTAGGCGGAATATGATCTGATTCCTCCAGTTGGACGTCTTCTAAACAAACTTTCTGCTGTAACCCACATGGCGAAGACCCTAAAGGAATGTATAGCAGTTGCATCAACATACGTCATCGGCATTTCGGGCAGGAAAAAAAGTTTGATATGTAAGGGGACGAGGATTCTAGGGAAGAGGGAGACGGTGGACTAGAAGAAGAAAAGAGAAGGGGCAGTGAAGAAAAAAGCGTTTTTGGAAGACCGAAGAAGCCATAGCATCAAGTAAACAACACGTTGTCGAACTGAAAACAAAACCCCTAACCCATTTTAGTTACACGGGGCCCATGTAGTAACTGCCAATACAGGCCCGGAAAAATATCCAGCCTTACCAGCGAGTCTTAGTGTAGAAACCCGTGCGTGTTGCCACGTAATCGCTTTTGTTTTTTTGTTCATTTCTCTTTCCTAAGTCTTAATTTAGACATTGTGTCCTGGTTAAAAACCTTAATGCAATAGTATTGGATAAAATTAAATGTAGATTTTGTACCTGTACTCGCGAATGTTTACACGACTCTATTTATATTCTGCATTTCTTTTTGTTGGTGTTAAACACGTATCTGTTTGTTGGTAGTTTTTTTTCAGTACTATATAAACGGAACCAAATCCGTTTTATTTTGGTTCTGATTTCTCCTTTCTTCTTTGAAGATTTCATTATCTATTTTACTATCACATACACACAATGAAAGGTTTAATTTTAGTCGGCGGTTACGGTACCCGTTTGAGACCTCTTACCCTCACCTTACCAAAGCCTTTGGTTGAATTCGGTAACAGACCAATGATTTTGCACCAAATCGAAGCCTTGGCCAACGCTGGTGTCACTGACATTGTCTTGGCTGTCAACTACAGACCAGAAGTCATGGTTGCCACCTTGCAAAAGTACGAAGCCGAATACGGTGTTTCTATCACCTTCTCTGTTGAAGAAGAACCTTTGGGAACTGCTGGTCCTTTGAAGTTGGCCGAAAAGGTCTTGAAGAAGGACAACTCTCCATTCTTTGTCTTGAACTCCGATGTCATTTGTGACTACCCATTCAAGGAATTGGCTGACTTCCACAAGGCCCACGGTGGTCAAGGTACTATTGTTGCTACCAAGGTTGATGAACCATCCAAGTATGGTGTCATTGTCCACGACAGAGACACTCCAAACTTGATCGACAGATTCGTCGAAAAGCCAGTCGAATTCGTCGGTAACAGAATTAACGCTGGTTTGTACATTTTGAACCCAGAAGTCATTGACTTGATCGAAATGAAGCCAACCTCTATCGAAAAGGAAACTTTCCCAATCTTGGTTGAACAAAAGTCCTTGTACTCCTTCGACTTGGAAGGTTACTGGATGGATGTCGGTCAACCAAAGGATTTCCTTTCTGGTACTTGCTTATACTTGACTTCTTTGTCCAAGAAGTCCCCAGAAAAGTTGTCCACCGAACCATTTGTTCACGGTGGTAACGTCTTGATTGACCCAACTGCCAAGATCCACCCATCTGCTTTGATTGGTCCTAATGTCACCATTGGTCCAAACGTTGTCGTTGGCGAAGGTGCTAGAATTCAAAGATCTGTCTTGCTTGCTAACTCCGAAGTCAAGGACCACGCTTGGGTCAAGTCCACCATTGTTGGTTGGAACTCTAGAATCGGTAAGTGGGCCAGAACTGAAGGCTGTACCGTTTTGGGTGATGATGTTGAAATCAAGAACGAAATCTATGTTAACGGTGCTAAGGTCTTGCCACACAAGTCCATTTCCTCTAATGTTGAATCCGAATCTATTATTATGTAAATTTATTCCAATTTATTGGTTATACCCTCGGCTACCTCATTCTATTCTTTCATGTGTATTTATAAACGTTGGTCTGGAGCCATTTTAATATGAGAAACTTTGTAAAGATTGTAGATTTTATATATATACACCTGTATCTCCACAAGAATGATTCTAATCTCATCTCTTGAGCCAATATATGGGGAAAAAACCCAAACTGCAAAGTATATCTCTACAAAAATGATAAAACTTTGGACTTTTTCTATTTACAAGATATTGGTGCACTTTCTAAAGAGCAGTTAAGCCATTGACACAGCTTTTTCTTAAGCTCTCACTCAAAGGCTTTTTACCCAGCATATAAGACAACATCAAAACACGGCTGATCAAAGCCAGTTCAACTCTACCCATGACAACAGAGGTGTTTTTAACAGTGTTTTCGTAGATGATACGTAACTTTCCTTGGTCAGCCATTTCCAAGTAAAGAATATGGTTCTTAGGAACAGATCCTCTGTGGGCCAGGAAGGCCAGACGCAACTCGTCTAAGCCAAACCCAATATCGTCTCTTTGGGTCTTGCTTATAGAGTGTGCCAAAACAGACTTGACAAGCCCGTCTCTCAAATGGTTGTAGTCTGTGTTACGGATAGGGTTGATTCTGACCATCAAACGAACACCTGCAGCGAGCAATGAGTCGATGACTTCAGCAGACTTGTTGTTGTCGGCAAGTAATTCACTTAAGTTCGAGAACGACGACAAGGTCTTCTTGGCCTTGGAAACGTCGGATTCAGCAATGTACAACCCTATACCATACACCTTGAAGTTGACAAAGGTGACGGATCTAACACCAAAACCGAGCAATTTGAAGTCCGATTCCAAGTTGTTTGTGGTGCTCTTTGTAATAGAGGTTGGGAAAGGGTCAATGCTGGAGTCTACGCTGACGGAATTCTCAGCTGGGATCTCCTTCGAGTTATCCAATCTCACCACGTCCCTTTGCAGGTACAAGTACGAAAGACCGGCACCTCCGGCCACCAAGCCTGGAAGCAAATTGAGTCTGCTTCTTGGAAGAGTTCTGGAGGTAGAAAGACCTCTTGCAAGGAAACGTGTAGATGCTCTTCTGGCAGTGGAAAACATCTTGATTTGTAGTACTGTTTCTTAATTTTTCATGGCTTGATAGAAAGTTTAAATGCGGAGAGTGAACATGTAGAGACATTGATAGAAGATGTTTTATACATATTCATTACTTTCAATGTATATACAAGATGGAGATCCAAATTTATGTAAATTCTACTATTTTATATATTTTCACACATGTATGTATATATTTTAGTATTGACTGTTCTATATATATTCTAGAGTCTTTCTATATATTCTTAATATCCTCACTGACAGCCATTTCACTCACCAAACTCTTCCCACTGGCTAATTGGGCCTTGTGAAGGAACTCCCATTTGGACCATTCTTGCTCCACTTGATCTATTTCAGAATTGAGCCAGTTCTCTGAGGGTAATTTGGAAATCAAATACCCCAATAAGGAGTCACCTGCTCCAGTGACATTAGCAATCTCAAGAGATCTGTTCTCTTCAGGAATAGGAAAGTATTGAACCACCACTCCCATCAGACCAATCCCATCAGACACAGCTGTTAGTTGTGGCTTATATGGGGAAGTGGTTGGAATGGACTTGTGGTCGTTTTTGCTTGTAGAGATACTCACCAACAATAAACCCTGGTCACCTAGCTTAAGGAGAATATTGGAGAAGTAGGGCAACAAATTGAATGATTGTTGTAACGCTCCCTTCTTCACCAATTCACTCATCACTTTCAGTTTGGAAGAGAGTTTCTCTCTGAAAACAGAGTTGATTCCAAGAGAATCAATCACTGGGAACCACTTGTCGTAGTCCTCAAGTAGCCCCTTAGAAGAAAAGGATTCATAGATCGAGGACAATTCGTTGATGGTAGGGGTGATAAGTTTTATCTTGTTGTTTGGAAACACACCTAGAGGAAGTTCGCTGATTCTGGTTGACTTTGCAAGTGACGTAGGCTCAATAACAATATCAACCTCAGAATCTCTGACATGATGGATAATTTTGGAAATAACCACGGGAGACAAGTTACAGTCGATTGTGATCAATTTAGGGCTTGCTTGATCAATCTGGTCAATAACATGAGCAGAAAAGTCGGACTCGATTATACTCATATCGGCAACTGCAGCCACCAAGTCTCCATTTTTCTTATGGAAACAAGAGTACTGGGCAGTATGGCCCTTGCTGACCAAGATCCCGCTTGTATCTAACTTCATTCCCCTCATAGTTTCGAGAATCGTTAAGCCAGCTGTATCTTCTCCCACAACCGAGATCAACCGAGACGAAGAGCCTGAGTACGTAGAAGCGAGATTCATGTTGAATCCGACACCTCCAACATGGTTTCTAATACTTCCTGGGTTGGAGTCGGAGTGTGACGTTTCTGATTTGGCAATTGTATCCAAAGCTACAGAGCCTATCACGAGAGTATCCACAGGGCCAGTGGAATTCCCAGTGTCCGGTGATACCAGAAATTCTTTTCTAGGGCTTGAATCAACAACATTCTGTACCATACTTGGCTGAAAAGCTTCCACCATTCCCTCCAACTCCCTTGAAATCTGTGTAGCAGCCTTAGCATTATTGAGAACAAAGTTTATATTACATTCCACGGACTTGCCGTTTGTATCCTTTGCAATTTTACTTAACAAGAACGGAGTAAGTTCCTTCCCCTTGATACCCTTTTCTACAGCCTCTTGGTTGGCTTGATTTATAATCCCACTGATGAATTCGCTAGACAAGGCCGTTTCAACAGGAGGGGGAATACAAATCACGTTCCCTGAATCCAATTTCAAGGCCCTTGCAGAGTTTATAGCAGCAGCGATTTCTCTAAAAGAATCAAATGAATACGGCGAAAGAACTCCCGACTCTCTACAGTAGAAACCAGGAACATCCACGCTCTCTCTTTTATTATCATTGAACGTGGAAACAAATACCCCTTGGGTCTCGAGATACTCCATGGTGAGCTCGATATCTAGTATAGACTTTGGCCCAGCACAGACCACACTCACTGGCGTTCTTCCTAGCTCGGTCAAATCGGCAGAAACATCAAACGTCCTGTACCCTTCCTTATGGACTCCGCCTAGACCGCCGGTTGCAAAGATCTTGATTCCGGCCAAGTGGGATAATATCATGGTCAGGGCAATAGTGGTGCCACCATTGATTCCTCTGCTCATGGTATGGCCAATGTCTCTTCTGGATACCTTATTGACGTTTTTGGCCCTGGCGAGTTCTTCCAACTGTCTGTCGGTAACACCAACATGGGGAACTCCATTTAAAAAGGCACAAGTTGCTGGAACCCCGCCCCCTTCCCGGATGGTTTTCTCCACCTTTCGGGCCATTTCAAGATTGTTAGGATACGGCAAGCCATGCGTGATTATAGTGGATTCCAAGGACACAATGGGTAGCTTGTTGGATAAAGCGTGTTTGATCTCCGGGGAGATTTTCAATGATTTTAGCATTTATGGGCAGATCAAGTAGATATGTGGTGTTTGTGTACTTCTTGGATTCTTGATATTTGTAGGAATAATTAGAGTAACTATTGATCCTTTATAACTGGTATACCTGTGAATATCGAATAGTGGTTCAGGTACCTTTTGACCGTGTTTTAATTTAGTCAATGTCTGGTGATTCAGACAAGTATCTCTGTTTTGATATGGATACCCTTTGCTGTGGATAACTATATGATAATGATGTCTTTCTGGTAAGATATAATTTCTCTTTGCCGATTGTCTTGTTACTCAGATTGTCTTGCTATTCAGATTATATATAGTTAACAGTTGCTTGATCTTATTCGTAGTTCGTAGAATCCCGACCCTTCTTCCTGCGTGCTCTTCTCTCTAAACAAACAAGCTGATTCTGGTAAATCTAAGTTCAATCTCAATCAGATAATCATTACATAAAGATGAGAAATGAAACCATAAGATATAATTTATAGTATATTGTAGATTACAGTAGACACGTTGATCCCAATTATATATTACAGTGAATGATTAAATATCAAATGTGTAAGTAATATCAAATGTGTAAGTGATATCAAATGTATAAGTTTATTTCTGTTTTCTTATGCTTTCCTGGTATCTCTATCTATTTCTTCTCCATGAAAAATGAAAAATGAAAAATGATTAGCACCAAGAAAGCCATTTTCCATTTGCCTTGACCACTTCCTGTTGATTTCCTCGGAAATACTACTTCTTTTGCTCTACAATAACTCCTAGACTCAGACTGGTTCGCTTTGATTCCTTCCATGAATGAAATAACGTCTAGGGAAATACCCTCTGATATTATAGATTCCTACCAAATAGAGGTTTCCAGCCCGAACCATGACCCCAAAACCATTCAAGCCCTTATAAGTGAGAACAAACTCAGCCAAATCGAGTTGTCTTTGATAGTGGAAGACCACAGCCAGACCGAATTGGACCTTTTATACGAATGGTGCAAGGAGAAACTAGAAATTCCCAGTGACATCCTATGGGGTACAGCTACTACAATCAAGAACCATGAATACTATTATGTTCTCCGGATCACTAGGCAATTGATGAAAACAGGAGAATTTGAGTTTCCAATCATCATCACCTCGCATGCAAACCCATTTACACCTTGGGGAAGCCCCGTAAACTCCGAAATCGTCCAACTGATAGACCCTCCAAGTGATTGGAATCTTCTAATAGAGCAAGTCAAGGCCAATTTGCTAGTATTGCCTCAGTTGAAGGTGTCAGGATTGCGCCCAAGACTAGGATATGGAGGCGCAAAGAAGGAAATATTGGAAGAGGATGCACGTCGGAATTGGAAATCCTCAACAAAAGTGCAATCAATACTGATGGTTTGGTACTTGATAGAAAATATTAACCGGTCAGATTGGCATAGCCAACATTGGTCTATTTTGACCTCCTTTATGCTCAATTTGGGCGGAAGCCATGAGCCTGCGTTCAAGTACCAGAACTGTCAGTTAATGAGCAGATTCTTTGAAATGGATAGTAAGGTCATAGTTAGAACTGGTTTGATAGACTTGTTTATTGAAACCATCAAAGGCTGCTTAGTCAACATTCCTCCCATTACAAAGGCAACCGAGTCTCTTCGTTTGCTAGATATAGGGTTTGAATGCATGGATAAGGTTTTGGCAATCAAGGGAGTAAAACTCGATTACACCGAACTTATAAATACATCTATACTATCCTCAATAGGGTACCTTCTCAATAATCGAGATGACGGCAGCTACCAAGTGATCCAATTGCTTCTCACCAAACTACACAAACTCCTCGATTTGGACTTGGTTCTCATATCATTTTCTAGAATCAACTTCGCGTTGAACCAACTAGTGGTGAATCCCTTTATATTAGACGACTCTCCATCGATTATAATCGAAAGTCTCAAATGTCATAGAAAGATCATAGCATTGTGCCAGGAAACCCCCAAGTTTCTCCTAAATCATAAATTCGATCTCATCGCCTGCTGGTGCATTTTGATAAAGCGTTTAATGAGGTTTCCAAGCGGGAAAATAGAAACACAGCTTGCAGAAACTATCCGTGAGTACAATGAGTTTATTAGGAAAAGTGGGAATGTGGATGAACACAATTCGATTATAAAAGAAATCATGAAAAGTCAAAAATCGTTAGGGGATTTTGGTTTACAGGTGTTGTATTAGATGTATATTAACAAGAAGACTATACAGAAGTATAGGATGTACTATTTGACAGTAGATTATGTATGAGAGGATTACTTTGGAGAGTAAAGTAATAGGAGAAAATGTGGGAAGCAAATGAAGAAAAATGAGGAGTATGACGATATGAATATGGAGAACACGGTGACTGAATTCATATGGAAAAGGAATTGATATCTTCATGTATTCATATTTCCATATTCTTGGGAAGTATTGACATTTCCACATTCACATTGTTGTGTCACAATGCTTATCTCTGACTTCCTTGCAAAGCCTGAACAACCTTGATGTTAGTGTCCAAGTATCTGTTCAAACAGTTGGTCAAACATTGTTCTTCGTTGTGGTCCAAGCTGTTGCTGGTGATTGGTCTGTTGGCATTACACTTCTTGAAGCACATGTCAGTGAAGTTGTGGATGGACATTTGGACCTTGGACTTGGAGTTTTCTGATTCAACAAACTTGACAATATCCTTTCTGGATGCCTCGTCGAGGTTTTGCAAGACGCTAGGGGTGAGACTGGACATGATGGTGTGCTTTGATACTGGTTGATCTTGCTGGAAAATTTCTCGCGCTGTAATGTGAGAGATTAGAGAGAGATTGGGGCGAGGAAAGAAATAGTGAGGAAAGGATAGAGAGATCGAATAATAGACAGAGAGAGGGAAAGAAGATATCTAGGTAAGATATTATTGATGAATTGAGAGCGTAGAAAGATAATGAGAAGGAGAATATAGTGGGAACATTGAATAGCGAGAGCATGTATAGACATATAAATGGCGATAAAGATGTGAGAGGTAAGCGTGAGGTAGGTAGAATAGAAATAAAGAAGTATAAGGTGATGGAAATAAAGAGGTGTAAGGTGATGTATATAGAGAAGTGAATGATGGATATAAAGACGTGCAAGGTGAACAAATATGGGTTTTGTATTAATATTGTAGATTCGAACTGAAAATGAATATTTAGAATCAAGAACAGATTAGAAGCTGATAATTTAAGTGGAATAGAATGTAATGGTAAGAGAATATACAGTGAAATTGTATATGAATATCAAGGGAAAAGGAACTATCATGCTGAGAATGGATGCAGCCACCTCAAAAAACCATAATTTCTTATTGAATTCTAGAAATAAATCAGGCTTAACAATATCTGAAGATAAAACCAATAAGACCCTTCTTTTCTCTAGATCCCAAACAATTAGCCATATTTCATATTCTCTCCCCTCTTTTTGCAACCAAGTCGCAGATCAAGATCAGAACAAAATGTAAAAAAAAATACACGTTCAACTGAAAATAACCAACCTTCAAGATGGATAACACGATGAATGTACCTATGCATCTTCGTGACGAAACATACCGCGATAAATTGATCACAGAAACAGCCAGAATCCAGGAATATGTGAAGCGATCAGATGATGCTATTTCACTGTTAACGTCACAATTAAAGGATATTGACCCCATGAACCCCCAGGCATTGTCCGCGACCTATTCGAAAATACCTTATTATCCTGACAAAACAGACGTGATAGACATAATAATAGCGGCTCACCGTGTCCGTGATAACTTAACTGGCCAAGAGGAACTCATCCACAAGTACCAAGAATCAATCCAAGCAACTCAAGAAAACATCAGAATGAAGAAACAAGCCATTGAAGAATATAGAGAAATGATACGGCACAGTGATGAGCTCAGATCGAAGCAAATTAGTAATAAACAAACCTTGGGCTCAGATGGGAACCCAAATTTGCATGCGAATTCAACTTCAAGTGAGATCTCGAGAAAATTAAACAGGAATTTAAAGAAAATAGTTGCAGAATACCTTGGAAAAGAGGGAATCACAGATAAGCAATCTATAGTTGAAATTTGCAAACTTTTCACTCTTTTACTTAAACAAGCATCACAAGCGAATCAATGGGTCAAGGTTACACCCGAACCGAACAATGAGAAAATTATAAAGAGTTTAGTAATGAAGGATGTGCTATTAGTAAATCCCCAGTCCAACAGCTCCCAGTTTATAATACGATTGAGAGATTTAAAGGGGTGAAAAGTTCACAATAAGCTTCTTTATTACCGGATTTATTGTTTGATTTAATCCTATCGCAGCCACAATGCCACATAACGCAATTTTTCAAACTTCAAAGTGCACTTTTCGCTGCAAAATGGTATGGCTGAATGATGCAATAGATGAAAGTGTTCTGTTAATTATGGAATGTTTTCTTTTTTGCAATCTTGGTAATCACTGATAACAAGATTGTATAAGAATGCTGCACATTCTCCAATTAATACACCAAAGTCACTAACAACCATGGCTGAGGATAAGAAGAATAATATTACATCTCAAATCATCGACTTGGAGTCGAACCTGAGCGATGAAAAACAATTCGATCACGTATTTCAGGACCCAAAGGTTGCTGAACATTATAGACAATTATATGAAGATCACGAGTACGAGTGTCGTCACTTGTTTGACCCGGACTTGGTGTGGACCAAGCAAGAGGAAAAGAAAATTACCTGGAAGAATGACTGGTACGTCACATGTTGGGCACTTATCATGTTTACGTCTTTGAACTTTGACCGTAACAACTTGAACCAAGCACTCTCAGCCAACTTCCTCGAGGATTTGAACTTAACCACCAATCAATTGAATCTTGGAAGAACAATAAACTTGATCTGTTTCTTGGTGGCAGAATTACCCTCACAGTTGATCTCTAAGAAACTCGGGGCAGATGTTTGGGTCCCAACGCAGATGTGTTTGTGGAGTATTGTTACCTTGTCTCAAGGTGCAATGACAGGAAAGAACGGCTTCTACGCTACCAGAGCGTTTTTGGGTCTCTTACAGGGTGGGTTTATCTGTGATGTATCTTTATGGATGAGTTACTTTTTCGATGCAAGCGAATTACCCATGAGACTCTCTATCTTCTACATCTCCAACCCAATGACCTCTGTGTGGTCGAGTTTGCTTGCATTTGCTTTATTGAAAATCACAACGGGAAAGGTTCAAGAAGGTTGGCGATGGTTGTTCATAGTTGAAGGGGCATTTACGTTGTTGGTCGGAATCATATCATACTTCAAGATGCCTGCTAGTGTAGTGCAGACCAAGACTAAATATAGAAAGAAGGGATGGTACACTGACCGTGAAGAGAAGATCTTGGTGAATAAAATCTTGAGAGACGATCCACAAAAGGGAGACATGCACAACCGTGAACCTGTTGGGTTCAAAGAGCTCTTTGTCAGCTTCTTTGACTATGATCTTTTGCCTATTTATATTATTAGAATCCTCGGTGATATTGGAACCTCACCCGTTTCTGGCTATTTATCCCTTACACTCAGGAAAATGGGATTTTCCACATTCAAGACCAACGCGTTGTCTATTCCATATAATGTCATTAGTGTGTTCACCATGCTTGCTACAAGTTATTTCTCTGAAAAGTTCCAGGTTCGTGCATATGCCCTTATGACAATCCCCCTCTGGATGATTCCATCATTGATTGCATTGAGGTACTGGCCTGCTGCGCAGAAGGACGTTTGGGGAACATTTGCCTTGCTAACTGTGTTGTTGAGCCATGCGCCAACTTGGCCACTTAGTATCAGTTGGTGTTCATCCAATTCCAATTCAGTAAGAACTAGAGCAGTGTCAGGAGCGGTGGTTAATATGTTTTCACAGGCTGGTTCGATAGTGGCATCTAATATATATAGACAGGATGATGCCCCACTATATAAAAGAGGTAATGTGGACTTGATTGGGATTGCTTTTGGCACTGTTGGAGCATGTATCTTTTCAGTTTTCTACTATAAGTGGAGAAATAGACAGAAAGAAGCACAATGGGCTGCTTTGAGTGAAGACGAGCAGCTGAATTATTTAAGATCCACCACGGATGAAGGAAACAAGAGACTAGACTTTAAATTTGTTTATTAGGGAACGATTAATATAATATGATATAATTAGATACTAGAGTAGGCTTGAAGATACACTCGATACAGAAATTTGAAAGAGAAATAATGATAAGGAATGGTGGAGAAACATTAGAGGATTTGCAAGGATGGTTATCAGAGAATCCTGGGAAATGAGGTGGATCACAGAAGGAATGTGACAGAACTGTGAGGCGTATTTAAATGAACAATATAAATGAAAGATGAACAAATCTAAGGAATTACTCAAAACCCTACACAACTACACCAATACTCAACAACGTGTGGATGTCTGATTAATTGGATTGATCACAAAACGTGACGAGTTGTAATTTCCAGCCATAATTCTGCAACCAACGATAGAGTTGAAAGCTTAAAGAGACCAGGGAGCAATTAACAGAGACTGAAGGTTGAGAGCAAGGGAGAAGAACGGAGAGAAGAAGAACTGAGAGGTGATTTTGGAGTGAGCGAATGTACTGGTACAGGGAAGAACTTCGGATAATCATTATTTCTTTTCCAATATGACAATGGTTCTGAAAGGCGCAAATAAAACTTAGAGTATTAGTCATAGGCGGCTGAAGTCCTCAACAACAGAGTTTTAATTAATAGTTCGTTTGTTGAAAAAGGAAAGTGACTGTAGTTATCTGCACCACAGTGGCTTGAGAATCACAAGTGAAGTTGCATTGAGTGGATAGGGGATGGGCAGAATCAGAAATAGCTTAAGGTCCACTACACCCTTCGGCTCTCATACCCAATACCCAGCATTACCCCTGCTGGCCCCTTAGGATGCTCTTGCCCGTTTTGTACTCGGAACCCTTCACGCCGTATTAGGAAAAGTGGCTGATGACATCATCTGAATTAATAGCTGCAAATGAAAAAATTTAGACAAAAGAGCAAAAGAGCATAAAATAAAATGGATACACTTGTTTTGGACTTTTGAATTAGCCAGCACTCATGTCCGATAAGCTAGTTGACGAAAAGAACCACACGGGCGTGGAGTATATCCTGGAGGGTTCTTCCTTGGAGGAAAAGCAACACCAGCACCCATTCCAAGACCCAGTGGTTGCTGACTATTACAGGGACTTGTATGCCCAGCACGACTACGAATGCCGTCACTTGTTTGACCCGGAACTCACCTGGACCCCGGCGGAGGAAAAGAAGCTAGTATGGAAGAACGACTGGTACGTGACCTTCTGGTGCTTCATCATGTTCAGTGCGCTCAACTTTGACAGAAGCAACTTGGGCCAGGCGCTCAGTGATAACTTCCTCGAGGACTTGAACATATCGACCAACCAGTTGAACCTCGGGAACACCATCAATCTTGTTTGCTTCTTAGCGGCAGAAATCCCGGCCCAGTTGATCTCCAAGAAGATTGGGGCCGATATCTGGATCCCAGCACAGATGGTGTTGTGGAGCATCGTTTCCATGTGCCAGGTTGCCATCAAGGACGTGCATGGGTTCTATGCTACTAGAGCCTTGTTAGGACTCTTACAGGGCGGGTTTATCTGTGACGTTTGTCTTTGGATGAGTTACTTCTACACCTCGACAGAGCTCCCCATGAGACTCTCCATTTTCTATATTTCGTATCCGTTGACGGCAGTGTGGTCCAGTTTGCTTGCATTTGCCTTGTTGAAGATCCAGACCGGGGTGATCAAGGAGGGCTGGAGATGGTTGTTTCTCATTGAAGGCGCCTTCACCTTGCTCATAGGTGTGGCTGCATATTTCAAGATGCCTGCCAGTGTGGTGCAGACAAAGGCATGGTACCGTAAGAAGGGCTGGTACACGGACCGTGAGGAGAAGATCTTGGTCAACAAGGTGTTAAGAGACGATCCACAAAAGGGTGACATGCACAACCGTGAGCCCGTGGGCTTTGGAGAGCTTCTTTCGAGTTTGTTTGACTATGATTTGGCGCCCATCTACGCCATTCGACTTCTTGGGGACATTGGTGCGTACCCTGCCGCTCTCTATCTCCAGGTCATTCTTAGAAAGATGGGGTTCTCCACGTTTGCTACCAATGCTTTGTCCATACCATACAACTTGATCAATATCTTCACGATGTTGGCGTTATGCTACTTCTCTGAGCTTTTCAAGACCAGAAGCATGACGTTGCTCGTGTGTCCCATCTGGGTGGTGACCTGCTTGCTTGCCTTGCGGTACTGGCCCGATGCACAGATCAACGTGTGGGGAACGTATGCCTTATTGACGGTGGTGTTGAGTTGCCCCCCTACCTACCCCTTGACCATCAGTTGGTGTTCCTCCAACTCGAACTCGGTCAGAACCCGTGTAGTTTCTGCTGCCGTTGTGAATATATTTTCCCAGCTTGCAGCCATCATCAGTGCTAATATCTACCGTGATGATGACGCTCCGTTGTACCACAGAGGTAACGTTCAGTTGATTGCCATTGCGTTTGCCACTATTGCTACGTGTTTTATTGCCAGATGGTATTACCCATGGAGAAACAGACAAAAGGAAGCCAAGTGGAGCACGTTTACAGACGAACAGAAGGAGGACTATGTCAATAATACCACAGATGAGGGTAACAAGAGATTAGAGTTTAGATTTGTCCATTAGATATTAATGTATGTTAGAGCCTTTTAGGTTTATTTTCTGATATTCTTGTATAATTTACTTTAACTTGGCTGCAAAATAATACTTAATTTTTTTTAAAAAAAGGCTGCAAAATGAGAAAATGACTAAAGAAAATAAAAGGTAAAATAGTTTTATTCTATAAGTATTCATTAATACTTCATTACCTGCTCCTCTGTATTGCTACATTAGTATGTCTAGGAAGCCTAACTAATTCCTAAAGAATATATCGTATATCTTACCCTTATACATTGTATACTATATAAATACTCTAAGGTACCATTTCAGTAGTTAGTTAATTATGCTTAACAGATATTTTCAGTAATACAATCCATCCACTGATTCATATCTACACATTGATACTAAATGCAAAACATTATGATATTATTACTGATGCATAGAGAAGGCGAGAAATTAAGCACTAGGGGATACTAGGAGGTTCAAACTCATGGAGTTGAAACCCATGCAGTATTAAAGTATCATGCAGATTCCTAGAAACAATCGAAACCTCTGCCCTTCCAGATTCCCTTCCAAATCACCAAAATCAACCCAGCACTCAACAAAATAGCACCGCCGGTGATCTCAAAGTAGCCCTCCAAACACTCTCTTCCGAACGACCCACACAGGTCCAACTGTTTCCCGTAGAAAAGAGAAAACGAAACAGACCCGATGGCTGGCGCAACCATAAAGGTGCCCCATGTAGAGCCCATCATGTCTATTCCCCAAATCAGAGCAACCAAGGTGGGATAGATAGTGAACATCCCACCATAGGCTATTCCGTTGAGCACAGTGATGGTGGTGGCATCTTCGGCAGCCCAGTGGCCTAGAACACCGAGAAGAATGACGCCAACCAAGAGCCATACTCTACAGATGGGATATGCTCTTTTGGGCGACAGGATCCAGTCGGAAAAGGCACCAAAGCCGAGACGGGAAAGCGTGGAGGCGGTGGCCATGACACTGACCTGGTCCAGAAGAGAAACTTCGGGAGATATGTTCTTCAAGATGGAGCCCAAGTTGTTCTGGAAACTTTCCAAGGGACCAAGATTGAGCACCAACACCACCAATAACAACAAGGCGGACTTGTCCTTGAGGAACAGGATGTAGCGCGAGGCGTGGTTTTCCGGCTCGACGGACTTGGTAGGCACCAAGTCATCTGCGAGCAACGGCGTTTCCTCGTCCACTTCAAAGATGATGTCCTGCTCCACCATGACAATACAGTTGGAGACAAAGTTGCAGATCCCCACGAGCAAGTATAACGAGCCAAAGAAGGAGAAGATCTTGTACAAGTCGAGGTAGCCATTTTCCGAAAAGTAGCTGCATTTGAGAAGCTGGGCGCCGATGAGCGAGGACAAGCCGTAGCAACTCACAGGCAACGAGATCACCAAGCCCTTGTTGTCCGGGTATATTTTGGCACAGGTGAGCAAGGAGGAGAAGTAGAGCGAGGATGTAGCCAAGCCAATAAAGAAGAAACTTGCTCCAAGACCATAGACGTAGCTCTGGGGCACGGGACCTGCGGCAAGGCTCTTGTTGTCGGCCATGTGGGAAACCAACCAGCTGTTGGCAAAGTAGCTTGGGCAGAAGAACCAGATGGAAAGCACCGACAAGAGCGAGGGCCCGTAGGAGTCGGCCAAGTAGCCTAGCACGGGCAAGCAAAGATACATGCCCACGGCCAGAAGCGACGCCACGAAGTTGATCTGGAGGTATGTGAGGCCGTAGACCTCGTGGAGCGTGGACAGGAAGAGCGAGAAGAGCATGATGGAGCCCGACGAGAGGCACGACGTGAGTGCTATGGCAAAGGCTAGGAGCTTGAGGTTGGCAAGCAGGACGTGCAGGAGGAGCGCCTTCCTGATCCGGAGCGCTGTGTTATCGAGGAACATCGGCAGCGTGTGTAGTATGGTATGTATTGTGTATGTGTTCTGCTGGTTCTACCCTTATGACTCTAAATCGCTGGGGATGTGTGCAGGAGACGTATTTTGGTTTCAGGGGGTTGAGGGGGTTATCGAAGCGGCTACAGGTTGTTTGTGGTTGGATCTTTAGTTGTTGTTTTGTTTTGACTGGTCAAGTACGGTGGTATAAGGAGAAGTGGAGTAATAAGGAGGAGTAATAAGGAGTGGATTATTAAGTAGTGAGGCTGATCTGAGCGAAAAGAAATACAAGTTATGAGTATTGATAGTGTGTGATTATTAGTGTATATATATTAGTATATATATATTAGTGTATGAGTGTATATATTAGTATATATTTATTTGTATATATTAGTGTAGTGTACACCTATTGATTCCATGTATTCTATTAAATTTATGTATCAGTATTTATGATCTGACGAAATACATTGCTATGACTTGGAATGTCGGACATATGTGGAGTATTAGAATGGAATGGTGTGTTATTGAGTATAATTAGAGGCGAGAGAGTTTGTAACTTG
Source organism: Aciculoconidium aculeatum (assembly GCA_030579395.1). Lineage (NCBI taxonomy): Eukaryota > Fungi > Ascomycota > Pichiomycetes > Serinales > Debaryomycetaceae > Aciculoconidium > Aciculoconidium aculeatum. The sequence continues at coordinate 389,400 of JAKTQU010000001.1, forward strand.
CTTGATGAGTATGGATTCTGCTCTACATGTGTCAATGGAAGTCGAATGTGTGACATGATTTAGAGCAATGAGGTGGATCAGAATACAAGACATCACGAAATACACAAGATACACAAGATACACAGAATATCAATACAACAACTAGGTAGATAATACCAGGATATATTGAGTATTCCAGTTCTTTGATTGGCTACTAAACCTTTTATGCTTAATACATGTTGAATAGGAAAGGAATAAAATAGAAGAATTTTTGTAGCCAGTTCTAAAATAGAACTATGGTAATTCGCTTGACAGAATAGGCACAATTTTGGTAATCTATAGTCATTAGTACCATTATTCTGATCACAACGAAGTACTCATAGTATCACAATCCATAAAAACCACCTCTATTCCAGTTGAGCCTTAATGGCGTATGGCTGCAAAAATGCAAGACTGAATGAACCAGCATCGGTAACAAGAACACAGTATAACCGGAGAACCAATACAACCCGAAAACCAATACAACCAGAATACCATTACAACCCATTAGTCCAGAAAACAACCGCCGGGCTCCCGTAAAACCTCTTTCAAACCCGGGGTAATCAATATTAACCGATGTACTGCAACGTTTACACTGACGAGAGCAAAGATGGGCGGTAGCACCAAACAACGTTTTATTTTTGCAGCCATGGGAGCTCGGTTAGAGCTACAATTTAACTACCAAATTCTCTAATCGCTTATATTACACTATTCATACTACTTAATATACTTCTTGAACCTGTCGATTTCACCCGTACTTCCCATCCAAATCCCACTCTTGTCGTGAATGCCTCTGGGCAATATCTCCAAGATTCTCTCACCCTTGTCATTGACAGCAGCACCTCCAGCCTGCTCCATCAACATGGCCATAGGGAAACACTCGTACAAGATTCTCAATTTCCCATTCTTGGACTTGGTGTCTGCTGGATATGAAAAGATTCCTCCGTAGAGCAAGGTTCTGTGGATATCAGCCACCATGGACCCAATGTATCTGGCCGAGTAGGGCTTTCCGTCCGCCTGCGGCTGCTTCAAGTCCTCAATATACTTCTTGACATAGTCTGGCCAGTAGTACGAGTTCCCCTCATTGACCGAGTAGATGGCTCTGGACTTGGGGATCGTCAAGCTGGGCAGGGTCAAGATGAACTCACCCAACTGGGTGTCCAATGTGAACCCATTGACCCCATAGCCAGTGGTCAACATGAGATGCGACGAAGCACCGTACATGGTGTAGCCTGCAGCCACCATTTCCGTCCCGCGTCTCAACACGTCGTTGATGGAGCCCTTCAGGTCCTCTTTCAAGCGGTAGATCCCGAAAATGGTACCAACGGACACCCCGGCATCGATATTGGAAGACCCGTCGATTGGATCGGTACACACAGCGTAACGGCCGCCACCTTCAAACACAATCAAGTCCTCTTGCTCTTCACTCACCAACACCTTGACGTTGTTGGATGATTTCATAGCGTTGATAAAGATTTCATCACCAATCACATCCAACTTCTTTTGCACATCCCCGGTAGAGTTAGCGGTCCCGGAAATCCCAATCAAGTTGACCAACTCGGCTCTCCTGATGTTGTGTGCAATAAACTTGAAGGCAAACTGAAGAGAGTTTAAGAGTAGAGACAATTCGCCCGTGGCGTTGGGAGCATATTTCTGTTGTTCTTGAAGAATGAATCTGGTTAAAGTGATGATGTCGGTTTCGACGTTCATTTCTTCGGAAAGAGTGCCCATTGTGTAAAAGTAGTTTGTTGTAAGGTGTGTAGAAAGTGTTTCCTGGCCTTTTTTCTGTTTCTTCCTTATCATCTGCTATTTATATACTTTTTACCCCAGAAAAAGAAGCGCCCGGGGGTTGTGCAAAAAAGCTTCTAGTGAGGCAGTGAGCCGGAGGGGTTCGGGACTTAATTTCCAGGGTGTTGCGCCGGGTAAATGGACTTTTTTTCCAGTGGGGAGCGTGCTAGAGAAGTACAAGTATGAGGGTCAGTAGAAATATGAGTATGAATATTAGCGGGAGTATGAGTATTAGTACGATTACGACGGAATATCAGATGAACGAATATCAAATGAACATGAATACGTGTTGAAAAGAATGAACATGAATATCAGAATAAGCTTTCAAGTTAGGCTTTTGAGGTACAATGGGTATTTTCAGTGCACGTATTGCTTATGTGTGCTAAACTCGCAATTGAGTTGCTTCGTAAGTTTTCGTATGTAGAATTGTCAGCTATGAATGACTTGAATGTCTGTTTATGTTTTGAATGTCATGTATATGTTTGTTGTGAATGACATGTATGTGTGACATGTATGTGATTTGTATGACATGTATGTGTATTTGTATGTATATTTGTCTATCCCGTATCTTGGTTTTATCGAAAAGTCGTGGTTACCGAGCCAGGGTTATCACCATGGTGTAATATCCATACCTGCATCCATTACAGCAATCGCAAATCAAATATACATATACTAAAATAATACATATACTAAAATAGATCTAACCATAGCAACATACACGTCACTATTTTGATGTTCTTTCGTTTGGCTCTACACCCATATACTATATTTCTCACGCTCTCTAAGCCATTACCCTGTCCATAATTCGGTCTTTAGAGCTATTTAAAGAGTAAACTGCTGAATAAACAAAATAAATAGAATTCCATGGTCATATCGAGATTTCTCGGATATGCGGTCGTTTCTTTAGTTCTTGAATATTTGACCTTCGTATGAGTTGTGTTCATTAGTTTTACTCATTTTTTGCATCTACTGGATGCTGGAGAAGGTGACGACTCAATCACAGAGAAACTCTGTTTTTTTCCTACCTACAAAAGTGTTTAACTAGTTACTAGATAAATACATATATATAAAAGGTGAAAGGTAGACTTTACTAGTATGAAACTGTTTTGTCGCTAGAATGTCTATATAAATTAGATACCTAGGTAGATATGGAGTATACGTCCCCCAAAATAAGTATTTATTTCATGAGTTTAGTACTATCCAGCTTGAGTTTTTCAGTCTCTACAAATTTATATTCAAATCAAATTCAGTGGCCGGGTTTATTTACAAGTGAATTGTGGCCTTGAAAAAGAGGAAGAATCGAAATTACTGGAACGCAAAATTTAAAACGCAAATTAAAACGCAAATTCTTCAGGTCCATAAGAAAACTCAGGGAGATATCAAGGTGAATTGCAACAAACATTTGTATTATCACATGGGTTGGTTCAGTTGTACGGAATTGCTATTATGAATCCATGTTTTCAGAATTCATATTCTCATACTTTATTTCATATTCTCATACTTATATTCTCATACTTGTATTCTCATACTTTTATATTTTCATGCATTCACTTTCCATGCTTCACATTTCCAGATCATTGTCTTCCAGATCATTTTATATTTCCAGATCATTTTTGTCTTCTATTTTTCACTTCCAGATCATTTTTATTCTTCCAGATCACTTTTGTTCCAGATCATTTTGTCTTGTCATTTTGTCTTGTCATTTGTCTTGTCATTTCACATTCTCCAATATCTACACATTTACATGTCTTACAACCCACCCACCCATCTCTCGATCTTCCCCTTTATACATACCTCTACTTATCTCTCTCCCTTTGTACCATTACAACCGTTACGTCAATGCCACGATACCATGAATATTCCCACCACCAGCCAAACAATTCGTCTTTATTGGACCACCTTTTGTGTAAACACCACACACCTTCCACGGCAGAGACCCAACCAGCGGCCTCATTCCAGCGTCTTGCGTTCTTCCCACTCTCTTCCCCGTCTCCTGACCCCTTCTATTCCCTTCTCATCCATTCTTCTCTTGCCTTCCTGACTCCCATCTTAACACGTAACACGTACTCGCATTTTGTCTGTATGCGTCAATTTTTCACATAAAAGAATTTGGCCTGCCGTTGCAAAACTTTTTTGGGCTATCCGTCTACACGTCATCCTCTGTCTACCATGTCCAGTTTCCGTGTATTAGACTTAGTCAAACCCTTCTCGCCTTTCCTCCCTGAGGTCATTGCCCCCGAGCGTAAGGTCTCCTTCCAACAGAGGGTCATGTGGACCGGGGTCACTCTCTTGGTGTTCCTTGTCATGTCCGAAATCCCTCTCTACGGGATTGTTTCCGGAGACGGCAGTGATCCATTGTACTGGTTGAGAATGATGCTTGCCTCCAACAGAGGTACTCTCATGGAGTTGGGGATCTCCCCCATTGTTTCCTCAGGTATGGTGTTCCAGATCTTACAGGGTACCAAGTTGATCCAAGTGGACATGTCCAACAAATCAGACAGAGAACAGTTCCAAACCGCCCAGAAGTTCTTTGCCATCTTGCTTTCCGTGGGCCAAGCCACCGTCTACGTCTTGACCGGAATGTACGGGCCTCCTTCGGCCCTTGGAATGGGTGTCTGTCTCTTGCTCGTGTTGCAATTGGTCTTTGCTGGTATCGTTGTCATCCTCTTGGACGAAGTCTTGCAAAAGGGCTACGGGTTAGGAAGTGGTGTCTCTCTCTTCACCGCCACTAACGTTTGTGAACAGGTCTTCTGGAAGGCTTTTGCTCCAACCACCTCCAACTCTGGTAAGGGTGTGGAATTCGAAGGTGCCGTCGTGGCCATGTTCCATCTCTTGGGTTCCCGTAAGGACAAGAAGAGAGCATTGATTGAAGCCTTTTACAGACAAAACTTGCCAAACATGTTCCAGTTGTTCACCACCATTGGTGTTTTCTTCTTGGTGGTGTACTTGCAGGGCTTCAGAGTGGAATTGCCTGTCAGATCCACCAGACAAAGAGGCCCTTACGGCTTGTACCCAATCAGATTGTTCTACACCTCCAACGTGCCTATCATGTTGCAGAACGCCTTGAGCTCCAACATCTTTTTGATTTCCCAATTGTTGTTCATCAAGTGGCCAAAGAACATCTTTGTCAAGCTCTTGGGGACCTGGGACTCCAAGCAGGGCCACTCGCAGTTGTTTGCTGTCGGTGGATTGGCTTACTACATCCAACCTCCAACCTCGCTTGCCGAAACCCTCACCGACCCTATCAAGACCGTCATCTACGTTTCCTTCGTTTTGGGCTCCTGTGCCTTGTTCTCCACCACGTGGACCGACATTAGCGGCACTTCTCCTCGTGACGTTGCCAAGCAGTTCAAGGCCCAGGGTCTTGTCATTGCTGGCCACAGAGACACCAGCGCCTACAAGGAATTGAAGAAGATCATTCCTACCGCCGCTGCCTTTGGGGGTGCCACCATCGGTGCCTTGTCTGTGTTCTGTGACTTGTTGGGAACTTTGGGCAGTGGTACTTCGATTTTGATGGCTGTCACCACCATCTATGGCTACTACGAGTTGGCCATGAAGGAAGGTGGTTTCAGCAAGTCGGTTGTTGGAGGGTTCACCGATGGAATTTAAGTGTAATATTAAGAGGATGTATAGATGATAAATATAGTATGTTAGACAACTAGGATCTCGTGGAATCTTTCTCACTCGTACTACCATTATCACTCGTTCTACCATTATCACTTTTTCTACACATTATCACTCGTAAACGTTTCCTAATTTTCTACCTTGATAAATATCTTCATAGCACCTTTCAAGGCTATCAATCTAATACAACCCTTACATCACCACAGTTACTTCACCACAATTACTTCACCACCTTATCTGTATACCTGGTATCTCCTGCACACAAAATGGCTGCAAATGGTATCAGCAACGTCATAAACTTACAATAAGGCTTCTATAATATTATTCCCAGTGTATTGGACAGTATATTTGCTTAGCGGTTTTGTAGGTACGAGGTAGGTTGAATAAGGTATTGGTTAGTATTTGTCCTGAGTGCCAATACTTAACATGGTTTAACCCATAAGTAGTGGGTTTATGGAAGAGTAAGCAGATTTAGAGTGATAATGTAGAAGGTAGTGATAATAAATGGTTTCAGAGCGTGAATGTGTGTTGAATGTATAATATGGAGAAACCGGGTAAGTCAATAGGAATATAATGCTTTTCCTGTTTAAAGTGAGCTGAAGTTTCAAGAGAAAAGGCTGAACACATAAAGAGCTGTTCGGGAGTAAATATTACCTCGGTACTCAACTAGTATTGTTAAAATACTAATTGTTCTGCAAAATCTTGGAGCATAAAAGTACTTTCAACGGTATAATTATATATTAAACTACCTTGTAAAATACTACCTTCATACTTTCGACTTTTGCAGCCACGGATATACAATATAGAAAAGTCACGAATCAATTTCTTGCAGTTTTCTATAACACTACATACTTTATAAATACAGTACATATATTTCATCTACACTACATACATATACTACATAATACACTACATACATTATTGATCTTATTTTTGACTCTTAACCGCCTGACTCTTAACCATTATTTTTCACTCGAGCGAAAAAGATCAAAATCATCTCATCGCAGTTAAACCTGAAATACAGCAGATATGAGCGAAAGTACCATTGTCGAGACGTCTGAAACAGAATCCTTCCAGTCGGATGCTGGCCGTAAGCAGGAAGAGGTGTCATTTGAGTCTTTGTTTGGTGCTTTGAGTAACACCTCCAAGCAGCTCAGCAGTGAAAAGAAGAAGGATGAGGAAGAACAAGAACAAGAAAACGAGACAGACTCGGAACAAGAGGATGACGAAGAAGCCGAATCGTCTTCATTCACCGAGGTGAAGAAACTTTTGGAGAAATTGCCCAAAATCGAAACCAAATTCGAAGAGAAACTCGCTGCCGTCAAGCCTAAAGTGGACATTGTCAGAATCAACGACCCTATAGTCGCCGTGAGAAAGAAGAAGGAGGAACCTACTGATGCCGGGAAGGAATGGTTCAACTTGAAGAAACAGGAAATCACCCCGGAAATCGAAAGAGATCTCTTGGTGATCAAACACAGAGCTGCCTTGGATCCCAAGAGACATTACAAGAAGGACAACTGGGAGATCCCCAAGTACTTCCAGATGGGAACCATAGTGGAGGGTAAGCATGAATTCTACAGTTCTCGTATGAAACGTAAGGACAGAGGTGTTTCTCTTGTAGACGAGATTCTCAAGGACGATAACACGAATAAGTATTTCAAGAGAAAGTACGCAGAGATTTCTGTCAAGGAGAATAGAGGAGGTAAGGATTACTTCAAGAAGTTGAAAGAACAGAAGAGAAGATATTAGGGAATTTTTAACAACAGAAATAGAGGGTAAGAAAGGATAAATGAACATGCATGAAGTTGAGAGAAGAATCAAGAACGTATCTTACACATCTTACAAGAACATCTTACAATCGAGATAAGCAGGATAAGATATTTGGAATCCTGGTAGACACCAAAAATAGTATATACTAATATATCATGGATATGGAAAATAGTAGGTACCTAGTTATGGTTTGGAGAGATGATAATCTACATGAAAGTTTTGTTTAAACAAAAAATGGAGAATTCTTGCTACCTCTCTTTTTGTTATTAGCTCCTCTGTCATAAGGTATTTTCATAAGGTATTTTCATAAGGTATTTTCAAGGTATTTTCATAAGGTATTTTCATAAGGTATTTTCAAGGTATTTTCAAGGTATTTCCATAAGGTATTATCATAAGGTATTTTCATAGGCTACTCTTTCATAAGCTATTTTCATAAGCTATTGCTTGAATAATTATTTCTGATTTCAAGTCCTTGTTGGCTGCTAAATTGATTTACCATGGTATGAATATTTCCAGGTATGAATTAAAAGAGGACTGTAAAACTGGCTGCAAAAAAAACTTTTTCTTTTTATTATGGTCGAGAAAATGAAAGTGGGAGTTCTGGGAGTTCCCATAGTATTCTTCGTATTCTAGTATTCTAGTATTATGGGCTTATGTGGAATAATCAAAAATTAGCCACTATAACACATTCATACAAGTCCAGAACTCATCATGAACTCACAAAGAAAGTCCTGGAAAGATACACTAAGAAAAGCACATCAAGAACTGAATACCATTAGAATAGAACAGTAGAACAGGCTAATTTAGGGTATTATACTAAAACACCAAAAATAACGTTAAAAATGGTAAAATTTGAGAATAAAAATAAGAGGTGAAAGCACCTACGAGTCTACCCATCAAACGTAAATTAAACAATAAATATATGTAATAAATAAAATGCAGTGAAATGAAGATGCTGAATATGCTGGAACGCCGCCACAACTACTCTAGACCTGCTCTCTTGAACACATCCAGGCGGACCTCGTCCCAGAGCTCCTTCTTCTCTTCCTTGCTCAACTTGCCCTTGGTATGGTCAGCTTCCCGCAACTGTTTCTTCAATGCGTCCGACCGCGTCTTGTACTCCACGGCCGTAGTAGCTGCGGCCGCTAGGTTAATCAAGTAGTTGCGGAGCGCGATTTCCTTAAACTTGAACTTCAAGAAGGACTGGCCGTTTGTGGTGCGGTCGCTACGGTCGTTGATCTGCAACAAGCGGCTCTGCTTGACCGAGATTTCCGCCACGGACTTCTTAAAGGTGGTGTCCAACTTGTGCTCCTGGTACAAGTTGGAGGAGAAAAAGGTGTAGATGATCTCCTTGTCGGTGATATGGGGCTGTAAGAGCACAATCTGGCACACCTGGGCCAAGTCGCCCACGAGCTGCGGGAGCGACGACTGCGAGTACTGGAAGTTGGTGGAGGTGATCAGCGGCAACAGCACCAACATGAGCTTGCAGCGGGTCACGTTGAGGTTCCAGTCAATGAGCATCTCCGCGTGCTGGTACTGGAGCGACGAGCCGAGTGAGATCTTGTACAGCTCTTCGGTGTCGAGAAACCCCGAGCTGGGGTTTGCGCTGGCCGTTTGTCTCTCGTGAAAGAACTTCTCGTGGAGCACGATATCGTTCACGAGCTGCTCCACCGTGGTGGATACGGGCTCCAGGTCCTCGGGAATCGTGGCGGTGCTCAGCGAGTACAACGAGGGCGCCGAGCGGGCGGATCTCTTGCTGAACTTGGAGAAAATCAGCGACGAGCTCTTACTGGGCGCCGATCGTATGGACGAGTTTCCCGTGACTGTGGGCGGGAGCTGCTGGTAGATTGCATTTCTGGCCGAGTCCTTGAAATGCGAGGGCGGAAGCGTGTTGTTGGCACGGTACGTGAACATACTAATACTTTTATGGGTACTGTACTTGTATGGGTATACTTATACTTGTATGAGTGTATTTGCTCCGATATTGATTGTACTATTGATAGTACTTGATGACGTGATATGGAGCACGATAGGAAAGTATGATATGTATAGTATGATAAGATAGTACGATATACTATGAGTACTCTGACTATGACCTGATAACCTGATAACTGTGGACAACTATGACTGGAATACTACCTCTTCTCCTAATGATCTGGATACTGAGCTAAGCGCTATGAATACTGGAACAAACGCTATATAACCTTCAGGAACAAACTGTAGGCAAACAGACTCTTAACAACTGTAAAAAACGGGAAATCAACAGATACGTCTCTCTCTTATTCTACCTTGTATCTCCAGAAAATCTTGCAATCTTTTCTCTTTTTATTCTCTATCTTTTCCGGAACAATTGAGGAGCCCAGAAAAAGTAATTTAGCATCAAGTGGGGAAGTTAATAGGGGGAGAAGAGCAAGAGAGAGGAATAGTGTGGGATACACAAGAGAACATGTAGAGTACTAACAGGAGCCCAGAAAGTAAGGACACCACCACAGCACGAGCAGACTAGGGAAACGACCGGACGGCTCACCGGCTACGCTGCAGATCCACGACGAATGTTCCGGTGGCACAAACTGCCGGGAGTTTCAACTGGTTAACGAATTTGGTGCATGAGGCGAATGGGTTGCAAGTGTTCACTATAGAAAAAGGAGTCCGGGCTTACTACACGTGTTTACGCACCAGTGGCATCATACACTACCTAGCACAGCACCGATCTTGTAAACTTCCATCTGTTATTCTCCCATGGCTTATTCTCTGTTTGTGCTGTTTCCCCGTGGGGAGGACAATTGACCAATGGTGTTTGTGGAGCGTTTGTGTGACCCGGGGACGCTTCCTCATGAATAACTTCTCTTTGACTAGGTCTATCTAGGTCTTGATACTGGCAGTTTAAGTGGGTGCAAATAGATGCGGAGATTTTGCTGCAGCCTGCATGACTGGGTATGTGGATGTGTGAGTTACAATGGATACAAATTATACGTAAATTACACGCAAATTAGTCTACATTTCTACATTCCAAATGTCTACTCTACACCATGTGTGACGTTCTCGTTATCTTATGCATTAAGCTTTAAAGTGAAATGTCCGATAATACACAATAGTCTAAACTCGAGGCAAATCCCTCATATCTTCCCCTCCCTGCCGTTTCCATAGCACACATCTCTTCTATCTCTTCTACTCTTTAATAGCGCATGCAAGATTCGAGATGCACTTCGCAACATGGACCAGATCTGGAATGCTATGGAGGTTATCAAGGGCTAGTACTCTTGTGAGTACTCATCTACCACCTTCCAAACAGCCTTTCTGCTGATAGCTCAAACTAAGTTTGGATCCGCTGGTTCATCATCATTTTAGCAGATTTGCATTTTCTACCGAGGAGCAAGGTATGGCCTAATAATATACCCTGGTTGTGTTTAAAGGGTCTATGGATGTTGTCACTTTTGATTACTCTGTGCTGCCCAGATAGTAAATTACGTACAAACTAGGCAAATTTTGCAATTGTCAACAGTATGTAGAGAAACTGTAAAGTATACAACATACAGTCATTGCCTATTATGACCATTCCATTTCCAATTCTGGCCAGTTAATAACCTTTCTAACCACATTTCCGATACGAACACTTCAATTTAACCTTAACATACAACCACAAATACGGCAATTCTAACCAATTTTGACTATTCTTTAATTCTGCTATTCTCTTTTGGTGAATTACCGCATCTGCTGTAACCATGCCAGACTAACAGTTTCCATACTTTAGATCTTTCAATGATTTCATGCTCTATTTAGAATTTCTCTTGATAAGTACGTCTCATTTGCCATTATATACTGAACTAGTACCTCTATCATGTTATATAATACAATTCAGTAATTTTGCAGTTAAATTTGGATTCCAAAGAATTTTGTATATGAAACTGTGTATCTTCTATTCAATTGTTTAAGATTTATTCTTTTATCATTCTATACTTCATACATTCTGCTACTTTCCACTCATCTATTTCATTTCTAACATCTTTTGTCTTTTCCTACTCTTGTTCATGGATACAGTTGTTTATCAAGTTATCCAATTAATATCGATTCTGATTTATCTGTAAACTCTAACATATCGTATTGAATATTGAATTCTTATCATTTCTCATGCATATCTTGTTAGAGATTATATTGCGTTAGTCCTTCTCCTACTTGGATACCCGAGTCCTTCTCCACATTCTTCTCTAAGCCTCATCTACTATAAATAAGTATCCATTTTACCCAACTTACCCCAATCAAAATAAATACTAATAACCACACTTAAAGTCAACCCTAACATATCTATTTACATAAACACCTCACAACTCCAATTAAAATATACATGTAGTTAGTATTACCATAAAAGCTATTTTCATGAAGAAATGCTGAAATACAACTTATCTCTCTTCTTTCATCTCTATAATAATGTTTACAATGTCTTTTCATACATTCTTTCGTATCTTTTTATCTACATTTTTGTTATCTGTTTTATGTTAGCGTCCTCTAATTAGATAGTGGAACATTACAATCCTCTTGGTGATTCCTATTACACAATAACTAATCTCTATCGGCTAAGAGTTTAACACGCGTGGTTATCGTTTATATTTATCAAAAGTTAATGTATGGCCTATTATGGTATACTTCCTCTTATTCGGGAATCAAGAACGCTATAAAAAGTCACACAATTCTGTATTCTTATTACTAATCCATTCTGATATCTACCCGCTCTAAGAAGGCTAATTTGTCGTCTTTTTATTATCATACTTCTTTTATCATACTTTTATCATACTTCTTTTTATTCCTTCCCATACCTCTGTTATATCTTGTCTAGTCATACAAATCTCTTGGGTCCACTTTAAAGACTCATGTTTATCTTATCTCACCTGTTTTCTTCCCATTTTTATTAATTCATTTGTCACTATCTTGGTCCGATGGATGATAGAGAAGATCCTTGAGGATAAAACTTAAGACTACATTTGAAAACATGCTATCAAACAACACTGTTTATAACACAGTCAGTTTATCAATTGTGGTCACTAGATCTGCTGAAGAGTGTAATAGTTCTGGAAGAGTAGGGTGACTTATTAGTCAATTAATGTTAATCATTAATTTACCTATAAATCATTTCAATCGTATCACCCAATCGTATCCCTCAGTATACTCAGTATACTCAGTATCTTCACTTCCAATCGATCTCCACTATTGCGACCATCACATTTTACGTTACATAATCTTCTCTTCAGGTAAACAACAACAATGCTAGAGGAAACTGTATCTGAGTCGTTCAGATACAAGCTCGAGCCGTTTGAAAACGGCTCAATTAGGGTCTTCGACTCCCCCATACCCATCGATTCACATGCTCTCGAGGACTTGGCCCTTGTAGCCATTGCTCCCTCATCAGGCACCATAGCCATCTCAAACACCCTGCTGCTCAAACTAGGCAAGCTCAACAACTTACAAGCTTTAAGCACCCAATCGGAAGTGCCCTTGCCGGACTCGTCCAGTATCTCCAGCTTGGCCTTCTCACTCGATGAATCAAGATTATACTCCTTAGCAGGCGCCTCCTTGTCGTATTTGACCATTGCCTCTCAGAAATGGGAGCACGTGACCGGAAACATCAAGTCCTTCCAGATGAAAGGTAACAACTATCTCTACTTGACTGAGGCCAATACCTTGCACTGCGAGGACGGACGTGAAGTGGCCCAGAACGTGGCGTGCTACTCCTGGCAGGGGAACTCGCCCGTTTACATGAAGAATGACTCGCTAGACGTCTTTGTGGACGGGAAGCTGCCTGTACGTGTGCAGCTCTCCGAGGACACCTTGGACGAGGCAGGTGTGGACGACATCTCATCTTACTACCCTGTTCACGTGTCCTCGGTAGGCCCTACCCATTTCTTGGTTGCCTACGAGTCAGACGAATCCACCTTGGATGACCATATAGTGGTCACCTTCCTTGTAAACGCAATCCTGGCCGAGTTCACCTACGTTGCCTCGCCCTTCTCTTCAATTGAACGTAAATTGACCTACTACACGCATTCCTTGAACAACTGGGCCGCGCTGGGCAAATCCCACCATTTCGTCACCAGCAGTGCCGTGGCTGAATGGTACTCGTTTGAAGAGGAAAACGGCGAAATCGCAGTGTTAACCCCGGCAGAAGACACCGACAAGGCCACGTTCCCCGTGGATGACGAAACAGACTTGGATATGTCGCCTGTAGGCCTGGTTCTTGACTTGTCTCAAAACACCAACGTGGAAGACCCGTGTCCTGGAATAGAGCTGTACAAGGGCTTGCCTAGGTTGCTTACTTTGATGCACACGGGGGAACTTTTCAGCTGGTGGGCTGTAGATAGAACTGCGTTAAGGGAGGGAACTGCAAGCTTGGAAAGAGCACAGAAGAGCCAGGACTTGCCATCCAAGCCTTTAAACAATACCCAAGTGCCGAAGAAGGCACCAGAGTCCAAGACAGGACTCTCTGGGTTTGCTTCTTTTGCAGAAGGACTCCCAAAGAGTTCTGACAATCCTTTTGGAAAAACCGAGAATTCTTTTGGAAATACCTCTGAGAATCCTTTTGGAAAAACGACTTCCGAAAACCCATTTGGAAATACCACTTCTGAAAACCCATTTGGAAAAACCACTTCTGAAAACCCATTCGGTAGCTCCACTTCTTCGATGTTTAAACCAACCAATCAATCTGTAGTGGAAGCAGCAAAGGTCTCTCCATTTGATACAGGGTCAGCTGGAGCTTTTGGAAGTTCTGGTTTTGGAGGCTCTACTTCGAAACCTGCAGCTGGAGGTTCTGGATTTGGAGGATTCGGAGGCTCTGGCTTTGGAGGTTCTGGCTTTGGATCTAACTCTGGAAACTCTGGATTTGGGAAAACCGGCTTTGAACAAAAAGCAACACAGGGCTTTGGTGGGTTTGGTGTAAATACCGAATCACAATCTGGCTTTGGGGCACCTTTGGTAGAACAATCCAAGGCAATGTCAGCAGGGCCTACATCCTTCTCTTCAAACAAGGCACAAAGTAACGGCTTTGGATCCACTGGGTTTAATTCTGCCATTGCAAACAAAAAAACACAAGCAGAGTCTACTCCTCAGGTTTCATCGAATTTTGGCGCAAACGTTGCACAAGTTGGATTTGGTGCTTTGAAGAAGGACGATGTTTTTGGCGACAGCAAGGGATCCATCTTTGATACTAAGAGTGAATCTATATTTGATAACAAGAACTCTATATTTGATACGAAGAGTGAATCCAAGAACTCTATATTTGATACCAAGAGTGAATCTAACAAGAACTCTATATTTGAGAAACAGGAACCCAAGGAAACTTTTGAAGATTTAAAGAGTGTTTCTAGTTTGAAGGAAGCATCCAACCCCAAAACCGCTATTCGGAAAATAACCCCCATCACTGAATCCAAGCCTGGCTCCAGGTTCGAAACTCCAACGCCTGCATCCAGATTTGAAACCCCAACACCAGTTTCCAGATCAGAAACTCCGTCTTCCGAAAAGTCTTCCGAAACCCCTAGGTTAAGTAACGTTACCCCAAACAACCCTAGAATCGAAACACCCATGATGCCTAGGGTTATGACGCCAAAGATCACCACAATCGAGGATATCACCCGAATCGAATCCCCCAAGATGCACAGAAGCCAGATTCTCAACCCTGCCAGAAACCTGAGTCCGTTGGTCTCGAGATCTTCTAGTTCCGTATCTTCAAGCACTGTATCTTCTAACACGGTATCACCTTCTATCAGGGGCAAGTCTCTCTCTTCGGGCCTTCACAAGGCCGCTATAGACGAAGAATGGTCTGATATAGAAGCCGAGGACGATTTTGTTGAAATTGGCCCGAATGGAGAAGAAGTGTCCAAGCTTCCGGAATTCGAGCCATTTCTCAAGTACGATGGACTCAAGAAAGACTTGACAAACACGGGAAATGTGATCTTGGCGCAGATGGAAAGCATTGTCTACGAAACCACTGGATCCCTCAAGGTGTACGAAACCAACATGAAGCGGTTGGAGAAGTTGTTGAGCGCACACGAGCAGTCTGTAGAACCACACACACAAGCCAGCAGCTTGAAGAACCCAGAGAACTGGCGCCTTTCGTCTGTGCAAGACTTGGATTTTTTCAGTAGTGATATCTTCCCTCATGTTCAATATAACTTGGGAATGGCGTTACAACAAACAGAGACTTTGGACAGCCAGATCGAGACGTTTGCCAAGTGCACGAGCAAGCGGATCCAGATCGACCGTTTGTTCAGCCAGATTGAAATCTACAAGAACTACTCGAACCAGCAGCACTTGAAAAACAGACTGTTGGACTTGCAGAACGAGAACTTGAGGCTGAGCATCCGAACCAAGTTGAGCAGCGTCAAAGAAATGTACAAGGAAGCGTCCGACAAGTTGATGAAGTTGAAGGGAGGAGTGTTGATGGATGAGACGTCTATCCGGAAATTGGAGCAGATCAACTTCCAGTTGAACAGTAAGATTAAAGATATGCTTAAACTGATGGAGGAGTTGTCTGAAGAAGTTGGACTGCTCAGCATCAAGGAAACAAAGTTGGTTGGCGACAAAAGAATGGAAGAGACTTCTGTAGATAGGTCGCCTGATGTTAAGTGGGAGTTGGGAAGAAGAAACAGAGCTGTCCAGATCCAGAGAGCCGTTGTACAGAAGTATGAATAGTGTAAATTAGTGAGATATAGTATATACATTCAAAGCAATTAAACAATTGTTGTATTTTAGATCAGTATATACAGAGAGAAATCTGTAAAATCATGTTAAGCTGTGTTAAATAACAAGCTTGACATTTTGTAGCTGATCTTTCGAGGTGAATATATGCTAAATATATATTTGCTTACCAGTTATTTCTCAAATTTCAAGTTGTACTTTTTTGCAGCCATTGGAAGAACGAAAATGATAGAAAATGTTACTAGATAACTTCATAGAGGACTAACTGATCAAGACAAAGACTTGCGATGGGAGAAGTATCAATATCAGAATATCAAATCAAATCACAACTTGACTTAAATCACAACTTACTTCCATAACTTTATTTAAATTACAACCTTACTTTCACAACTTGACTCAAAATTTCATCAACTAGACCTCGCAAATCTTCGGTGCTCAGTTCCTTCTGAATGAATAAATCATTTGATATATTTATCCAATATTATACCACTAATTTATCATATATTAATTGCTAACTCAATTTTGCAGCCACGCAAGTGATAGAAAGGGAACTAGACCTCGGGTCAATGGCCTATGTAGTTTTTTGCAGCCATGCGATTTCTTTCATTTTTTCTAGTTTCCATGTAAAGAAGATGCAAATGAAAGATCTGGAATACCTTGAACTAGAGAAACCTGTTAAAGTTTACTAATAACAGTTAAACAAAAACGCAGCATTAACATGTTTAATCTTAAACATGTAAAAGCATAGAAACAGCAGTACATGTCTTAAACATCTAAACACGTATCTAAATATCTCTGAAACTTCCTCTAATCATCTTCCTCTAATCATCTTAATAAGCCTCGAAACATGTCTAAAAGCTTCCCTCTACATAGTGAGGTTACTCCTGGTGACGTCACATGTCGCGCGTTTTGTCAGATCTTGTTTGTCACACATTGTTTTGTCGCAAGTAACCGATTCAAATCAACCAACACAACAACAGATGAACGACTTGATAGGCAGCAAAGTGCTGATTCCGGGGACCCGAGGGTTTGGGATTCTTCGGTACCTAGGTGGGATCCATGGGAAAAGCGGAACCTTTGGGGGAATTGAGCTCATGGGCCCAATTGCCGCCCTAAGAGGTAAGAACAGCGGTGCTGTTGATGGCATCCAGTATTTCGAGGTGGATCAGCCCATGACGGGGCTCTTTCTCCCCTACGACCGGTTGGCCAGTGTCAATCCTGCCATGGCTGCCGCGGCTTCTCATTCGCCTCGTCTTCTGCTGCTGTCGGCTGCTTCTCCCAGAATCCTGCTGTCTGTAGTGTCGCCACAAGCCACGCTGGCCCATTCGTCTCCGCATCTCCAGTATCGAGCAGGGGGATATGAGAACAGAGGTTACGAAAGTAGAGGCTACGATTCGAGAAGCTTTGATAGTAGAAGTTTGGATGCGAGGAGTATTGACGCAAGAAGCTTGAACTACGACGCGAGATCTATCGACGCAAGGAGCTTGAACTATGATACAAAGTCGCTTGACAGACTGATCAACGACAAGTCTCCTTCCAGACCAACCTCTAATAGATCGCTGATTGGAATGCGCCTAGCTGGCGGAATCAAGTCTCCCATCAGCCCCAGCATCCGAATGTCCTCGGCAGGCAGCATCAACCAGCTCGGCCGCGACGTGCCCTCGCCCATTGGTTCGCCCCGCTTGCAGTCGTCGGACTTCTCGGCCTTGGAGCAGAAGTACCAGGCCACTTTGAAGGAAATGGGCGAGAAAACTGCGATTTTGGACGAGTTGCGTTCTACAGTCAACGAGCTCCAGCCTTTGCTTGAGGAGTACGAAACCGAGCTGGCTGAAAAGGACAAGAAGCTCGAAAAGCAAAAGGCCGATTTCGAAAAGGCTAGAGAAGAGTGGAGATCCTCTATAGACATTATACTGGCGTCACACCAGGAAAACGAGGAGTTCTACGTGCAACAGATTGAAGAAATGAAGACAAAAGTGGAGGAGTCGGATCTGAAATTCAAAGACTCGGAAGGAAAATTGCAAGACTTTGAAGTGAAATTAAAAGAGTCGGATCTGAAATTGCAAGAATCGGCAATAAAGTTGGAAGAATCGACAATAAAGTTGGAAGAATCAACCATAAAGTTGGAAGAATCAGAACTGAAATTACAAAAATCAGAACTGAAATTACAAGAATATGAGCTGAAATTACAAGAATTTGAACTGAAATTAAAAGAATCAGAGCTCAAATTACAAGAATCAACCTTGAAATTACAAGAATCCGAACTGAAAGTACAAACTTCAGAACCGAGATTACAAGAAGTTACCGATTTAAACCTCAAGTTGGAAGAAGCCAATTCAAAGGTCGAAGAATCCAATTCAAAGTTCGAAGAAGCAAACTCAAAGTTGGAAGAAACAAACTCAAAGTTGGAAGAAGCAAACTCTAAGTTGGAAGAAGCAAACTCAAAGTTGGAAGAGTTAACCTTGAAACTCGAGGAATCGCCTAAGGGACCTCTGGACGAAACAACTTCCAAACTCGAGGAGGAAATCTCCAAATTGAACTTAACCATTGAGGATCTCAAGATGGAAAAGATCATGGAAGAAAAGAAGTTCCAGGCGCAACTTGAAGGCAGAGACATTGAAGTGAGAATATTGCGGGAGAACATGGAGTCGTTGCAGAACGGGAAAATGGCCAATGGCGCATCCCAGGCGTCCAAGGACGACGAGATAGACGAGTCTACTTTGTATGATAAGGAACTCTTGGAAACCAAGATCGGACAATTGCAAAGAGACTTGAACTTCATGCAGGAAGAAAACTCGCTGTTGAAGGAAATGATAGAAGAGTTGGAGGCCAAGCTAGAGTTCAAGGAAACCGAGTTGAGTTCGATCATCGACAAGAACCTTGTTCTGAAGGTGGGCGAGATGAGCATCGAAGACGACAAGAGAACGATTGAGGAGAACCAGAAAACCATCCAGGAGTTGGAACACCAGCTTGAAATGAGACCCTCGTTCAACGAGCTTGTGGATCTCCAGAACTCCATCGAGGAGTTAGAGTTGATCCACCAGAAGGACTTGAAGCTGAGCCTGGACGAGTTGAGAAAGGTGATTGCAGAAAACAAGGACTTGCAGGACAAATTGGAGAAGTTGTTGGCCGAAGAAGCCGCAAGACACCACGAGGAAGCCAAGTTGAGGTTGGAGAACGAATCGAAGGGCGGTCTTCCGGTTGAAATTGAACAGGCAATTGATATTGGCGGTGTAGATGGCCTTCCTATTTACAAGTCACAGACCGAAGCGGATCCTAGTGCCGGTAAGAACGATTGGTGTGGCTTATGTGAAAGAGACGGACACAGTAGTATTAATTGTCCTTATGAGAATGATATATTTTAACTGGATGAAGCTAAACATGAGTTGATTAAGTATAATTGACCGCAACGAGCAAGTCCTGCGTGTCTCTTGAAATAATCAACCTATGTTTTCTGTGCCATCCGAATCTGAAATTCGTTCTGGGATAATACTCCAATCAATAATACACAATCCACGACATCCCAATCCTGTTCTATTCCCTTTTAAGCCCAGAATTAGCTGGCAACCAGACTGTCATAATACCCGCTTTTCATATTAATATATGGTCATATCAGCGCAGCAAGCGTAAATGTACTGAACTGCTCCTCTGTAGAGTATGTAAAATAAATACTGAATTACAAGTGTTGTAGTAAGAAACTAGGGTATGAATACGCCAAAGCTATTGATAATAAAAGCAAGAAAAGGAAGAGATTACTAGTCCATTGTATATTTAATAATTAATAGTGCTATAGTTATATAATTTCATTCAAGTATGATTTATTATAGGAAAGTTTTCTTTTAAGTGGATAGGTATGGAATGATTGATAGTTAACCTGTTGGATCTAGATGTTACCCATGCTTAAAATAATCCTCTGGAGCCAATAGAAAAGGCCCTCATCAGTATCTTTACCAAAAAGACCAACTTGGTGAGGCCTGGACTCCATTGGCATGTGGATTACTCTTGCTCTTGGACGAGCTTTTGACGATCAAACCAGGATGTTTGTTTTGCATGAAAGCAAACAAGGCTCTACTTGAGTATGGTCTTGGGGTTTGTCCGCTATTTCTTTTGTACCAACAAGAAGGTTCCTGGTAAGTAAAGAATACGCCCAAGAATTAATACTGGAAGGTGGACAGGCACAAAGAGGTTGATAATTAATGTATATAGGATAAGTAGATCAGAAGAAGAGAAATAGAATAATATCAAATGATGTGTAAACGATTCTCAAATGTGGGCTTTCTAAAATTATCTCACACATGTGTGTCTTTCTAGTTTCCCCTTATTTAGATTACTGGTACAAACTAGTAGATAATAAAGTTGGCTGCAAAAATCAAATATCGGCAGCACGAATCCACTTTTAAATACTCATATCATATTAATCATCTCATTAGTCATGTAGATATGAAGATATATGGAGAAGCTAAGAAGTCTTTTGAAATTAGCAGGTTGTGGTACTCTCTCGCAATCTAAGAAGTAGCAAAATCTCTTTCATTTTATGTCCTTTTAGAAGCAAAAATTGGTTCAAAATTTTGCATACTGTATATTCTACATGATCACCATATTTGCCGACAAATAGAGAGATATAATCACAGAAGATTCTTAACTGGGCCCCAATCAGAACAACGGTGACAGCCAATACATGACTTTGATAAAGTCAACAATCCGAGATTATTCAACTAAAAATTCTCTATCTATATACACTTCTCTGCCTTCTTTTAACTCTTCTGTTTATATCTCTAAAAGTTTGTTGGGAATGGAGCTACACACACGAAGACTGTCACAATGCAGTCAACACCGAGGGGATTGATTCCGTCATGGTTGCCAGTGGTGCATTGATCAAGCCTTGGATCTTTGAAGAAGTTGAGGCCCAGCAATACTTGGATAAATCTTCTAGCGAAAGACTCAAAATGATGGGCCAATACGCCAAGTTTGCCATTGAGCATTGGGGTTCCGATGATTACGGGGTCAGTTTGGCGCGTAGGTTCATGTGTGAGTTCATTGGGCTCACTCACAAACACATCCCAGTTGGTATTTTGGAGAGATTGCCTCCAAGAATTAACCAAAGACCACCACTTTATCTCGCATATCCACTAATTTCTCAGTAAACTTTAAACAGAATTTTTTCGCAGCCATGAAGGAAGAAAGGAAAACCACAGCCTTGCTACAGTCCCGAATATAAAACAAGAGCCTTAGCTTGCTGACCCGCATTATAAATGAGGATAACTGATGTAAAATCGAACAATCGTTCCGAGGTACCTACACATATCGGCTCTTAAATTAGAGATAAGAAAATACTGTTTTGTTACTGAATCGGAACATGGGAATATGTGGCATTGACAAAAGCCAAAAAAATATGCATCACTAAATATCAAACGATATTTATTTTTATTCAAGATATTTAGTAATGGGATTAATAATGTTTTAGGTTGTCAATAACTTTGAGAGCCAGTGTCAGCAGGTAGTTCCGATGTCAACTTGGAACCGATGAATATGGTCCAAGAATAATAAATTATTTAAAAATTAAATGCCCATTTGGTTGCAAAAAAGATGCCTGGTGTTTATTGAGGAAAACAAAGAATCATAGTGTATCCAGGGTCCTAGTGGCATATTTGGAAAATGAGTACTGAGATGTGTCTGGCTATGAGCTCATACTAAGTCACAGTAATTACCTCTCAATATCAGATCCCAGGAGTAAACACACCTTGCATAAAATCAGGTAAAACCACTATACAATGAAAACGTCACGCTATCAATATTTATCAGTATGTTTTTGTGTAACACACTACTCCAAAATTATTTTTCTTGTGGGTGCAAAAAATTGGAGAAAAGTTAACGCAACAAAATTTCGAAACAACATAAGTATCTCTTGTTATGCTTAGTGTACTTGGTTATCCCTCGAAAAAATGGTATATATAGGGCCCATTTTGCTCAATATTTGAACTGTTTTTTTCGTTACTCACATCTAAAATGAACAAAGAATATATTACCCCACCTCATTCTGACAACTCTTTCTCAGAAGAACCTATAAAGGGTTCTGGAATTGAAACCTTCCCTTTAAAGAAACAATCACGTTTCAAGGGGTTCCCTCACAAGGTCCCTAAACATATAGCTTCCCACTACAAGAAGTTTCAGGTAGGAAAACGAGGTAAGAAAACCCATATGGTTAGAATTACCAACAACAATGATTTTGCAAGGAAAGTTGTTCCTGTTTTAAGGAAAGTCCGTGCTGTTTCAAAGAAAAGTTCTATTATTTCGCTTGAAGCTAGACGTATTCATACACACTCTACCATTAGTCAAGCTTTGTGTGCAATTCCCAGTGACGCAGAAGAAGTTTTGATTTCACTTGTCTACACCAAGTTTGGAGATGAAGACCCTATGGTGCTATACGATGATCTTAGAATGATCAAGAGATACTTGGACTCTCTTGCTGATAGCAGTCGTGTCACCGTAGAATTAATCACAATCAATCTGGATATGGAGGTTTCCAGGCGTGCAAACGTACAGGATTCCATCAGAAGGTTAATGACTGGTCTCTAAAGGAGAGACTGCAAAGCTCTCAAAACTACTCAAAATACAAACCCATGCTTCTTATTTACCTCTATACATTTCTCTACTTTTGAATTATATATTGTTTAATAAAAATTCTCTGATCATACTGTAGATTCTTTAGTACTTAAAACCGCCAAAAGTAGAATTATGTGATTTTTCTGGAAATGTATCCAAGTACCTTCATTTCTTTTTGTGACTTAACAAAATACAAACTTCTTTAATGAGCGAGTATATTAGACCATACATTCCACATTTAACTCCCACCAGCCTACTGTATACACTGTCAAATCAGGATGACCAGAATCTACATCATAACATCCAATCTTTTTCTCTAATCTTAACATATGAAATCAGCAGAATTGCAACTAAAACAAAACCAGTGAAAACTAATATTTTATACATTTTGATAGGAAGCCTTATTTCACAATTACCTATTATTATACACTCTTTCAAATCGAAATACATTGCATATTCCCGCTTCTATTAACTATGTCTATTTGCACGAAGCAAAATATTCTCCCAAATTGAAACCTCGAAGAGATCTCCATCGTAAAATGGTCTTACACACTAGTCAGACTACATATAATTAGAGAAAAACATAAAATTCAGAGAAAGTATAAAAAAAGAGAACTCTCCAAAGAGAGAACCCAAAAAAAGAAACCCCCTCAAAAATGCACAGCACCTTAAAATCATTAAACACATAAACCTTCATAAATCACCAAAAAAACCGACTGTCTCTAAGTATACCCCTTTTCACTCACTTTTTGTTCTTCTTCATCTCATGGACCTTCTTGTGGTGTCTGAAATAACTAGTCAATGGAGAATTGTCTTTGGTCTGCTTATTGCAGCCAAACTCAATCAATTCACAACAGTCTGGACAAACAACACAGGGCTTGGTGGTGCCTTGAGAAGATTTCTGGAAAATACCTGCATAAAAAGGACTTGGGACGAACAGACTATCAGGTCTAATCCCATGGTGCAAGTAAAGATGCAGACCATAGCTTGAGTCCTTGATCTGGTAGAACTTGGACAGTGCACAGTAGGGGCACAAGCCGTACTTGGTGTGGTTGATGTGCTTACCATTTTGGTCGAGCTGGATTCTGAATATTTGAGAAGAGTACGGTCTGGCCTTGGAAAAGTCCTCGTTCTCATAAAACTCCATGTTGGGAATGTTTAAGCTCTGGAAGTACAGAACGTCTTTGCTGTACAGTAATCTTGTAACAGTAGTGGAAGGAACTGGCTGGCCCGCTACATGTTTACAAAGAAGCAGTTCAAGTCTGTCAAGTTGAACTCGGTCCGTTGGAGGTTCAGAAATGTTTTCTGGATACAGCTCCTCAACTTTAAAAGGAGCATTGGAAATGAGTGAGTCAATTTGTAGTTTGCAGCTGGAGGTGCAATTTCCAATTTCTGAGCTGCAGCGATTACACCTGGTAGCATGAACGTAGCTTCCCATCCGGATAGTTCTTGGCTCTCTACGCCTTTGTCTCTTTACCTTTCCAATCTTCATGGGGGGAAGAGTTCTGGGAGTACTGATTTCTGGTGGGATAATACGGACTTGGTTGTGGCTTGATGCGACGTAATTGTTGTTAGAGAAGTTAGAAATGTTAATTGGACTTGAATTGTTGGACAAGTTGGTTGAGATTGGTTTGGAAAGAAAAGAGTTGGTTGGGTTTGGCTTGTGAGAACATGAAGAGCTATGTACATGCTCGTTTTCATTCCAGTTGCTTGACCCAAGAGTGGAATGATCTGGCTGGGGAATAGAATTTTGAGCAATTTCATCATAATTGAGGTCTTCAAGCTCTTGGTTGATCAATTGCTCATAAAGAGCAAAGTCGTCCACAGAAAACGACCCAATACTGGACTGATTACCGCTAACACCCTGTGGAGAACCTTCCATTGTCATTTCAGCGCCACTGTTCAGGGAAGATAAAACAGGTTCATTCATCTCCTGAGAGTAAGCAGCTGTATTCAAAGCCAAGGTAGTTAGTTCTTCTTTAGAAAGTTTACCCTGATTGGTGGAAGTAGTAGTGTAATCAGGAGTTTTGAGAAATGTGTCAAAATCGAAGTTTGCTTGCTGGTTTTCAATTGACATTTGTTTGTTGGTTTGTTTGGTATAAAGAAGAGACAATAAATTGGGGCGAAACCTACTCCTTTTATACCAAATTGTTTTCTTCCACTTTCCCTAACTGAACTACTGAACATAATATCGTTATCCCTTCTGTAAATACATCTTTTATTTTTTTATCAAAATATTTTTTAGCAATTTTTTTGCACCCAAGAAATCAATTTTGACATGAAAATACCCCAGAAAAAGCTCTACCAGGTTTTCATTAGAAAGATGAGGAATGCACATACTTTGAAACTTCTCTGAAAAAGATACAAATACGACTAAAGAGGTTTTCATAGCTGGTCAAAAATTGAAAGTTTCTAATAAAATATTCGACACCGCCCCCAAAATTATTCCTTCTTAATTTCAACTTTTTTCTTTCTCCGTTTGTACACAAAAATAGATCTTACCTAAGTTTAGAATCTGATATCAAGGTTGTTATGCAAAAAGGTCGTAATAATGTAAATGGAATAGAACATATATAGCCACACCAGTATTATTGCTTTTTAGCAACTGCTTGTGAGGAATATCAATTGTTCTAGTGCTTTCTTTGTGATTATGCAACATTATCGACACCGATCATCTTTTGATCCCAAAAACATATATCGACTCAAAGAAATTTGAAAAATGTTAATGAAGAGAGAGCACTAAAACTGAAGCAAAATAGATAATAGTACTATTAGGGGGATACATAAGCTCTGTACAATTTTTGAATTAAATACTTTGGACCCCTTCCAGGGTCTGGAAAGGAATACGAAAAGAATTTAAAAAGTCAATTAAGCAGACCAAAATGAAGCGGCCCAAAAAGAGACCAAAAAACGTAGAAAGTCCCATTCGATAAACATTACTGGATTTCAGAATGGAAAAGCTTACATTATTCGTCATACAAATGCCATAATCTTTTCTTAACACATGTACTCATTATTTTTACTAGAAAGAGATATAACTTCAGAAACAGTACAAAAAAATTTGAAAATCATGAAGCTTTCAGCATACCCAGGTTTAAGAGGGAAAAGGCAAAAAACCCATTCCATAAACATTATTGGTTTCAAAATTGAAACTCTCGTAGTATTCATCAATCCCAACATCTTTTCTTAACACATAAATTCACCTTTATTTGTAGAAATTGAGATAAAGTTGAATCCAGAAATTCAAGCACCTCTTAACACCTTTGAAGTCAATTGGCATTCTTGTTTCCAATTCTTTCAAACACATTTTTAACAACACCACGTCATCCAATTTCATATATTCTGTAATACTTATGATTTCAAATTGCTGCAAAAATTGTTGCATTAGAAAATTTAAAGTTGAGAATTTAAAGTTTAGAGGTTGTGACGTTTACGACTCAAAAGGGCTAGACTGTTGAGAGAAAAATAGACATGTTCTTGTGATCTTGAGAGGTTTCATGTTTTCAATTGTTAATTTAGTAAAATCAAAAATTTGAAAAATCTACAAAAATTTGAAGAATCTACAAAAATTTGAAAAATATGCAAAACTGAAAAATTCTGAAAAATCTACGAACAAAAATTGTCAGCCTATCTAATTTTTTTTACGTATATTTCATATATACCTAGGTATCTAATCTATATAGTGAAGAGACATTAACAGTTTTATCTAAAGTCTCAATAATATTATCTACACATTTATTGCTGAATTGCAAGGGAATATGAGAAGATCTGAAAACGTGAAATTAGGACAAACCGGGAAATCATGGTCTTTAATATCACTTCGAATAAGACTGTCATAATCAAATACACTCAACATGTGTACTCTAGTAAAGATAATTATGGCTTGTCACATTTTAGTTAAGCATCCAGTAATTTTTGGCTGTAATTTACCTTAGAAAAGTGAATAGAAATAGCTGAACGGAAAACTGAGCAACCGAAGGTGATGTGAAGTCATATAATAGTATGAGATTTTCACGGAGTTGTATTACACGAATACTCACATAATCAGATATCAGATATAAAAAAGTTAATAAGTGTGTTCTATAGGTGAATAAAAGTAATAACTGTATAGAAGTAGTAACTGTATAGTCTTAACTGTTATAGCTATGTCAAGAATACACACAACTATATATTCAGATACAACTTCTACAGTCAGTTCTATAACCAAACTAAAAACATGTGAAAACAATCAAGCTAATTTATTACTTGATCTAATTTTCAGTGGCTGCAAATCACATGTCAATTTTGTGTGTCAATTTCAGGAGTCAACGAATAAAAAAGAACAATGTAAACTAGATTGCCAATACGAAAGAACACTACAATAACATAGTACAATTACATACTAGAACCACACAATGTCACATACTTTTCAACTTTCCAACGGAAACTACAAGTTCACGACTTTCTCCAATCTTCCCGAACACGAGGCGCTTGCTAAAGGCCCAAGCAGAACGTTCAATCGTGTGCTTCTTCTCATCCACGGTTTCCCCGATGATAACACGACGTTTCGCTCCATCTGGCCGTTTCTCGAGAAAGCGCTTCCTGGAGTTCTCATGCTAGCGCCGCTTCTTCGAGGCTACGAGGCTTCCAGCCATGGTCCTCTCGATAAACACGCTCCCGACGATCTTGCTGGGGATATCAAGGCGTGGATCGATAGTATCGATACTCTGGACGTTCCCGTGAACATTTTCTCCCACGATTGGGGAACCATAGCCACTTACCGCTTTCTCAGCGTGTATCCCGGTGTAGTGGAGTCTGCAGTGTGCACAGCCATTCCCAATCTCTTTGGGATTCCTCACTGGAAACTTCTCACTGTTCCAAAACAGCTCTACAACTCGAGTTATATCTTAACCATGCAGTTTCCGTCGTTATACAAGCACCGCTTTCTTTCCGAGAACTCGCGGTATTTGGATAAATTGTGGAAATACTGGTCGCCTTCATGGAAGTTCCGTCCAGAGGATATAGCCAATGTCAAGGCGAGACTCCAGGACTCGGAAAATTTGGACCATGCCACGGCATATTACCGCTGTTTATTCAATGGAGAGAACGTGAAGCAGTATATGAACGAAATTGACTATGGAAAGACGAGATTGCTTGTTTTGGGAGGGACTAATGATGGGTGTATGGATAGAAGAATGTTTGAGATGTGTAGGAATGAGAAGGGGTATGAGACGAGGGTGATGGAGGGAGGGCATTTTCTTCATAGAGAGAGGGGAGAGGAGGTTGCGGGGGTGGTTGTGGGGTGGATATCCAAGATATGAGCGATATCAGATTGAGCGAAGCGAATATCTGATATCGCTCATATCTGGCACCTGAGTATTTATGAGGATATGAGCGAAGCTCATATCTTTTTATCTGAGTATTTGAGGATTTATTTATTACCTGATTATCTGAGTATTTATGAGGATTTAATTATCTGTGAGTATTCGATTTGAGTATAAATTGGGGTGATTATCTGAATATTTGAAGATTTGAAGATTTGAGGATTTTCTGATAATCTCATTTGAGTACTTTTTGAGTATTTTTGATTATCCTGATTTTTTTGATTTTCTGATTATTTGATAATCTATGAGTATCTTCTGAGAATCTGGGTACTTTCTGAAGATATTCACTTCGCTCATATCTTCAAATATTTAGTGGTTTATTTTAAGGGGTTTTGGGGGGTTTATATATTTTGAAGATGCGATGCGACAATTTTATCTATTCATTTTATATATGCATCCGTTTTATTTATGTATTCTTTATATGTATTCGTTTTATTTATGTATAAACTATATATGTATCCATTATATCTATCTATTCTTTATATGTATTCATCTTTTATATCCTTTTTATCTATGTATAAACTATATATGTATTCATTTTATCTATGTATTCGTTTTATATATCCGTTTTATATATCCGTTTTATATATCCGTTTTATCTATGTATTCATTATATATATATCCATTTTATCTATGTACCCATTTTATCTATGTATTCTTTATATATATTCATTTTATCTATGTATCATCTATATATCACGCCTATGATTACTACACCATTTATGTATGCTCTTTATTAGATACTAACTATTTACCATTATTACTGATACAAAGTATCGGATGTACAGCCAGACGTGTCTGTTACATGATGTACTGTGGATGATGATTTGAAAAATTTCAAGAAGTTCACGATTTTAAAAATTTCACGAATTCAATTTCAAGAATTTCAAAAATTTCGATTTCAAGAATTTCACGAATTCAACTTCAAGAAGTTTACAATTTCAAGGAGTTCACGATTTTACGATTCGCTTCGCTCATCGTAAAATCGCTTATTCCTCCTCCTCAACCACCCCATCTCCCCCCTCTCCATCCTCAAACTCAATTCCCTCCTCAGTAGCACCAAACTCAACCACATCACCCCTCTCTCTCAACTCACCCTGTGCCTTCAACAACTGCAAACGGCCCTGTAACGCAATCAAGTGAGGCATCAACTTCAAGCCCTGTAAAAGCCCCAGCTCCAACAGCGTCAAGGTGGCAGTCTGTTGAGCATCTCTTCCAATGGAACTCCCGTGAATAAGCAAGATCCACTTCAACCACACGGCCAAGGCGGCGTTACTGGAAGGATCTGCTGCGGTTCTAGCACTAACCACGCCAAAGAGCGTGTTGATTTGCGCAGGCAGCAAGTGTTTAATGGTGTGTTTGATTGATTCTGGGTCGTCGTTAGAACAGCAAATCAAAAGAAGCGAAGAGGTTTCATCAATCGCACTTAAAACAGCCTCGAGTAATTCTTCTTTTTCGAGATTATCCACTACAACCTTCTCTGGAACCTCAAGTAACGTGCTTGAAACATCACATAACGCAGTTTTAGGCTTGGCCACGCTGATCTCAACCTCACTGGTGCTCTTCTCATCCCATTCCACCTCAACCACATTCGGTTCAAACGTGTTATACCAAACAGCAAAGAAACGGCCATCTTTAGTAACAACGTTGGAAATAGGCACCGAGGAAGCAATCACAAGCGTGTGGCCCGAGACCGTGACTAGCTCGACGGATTCGCCGAAAATGGCCACCGTGGACTCGGAAAGCGCAGAAACTCGCTTCACGGGCGAACTGGCGCTGATTTCATGGAGCACTTTCCCTGTAGAGTTCAACACATGCACTTTATCGGCCACCAGTACAAAAATAGTGTTTTTATAAGCAGAAACGTGGGTGATTTCCCCAGAAGGCTTGAAAAGACTCTTCTTCTTCAGGTTCTCCACCAAAAAAACCTCTTTCCCTGCAAAACACACGCCTTTCTCGAGCTGGGCACCGCAAATCGCAGCCAATTTCACGCTTTTCACTTCTTTCTGAGAAGCGAGAGAAACCTGGAAGACTTCAGAAGTGGAAATGGCCCAGAAAGTGCCTTCTGGACCAGGAACGAGTTTTTGCACGGGCTTGGAGTTGGAGATTGTGGCCACGATTTGGTCGTTTTCCGGGGAAAACACAAGGAAATCGCCGGATTCCACTGCAGCCACGAGCCGGGAAGAAGGCGAAGAAGCCGCTCTGGTTCTCTTGGCGGGTTCCGTGGTCTGGACCCAGCACCAGTCGATGATTTGGTCGTGGACGGCGATTTTGGCGGCATTGTGGGGGGAAAACGCAGCTAGGGAGGCGTTGTAGATTTGCACTTCATTACGCCCGTGTTTGGCTATGACGCTGGCAAGGTGGGTGCCAAGGGGATTGGTGTTGTTCGTGGGCATTTAAGATATGAGGAAGATATGAGCGAAGCGAATATCTGAACTGTAATAACTGTATTTAATATATGTGATATATGTGATATATGAGATAACTGTATGTGATATCTGTCTATCTATTTTATGTGGATATTAGGAATATCGGTCTGTATGTTTATGAAGATGAGATATCACCGTATATCTGAGTATCTTGTAGTGGTTTTTTTTTCAATCTGAGATGAGAATTAACAAGAGATGAGATGAGCGAGTAGATGAGCGAGTAGATGAGCGAAGCGAAATCTACGAGATATGATAAATGATAGATGATAATGGTTGTATGATAAAGAATAAAGGATGTATGATTTATGATATGATATGGATTCTACGGATTATATGATATATGGGTTATATGGATTCTATGATATATGGGTTATATGGATTATATGATATATGGATTATATGGAATATTTGATAAAGGATGTATGATATGATATGATAGAGCTCTGAGTTAGTGGTTAAGTGATAGAGTAGAGTTGAGATATACAGATGTGATGAGTATGTGTGTTAGAAGTATGAGATGTGAGAGATGTATGAGAAGTATGAGAGGAGCGAGATGTATGAGATGTATGATAAGTGATAGAAGTATGAGATGTAGATGAGTTAAGTATAGTACTGGAAGAGATGAACCAAATGTTGAGTAGTATCACGAAATCTACCAGTTATACATGATCTACTGTCTACATATTCTAAAGGATTTGAGGAATCTTTAGAGTTGACAATTAACATGAAAAATAGAGTAGCAGATTAAGCGTGTAGATAATTAAGAATAAAAGTGAATGGAAGGGTTCTACAGAAAAAGAGTTGAGGAATAAGAAATAACAGTTTGTTTCATATGCAATCTATAAGGTTGATAAGCGAGTTTAAAAAGCTCGGTTGATATGATTGACCTCGGAAGGTTACAGTG
Source organism: Aciculoconidium aculeatum (assembly GCA_030579395.1). Taxonomy (NCBI): domain Eukaryota; kingdom Fungi; phylum Ascomycota; class Pichiomycetes; order Serinales; family Debaryomycetaceae; genus Aciculoconidium; species Aciculoconidium aculeatum. The sequence continues at coordinate 420,578 of JAKTQU010000001.1, forward strand.
GGAAGTGTAAAATTTGAAACAAAGGTAAATCTTAAGAGTATTATTTGGATTTCACAATTTCTCGTATGAATGGTTTGCAATAATTATTATATCGTTTGCTTGTTACCTGAAATTCACATTTACACATTTCATCAGAGACGTCATCACAAGAGTTTACCAGAAGTAGAATTACGTCAGTGGATTCGAATGGTTTCAAGATGTGGTGATTTTAAAAGTATACGAATATTATCTAGAAAATTATATTTTAGCCATATACTGGAAATAGACATATTAACAACACAGATGAGCATTAACCTCGCATAACTCGTAGATTTAGCATTTACTACAATCGTACGATGTGCTATCGTCCCTGAAAGAACAATGAGCCGTATCATGCAGTCAAAAGTAACACATATTAGACGAATTACCACATTTACACATCTGATACTCCGACTAATCCTTACTCTATTTACACATTACTTGGAACCTTATCCTTATTTAGCAAATTATCTAAAACAAGAAATTGCTTTAGCAAGTGAAGATTAAAATATTATAACTATACTAAATTCTTGTACTATTATTTTATTCGTATTTTATACTTCTTAATTTACCTTTATTATTTTCTTCTTCTTATTTTCTTCTTATTTTCTTCTTATCTTATTTTCTTATTCTTGTTACTATTTATTTTCTACAATTAAATAATAGAATAAAGTAGCAGAAATAAAAGTGTATTTTATTGAATTACATGTATTTCAATTATGAATGATAGCTGTCTTCATGCAACGGTTTAATTAACTGTGAGTAGTTTGTTGTTCTTACTACTAATTCTCCACTACTAATTCTCTACTACTAATTCTACTAATTTTCTACTTGCACTCTTACCTTCTTCATTCAACTTACTACGAATAAGATCACTTATGAATCATCTTATGCTCTTCTTCATTTTCAGTCTCTTTTTAATTCCTTTATGCATAAATATCTAATCATGTTCACTCTTTTTTGTTATCAAACTTTTTGATCTAGATTATTTCACATGTCCCGTCTTCTTGTATTTTCTTATAATTCGCTGGATTCTAAAACCAGAGAAATTCGGGCTGAATATCAAATCTTAGACTGTTAACCTGATATTTCTAGGGATCAAAATCTGTTTTCTAGTTATCAAGGGCAGAGTTTTATATAGTATCATACTACACAGGTTCTAAAATAGATAATCAAAATGTTGAACTCTTACCGGATTTCCAATTTGCTAACTAAAAATACAAGTGAAATAGGAAGAGAGATAATATAAAATCAATACAGAGAATATACTAGAGTATATTAATATCTAATACACTTTATATGTATATTATTCATAATTATAATGAGACTTTATTTTCCTACACAAAACCACGATTTTGCAGCCAAAAAAGAGAAACTACATTTTGGAAAAACGAACTTTATTATACCAACATAACTATATCCAGTCCCAGGAAATCTGGAATCTACCAGTGGTTTGGCCACCAGTGAGTTGACTGAAAGCAGCTCTGGAAAAGTCCAAGGAGTTCCAGTCACAGCCTGGACAAGAGTCGGCCACAGTGACATCAACCGAGTTCCCGTTGTAGTAAGCTCTGATTCTTCTTCCACAGAGCGGGTTGTTGTTAGGGTTCCCGTTAGGAGTCTGTTGCTGGAACTGGGCCTGGCCAAGAGCAACAATGAAGTCGCTATCGGAGTTGGTCCAGCCACAGGCTCCTAAACCGGCGTCGTAGACTGTGGCATCTCCGTACTGGGTAGCAGCAGCGATGGAGGAGAGAGAAGCGATTAAAGCGGCAGTGGAGAATTGCATGTTTGGAGAATGAATAGGAATGAATGGAAATTGGGACTCTTTTATTGATTATATTTCATGGATGATACGCTCTATGATTCTACGAATTGCATTCTCCAAGTCTCGGAGAAATACTGTTCCTATTCTAAATCTCTGGCCATATTTGCAGCTTTTCACATTCCCTTCCTTGCATCAGATTATGATTTGTACATGTGGCTTAGCGTTGGCATTCCAATTTAGATATTACCAATGAAGAAAGATAATGTACTCATTCAGTAATTTTTCAGTATTTTTTCAGCAAATCATTTTTCAGTGATTTTTCAGCAAATCATTTTTCAATAAATCATTTTTCAATAAATCATTTTTCAATAAATCATTTTTCAGTAAATCATTTTTCAGTAAATCATTTTTCAGTAAATCATTTTTCAGTAAATCATTTTTCAGGCATTTTTCAATTTTTCATATTTTTCAGTTTTTCACATTTTCAATTTTTCATTTTCATTTTCACATTTTTGAAATGGAATGATTAAAGATAAATGACTTTGCTTATCTCTAAGTAACGCAATATGAATGATGGAAATCTGTGCCAGATACAAGAAAATATAACCAGTGTGGTGATAGTTCCTGGGATACGAGATGCTTAGTATGAGGCTTAGAACAATGTCATTAACTCGATTATCCTCTGTGCATCAAGAATGTTGAAAAGGTAATTTAGTTATGCACTAGTTATGTACTAGTTATGTACTAGTTATGTACTAGTTATGTACTAGTTATGTACTAGTTGTTCTATTTCGTGATTTCTTGATAAGTGGGGTAATGTGTTTCGGTAAAACATAGAATATTACAAAAGTAGACTTAAAATAGACAAAAATAGATTAAATGGAAGGTTTAAAAAATCTAGAAAGAATTAAAGTTATCTTCAAGTCATCTAAGCCAATCTTCAATATGGTAGTTGGACAATCATTATAGAATTGTAGTTTGAGATATAGTATCAAGCACATCGATTGTAAACTACATATATCGCTATATCATTAGAAGCTCATGATGAGAATAAAGGAAAGGAAATAAAGATACAAACTAAATGAAAATACAAACTAAATTAAGACCTAAAGATTCAACTTGACACTGAAACAAATAACACTAGTTATTACAATGAGTAACTTATGAAATGAACAAATACTCACTTTTTATCTAATTCTCTTTTTCACATTTATAAGAGTAGTAAATATCGAAAAGAGAAAGAAAAGTTAACTAAAATCTAAGAAATCTATTATTACATTATACGGTTAATATTAAATAATATACTTTCTCAGATCTTGCTAAACCTTTTTCCCGAGAACTTCCTAACTCACTGATAAAAATTTAACATAATACAAGCGCCATCAGAAATCCAGGTATTTAATTTCTGTTTTTTTTGGCTGCAAAAAATCGAGTGAGAATTGGTACGAATAAAAAATCTATTCCTGAGATATTACCATGTTTCGTGTATAGTATATTACTAGAATATTCACGAGATATATTAATAAGATTTAGAATATCAAGGAGATATTATAGATATTATATTAATATTTAGAAACTCACAAGCTATTATAATACTAATATCTAGAATAATCACGAGCTATTATATTAATATTTAGAATACTCACGAGCTATTCACCTCGCTATTCGCTTCGCTCATAGCTCGCTCATAGCGCTCACAACACCTCTTCATCAACTCCGCATACTCCTGGTCGATCCAGAAATACGATTTCAGGTACTTTCCATACAATTCCTTTAAAATCGCCACGGAACTGGCCAACCCAATCACCCCCTGGATCCGCTCCGAGTAGAAAACCGTATATATTCCCACTTCCTTTCCGTTCTGGTACGATTTCTGCGTGAATAAAAGCGCCTGCACTCTTTTCAAGTGGGTGTAAGCGTCGGAAAATGAAGGACCAGTAGTTAAGCCAGATCTAGAATTTAAACCATAAGTAGTTCCAGATCTAGTAGTTAAACCAGAAAATGACCTAGAACTAGAATTAGAACCAGAAATTGAACCATTACCAGAAAATGACCTAGAGCCAGAATTTAAAGCAGAACCAGTAGTTAAACCAGAATTTAAACCTGTACCAGAAATAGAACCAGAATTTAAACCAGAACCAGTACTTAAACTAGAAATTGAACTAGAACCATAAGGAACACTCATACCTCTCAAACCAGTAGAATTATAAGGTATAGTACCAGTAGTTAAACTAGAACCAGTAGTTAAGCTAGAACTAGTAGTACCATAAGGAATACTAGTAGTACCATAAGGTATACTAGTGGATCCATAAGGAATACTAGTAGTACCAGGCACAGCACCCTTACTCACCTCCATATTACTCGTATAACACCAGATAACCAACGCCGCCAACGCCACAGCCGACTTTCTATGGAAATACGTATCTTGTACAGGCTCATACGGAGCACGTTCGTAACTAACTAACACCGTTTCAATAAGCAATTGATAAGCATGTACCAAAGCAATTGCTCCGATATCGGAACCACGCCATTCCTCGACGTTTCCGCTTCCGTTTCTACAATACGCCAATACTTCCTGAGTATTAATCGAGCGCTGGATATGTGCTATATGGTAGCCATAAAACTTGCACCTTTCATTTAACGGTCTTAAGGAAGCAGGAGGATTCTTCCTATGATGAGAAACCGCGGAATCCGTATGGCAACAGCCCCTAGAACAAACGGAAAACCACCAGGAATCAAGAGAAACCTTGGAAAGAAGATACCTGCGGGAAAGTGAACCCACTAGAACCTTTCTATCTTCTGTAATCTCATTAACAACGCTTTCTACGGTTACTACATCCCCTACTCCTTTATTTTCCTCCCATAAATCATCATTACAAGGCATACTCACGGAAACACCTTCATACCCCTCAAACCCGTATAACTGGGAATACGAAGTTTGTTGTAAGTACGCAACCACATAAAGTCGTTTCCAGGATTCTATCTCTACCCACTTCCTCCATACACAGTCTACTTTAGTATCCACTCTAGCCAACTGGAACATGTTAAATTTCGCTCTCTGATGAACAAACCCGTGAACGTGGTGTTCTTTTGATGCTCTGGAAACCTGAAAAGACTCCAAAATCACCAAACTCTGGAGAATTTCAAGAGAATGCGTGGTTTCTCGGGAATGCCAGCTCGCAAGAAACTCCGCTATAGGAAGCGCTACGTTATTGTGGTGTTTTTTACTTGCATAACTTGCTCCTATCATTACCATAGAAAGTAGAAGCACCTGGTTTTTCGTGTTAAACGACGGTTTATGGAGAATCGGGTACTGGGGGTGGTAAAGAGACCAGTAGATTCCGAGAAACCGCTGGAATTCGTGTGGTTTATACTTGAAAGAAGGAAAATGAATAAGAAGAGAAGCGTGTGTTTCCGGAGAAAGAAGAAGGTTTGCACGGAAGGGACACGCGGTTTTGCGCATTTCCGAAAGAAGAATTTGCTCGAATTGGCTGCAAAATGGGGAGGACGTGGAAGTTTCGTTGTATGCGTGGTAAATGAAGGTGGACTCGGGGTTGGTGTTTATAGTAGTATTAGTATCAATGGTATCAATATTAATAGTATTACCATTTGTAGTATTAATACTGTTTATAGTATTATCATTTCTAGTATTACTAGTATCAATAGTATTAATAGTAGTATTAATACTGTTTCTGGTATTATTAGTAATATCATTTCTAGTAGTATTAGTAGTATTAATAGCATTTGTAGTAGCATTAACACTGTTACTAGTACTATTAATGGTATTATTAATATCATTTCTAGTATTAATACTGTTTCTACTATCAATAGTATTAATACCATTTCTAGTATCAATACCATTTCTAGTATTAATAGTAGAAAAACTATTAATATCATTAATACTGTTTCTGGTAGTATTAGCATTTCTACTATCAATAGTATTTCTAGTAGTATTAATATGGTTTATAGTATTACCATTTCTAGTAGTATTAATACCATTAACACTGTTACTAGTAGTAATACCATTTGTAGCATTAACACTATTTCTATCAATACTGTTACTAGTAATAGCATTAAAACTGTTTCTATCAATACTGGTAGTATTAATACCATTAACACTGTTTCTACTAGCATTAAAACTGTTACTAGTAGTAGTAATAGCATTTCTACCATATCCTTCGTTTCTGGTATTAACACTGTTTCTATCAATAGTAATAGCATTTCTAGTAGTATCATTAGTATTAATACCATTTCTAGTATTATAGTTTCTAGTAGTATTAATAGTATCCGTACCATTTCTAGTATTAATACTGTTACTAGTATTAATACCATATCCAGTACTATCACTTCTAGAATACTCAATACTTAAGACATTCCTAGTATCAAATCCATAACCCTTCCCATCCTTTCCATTTTCACTTACCATCGTATCATTAGTCTCATCAAGATCACTCATAGAAGTATCACTAGTAAAACTATCATTTCCAGGATAATTACTAGTTCTGGGAATTACTCTTGAATCCGCAAAACTCCGAGCAGCGAATTCTGCTTGGCCCCGTTTCATCGCTTCTTGAATGGAACTCTTTGGAGAAACTGACCTTTTATATTCAGCAGCCAATTGAGAGTTCCATAGGTTTTGGATGTTTTGGGAATTTTGGGAGTTTTGTAAATTCTTTAAATTCTGATAATTTTGTAAATTCTGATAATTCTTTAAATTCTGTAAATTCTGTAAATTCTGATTACTCTGTAAATACAGATTACTCTGTAACTTTTGATAATTTGACGATTTCTGGAAATTCTGACTGGATAAAGGAGACGGAGTGGAAGACTGGGAGTTCTGGGTAAACTGGGAGTTTCCGTATGCTTGGGAGAATTGCGAGTTCTGTGGACTTGATGGGGTTTGCGTTGGTTTAATGGAATTAAAGGAAGTAGAAGTATTCAAGGAATTGGAAGAAGTCAAGGAATTGGAAGAATTCAAAGAATTCATAGAATTCATAGAATTATTCTTAGTATAATTAGAATTATTCAAAGAATTAGAAGAACTCATAGACTTATTCAAAGAAGTACTCCTTATAGAACTGTAACCATTAATAACAGAATTAGAATTATTCAAGGAAGTATTCAAAGAAATATTCCTAATATAATTGGAACCAGTCATAATTGAATTATTCGTAGAATTCATAGAATTCATATAATTAGAATAATTCATGGAATTTTTCAAAACAGGTGTAGAGCCATTCATAATAGAATTGTTACTCATAACAGAATTAGAACCCTTATAATTGGAATTATTCATGGAATTATTCATAGAATTATTCATAGAACTTGTCATAGAACTTGTCATAGAATTATTCATTGAACTTTTCATAGCATTCATAATATTATTGGAACCATTCATAACAGATGTAGAAGGATTCATAGAACTTTTCATGGAATTGGAATTAGAATTCAAGGAATTGGAATTCATAGTATAATTGTTATTCATAGAATTAGAAGTTTTCATAGAATTAGAATTCATAGAATTGGAATTATTCATAGAATTAGAATTCCCAGAATTAGAATTCATAGAAGTATTCATAGAAGTATTCCCAGAACTTTTCATAGAAGTACTCATAGAATTGGAATTACTCATAGAACTATTCATAACAGAATTCGACTTATTAATAGAGCCATTCATAGAATTCATAGAAGTATTCCCATAATTCCCATTGATAGAACTATTTGGATAATTAGAATTCAAACTATTTGAATAAATCTGATTGTGACTCGCCATTGAAACAGTACTTGTAACATTTGGGTTTGTATATTTCTTTGGATACATCATTGCTCTTTGTACTGCCACCATGGCTTGGTTGTATTCACTAGAAGTAGTATTAGTACTATTAGTATTACTTTGTGACTCCTCATAATCCCGATTGGCTGCAATTTCCATCGTTTCGATTTCGTCCAGTAAAACGGAAATCACTTCGGAAGGATGGCAACTGAGGAAATGGGCGTCTCGGCTTTTGCTGGAGATGAAGATATCACTGCATTCGCTGGAAAGGCAGCAGAAGGTGTTCATAATAAAAGGTAATGAAGTAAATATAAAAATAAGAAAATGAAATATACGAAAAATGAAAATATAAAATGAAATAAACGAAAAATGAAAATACTAAGAAACTGAAAATACTAAGAAACTGAAAATACTAAGAAACTGAAGAAACATAAAAAGAAGAGACCTAACTAACTAAAAGAATATCATGAAGTAGAAACATTCATATACAGTCTTAATTCTATCTCATATGCTTAAGTACTTGTATATACATTCTTCTGTTTATAGAATACTCCCTGTTATAGAGATACTAGAAGTGATGAACTATTAAGAAGAAACTGAACTATCATAGAATTGCTATTACGATTCGTCTTTGAATTTCCATATTATATTGAAATCTCGTAAAAACGTTATTTTCAAATATTATATATAGATTTGTATACTAGTACTTAAATATATATCATTAAAAAAATATAAATGTAATATCAAATAAACGTTAAATAAAATCATAACATCAAATAAACGTTAATATCAAACATCATTCATTCTGGCTTCGAATTCACATTTACATTTAATATTCCGGATATACCTTCCTTGTTTTAGGACCCTGATTCTATAAATTGCATATGAATCAATATCAATAGAAATAATCATGGCTAATTCTCTCGGACTCTTGTGAATTTTCCCATAGCCCTGATTCTTGAGCTCTGGTATTCGGAAGTTACGGATCATTCATCATGAATCGTAACCAAATGCATAATCATACAGACATAATATATAAATATATATAGACATAATACATAAATATATAACTACATAGAATACATAGAATACTTAAAAAACATAAAAGTATCTATTTAATGAAAATATTTGATAAGATAAACACATAAACACATACACATCACGAAAGTACGAAATATACTATATAGAGATCTAAGCTTACGTGAAATATCAACTATAAAATATTTATGAAATTCATTTTATTTTTTGCAACCGCTCAATTCGAAAAAAAAAAAAAAACTACAATTACTATACTAGTATTACTATACTATCTATACTATACTACACTATCTATACTACTATTACTATACTTTTCACACTTTACACTTTCACACTTCCCCACTAGTCACACTTTTCACACTATTAGTATTAAACTCTAAATGACTCGCTGATAGTTTCTCATATTAAAAACCCCTTATTCGGGGCTGAATCATTCTTAGCATATGTTATTACACATCTAACATATGATTATCAGTTGCTAAGGGTCTATTTAAGGGTCTCTATTCTCTATTCTATATTCTTTCTATATTCTTTCTGTATTCTCCATTCAATGACTGATAAAACACAAATTACCGAAGAAGCTCAAATTGTCAAACAATCGTGGAAATCCCACTTGGTTGTGTTTCTTGCGGAATTCACAGGAACCTTTGTCTTTCTCTGGACTGGCGAGGTAATTGCCCAAATCGCTAATCAAGCAAATAATAATCCAAACCAATCCAACCCAGCACAACTTATCATGATCGCTTTTGGGTTTGGGTTCTCGCTTATGACTTCCGTCTTTATGTTTTCTGAAATATCCGCAAACTTCAACCCAGCAGTGACTTTATCTTTAGTATTAGTCCAAGCGATTCCACCAATTCGGGCCATTTTCATGGTTTTAGCTCAGATAATTTCCGCTATGGCCGCTTCAGGAGCTGCTAGTGCTATGACTCCAGGCCCTATAGCCTTTGATAACTCTCTAGGAGGGGGGTGTTCTAAAAGCAGAGGAGTTTTTTTAGAAGCTTTTGGTACTTGTGTTCTCTGTATGAGTGTTTTATTCACCCAGAAGAACGAAATGGCTCCTGTTGTGATTGGTTTAGCGTTGTTTTTGGGCCATTTAGCGTGTGTTTTCTATACGGGAGCAGGTTTAAATCCCGCCAGAGCGTTTGGTTCGGCTGTGGCTTCAACTACGTTTCCAAATTATCATTGGATTTATTGGGTAGGTCCGATTTTAGGGGGTTTTCTTGCGGCGGGGGTTTATAAGGTGAATTCTATGGCGAGAATGGGGAAGGTGAGTTCTAAAGTGAGTTCTGAAGATGAGGTGAGTAAAGTGAGCTCGGGAGAAGCAAGATTGAGTGAGGTTTGATGTGAATTCTGGCGAAGCCAGAATGAACGATATTACGTTTATTTGGTATTAACTTTTATTTGATGTTATGTTTATTTGATATTACGTTTATTTGATATTTGATATTTGATATTTAACGTTTATTTAACGTTTATTTGATATACGTCTATTTTATGTTTATTTTATGTTTATTTGATATTTAACGCTTAGTGATATTTATTTTATGTTTAGTGATGTTTAGTTAATATGATATTTATTTGATATTTACAGTATATTTTCTATTTACAGTATATTTTCGATTTTTTATTTCTTCGATATTTTCTATTTGATCCCAGTCACATTCATTTAATCCTTTCTATTTGATTTAAGTAGAAATATATCTAATTGTTGGAAAATAAAAATTCTCGTTTTCTTTTTCGCAGCCAAAATTTGCAACTTGAATTTTGCAACTTTAATTTTGCAACCTATTTCTTCAACGAAGCCGAATGAGATGTTTGATATTAACGTATATTTTATGTTTAGTTGACATTTAACGTTTATTTTATGTTTATATTTGATGATTAACGTTTATATGTTTATGTTTTATGTTTAACGTTTACTTAATATTTCTTATTTACTTGATATTTGATAAATACATTGTATTTTCTATTTTTTATTTCATTTATAATTATTTGATAAGACAATGTCTATATGAATGAGGTAATTATAGAAGTTATAGAAGTTATAGAAGTTATAGAGGCTATAGAAGTTATAGAAGTTATAGAGTTTATACTTGAATTTATAGAAGTTATAGAAGTTATACTTGGGTTCACTTTCTATTTGATTTATAAGAACTAAACAGAATTAACAAGTAAATAGACTGTATATCTAATTTTTCCAATTCCACATAAAAATTCTCGTTTTCAAAATTCGCAGCCAAAAATTGCAGCCAAAATTTGCGACTAAAATTGAAAAATTTCGATTTGTTCATAAATAACTTGCAACTCATTAATTCATCTGCTTTGTATATTCAATATTCAGTTTACTTTTTTAAAATTCGTGTAGTCTATTTTTTTAACCATTGATAAAAAGATAATTAGAAAGTCGTTACATTTAAAGTGTTACATTTAAGAATAGTAAATTGCAAATTAAGGGAACATAATTTCTTTCCTTAATTACATTCCCATACATATTTAAATAGAAAGAAATAAAGAATTCTGGAAGATGTGAAAATCCATAAAAGTTCCTGGAACTCGAATTTCCACTTATTTAAGTATTTACGTTTTTCCATAAATCTCATGAATTGAAATTTATATTAGATATTACTTGAAATCGGGTATTATTATTCTAGAAAAGAAAATGAAGAAAAGAATTAACAGGAATTCAAAACAAAAAGATCAAAAGATCAAAAAACATCAAAAATTAAATATGAAAAAACATCCAAACTTCAAAAAAGATTAAATTAAAATAAAAAAAATCCAAACTTCAAAAAAACATCCAAACTTCAAAAAAGCAAAAACATCCAAACTTCAAGATATAAAAATGTCCAGTAGAAGAAAACTATACTTAAGAAATCCCTGAAATCTCTCAAATCCATCAAACTCTGAAATTCCTCAATCCTCACTCCCTCAACTTTACTCTTTACACACCAGCCCTTCTAACCATTTCTTCCACCTGTAGCCTACACAACTCCTTCAAGTCCACGATATCCGCCTTCAACTCCTCCACCTGCTCCAGTTTCTCGCCTATCACCTCCAACATGGTGTGTTCCTTGGCCTCTTTCTCGGCCAAGCTCTTTCTCAAGCCTTCCACCTCTTCTCTCTCTTTGATTCCCGCAAGTAATTGTTTCTGAGTTTCCTCCTGTGCCGCAGCCAAGCCCGCGTTCTCGTCCCGTAGCGTGTTCATTTCGATTTCCAAGCGCCGGATCGTGCTTCCCATCTTGTTGATGAGCTGGATGTTGCTATTGGTTTGCGAATGGAACGATACCGAGTCGTCTAGGGGCGTAGCGGACTCGCCAAACTGGATCGTAGCTAGCGAGGGTCTTCTGGAGGTGTGTAAAGGACTTCCAGGCAGATTAGGCACGTTTTCATCGAGATTTGGAGGAATTGGTATATTTTGGCTATATGCAGGATTTGCACCCAAATTTGAATTTGAATTTAAAGTGAAAATTTGATTGGAATTTGCAGGCGAATTCGCACGAAGCGATTTAAGAGAGAAAGAGCGAGATGCGCGAGAATTTTCGAGATCTTCGATTTTGGAGCGCAAGTTTTCCCTTTCTGAGGCGAAAATTGCTTGAAGTTTAGTGAATTTCTCGTTTGTTTCTGAGATTTTGGAAGTAGTTTCGGAAAGTTTAGTTGATTTTTCAAGTAATTCTGAGGTTAAAGCCGCATTTTGTTCTTCCAAAAGGGATACTTTTTCCTCGGAAACACGTAATTCTTCGGCTAAACCCTTTAATTCCGCGCCCATTTTCGTTCGATTTCTTTTAAGAACATCCACGTTATGAGATAAACTCTCGATTCTACTGAGTAAACTCGATTCTATCAGTTTCCAGTTCTCCTGGGCCGAAAGATACTGCTGATGAAGGTTATGATGGGTCAGAGAGAGTTTCCGGAATTCGGAGTCAGAGTTCAGAGGAGTTTCCTCTTTATGGCTACGAAGCAGCTCTACTTTAGCTTCGAGTCTCGAGACCTCGGCTAGGGTTTCCGTTTTCAGGTGCTGCAACTGAGCCCGGAGCTCGCTTATGGTTTCCTCTTTCAGCGCGGCTGCAAATTCTGCCAGTTGTTTCTGGTGGTGTAATTGGAGTTTAATTTCGCCGAGCTGTTTAATTACTGCGGTTTTCTCGCCTAGTTCGTGCTCATAAAGCCGCTGGGCGTTCTCATTGGCAAGCGAGTTGTCCCGGGAACTTTTTAATTCCACTATTTCTTCTCTTAATTCCGCCAAATCTCCCTCTAATTGAAAGTTTGCAGATTTTAACTTTTTTATAGTTTCATTAAGTCTAAGTTCCTTTTTAGAAAGAGCCTCACCTTCATTAAGAAGCTGTACTATCGTGGCTTCTTTGATTTCGAGTTTCTCCTCGAGATCCTTAAGACGAGGCGTAGACGGCGTAGAAGGTTTGGAAAGAAAGAGAATTTGCTCAGTGAGTTGTCTGTTTGTAGATTCTAGCGAAGAGATTTTCAAAAGATGGTCAGAGGGTTGTTTAGGAGTAGGGGAAATAAGGGGTGGTGGAGTTGGGGGGTTTTCGGGTTTATCTTTTTTTTCCTTCTTTTCTTTGGCTTTTGCAGCCATAGCGAGACGTTCTTGGAGGGTTAGCCGTTTGCGTTTGGGAATCACGTTTTCACCGGGGGTGGAGTTTTCACCGGAGGTGGAAACTTCCTTGGTTTCCTTGGTTTCCTTGGTTTCCTTGGTTTCTTCTTTTATAGGTGAGTTTTCTTTAGAAGATTCTTTAGATGAATTTTCACTTTTAGAAGTTTCTTCATTTTTAGTTGTTTCTTCTTTTATAGGTGAATTTTCTTTTATAGAAGTTTCTTCTTTAGTTGTTTCATCTTTTATAGGTGAAATTTCTTCTTTTATTGGTGAATTTTCTTCATTTTCTTCTTTTATTGGTGATTTTTCACTTTTAGAAGTTTCTTCTTCTTTGGAAATTTCATTAGAAACTTCATTAGAATCATTGGAGATTTCATCTTTTTTTGTATTTTCTGAATTTCCATTTTCTGAGATTTGTGATTTCAGTGAATTCTGAGTTTCTTGATTTTCATTGGAATTGTTGATTTTCATTGAGTTTTCATTTGAAATTTCCGGGATTTCTGGAGTTTCCAGGATTTCCGGAGTTTTTAAATTTAATGAAACTTTTTGATTTTCTGGATTTTCAGTTTCTAAATTGTCTTGTGGATTTGATTCCTTTAATTCTTTTGATTCCTTTAACTCCTTTGAGTTTATTGATTCCTTTGACTCCTTTAACTCCTTTGGTTGTGCTGTTGATTGTTCTGACTTCTCTTGTGAGTTGTCATTTTCGGATTGATCTGTTTGATCTGTTTTGTTTCCGGTAGTCTCGGGTATACCCGGCTTGGTGGTCCGGCTCTTGTCTCGTGATTTGCCTCCTTTCTTTGCCATTGTTTCGTGTTGATAAGTTTTAATTGATTTTAAGTTGAATTTTTTTCGCGTTTCATTTTTAAAGGAACTACGAGCGAAGCGAGTAGTTCTTGAGTAAATTAGGGGTAAACTACGAGTAAATTACGAGTAAATTACGAGAACTACGAGGAAACTACTCGCTTCGCTCGTAGTTTATGAGTTAGTGAGTTCATAATTACTATTAAATAATACCAGCTATTTTAGTATAGACTATTAGAAGCAAAGAGTGAGTTTAAGTTAGCGAGAGAATTAGTGAGGATTAAGAAATAGCGAGAGAATTAGTGAGGAAAGGATCTTTAGTGAGCATTTTAGTGAGAAAATTTAGTGTGCATTTTTCGGATTTTAGAATTTTTAGTGAGAAAATTTAGTGAGAAATTTTAGCTGTATTTTTAGGATTTTTAGTGAGCATTTTTAGTGAGAAATTTTAATGAGAAATTTTAGGATTTTTAGTGACGATTTTAGTGAGAATTTTTAGTGTGCATTTTAGTGTGCATTTTCCCAGAGTATTTATATACCTAAGTATATTCTTTTAATTTTTTATTCTTTTATTCTTCAACTTTTTATTTCGAGTGTTTATTTCAAGTATAGAATTCCGAGTCATTGCAGATACTACAGTTGAGGCTTATGGTTAGTATTTATAGTTTAGAATAGGAAAAATAAATAGCGAGAAAATAGCGAGAAAATAGCGAGAAAAATAATTAGTGAGAATTTAAATAGCAAGAAAAATAATTAGTGAGAATTTAAATAGCGCGGAATAAAAATCACGACTATTTTAAATAGCGACAATTTAAATAGCGAGAAAAATAAATAGCGTGATTTATTTAAACTATTTAAAAAAGGGAAATTAAAGTTCTTAAAATGTGTGAAATGGTTCTGAAAACAAATAAAGAAAACGAGTTTATCATTTAAGAGGATATATTCATTTCAAATCAATAGTAGTTCTAGATTAGGCTTAAGTTGCATTACACGTGTATTTATTAAGATAGGAAGGTTAATATGGATAAGGTTAATATGGGTCATAGTTAAACGTAAAAGCCTTACAAGTTATATTATTACGATTATTACAAGACATAGTACTATATGTGTAGTAAATACACTTAAATATATATTCTTAGTATTCCAAAGAGCTCATTATATATTATTTGTAAATCTTCATTTTTTGCCCCAAAAATTTTGCACCCAAATTTGAAAATTAATAATTATAGTAATATGTTAGGATATACTTTTTTAATAGTTTTTTTATTGAGATTATAAGGAACTGAAAAAGGTAACTGTTGGAGTATAAGGCAGACATATACTCTCTATTGTACTTGTAATTCTTCCTCAAGTTTATAGTATATACCATAGACCAATTTTATAGGTATAAAAAAACAACTCGCTTCGCTCGTTGTTATATTTCGTCTTTATAACTGTAACTTGTTATATTTCGTTTTTATAACTGTTAAATTTTTATTAACTTGTTTTTGCTTATTAACTTTTTAGCTTATTAACTGTTCTAATTAGTTAACTAACATCCTCTAAAAATAATCTTGATCGTATTTATAATTAAAGGGAATAAAAAAGTGGATAATTTGGTATAACTAGAAAAAGAATATAGCAAGTAAGTTTTTTATTCTTTTAATGGGAAAATGATACTATAGTTACTTGGGTATTTCTTTTAAATTTTGTTGATATACTTATTTCTTCATTTTGCAGCCAAACGGTTAAAAGTCAAAAAAGGAAAAAAATGAATATAAGAAAGCAAATTAATTAAATAGGTTTAATTTTTATTTGTGTATTAAAAGTGACTGTAAATTGGCTGTAAATTAACTTTCTTATCAATTTTTAGGTAAATGAATATTATAAACTATAGAATGTGTACCTATACCCCTAAAATATAATAGAACATTTAAACAAAATACCAGGCAGTATGAATAAGTATAAAAAGTGAAAGCATAAGGATAAGAGTGTTACCACTATTTCCACTCAAACTTCGTACCATGGTTGTATTTTGTTTCTATAATAACAAAAATATTTCTAGGGAACGATCTAGAACAGGAACCTTAATAAACTTATTATACGCTTGCATATATACTTGTATATACTCTTGCATTATTAAGCATATCTTCTTAGCAAGATAATAGTAGTAATAGAGGTTATTTTCAAATGTTAGGGGTTTTTTCAGTTTATATCCACACCCCCTTAAAATTATTTTTATTATACACTGCCTAATTAAGTAATTGGCTATTTTCGAAAAATCACGTATACTATTAGATGTTAATTGGATGGGAGTGTTAAGCTATTACTAAAAGTACTATTACTACTAAAAGTACTAAAAGTACTAGAAATACTATAAGTACTAAAAGTGCTATAGTTAGACTAGAAATACTATAAATACTAAAAGTACTATAATTACTAGAAATACCTTAACTCACTATAATCACTATAACTACTATAATTACTTTAATTTACATTGACTATTTTTTTTATGATATATTTAATAAGGATATTACTCCGTATAAGCTAATTACTAGATCACTAATTACTTCTAATCACCAATTACTTTCTTGATAAGAGTCATACAAAGGGCCTTATTCCTTGAACAATAAACAATATAAGAACAAGCAACAAAGAGACAAAGTGGTATTGTAAAGGGAATGTAAGAATATATGTTGGATGAGTAATATGAGTAATCTTACTTATAACCTTTTAATTCCGATTTACCTCCGAATATAAATAATATAAAGATTACAAAAATGAATATATAGAATATAAATAGAAAAGTAAGAGAAATAGGAGAAATAGAAATAGTTATAATCACTTAACTAAATATCTCATAAGAATCGAACGTAGTGAGATTCTTATTGAATCTCATAAGAATCTCGCTTCGCTCGATTCTTTTCTCGATTCTTTGCTCAATTCTTTGCTCGATTCATGAAATTCTATTTTTTCAATACAAAACACAAACCTTGAAACTCCACAGAAACAAACAATGCAAACCAACAATGAATGCATAACTAACAATAGAAGAGCGTAACTAGACAACCGTCTGATTAACGATGAAAATAAACATAACATAGTATAGTATACTACTATTTATTATAGTTACATTTTGCAGCCAAAAAATAAAACGCATAAAATAAAACACATAAAATAAATAAAATAAATAAAACACATCACATAACATAACTTACTATTGTCTCGGGGAAAACGCTTTTGTGATAATAACGAAGACTCAACTGAAACAGTACTGAAACGAACAATAGAATAGTAAACTAGTATTATAGTACTATACTAGTAATAGGAATAGTACTATACTGGTAATATAATAGTAATACTAATATAGTATTATACTAGTATCCTAGTATACCAGTATCCTAGTATATTAGTAATATAGTATTCTAATTCTTTTTATCCTTTTTACGAGATCTTCATAATAAACACAAAGGAAATAAACCATTTTAGTTGTTTAATAGAACGGCCCATTCCTTCTGCATACCTTCTAAAAGAAAATCCACAAATCCAAAAACGACGAGCAAGCAGTTTGACTCAGAAGTATTAAGTAGTATTTATAAGAATAGTTAGTAGTTTATTAATTATAAGTATTTATAAGTATTTTATTAGTATATAGGTATTTAGTATTTTATTAATATAAGAAAATAGGTATATTTAAAATAATAGGAGTATGATAATAGGAGTATGATAATAGGATGATAATAGGAACATGATAATAGGGAGATAATAGGGATAAGGATATTATCTATTGGCTATCTATTAGCACTGCACTGCCTAATTATCCTTTCGGTATCTCCGCCAAGCACATCAAACAATGAGTTCCTTCTTTGTGGTTATACCGATTAGTTGTAAAGTGCTGATTAATGAGGGATTACGATGAAACGAAACCACGCATATTTCCAGAATAAGCCTTTATATGGTTTTATAAGGGGTCACGTGACCTGTCATAAATTTTTTTATTTTTAAAAAAAAAATTTATATTTTTAAAGAAAAAAAAATTTTGAAATTTTGACAGCAAAAATTTTGCAGCCAAATGAAAGTGTGTATAAAAATCAAACTATACAAAATATGTATGTAATGTACATGTATTATATATAAGTATAAATGTACTTATACTTATGCTTATACTTGTATAGTATATATAGTATTTATACTTTATATACCTGTACTTATATTAAACATGAACTCTATGATACATGTATACTTTATATGATACTTTATATACTTTATATACTTTATATACTTTATACATATATTCTTTATATGATACTTATAAACTGTATATTTAATGTGCTACTTGTAATATATATTATACTTTTATATGAATTGTACGTATTAGAAATTGTATGGATTAAATGAGACAAATATGAAACGAATCTATGAATGACAACGATAATACGATATTACAAGTAAGTGTATAAGTATATACATTTGAGGTATAAAGTATATAAAGTATATACATAACTGATATAAAGTATATACATAACTAGTATAAAGTATATACATAACTAATATAAAGTATATATATTACTACAATACTCAGTTACTCAGTTACTCAGTACTAACTTAGTACTACTTAGTACTATACTCAGTACTTAGATACGAAGTTACTCACTTCGTTCGTAACTTCTATGCTATGATCCTCCAATTCTATTAATGGAAATCTTCTTCATCACGATTCATGAATGATGCTGGTCGTTATTACTTCTTCTCCTCCTCTTTCCAGTAACTCTGGATATGCGGGCCTGGAATCGGATAGTACCCTCTGGATAAACTATTCATATTACCCATCATATTATGATTCATCATATTAGTACCCATCATATTGTGATTACTCATATTGTGGTTAATATGACTGCTCACATTGTGATTAATCACATTGTGGTTACCATACCAGTAGTTTCCACTGGTATACTCGTACTCCTCTTCCGGGTACTGCGGGAACTGGTGTTGAAAGTCCGCTTTACTTTTACGATGCCCGTGTTTCTTGGTCACTATATGTGTGTTCAAGTGGTTGAGCGAGCCGTACGACTTGGTGCAGCCGGGGTAGCCGCACGAGTACTTGCGCACAATCTGGTTGTACCGCCGGCGGAAGCGGCGCCCGCGTTTCTCGTCCTGCGGCAAGTAGTGGGGCAGCGTGTACGGGTAGAAGGGGAGGTGTGGATGCGCGTGCGGTTGCGTGTGTTGTTGCGTGTGTTGTTGCGGCTGCTGTTGCGGCTGCTGCGGCGGCAAGGCCATGGCCTGGGTAGAGGCGAATGCAGGGAATGCAGGGTATGCAGGGAACGACGGGTACACCTGCTGTGTGTAGTTGGAAAACGAGCCGGGAGGTGCGTGCCCAGATGGCGCGTGCCCAGCTGGTGCGTGCCCGGCTGGTGCGTGTGGCCCGGCTACTCCATGACCGGCCACCTGCTGACCAGTTACCTGCTGACCGGCAACAGGAGGGCGGAACTTGGGCGAAATAGGCGGGAGCGACGGCAAGTTATGGGCAAGCGGGTAGTGGAAACCAGAGGAAGCGGGCCCAGCGGACGAAGCGGACGGCGTGGCAGACGTGGCCGCTGCCGTGCTGCTTGTGCTTGCGCTTGCGCTTGAGCCAGCGGAGTCTGCATTCAACATCAGATCGATGGAAAGACTCTTTTTCGGGGAGACGGGGACAACGACTTGATCTAGCAAGGGATTCAGCGGCTTTTGCATGACTTTGAGCATCGGGAAGGCGGGAGAACGGCGGGGGTTCAAGCAGGGAGGGCGTGGAAATGGAATGGCAGGGCAGGTTATATATATAGCCAGGCTGCGGTTGGGGCCTTTTCTGTGGAAATAATAGGTGGGTGGGAAATATTTTTTATGCAGCGAGAGAAATAAGTTAAATTAGGAGATTAAAAAATAAAGTAAAATTGGAGCAAAAGAAAAGAAGAAAATAAAAAAATATTATGGGAGTGGCAGAAAATATTGGTGTGGGTGCAACGCCGCAGACGCGCTGCAAGAGAATACGCGTACACTCTTAAAGAATACACACCATACTAATACACCATGTGTTAATTGCCATGACATCTCAGGTGATCCATAAGTTGTGACTTCAATAAAGGAGTAGCAATAGAAAGGTAAGACAAGAGAATGAGAATCGTATGGAATATCGTATGGAGTATCGTATGGAATAACGTATGTGGTATATCATGTATACTTTCAATCATATGATAATGATAAAACATCCACTGGTTGATAATTTTATCTTAGAATGCCTTTGTGCCTGCTGACGCCCTGCGCATACATATTGGGTACGGAGATGGAGGCGATGTTAAGGGAGGTGTCGTATTTGTTTTGTCGTATCTTTAGGTCGCATTTTAAGTTGGACAATTTCACCATTTGTCATTTTGCTGACGACTTGTCGTTTTTGCTGGCAATGGACGCACTTTTTTGTCGTGTTATGTTCTTTTCTTGTCGTGTTATGTTCTTTTCTTGTCGCGTATTGTCTTTTTCTGTCGCAAGGTTGTGTTTCTTGTTATTTTCTTGTCATTTCTGTCGTGTTTTGTCATTTCTTCTATTCATTAACAATTGTCTATCTGTTACTCCAACCTTGCCCTGTTACATAACCTTGAAGACCTCCCTGTTACTTCCCTTTTGTCCTCTTTCAATCCGCTTTGTCCCTTGGTTCTCCCTGTTACTGACCTTTTCCTCTTCCTCCTTGTTACACACCACTGTTACCCATCTACTCTGGAATGGCATGGCACTCCTTCCGGCTTTGTGCTGGGCTTCCTTCTAGCGAGATCTTTCGATTGGTTACAAAGACCCAGACGGAGGGTCGTCTGTCGTCTGTCTGTATCGTCTGCATCTCGTCTTGTTACTCGTCTCTCCTCGTCTCCTCCCTTCTTAACTTCTTCCCTCTTCTCTCTTCCTGCATTTCTCGGGCTCATCTCGTCCCTGACAAACAGGCTTAGTCTTGTTTCCCGCCATGCAGCGCCATGCAGAACAATCTACTATCTCCTGTTGACAGGTTTAATTCATGCTAACTACAATTACCACGCCACTTTCGGTATCCCATTTATATTACTTATGTCCAGTCATATGGTTCCAGATATGATGAGTAAGAACATGTCATATCCTACCAAGTTATGACCAGTCATATCCCTTCTAGACCCTGCCACCCGATGAAATTGTTCTAAACTCTATTCCTTCTTCCATTTAAACTTTAATCTTTACACCCCATTAGACTTTGAGACGAAATCCAGAGCTTATCCGTGGTTATACCTTGTTTATACTTTTTACTTCGACTTCTATTTTATTTATACTTCTATTATATTTATACTTTGATTTATACTTTGTTTTTACACTTTATTTTTACTTTTTTGTATAATTACTAATTACACCGGGGATGTAATTATATGTTTGCTTGTAATTACAAGCAAACATAGCATAGCTTCTGCTATTCCTCTTCCTCCTTTCACATTCTCTGCAAAACTACGCCTCATTTATCTTCATTTTCATGCTTAAACTCTGCCCTTCCAGCATCTCATCAATTGCGAACACTTGCCTGCTCCTTTCGTCTCTAAACTTAACCGTAAATGTGAATACCATCCCTTATGTTTGGGATGGATCGTCGTTGGTATTCAGGTATCATGGTATTGTCATGGTATTGAATGTTATGAATGTTATTGGAATGTTATGGAATTTATTGGAATTTATTGGAATTTATTGGAATTTATTGTCATTTAGTGAATTTGGAATTTAATTTATTTGGTTTCTTGTTCATTTTGTTAATTTATTTGGTTTCTTGTTCATTTTGTTAATTTATTTTAATTTGGATTTTATTTGATGTTCATTCTTGTCCTTTATTCTTGTTAATTGTTTTCCTTTCATGAAATACATCAAAACTACACCACCTTCTCGAAAACAAAGCCGATATAAAACGCCGTGGCCTCCTTCTCATACCCCTCGAGCCCATACTTCCCGTCCGATCTCTTCAAGCTCTCAATCAAGTTCTTATTCAACTTCCCAAAGTACTTGTGGATCTCCTGGTTGTAGATATCCACGAAATTCTTCTTGTACTTAAACACCAACCCGGCCTCCTCGCACTTGGACCGGAGCGTTTCAAACGGAACAACGTACTCGGGAACCTCGTCAATCGCGTCCTTCAAGTTGTACACATACCTGTTCCCATAGGGAGGCCGGAAAACGCCGTCTTCCGGCGGGTGGTTGTCGAAAACAACAGAGTACAACTCGTTACCAAACTTGGTCTTTTCATGGTGAAGAAAGTCTCTTGATGTGATCTTCCTACGGATAAAGTCGGAAGAGGGGATCGTTCCTACAAACTTGCCGCCTTTTCTTAAAGACTTCGTCACGTTGGTCAACAACATCTGCACCTTTTCCTCCGTTTCAAACGCATAATGGAGCGCAAACTGAATGGAAACACAATCCACGGGGAAGATCTTGTCGATGATTCCCGGGAACTGCGGCTCCAAGATCTCTGGCACCGAGAAACTAAACACATCTCCCGTGGCAAAACACGCGTCGAAATGGTACTTTCTGGAGTCCTTCTTGGCCGAGTCTTTGGGAATAAACCGGGCCTTGTTCTTGTAGTACCGCGAGAACGCTTCCTTGATGGACGCATCGGAGATGTCGATTCCAATGTACTGCTCGATTCCTACAAACTCGTACTTGTTTAAATCTCCTCCTTTACCACAGCAAAGATCGAGAATCACCGGCGCGGCCCTGTTGGGCCCCTTCTCGACATAGTTGCCCAACAAGATGTACTTGATCACGTTGTTGAACGTGCGGAGCTTGTAGATGGGCGACGCGGTTCTCGGGCCCTGTACTTTCAGCTGGTGGGCCCGCTGGTTGTAGTGCGACCGCACGATCGTGTTGATATCCTTGTTGGACTTGTCTGAGATGTAGCTCTGGAATGTCTTGTATGGTTTCTGTGCTTGGCCCAAGGGGTTATTGGCAGCGAGATTGGTATACGGAGCGATGTTATCAGGAACCTCATGGTCATAATCGTACCTAGGGCGTTTAGTGTCTCTGTGATCTCTGTCTCTCTCTCTATACTCCCTCTCTTCCCTCTCTTCCCTCTCTTCCTCCTCGTACCGCCTCTTCAACCG
Source organism: Aciculoconidium aculeatum (assembly GCA_030579395.1). Classification (NCBI taxonomy): domain Eukaryota; kingdom Fungi; phylum Ascomycota; class Pichiomycetes; order Serinales; family Debaryomycetaceae; genus Aciculoconidium; species Aciculoconidium aculeatum. The sequence continues at coordinate 443,680 of JAKTQU010000001.1, forward strand.
GGTATCCTGGTGTTTGGGCTTGGGAGCAAAACTGCGCTGGCCGTACTTGGCGTATCTATCATCGCCTTCGCTCTTCATCCACGCCGGGACTTCTTCCGACGTGGCCGCATACACCGACGTGTTCTGCGGAGCAGCGGTTTCCCGTCGGGAGATCGACGAGCTGGAGTTCGACAGAGGCGTTCTGGTTCTGGGTTTGCTTTCTTTCCTAGGTTCGCTTTCTTTCCTGGGTTCTTCTTTCCTAGGTTCGCTTTCTTTCCTAGGTTCGCTTTCTTTCCTAGGTTCTTCTTTCCTAGGTTCGCTTTCTTTCCTAGGTTCTTCTTTCCTAGGTTCGCTTTCTTTCCTGGGTTCTTCTTTCCTGGATTCGCTTTCTTTCCTAGGTTCGCTTTCTTTCCTGGGTTCTTCTTTCCTGGGTTCGCTTTCTTTCCTAGGTTCGCTTTCTTTCCTGGGTTCGCTTTCTTTCCTGGGTTCTTCTTTCTTGGATTCGCTTTCTTTCCTGGATTCTTCTTTCCTGGATTCGCTTTCTTTCCTGGGTTCTTCTTTCTTGGATTCGCTTTCTTTCCTGGATTCTTCTTTCCTGGATTCGCTTTCTTTCATGGGTTTGCTTTCTTTCTTGGATTCGCTTTCTTTCCTGGATTCGCCTTCTTTCCTGGATTCGCCTTCTTTCCGTTCTTCTTGTTCTTGTTTCTGTTTCTTCTCTTCGGTCGATCCATCCCGCTCGCTGTACCCCTTGTGGTCGCCTTCGGTGGCCGGACTGTTCATATCGCTGTATACTGTTGTGGGTTTATTGGCAGCGAGATTGGTATATGGAGCGATGTTATCAGGAACCTCATGGTCATATTCGTACCTAGGGCGTTTAGTGTCTCTGTGATCTCTTTCTCTCTCTCTATACTCCCTCTCTTCCTCCTCGTACCGCCTCTTCAACCGGGTGTCCTGGTGTTTGGGCTTGGGAGCAAAACTGCGCTGGCCGTACTTGGCGTATCTATCATCGCCTTCGCTCTTCATCCTCGCCGGGACTTCTTCCGAGGTGGCTGCATGCACAGACGTGTTCTGTGGAGCAGCGGTTTCCCGTTGGGATATCGACGAGCTGGAGTTCGACAGAGGCGTTCTGGTTCTGGGTTTGCTTTCTTTCCTGGGTTCTTCTTTCTGTTTATCATCCGTTGATCCATCCCGCTCGCTGTATCCTTTGTGGTCGCCTTCGGTGGCCGGGCTGCTCATATCGCTGTATACTGTTTATTAAATTGGCTGTAAATTTGAATTGGCTGTAAATTTAAAATTTTGGCTGTAAAAATTTGAGGTTCGTGATAAAAAGACCACAAGTGCAACCAAAAAAGAATCTTTAGTCAGCAAGGTTAAAGATAGGATAAAGGTTCGTTATTTTGTGAAGAAGGTTTATGAGGATCTTTAGAGTTCCTATTTATCTCTAGAAGTGTAGCTGTTGGTTAAACTAGAAGTGTAGTTGTTGGTTAAACTATACTTGGAGAGATGGAAACATCCTTAGTGCAATACAAATGCTATACAATAGCGATATTGGTATTCTAGGTATTACAAGGTATTCCAGGTATTCTAAGGTATTCTAGCTATTACAAGGTATTCTAGCTAGATATTCTAGCTATCTGGTATTCTAGCTACTCTAAATTATTCTTTAACTTATATTCTATTATACTATATCACAGTAACATTGAAAATATCAAAGGATTCCTTGACTGAAACTATTTCTACTTTCAAATATTAAATCGTTAATCGCACGTTTCGTAGATTCTTCCAGTAGAAAAATTGTATATGAAATGTGTTAAGTTTGAAAACTCATTTTCAACTCATTTTTTGCGGCCTTTTAAAATTCGAGCTTTTGAAAAATTCGCAGCATTTTGAGAAATTTAATTAATATTTGGAATAGTCTGTTCCCTAGCTTATAGTCTAATACACTAGTAACGTGCTTCCTAACATTCTATTTATCACTAGAATCTACACATATTCTAATTTACGTGCTATATGCATCTCTAGCTTACCTAGATAGGAAACTTCTTAGCAAGTGTAATTATTCATCATAAGAAGCCCAACAAGTTTCAGTAAATAATAAAAAGCTTATTCAATAGAAATTAAGATATTACGATACTACGATATTACGATTACGATACTACGATACTATGATTACGATACTAAGATACTAAGATACCCACTCAGTTACTCAGATACTCACTTCGTTCGTATCTTCATATCTTCGTATCTTCGCATCTTCGTATTTTTCGCAGCCTAACTTAAGGATACTTATATTACCAGTTCTTTAGTACATCCAACCATCGCTATTAGACGAGCCTAGCAAGTATGCACTGGCACGACTCGTATATGGTTCTGCACGTTGTGCAATTTCCTGATGTCAAAAGAATTCGCTGATATTGGTGTATTTTACACGAACTGCTTCATGGTTGTTTTCATGGTTTTAGGCGCTGTTTGGTTTTTAGACCCTGTGCTCATTTTAGCACGTTTTGCTTTACAATGCCCTGGTTCCTTTTCTCGCTATTACTTCCATTCTCGCTATTAATTCCTTTCTCGCTATTACTTCCATTTTCCATTCCAGGGGATTTTCTGGCCATTCCCGGGGATTTCCTCGCAATTCCAGGGAGTTATGACTCGCTAAAGATTTCGCTGTTGGAATGGAGCTCCGATGAAGCCTGAACCGGGATTCTAAAGTTTATTTTTATTATACCAGTTTTATTATAACAGTTTTTTGATTGCAAAAGTTTTAAAGCTTAAATGAAGAAAAGATGACACTTTCAAGATGGTTTTAGTTTGTTATTTTAATACATATTGTATGTATTGTATGTACTTTGGGTATTATATGTACTTTGGGTATTTTGGGTATTTTTGATATTTTGGGTATTTTGAGTATTCTCTGGGTTCTTTATTTTTCCGTATTCTCTATTTTTCTCACTATTTTCTCACTATTTTTATTTTTCTCCCTATTTTCTCTTTAAATTATTGTACCCTGGTCACTATTGTTCACATTGTTTCTATTTTTCCGTCTAATTTTCTCGCTAATTCTTATTTCGCGAAAAAATCACGTCTCCCTAAATCTCCCTATCTCTCACTAAATATTCTCACTCTCTCACTAAATATTCTCACTATCTCTCACTAAATCTTCATATATCATATCTTCACTTCCTGATCTTGTTTGAGCATCGCTGTTCTCTTCAATTCTACCCAAGCTACATATCATCGTATCATTCTTTACAAACCCTCTAAACCCTATACACTCCGCCATTCCCAATCAAGCTTTACGAGATCAAAACAAAGCAGCAAGTAAGCCCGGAAGTTTAACTTTGAACAAGCTTAAATGCGGTCATCTTTTAGCGTGCTATTTTCATGGATTGATCTTGGTGTTTTGTGTTCGATACTAAGGTTTTGAATGATGCGCTAGAGAAGTGATACGTAATAAGAGAATATACTCATAAACATAAACATAAACTCATGAAACTCATGAAACTCATAAACCTCCTAAACCCCTAACCTCCCAACCTCCCAACCTCCCAACCTCCCAACCTCCTAAACTCCTTAAACTCCTTGATAACATTTGAAACATTCTATACCAAACTAAAACAAACTATATAACACACTATAAAACTAACTATACTATAGATTCTAAATTTATACTTGATAAGGTTACCATACGATGGATTCCACAAGATTGCCATTTTGTTTCTTTTTACATTGTATACTTCATATCTACTCTATACGTCCATTTCTACTGGCAAAACAAACTTATACCAATCCGAAATAAAACCCTTCCAACTTTCTCCATCTCCTAGGGTTCTAAAGATTCTCTTCCCGCCAAAGATTTTCTTATACCACCCGTGTTTTAGATATTCGGCACTTTTAAGAATAGGTACTTTTAAGAATAGGTACTTTTAAGAGTATGTACTTAAGAAACTGTACATGTATATTTAGTTAATGCTATTAGGGTTTCTAAAGAGGCAAATTAGAGTTTATTACAATTTTAGGCTTTAGATAATATTATTGGCCAACTAGAGGCGCATTCATATCTTTAAATCTTCTTCTTGTTAAGGTATTTCTGGTAATGACACTCAGTTATGGTAATTGGGTTTAAGATAGATTGAAGCTTTGAGATTTGATCAAGATGAAGATGACGGTTTAAAAGGTTCGGTTGGGGTCCTTAGTACTTCCTAAATAGGTAATACTATCCATGCGACTCCATGAATCCTTTTACTAATGGAATTGCCAATAGGCATTATGGGAATGAGTTTCAAGTATTACCTAATTAGGAAGTAATAAGGGAATTCTAACAAGCCTAACAATTTCAAAAATTCCTTTCCTTTGTAACTTGGAAACGTTTTCATTCTCCTCCTTCACAAGTTTATGCTAGTTTCAAATATACTTTTTCTTTTCTTTATATGGGATTTTGGACTGAATGCTAATTTACCGATATTGAATCATTATTCGAGCAATTTTTTGGTTTTATAAAAGTATATAACTTTGTTAGCTGACTTTTTGTGTAAGCAATTTGGCTGCAAATATTGAGTAAAACACGTAGCTAGAAATTAATATCTAAGCTGATTATAGGCATGCTAAAGAACTTGGCTAGATTGTTAATTACAGGGAAACGGTAAACAACAAAAGGATATCAATAAATGCTTTTTATGGCTGCAATTAGCTCATATCTACTTCTTAGACATTAGGATCAAACTAGAAAATTATAAAATACAACTGAATGGTATTATCTTCCAAAGAGAAAAGCCAGGATGATACTTTAGTTTGATTATTATTTCTAGAACTGGAAGAATATGTACAATAACAATAATAACTACTAGAATGAAGATTATAATAATAACTAGAATAACATATGGAACATTTTCGTTCGGTAGCGCCTCATGAGTTATATAGAGATTCCGAAGCTGTAGATATTTGTTGTTGATACCAAGAACCATATATGAGTTATTACTTTGTTAGTTATAGGGTTTCAAGATATAAAAAGGTTCCCTGAATGTTCCTAGATTGTATTGAGTTTGTATAAATTTTACATCTTGTGATTGATATTGCCTCGTTTATTGTAACCACGAGTTAACCTAACTTATCAAAGGATTCAAATTCAATTTTACTCTATAAGTATATGTACTCTTAAAAAGAGTGAATGTTGAAAAGATTTCTTTGCTGAGTTTTAATTTTTTGTTTATCTGCTTTGGATTTTGCAACCATTTTTTTCCCTCTAATAAAGATGCATTTTCCTAGTACGAAGGAAGTACTTGTAAATGACTAATAAAACAATATCGACTTAAATTTTTAATCCAAGATTTTTTTCAACAGTTTGTTAAAACTTTTGCTAATTTTCGAGAAATATGTTGATTTTTACTCTTTTAACTTTAAATACTGGTGACTTTAACTTATATATTTAAGTATACTTACGAAACTATATAGCATGACATTGACGTCTAAGAAATTCTCTTCGTAATGGAAAGGGATAGTATATTAACAAGTATATGTTTCTTGATTAATTATGATTTTTAAAAATTACATTCCAAATTATCAAGTAATATAAATTTATGCGTGTTCGATTTTGATATAATTTATAACAGCTCATAGACAAGGATCTTCACGAATCTAGTAACAGGGTCCAAAATTTCAAATAAGACACGTTTTTGAAAGCCAGTTTAAAAGGAATATCAAAGGGTCGAAATAAGTCAATTTTTCACTTTTTCCAAAACCTAAAAAATGGAGGTTGACAAGTTAACAGTTGATAAGTGAAGTTAAAGTTGGAGTTGAAGTTGAAGTTAAAGTTGGAGTTGAAGTGAAGTTAAAGTTGAGTTGAAGAAGTTGGAAATCTATTAAAATGCAAGCAAATATCATATCATACTGACATGAACAGTAGAACCACTTTTAAGCTCGTGCTCATAGTACCAGCAGGTTATTTCATACAATTAAGCCCTTCTAAGGGCAGTTTTCAGGTGGATATCCAATAGACCCTGAAATTACCATCTCTAGCGCATACGCCCAAGGAATGAATACCCGACAGATCTCTCTCTTTCCTCTCCGAGTGGGACCACTAACCATTGCCATTTCAGGGTTGAAGAATGGTTTGATTTCTCCAAACAAGGTTAAGCTTTTAAAGGTTAGTTTCACCTCAGGGCTCCAAGGAGCGCTGGAATACTAAGTTAGCTCGTGCATGAGGCACACGGATAAACGAATTCCCGAGTTTCCCGTGGGTTTCAAGTTGACATGGTTATCATACGAGGGGAATATCACAGTACTACCCGGCCTGCAGTTATTACTTTTAATCTCACACTAAATCGGGGATTACAAACTAGCAAACTTAAGCGATGTAAATACAGTGCTAGCTAGCGAGTAGTAAATAGAAGGGTTTCCAGGGCAAAACTGTGTTTTGAATTTGTTAGATGTTTCTTTTCTTGAAATTAAACTTGAAAGCAGCGAAGCGATATATAGTATACTATTGAAATCAAACAAAAATCAAACAAAATCAAAGAATTCCCTCAGATTTATGAATAAAAGCTTGTATATTTTACAAAAACTGTACTATTAGAAATTCTGTTCCACCTTTGCTAACTTGGTAATCAGTACTATACCAAACAAATTAAAGTGTTTTATAAGTAATGTTTTATAAGTACTGTTTTATAGTGCTGTTTTATAGTAATGTTTGATATTACTTTATAAGTAAGGTTTGATTAGTGTATTACTTTATCTTTATACACAATTTGATTAAAGTTATGTCTGCTTATAAGTAATTTTTAATTTGTGAGTATTTGGCTGCAAAAAACCAAAAATTGTTGCAAAACTATTAAACTGGTTAAAGTGAGCAAAATATGTTGTAAGTGCATACAAAAACTAATAAAATAACAATAATCCAATAATCATAATCATGGAATAAGCTAACCTTAGAGAATATCAAGAACAAATATTTCAAATCTCTTCGATTTCTCAGAAATGTTAAGACACTGATTCTATTAGAAATTCGCCCATTCCAGTATTACATATATATTATTTTCATCATACTAAAAATATTCATACAAAATACATTATCCTGATCTATCTTCTATTCTTCTATATACACCTATATCTATTTACCTAGTTCTCAGCATCCAAAACGGCCTCAACCTTTTCAACAATTCCCCTGATAATTGGTTTTTTGTTGACCACCAAATGTCCGCCGTCGTGCTCAACTTCTTCAACCATATCCTTTCTAAACAAGCTGGCAACGTACTTGGATCTTATGGCAGGAACAACCACGTCACTGGACCCATAGATGAAGAAACTCTTGGTGGGCAAGTCTTCTGGACTGTTGAAGTAGTCCTTGTACTCTGGCTTGACTTCCACGGTGGTCTTGTACTGTTCCAAGTCCTTAGTTTCCTCAGCCTCCTTGATGGTATTGGTAAAGGCAAAACCGGAAATGATAATGGAAACTTCAAAAGGCTTGTGGTCAGGAAGTAACACGTTGATTCTGTTGGTCAAAATCGACGCCATGGCTGCACCCTGAGAGAAACCCATGATTCCCTGGTAGGGTCCGTTTTCCTTGATATACGAAACAATCAACTTGACGGACTCGTCTATGCCCAAATGCTCACCGTTAACGTACTTGAACCAGCATCTGTTGGCATCCTGGTCCACAATAGCCTGCCACTTGGCTTCCTTTTCCTCGGTGGTTTCTCCTAAAGAGAAGGGCAAGTCCTCGTATGAGGGAATCACCAAGGATGGATTCACGTAGTCTAGCGTGTATTTCTTGGAAAGGAGTTTTCTCAACCCAGAAGACTTTTCTGAGAAGATCTTTCCGCTCTGGAGGTAACCTGGAAGACACAAGAATTTCTTAGACATGTTCTATTAGTTCGTTTTTTGAAGATTTTTAAATTCTTTTTTTTAAAAAAATCTTTATCTTAAATGTTGATCTTTTTTAAATCTTGATAAATCTGATCTTTTTATGATCTTTCTATGATCTTTTTATGATTTTACCTTTTTACCTTTTTATTGAAGGATTTTCTTGTCAATTTATATGCAAATTTCTGAGCTTAAATCAAGACTCATACTCATACCTCTCTTATATCCGAGACAGCTGATTCTCTTGTGGACTTAGTGATACATTTGTTATAGTTCTAATATCCGGCGTACTGGGTGAGTATACAGTGTGGAATACAAAAGACATCAACCATACAAGTTTATAATGCTTGATTATAATCTACCGCTTTCATATATATACCAGTCATTTCACCATAGTATTCAACAAGCTTTGGTTCGGAAGTTAACATCCGATCATTAAAGCAGCTAACTCCCTTGATCGCAGAGATTGTGTTACAAGGCTGACAGTTTCTATCTCCGCCGGTGGCAAACGTGCAAAATGAAGGATTAAGCAATTCGAATAAACGGTTTATGAGTTATTCGTTATTGAAGTTGATTTAAAGTTGGTATTGAATGAAAGATATAGTATGAGAGTAAGTGTATGATTTTAGTGAGTTTGATATTTTAGAGATTTATATGAAGTATTTACTGAGTTTCTGTGATTTCCAAAATCCGTTTGGCTGCAAAATGTGAATATACACGAGCTAGAGTGTATATTCGCCAAGAGAGTCTGACGTATCATACGAGCGTACCTACAACTAAATTTATGAGCTTCGTTCATAAATTCATTCAACTCATGAATTCACTCAACTTATAAATTCACTCAATTTTATTAAACTCATGATTTTCACTCAATTTCACTCAACTCAATTTCACTTTATTTCACTTAATTTCACTCAAATTTACTCGCTTTCTCTCGAGAACAATTACAAATGATATAATTTATAGACAGTTCCTTAGTTCAACAAGTTTACGTATTTTTTCTATTATTTGTTCAAAGTTATCATGTAGAATAAATACAAATATACCAATATTGACTCAATGGCTGCAAATCAAAAAATCAGAATAATTCACCAAAGAATTCGTAACTCAAAGGCACGCTAAAGGTATAGGAGAGGACTGATGATGAAAGATACTTCTTAGTTTCTATTTTATATTTTGATGTTATCGTGATACATAACGTTTCGTGACCCTTTTGATCTTATTTATCCCTTTTCATAATCCCTTAACATTTTTATCCTTTACATTTTTATCCCTTTACATTTTCATTAAATATCTTTTTCCTTGAATTTTCATTAAATATCTTTTTCCTTAAATCTTCATTTTTTTTAAATATCTTTGAATCTTCATTTTAATTTTTTATCTTCAATTTCATCATCGATTCATCGAATAAGCCGAATAAGCCGAAGGTTTATGAGGTTTATAAGGGTTAATTTCTTCATCTTTCTTAATTTCTACATCTTCTTCATCTTTCTTCTTCATCTTTCTTCTCCATTTTCATCTTTCATTTCCATTTCAAATTCATTTTTATTTCTTCTCATCTCTTCTCATCTCATCACATGAATATCGACACAGTCTTTACCTCTATACAAGAGGAAATCAACAAGGAGTAAGTATTCCATCTATTCCACCCCGCCACACCCACTAACCCTCAGAACCGCCAGCAAAAATGCCTTGAACGACATTGAACAGGCCTTCATCACGGCATTGGCCCCATACAAACTCGAATACTCCAAGGCCACATATATCCAGCCCGTGGACTTGAAAACACTCTTCTTTGTGCCCGGCTCGCCTCTCGTCAACAACACAGCTAATTTAACAGCCATCTACTCCGATTACTTGGCCCAACTCGAGGCGGTCAGCTGTAAAAAGATCCAAAAGGACCGTGTTTTCCACAAAATCAACGAGGAGATCATTTCCCTCTTGCTAACCAACCGCTACTTCAACACGGTGTCTCAGCACTTCTCCAATGAGCTTACCGCCATTAGTATCCCGCTCACAGGGTCTAACGGCTTGATCATGACCCCAGACGAAATCTCCACGATCTTGGAATGTGACTTGGAATACTCCGACTACTTGATTGCCGTGTTGAAGTTGACCGAGATGGCCGTGGACTTCACCACCAACTCCATCATCAAGGTGTCCATCTCCCCGAATGCAGCAGTGAGCCAGTACACTCTTTCTGTGATCAACCTGAAGATGATAGCCCAATTGGAAAGCGGCTTCAAGTTGTTGGACTTGAAGAACGATGGAATCAGAAGAAAGTACGATGGCTTGAAGTATAACGTGAAGAAGATCAATGGAATTGTGTATGATTTGAGTTTAAGAAAGTTGATAGTGGTTGATGGTGAAGTGGTGTAGTATTTACAATATTTAGTATATAAATATGCCAGATAGTAGTTGTTATTCTCGTATTACTATTAGATTGCTAGTTGAATACAGTAAATTCCAATGATAAAATTGACCAACTTTCATATTCGTCAATTTTGCACCCAATTCTCAGATTTTTAAAAAAATTCTTAATTTTATGAGATATATACTTAAATATATATCATACATACCAACTTAGTATATAACTTGTTTTGTATTTGATCTATAAATTAGATCCACTTCACTTGAACGTACTAGATAACTTTACCGCCTTTTAAATATAAGGAAACCACATATATGATTTTGTGGTGAATAGTTTATTGTTAAATATCAATTGGATGTATATTATATTAGAAGTGTTTTTTTCATTATATCACTATGTTAAGTGTCTTTTAAGCATTTTCTGGAATTCGAAAATTCTCTCAAATTGCAACCTTTTCTGTAATTCTGCAAAGAACTAACAACTAAACTATGGCACTATATACTAACTCGCTTTCTCAAAGAATTTACAATTCTAGTGCAATTTTCTTCGCTTACTCTCTTGCTCACTAGAATTGAACATTTCATTGTCGAGTTCGATTATTTCAATCAGATTATCACTGATTTCAATCACATCGGGCGTTTCCAATTCTGTGACAGTACCCAGTTTATCTGGGTTGCTCTCTTTGTATTGTTGACTCTGCTCGCTCTTTACCACACCATTGGAATGCGACACCTCAGATACCTCAACATCTTCAGTTTCAGAGTTAATTTCAGATACCTGGGTCGTGTCTTCATTTCCAATGTTTTCCGCAATGTCCTCTCCATTTTCCATGTCAATACTCTCAAGAACTGAATATTCAACCTTTGTATCTTCAACATTTTTCTCCGTAGATTCTCCACGTACAAACTTATTACAAGCCTTAGGGTCCAGAGCTATGAGTCTGTCCAACTCGGTCTTACATGTTTTCAACAAGTCCAAAACATAAGGGAAGATATCTCTCTTGGCCAATTTCTTGATCTTTCCCGAACCAGGCGCCTCGTTTTCCTTATGTGCCATTTTCATGATCTCAGGACAATAGTAAAGGTAGATTCGCAAAAACGTGCAAACTAGAGTGTCGTCTATTAAAGAGGTCGGCCCAAACCCATTATTTGATTTCTTAATATCGTTCAAATAAAACAAAAAGTGGAAATAAACCTCTAGTTCCTTTGGTATTCCTTCTTTGGAAAGTTTCTCTAGAAAAGTCTTGAACTCATTGTTGAATAAAACATTCGGAATCACCTGGATGAATCGTTCAGAAAACTTAAAGTTATAATCACCTCCAGAAAGCACATTAGAAGGCGCTGGGACTCCGGAATTCCCATTCACTACTGGAACAGGCGGATTGGCTGTAATAACAGTAGACATCCATAAACTCACAGGATAAAGCTCCTGCACTGCTTCCTCCTCCTTGTCATAGCCTAATAACTCACGTATCATCTTACAAATGTTTGAACAGATATACTCCCAAATATTGTACAAGCCCATCATTATCGAATTTGATCTTTTCAATTTCGGAAGCATTCCAATGAGACTAATGATATCCAACTTCTTGGTCAAGAGCTGGATGAAGAACTTACAGTATTGGTAGGTATAGTAGAAATGCTTTCCCGGTCTTTCATGTTCTGGTTTCCAGATCAGAATAAGCGACTTGCTTGAAGTTTTCAACGAAATGAATTGATTCATCTCCTCCAAAGCTCCGTTTACATCGCCAAACTCCTCAAAGAGCACTTTGGCGAGTCTGTATCCGGGCTTATGGTGCCAGTTCTTCTTATCATGGGAGTCTACGATCCTTAATGCTTTCACAATCGCTTGGTAGAACTCTTTCAAGGTGGCTGCTGTCAACGGCCCCTCTCCATCTTCTAGTTTCTTTCTGATCACGGGGTCCCGGGTTAAATACCACAATCCTTCTTCTATGGCGAGTTCCCCGCTATTGACGTATTTATATACCAAACTAATCGTTCGATAGTGGGGTTCAATTATCCTCTCTATGCCTAAAGATTGCTCGTACGCTAAAACAGAAGATTCATATAAGGTATCAAGAACAAGCCGAGGCGAACGTTTCAACTTCCTCTGTGCTTTGGATAAATAATAGAAGTTTGTCCAGTTTGTAGAATCCGCCTTAATTGCCAAATGAAGCGATTGTTGGATGATCTTGTTGCACAATTCAGGGGAAACAGAGCTTTTCGTATACGGAACAAACCGGGAAATGCCCTCAATAGGCTTGACAAACTTGGCCTGGGCATGTGCCTCGAATGCGTGCATTTTCATGGGCTCCATACACGCGCTATACATCTCCTTTGCAAACAGAGACATCAAACCTCCTACAAGCGGCTTGAACTTTTCATCGTTCTTGACTTCATTAATAGCCATGAAATAACACAAGAGAGACTTTCTCTGGAGATTGGCCGTTCCGATTTTCCTCTCAGGAACAGTCAACTTATCGGCCGTCCAGATCAAGTCATCTTCTACCAAAAACGCATACGCTTGGCCTAGTAAGTACCAGCTTTCCATACGGTTAGTGGAATACACCAAGTCGTTTTTCAAGAGCAGAATCACATGCTCCAATTCTACAATACGACTCTGCATGTTCTTCTTTCTCACCTTATACGAGGAAAACACAATGACTGCTTGAAGAAAGTATAACCCGTCTAGAACTATACTAGGCGCATCCAAGGGCGTTTCCAAGTCCAATTTCAACAACCCGTGGAACGAGTCCTTCATGAACCTCGGGGTTAACCTTGTGGATTCCAAAAAGTAGTCAAACGTACCTGAATTCCGCGTTAATATGTTCAGATTCTCGAAATTCGGGCTTCCTATCACCTCGTAAAACTCGTCTAGAAGTTGTTTCAACCCTCCTTTAGGAATATGCACCATCGGGTTCTGCTTGAAACACAAGGGCAACGCAAACTTGGCTAGCTCCATGGTCACGTCTTTATCCAAGTCGTATCTGGATTGAGTGCCGTGGTCCTTTGGAGTGAAGTTGTTAATGGAAATGTCGTAATGATAACGACAAGAGACAACTTGGGCTATGTCTCTTTCAGAAGCCAGGTCATACTGAGTCAATATATCCTGAGTCATCTTGAGGAATACCGAATTATCACACAATTTCCTTAATCCTAGCTGATCATGCAGAAGACTGATAAACTCACAGATCTTCTTTTCCGACTGGGAAATCGCATTAAAGTTTAAAATGAATATACAAAATACACCCACAAACGTTTCCTTGAGCTGGTCATACGATACCTTTGAGCGCATTCGAATCGACAGTTTAAGCGTGGTGATCATGGCTGCTTCTTCATGGAGAGAAAACACATAGAGCAACTCCACAAAGAAACATAACCGTGTTAGGGTCTGCGGATCCGCCTTTATACGCCATGTATCACTCACGTTTCGTAAAAAGATACTCACCATTTCACTAAGAAACCCAATCACCTTCATCACATTAAGTTGTTTCTCAGACCCGTCAGAATCGGAGTACTCTTTAGACGTGAGATATCCATGAATAGCAGCGAGAAAGTCGGTGAATCCGTTCTGGAGCTGCTCAAAGTCTTTGGCACTATCGTAGTACAGAAACAAAACACTCCAAAGACTGAGTCTCATATCGATTGGCGAGGAGTCAAGAAACGCCTTTATCGAGGTTATGGCTTCTTGTCTAAGATCAGGAGAATCTCCGATATCCACGTCGATATCACTCTTGCTGCTTTCAGTGTCGAGGATTATTTCCAAGAGCCCGATAGCTTCAGAGTGGCACTCGCCATCGATGATCTTACTGAACATAGTCATCACGGATGTGGAGCTTAATTGGGCTTTTATGGACTCAATGCTGATTTCCATGATATTTTCGTAGTTAGGTAAACATATCTCAAGATTCGGACTTTCTTTTACTATAGCTAGCAATTCATACAACTTTCCCATTATTCCTTCGTTATTCTCCAAACTAGACGACTGGACTCGTTCTTTCTGAAGAATACACCAGTTATACCGACAATGGATTGCCGTGTATTCTTTTTTGAGAACCCCTCCAGTCAACTTGAAGTACTCGTCATTATAGAAAGCCGTCCATTTCTTGATTTTATCATTCAAACGAAGCAAATCAATGGCCTGGTTACTAATGTTGGCCCGGGAATGAGTTCCCTTTTTCAGCGGTATGATGTTATTCAACGAGTTGTTTAAAGTAATGTATGAGTCCAGCAAAATCTCAAGCACACTCACGATAACAGAAAGCTTATCGCCAGAATGCGCCCTCATGTTCTGCAAGAAGAAGTAGTCGAATTTCAAGATCCATTCCTTGACTTTCTTGAAAAAATCACTATCCCAATGTGTATCTACAAGTAAGCATTTTCCAGAATGCATGCCTAGTAATCGCTCCAACACACGAAACTTCAAGTCTCTATAATGGAGGGACTCGCTGTTGATCTCCTTGATGAATTGTCGTATTTCAGGCTCCACATCTATGTTTGATAACACAGGAATGTCGCGGTACTTGGATACTGTCCGTTTCTTGGTAAAGTTATTCAAAACCTCTATTAATTTCAGCTTCTCGCCTTCTACAGCACCTTCTTTTGTAGTTGAATCGTTAAGGCACTTTGTATAAGCAGGGGTCCACAAGTTGAGTAACACCGAAAGCGCTTCAATATGCTGTTTATCAGGACTTGCATTTCCCTCATGGATAAACGACTCTACGGGGTTCTCTAGTTTGAAACCAGGCCCAAGGTCTTCCAAAAGCTGGTTAATTGTTTGGATGAATCGAGTGGTTTCTATAAAAAACTCTTGCTTCAATTCAACAGGGGGAAGATCAACTTCATACTTGGCAAGACGTTTTGAAGAACGTGAAACGTTTTTAGACAAGTCAAACGTTCCGTTCGATGTATTTGTCTCGACATTTTCAGGCGAAGGTTCCTTTTCTTCTGGTTTCTCTTCCACAATCTCCTCTACTTCGTCTTGTTTTTCCGACACTTCTTCAATATCAGAGATCTCAATAATACTTTCCTTTTGAGGCGCAGTGAAAAACACTTGGTCCATACAAGATTCAGTGAGAAGATATGGTTCTAGGAATCGGGTGCGTTGTTTGGCATTGTCTTGCTTTTCCACATCCTGTCTTTTTTTAACAACCGAGTCTATGGATTCAAGCATGTTCAACCAGCTGAACTGCTCTAATGGAATGTTCACCTTGTTTAGGGTGTGTGACTGTGCAATGTGTGCGTCGTAGTCATTCTTAATGGGCTGGAGAAACGCCCATTCGTTCTGGTTATTTAGCTGTAGTTTTTTGAGTTTCACCTGCTGTTTCTCATTTAATTGGCCAACTTTCAAATACCCATTCAAAAGGTCCAACTTCTTGAAGTATGACTTTGGCACGGGTATTTGGTCGTCACTCTCGTAGATCTGGTTGATCGTGTACTCCAAAGTGGCCTTGACTAGCCTATATATGCCTAGGTATTGGAAGATTTGGTACAAAACCTCGAGCAAGAATTCGTCACCTTCTTGGTAGAATAAGGAAACACACAAGTCGTCTATAAGGGTGTAGAAAAGGTGTTTGAATTTTTCGATTTCGTCATTAGACTTCATCTCATTAATGTCCAATTCACCCAAAAGGTGGCTGTTTCTGAGAATGTCTAAGTATAGAAAGCCTCTATTTCTAAACACCAAGTATCTCAAGGTCTTGATATTAGGGGAGAGAAAGGAAAGTTCGTCTGTGATGTTATTTAACCCGCCGTTTTGGAGCCCTCGTATGAAATCAGCTTCTTCATGGTAGTGGTTCGAAACCACGTCGAGCTTGAACAAATCGTCGTACACCTTGTATGCCTCCACGTACTTCTTATCCTTGTTCAAAGTCAATGCTTGTTGGAAGAGTTTAAAGGACTGTTCCACTTGCAATTCTCGGGAGTGTTCTTCTTCCAAGTCCTTTTTGGATAGCGGGTCCTCCGCTAGATTCAAGGGAACAAACGAGGACTACTTCGGTTAGTATACGCGGGCTCAAAGGGCATTTGCGCTGGTTCTTAAACGTACCATCTGTTGTTTAGAGTGCTGCCATTTTTTTTGGATGCTGATTTTGAGATTTCTGATATATCAGAAAATAAGAAGAACAGAGAAATAAGGAATAAAATGTAGAATGTGTATGTAGAATGTGCATGTTGGGTCAGAATAATGCTACACTAACCTCTATCACTCCATACCCTTAATTTTACAACTACACCAGAACAGATTTGTCCATCTTGATCAATCTTACACCAATTAGATGCCAATCATGGCTGCAAAATGGCTTGTTATAAGTCGAGGAGCTATTCTCTAGGAAGCGCTTTATTCTCTAGAAATGAACATGACATCCTTATATTTTCTGTAAATGTTTGTATTTTGTAGTTTACCAAAGATAAATTTCTATTCTTTGGACCTTCGTTTTGCTTTTCTTGATCCTTTCTTGACCACCTTTACATTAATAACCATTCCGTCTATATTCTAATATACAAATAAATACCCATACTTAAACCTTCGTTTCAATCTGCTTGTTATCGAGCTCAATTTGGTCTCCCTGCACTGTGCTAACCAGATCAGTTTCCTTTACCGTGTTTACAGCCTGAAGAGTCTCTTCCTCGGCTGCTATTCTTGCCGCTTCCTTTTCCTCTTTAATGATCTTCCTTCCTCCTCTCAACCACCAAATACCATGGGATGCAAAAATCCCAAGCTCCATGGCCAAAACAATGGCATACAACACCATACTCATGATATCCATAGTCCCGAAAACAACACTCAAGATGGAAAAAAAGGCCCCCGAGGAGTCCAAGAGCAAGAACCCGAAATTAATCCCAACCACACGTCCATTCCGCTTGGCCAACTCAAAGTAGGGCGGAATCAACCCAATGGCAAGCAAAACCGAAGCAATGATCCCAAACACCATCATTGGCCAATGAATTCCTCTCCGGTAGAGAGGACGCAACCACAAAATGAATCCAAGCTCCAAGCCGATCCCAATCCCGACAAAGGCTCCGAGTAAGGTGTACATCTTTTTGCGGGGCATTTGTGTAGGTGGATAGTACAAAACTTGGGCCCAGGAGATGGTACAAAACAAGGTGAATAGCTGTGGTTGGATCTTCAAGGGAATCGAGCCGTCAGTACCAACAAAGTATATGGAGAATGGAATCCCACTGGCAGCCCACAAGAACAACATCAAGGGAGGCAAGCCCTCGCAGTTCTTGGTTCTGTAGTTAACAATAATCTGCGGAACCAATTGAACACACCATAAGATTGTCCCAATGGTTCCTAGCACGTTTTCAGCAACTGGATTGAAGAGTGTCATCTGCAAAAAGTCTTTTGAATTACAAGTTCTACATTTCTAAAAAATCGTGTGGCTTTCCATTCCATTTAATACTATTCCCGCGCGATGACTCTACTGCACCAATTACTTAAACGGGCGAATTGCGCACTGTGAAAATGTTTCTTTTCACTCAGAATCGTACTCAAATCCAAACGTCTCTTCTTGAGCGGCGAGCTCGCGCTCCTCCGTGGAGTCCACGTTTGTTCCTTCAGAGTCACTTTGCCTTTGTGGATTTTCTTGCGGTGTTTGTGGATTGTCCTTGGTGCTGTGATGCGGATACTCTTTCCCAATTAGGCAACTGGAACCACCCTCATCGCGTGCACTCTCTGGAACCTCTCCTGTTGTTGGGTTAAAAACCAATTCTCCATCGGAGTCAACAGTGAAAAGCTCATCGGGTAGTTCATCCGAGTAATCAGGCGTGCTGAGGTCACTAGAATTTTCTTCTTCAGGAGGTCCAAATGTGTCCTTACCCTCTTCAATTCCTGAACCCTGTTCTTCCCTCGTTTTTCCAAATTGCGGCTTCTCAAGTAAATAGCCGTTCGTATTACCTAATAACAGTTCATGAGCAGGTTTAGTTTCGGTTCCGGCATTTTCTGTTTGTCCTTCAAACGTATTTGCATCTTTCCATATTCTATTCTTTCCTTTATAGGAAACTTCATCCGCATCGCTAGGAAACTTGTCTTCTTGGTTAGGGCGTACTTCACGAGGGAAAAAGTTGCCATCTTGAGATTCTTGACTGGATACATATTCGTAGATTTCTGGTGATTTTTCGGATGTTTCTGCAAGAAACCCACCTGGGGCAAACCCTCCATCATGTGAATCTTCCTTTTCTTGGATGAAACCTCCTTCATTCAAGTCTTCATCTGGCTGAATATAATTGTCTTGGATGAAACCACCTTCTGTTTCTTTTTCTCCTTCAATATCGTCATTCTCAATAATAAACCCTCCTCCAATATCGTTATTTTCAAAACCTCCTCCAGTATCGTTATTTTCAATAACAAACCCTCCTCCAGTATCATCTTCAATAACAAACCCTCCTTCATTTTCGACAACAAACCCTCCTTCATATACTTCCTCCTCCACTCCACCTTCCTCAACAAACCCACCTTCAAATTCGCCATCGCTTTCAGGTTCCGATACACTGATATCATTATCGTCGTAAACACTATAATCACTTTCATCATCTTCCTCAGTTTTACTCTTTTTCTTTCTCACCTCTCTTCCGTATGAAACATCAGCTACACCTTCAACCAAGCCATGTTCCTTGTTCAATCTGGCCATAATTCTCAACTTGGTCAAAAAGAATTTCCAATTCTTCATCGAATTGTTTCTCCACAATTCACGTTTCCCTTCCTCCTGCTCTTCCCAAAGCGCTTCCATAACAAGGTACATTGCTTCCTTGTACTGCTCGTCAATTACAATGCCTCCTTCCTTCGCCTTGGGTACTCTGGTTACTTTCCTTGATTTGTTGGTAAAATCAAACGCTATAATGGCCCGGGCAAAATCAATTTGCAAGATCCGTGCTGCCTTCTCTATCATTTTCATCTCAAACTTGCCCAATTCAATGTAATGTCCGTTTTCAGGCAACATATTAGACGCATACAAGTCGATGTTTCCAAAGGAGTTTTTGGGAATGACTCCATTTTCAATTCGCTGTGGCTTGAATAATTGTGTTTGGAATTCAGCATAGAGCCTAGTATCTTCTTCTTCATCGTCGTTTTTGCGCTTTTTGAGCTTCAAGGACTGCTCTCCCACCTTGAGCACTCGTCCACGCATGTACCAGCCTCGTGCTGACCGTAGTGAGTACACATGGGACCTTTTGAACACAGGAACAATGCTGTTTTTGTTCCGTGCTCGGAAAGTCCCGCATTTGCTGCTTTGATCGTTGGGATAAATAACTTCATTCTGCTTCAATTGAGATTCCAAAACGTAAATCGGATGGTTTTTGAAATCCAACACGCTATTGGGCATACCCTCGGTAAGGTGTCTATCGTGGAACTCTTTTAGTTCGAGGATATCTTTCTGACTAGGCGATTTACGGCGGGAGCAGTGATAGAGAAGCTGGTTATACCAGTGTTCGTCTTCATCAGATCTATGTCCAATTCTTTTCTTCACCACCTTGGAGTTATACGATTGCGTGTATCTTCTTGTCACGTCCCGGACCCCTCCGTACTTATCAAATGCTATTATGTAGAAAATGTTTCCCTTGAGTGCAACCTCAAACTTGGATTTCCTCCTCATGGGGCAGCTCTCAATCACTTTTAAAGTGCAGCAGTCGATACTGAGCCACTTCTTGGTGTATTTATTGTACACTTCGATCCAAAACATAGGAAATGAGTTGGCATCTGGGTTGATAGAAACGGGTTTACTCTGGGTGGTTTTTACTTGGGTACTTTTCATTCGAGCGTTTTGAAGAAGGGGATTCTTGGAAAACCTGTTGAGTAGATTTGATTTTGCTGGTACTGGGACAGCACTGGATCTCTCTTTCTCTATACTTCTTTCGTTGCTTACAATTGCTGTGTAATCTGGTGGCTGCAAAGAAAATACCAATCTGGCATTTAAACCTAGAGATCTTAGCAAGGCTACAAAACCTTGTGCCGAGATATCTCTAGAGCCCTGGTTGGAAAGCACGAGTTCACGGAACCGGGGTAAAGTGACGTTCCGTTGAGTATTGACTTGCCTGAAGCCCAATTCGTGCCAATTCTTGCGGATAATTCCCTCTGAACTCACCTTGAAACGTTTGGTGTGAGAATCAAGGAGTTGCTGTAGCCCGTCCTGAAGTCTTCTCGATCTGACTGAATTGGGCAATTTAGGGTCAGTTGGAGAGAGAAGCTGTTTTATTTCCAGAGGAACGGTTTTCCTTAGCTGGGCTTGTAAGGTGTTGTCGTTACACCAGGAGTTTCTCAAGAAACCGTGCACTACCAGCATAGCGATGAATGCCTTGTGCATGAAATACCGTCTTTCTCTTTCATCTTTCGAAATAGGAGTAAACTTGGGGGTTTTTGGGAGTTGTTTTGTTTGTTCTAGGGTGAATGTGAGTGTTTCCGAGCCGGCGTGGAGAGGAATATTGAGATTGGAATCTGCAGAGGGCAGACCAGCACCCAGGCTTGTAAAACCCAGCAACGTATTTTCTTCAGATAAACCTGTGCTTCCCAAATCCACGTCTTCAAAGTCATCGCTATCAGAATCGTCGTTATTACCATCGTTATTACCATTATCAGAACCATCGTTACCATCGTTACCATCGTTATCATCAAGTACTTGCACCTGACTTCCTCTTATGGCGCGTCTCTTCCGCCTTCCTACAACCTCTTTAACCATATCTTCATAACCGTCAAAGTTCATCCCTTCGTCTCATAAGCAAACGTTCCATCAGCTTCACTTGATAACAATTTACAAATATCTCCGCTAATCAAGTGAACGCGTTCGGAGATGAAAAAAATTGAAAGGTGATGGGAAAATGAGCGGAGTGATGAAAGGCATGATGAAAGGAGTGATGCGAGCGGCCATGCGAGGGCAGGCGAGGCATTTGTGTGTGAAGAGTGATGGGATGAGCGAAAATATAAAGAGGGCTAAGAATGAAGATACGCCGAATCTGCAATCACTGAATGGTGTACAGAAAGGTATACAGAAAGGTATACTGAAAGGTATACTGAAAGGTATACAGAAAGGTATACATGGTATACTGAATAATAATCAACAATTCACCCTGACTCAACAATTCACCCCGAATCAGGAAATCCAAGTCAACTCAGACACTTCAAATATAAACTGCAATCTCAAGGAAAGTGTGCTGAATGAGTTACCAGAAAGCTTAAACGACCTGGACCTTTTAGATCTGAAAGAGAAAATCACTCTCAGGATGAATAATCTCACACTAAAAGAGTTAGTGAACAAGGTGGATCTAAACAGACCCAATGGAAAACTTGATGAAAACACAGATAAGCTGAAAAATACCCAACTTCATACCAAAAATGAGCAAAATCCTCTCGATAGCCTTATTTCCGGCCCAAGCACGCTAGCCAGAGTCCCCAAGATTCTACAATCCAAATTATCCCACAAATACTCCAAATTGGGCTCCTCTATAACAATCGAGCCCACTTTGAGCCACTTTCCTTTGCTAGCAAAGGCAAAAAGAGTGAAAATACGGCAAAATTTGCACCCAACCAGCTCGTCGATCTTAGAGACGGCCCTTTTCTACGTCTTAACGGCGCTTCATACCCTGAAGAACCACCACCAAATGGAACACCTCAAGCAGTTGCTAAATGATCTGGGAATTCAAGATGTTCAGGAATATCTTGAAAAATCCGGAATACAGGATACCCTAATCACCAGCCACTTCCCAGTGAAATGCACTCAGACACTACTCCTCTCATTAGCATGCATACACCTAGTATCGCCGAAAACCCTAGAAACGCTACCTATCTTGGTATCTTCTCTCAAAGCAGACAATATCACCAGCAGCTGCGAAAAGTTGTCCAACTTGACCTCAATCCCCCCATGCGTTCTATCCAACATCACATTACGTACTCCTAGATCGAAGTTTGAGTTCAACTTGCAGCTCGATCTCTGGCTAGACTACTCACAGGACATATTTGCATTCTATCCTAACCTCAACGAGATTAAGCTCTGTATCGACAACTTGATGTACTACGCAGTCAAGTACCAACCAGAAAGCATCCCAAAGATCATAGATTCTGCCTTCTTGCATGAACCTATGATCGAAAAGACATACCTAAACAGACTAATCTGGGACCTCTCGCGGTACACCTTGCTCCACAGACACACCACGTTTTCCATCAAGGGACACGAGAAGTTGATCAACCTCTTGGCCAGAACGGACCCTCACCAGAAGGCGTTCAAGTTGTTGGATTTTCAGGCCACAATGGGAATTGTCTTGACACTCGATCCTCGTGTAGCGCCCGGAGGAAAGGGTGTTCTGGGCCAGCAGTTGGTTGAAATAGCAGAGAAGCGGTTTCTTACGGGCGAACATCAGTTGTCAAATATGGAAATGGTATCCTATTATTCAGCCAAGATGTTTCTTGCTGCCTCTCCTGAAAAACTCCTAGAACTGTTTAATAACGGCCATAAATACACAGACTCCACCATGGTATGGCTTGTGTTTCTTAGGAAACTCGACCAGTTCCACTTGCTTTCGGAAGACAGGTGTGTTAAAATCCTACAAGGGATCATGAAACTGAAGGCCAAAATTACCAACTCGATGGTGAAATTGTTGTTGAAGAATTTCAAGGGCTTGAATAAGTTGTCGTTCTTTATAAATAAATTCCCAGTACAGTTGAAAACAGGCCACTATAGTACTATTGTCCCTATATACCTATCCATGGTGTACAAAAACCACAAGTCGGCCAAGATCCCTGAAATCGAAGGATTTAGGAAGTGGTCGGATTTCTCGTCCATACCTTCGTATGCCCGTTATTTATACGAGAGTTTGCCCAACAAGACAGTTTCCCAAATCGCAGTATTTCTTCAAGGCGAGGCCATAGTGAATCCAGAAAACGTATACTCGCTTTACCAACAGGAGCTTGGTGAACAGGCGCCAGATGAGGGGTGCTTGACTGCATTAATCAGAGCTTCTTTGAAGCCCACACAGACAGGAGAATGTATCGTATGGGGGGATCTCTACAGCCCCCAGGTGGCCATCTATGAATTCCGAAAATACGCAACCGCAGAGTTTGACAATAGAACATGGCACCAATACATCTATTTATTAAAAAAGTACGAGTACACCGCGGAATTGGCTGAAATTGTACACTGGTGGGAAAGCATATCATTCAATCCACTGAGACAGAGCCTACTTTTGTTACTCAATTCGTTTCCACGAGACCATGCATATAGACACATCAAGCATTATGAAGAGGCGGGTAGTTTATGGCCTTGGCCCTCTCGACAAGAGTTTGAGGACTTCATTTTAGCTAATAAGTAATAGAGAAAGTAATAGAGATTTAATAGAAATTTACAGGTACAAGTAGAATAACAATGAATTTTAGAGGACATCAAAGGTTAACTAATTATTCACAAACTCTTCACAAACTATGAGCGAAGCGAATAGTTTGGGGATGAATCATTTTATACATAACTAATAATATGTACTTGATATTCCTTCGGGATTACATAATTCGCAGCCAAACTTCCAATCAAAACCTTCAAAAGGTCCTCGGCCGAAAATCGAAAAATCCCCAGACTTTCTTCTTCTCTTTAAGTATGTTGAGATTAACCAGACACTCCACGCCAGCCGTCAGAGGCTTCTCTGCCAGAGCCGCTTCGCTTAGATTTGCATCCACCAGAACCGAATCAGACGCCTTTGGTGAAATCGATGTGGATTCCTCAAAGTACTACGGTGCTCAAACTGCTAGATCGATGCAGAACTTCAAGATCGGAGGCCCAGCTGCCCGCATGCCTATCCCAGTTGTCAGAGCGTTTGGTGTGTTGAAGAAGTCCGCCGCCATTGTCAACGAAGGTTTAGGTGCCTTGGACCCAAAGTTGTCTGCCGCCATCCAACAAGCTGCCACCGAAGTTGCTGAAGGTAAGTTGGACGACCACTTCCCCTTGGTTATTTTCCAAACCGGGTCTGGTACTCAGTCCAACATGAACGCCAACGAGGTCATCTCCAACAGAGCCATTGAGATCTTGGGTGGGGAATTGGGTTCCAAGAAGCCTGTGCACCCAAATGACCACTGTAACATGTCTCAATCTTCCAACGACACTTTCCCTACCGTGATGCACATTGCTGCCGTCACCGAAATCACCGGCTCCTTGCTTCCAGAATTGACCAAGTTGAGAGATTCCTTGCAAGCCAAGTCCGACGAGTTTTCTCACATCATCAAGATTGGTAGAACCCACTTGCAAGATGCAACCCCATTGACCTTGGGCCAGGAATTCTCCGGTTACGTGCAACAGTTGACCAACGGTATCGAAAGAGTCGAAAAGACCTTGCCAAACTTGAAGTTCTTGGCTCAAGGTGGTACTGCTGTTGGTACCGGTTTGAACACCAGAAAGGGCTACGACGTTAAGATTGCTGACCAAGTGTCCAAGTTGACTGGGTTGGACTTCAAGACCGCTCCAAACAAGTTTGAAGCCTTGGCTGCTCACGACGCCATCGTTGAAGCCTCTGGTGCCTTGAACACCGTTGCCACTTCCTTGTACAAGATCGCCAACGACATCAGATACTTGGGTTCCGGTCCAAGATGTGGTTACGGAGAATTGTCCTTGCCAGAAAATGAACCAGGTTCGTCCATCATGCCTGGTAAGGTCAACCCTACCCAAAACGAAGCCTTGACTATGGTTGCCACCCAAGTTTTCGGAAACCACTCCACCATCACTTTCGCTGGTGCCTCTGGTCAGTTTGAATTGAACGTGTTCAAGCCAGTCATGATTGCCAACTTGTTGTCTTCCATCAGATTGATTGCCGATGGTTGTGCTTCCTTCAGACTTAACTGTGTTGACGGGATCAAGGCCAACGAAGACAAGATTGACAAGCTCTTGCACGAATCCTTGATGTTGGTTACCGCTTTGAACCCTAAGATTGGTTACGATGCTGCTTCCAAAACCGCCAAGAACGCTCACAAGAAGGGCTTGACCTTGAAACAATCTGCTTTGGAATTGGGTGTTTTGAGTGAAGAGGAATTCGACCAATGGGTCAGACCAGAAAACATGATTGGTCCAAAGGATTAGATAGCTCAGTCCTAGAAAATGTTTAATGAATATAATACCGATGTGAATATGTAGGTGGGAAATGAATGGAAAAGGCCTCAGAAACTGAAGGAATACTGGAAGGATCTTGATACAAGAGTAACTACTTGTGTGTGGAAATTCCTAGAAGAGGAAGTAAAGCTTGGGCAATATATTAAAACAGACTGGCCAATCTATGAAAGCTAATTCCAGCTAGAGCAATACAGGGCCTAGAGCTATAAAAAGATCTTAGAAGTCAGAGAAGGGTTCCCTATGAGTATTATATGGTCTTGACAAGGAGAACAGCGTTATAGAGGAATCGTTAAGCTAGCATACAGTAGGATTCTTTTAAAACGAAAAGTGTTTACAGCATCTGGGCTTCTCAGAGTTTAAAGCCACTATAAGAAAAGCCACTTGCCAAGTGGAACTCTCTCCATATTAACCTCGTTGTGTATATCTTATGCTTTCTACTCTCACTAATCTCTAGCTACTACCTTTTGTTGCTCTTCGTCAATTCACCACATTGTCTTTTCAAAAGCCCTTCTACCTTTCTCTAGCGACTAGAAAATAATGTCTAGCGTTATCTAATCTCGGTTATTATTCATCTACACAGCCTTTATATTGGCATACTCACTCAGCTATAACATCGATTTTGCATACCTCTTAAATATCCAACCATTCTTCACCATTCTTCACTTTTCGTCAACTTTTCACCTTTCTCTTCCTTTCTACCTACATATTCATTCCTTTATTCTCGCTATCTATCTTCTTCTCCTCGTCTTTTCACTTGACTTGACTTGACTTGACTTCTCTTCAAATTCACCTTTTTTTTCATCACAAACAAAAACGAACACCAATACGACGATGTCACTCTCGAGTATACTACAACATGTGAAGAAGAAGGGCCAGATCCAGAGACCTGCTGCGGTGGAGGAGAACCAGGGCCTGCGCTCACAAGGACCCAGCGGCGTGGCCCGTGCCAACAAACCCGTCGATCCGGTGGTGGCCATGCTAAAAGAAAAGAGACGATTGGAAAAGGAGAAGAAGGAACAGGAGTTGCGAGAGAAGAAGGGTTTGCCACCTAAGAAACAGCCTGCCGCAAGAAAACAGCCTGCTGCTAAAAGCAGTACGCAACAGCAGACGAAAGCACCCTCTTCTAGGGGTGCTGCAAATGGTGCAAAACAACACCTGCTGGCACATCTGAGGACTGCCGTGGCCCCAAGGCAGCCTAAACCAAAGATGAACTTCAATGACTTGATGAAAAGAGCCCAAAATATAGATCAGTCCAAGCTCTCCATTACTTTGAAGGCAAAGAGCCCGGAAATTCGAGACATTAAAACAAAACCCAAACCACCAGCAAAGCAATCCTCAGAAACAAGACCCAGGCTGGAACCCAAACCTGTAGGAAGACTTAAAACCCCAGAAAACAGAGTAAATCGACAGCCAGTTAATTCCAAGTCGCCAGCTCTGAAAAACCCGCATTCACAGAGACCAAGTCCTCCCGCAAGACCTCTCTCGAAACCAATACCCATAAGAGCGCCTTCCCAGAAACTACAGGAAAAGTTGAAGACAAAATCCTCCTCCAGGCGTCCGCAGTATGAGGAAGACAGCGACGAGTATGAGGATTTAGACGACTTTGTAGTATCGGACGAAGAAGAACGTAACACAGCCAGAAATGAGGACTACGATAGGGACGAAATCTGGGCCATGTTTAACAAGGGTAGAAAGAGAGCATATTACGATGAGTTTGACGATGACTCCGATGATATGGAGGCTACTGGAGCAGAGATTTTTGAGGAAGAAATGAGATCAAAGAGATCAGCCCTTCGTGAGGACCAGGAGGAATTGTTGGAGGAACAAAGAAGAGCCGCTTTGAAGAAGAAGCGTTTCGGAATGTAGCACAGGTGGCATTCAATAATAGCAAGGGTAATCCCACAGTCATAGTCATCTTGTATACAGTATTAGAATAAATTTGCATCGAAGACTTGTAAAAGGGAATTTAAATTTGGTTTGACTTTCGATTGTTTGGTAAGTCGAATTAGAATTTCTACGCCATTTCTGGTATTGTTATTTTAGCTGCTTTCAATGGTATAGTAAAACTTTGTCTGGAATTTAAATCTTTGGTGGAATGTTCGGCTCAGCTACCAACAGATTCTGAGACCATTAAAAGTTTAACGCTATGGTTGCTTCCCTGAGTTGAGATCTCAGCGAATTTGAAAATAAAACACAGAAATGTCATATAAATAATAATGGGGGGTTTCTAGTCTCAAATTGGTATGCTCTTCTAATGGTTTAATTGAAAATAACATGGAATGTTTGTATGAGTCCATAGCGCTTTGGGATTAGCTAGACGATACTTTAATTTTATACTGCAAAGTGTGGGATTATATATGAGTCCATTTATGTTGAATTGACAATAAAAGTCGAACAATAAGTTTTCATTTGAAATATTGACATCTGTTATAGGTCGATTTCTGATATTTCATCACTTCTTGGAGACTAGCTTAAAACTTTCCAAGTCTTTAAACACCAAAGGCATGTATATTGGGCAGTCAGATCTATTAGCATAAACCATAGTCTCCCCAGCCAGCAAGAAAAGCATCAACTTTTCGGATCCATTAACAAGGTCAACCACAATGCCAAATCGGTTTCCCTATTCCAGTATGTTCCACTTTTGCTTGAAGAAAGGAACACTCTTCTGATTGAAGGTTACCCTGCGGAGATTTTGAAATCCAGTATAAGCGTCGCATATTCCTTTTTTTGAAGTGTTCACATACTCTATCTGCATTTTGCTCTATTATTTTCCAGTATATCCTAATTAATTCGACCGTTCCTTGAAAACCTGTGTTGGTAATTTTAGTCAAGCAGTTAGACCAGGCAGAATAATTGTGCAATTCTCTTGCAACTAACACGGGTTCTTCTGAACCGTTTTAGGATCCTGGAAAGTGTCAGGTTTTCTAGCTGTTCAGTGGAACTGGCTTTCTTGTAAGGATTGGTCCAAATTGGAGCGCTCCAAGTCGTCTGTACATTGGAGGGTTTGACTCATTTTCGAGTGTATTTGGAAGCAATTTAATTGAGGTGGATTGGACAAGCAAGAATATCAAAAGATTTCTCATAGCAGAACTATATGTGGATATTGAACCTTTAATTAGTCCTTCTTGTAATACTTCAAATGATATAATGGCATAATCCCATGGAGCTTAGATCAAGAAACGAAGGGTTCAACATAGGTTACAAGTGCCATTTGCAAAAGTTCAAAAGCTTACTGCAGGACAATTCTTGTTAGGTTTAGATAGTATCATGATGACATGAATGCAGTGTATACTTGATTCTAAATGATCTCTGTAATTTCTCTGCAGGCATAAAAATTGAGAACTTGATTGATATAAATTAGAATAAAATGTATTGATCTTTTCAGAATGTAAGTTTCTCGACAAGATGGAGTTTATCTTTGTTGAAAAGTATTTGTTGCATTTGTAAAAGAAGTAGAATAAACATGTCTCAAATAGTTTGTGAGCTAAACTGACTTCAACCCCTGAATGCATTTATTTGTATGTTCCCGGATATGCTAACCACAACTAGAAGAAAGAGAATATGTCAGATAGAGGTGTGTGCCTTGTATTTTTGGCAAAAAGACGAAGACAAATAGACCAGTACTAGAGTTTTCTGCGGTCAGGAATAACTATATCTTGGTATTTTGATATTTTAAGTATATACTAGTTCTGTGCATTTGTACTGATACACCTTGGTAGTTTCTATGAATCCACGAAAGACATGTGTTCCTCTAGAATTTTTGTCATCTTATTACCGTGGCTCAATAATGGGATTAGGATGCAACTTTTTCTAAGATTTCTAGATTTTTGCAGCCTCTAGTTCTTCACAAGGCCCGAAAATTAAACCAAGTGACTGTGTACTGTGGAGAATCCTAATTATGGGAACTCAATTTCAAAACATCTCTGGAGATCTATCCGGGTGTCAATATACCCAAATCACTCACCCGATACTTCACAACTAAACCGAACCGAGCCGCAATATTTACAAGATACGTTTCTGTGTGGATTATTACGCGATTGCCAGTGGAACCAGCTGTGGCAACCTTTTATAAAGGAAGCCATGCGGGATAATTGGACATTAACAATACCACCCCATGACTGTTGCCCTTGCAAGCACTACTCTAAAGTTCCAGAGCGAGAAGGAAGCGGTGGAACATGCTATCAGCATAGCCAAAACCACCGGGGTAGACGAGACCATGCTCATCAAGGGCGCCATATTGACCAGTTTCCCCGATGCAATCGACTCGGACCGCTTTGACGATTCCGACAGACTCTCCGTGTCCGAAGAAAGTACCCACAAGTGGAGGCAAACATGGACACTTTACACCCTAACGGCTGTGTCTGCTCTCAGTGCGGCTGTGCAGGGTATGGACGAGTCGGCTATAGGAGGCGCCCAGTTATTCTTCCCTAAGGTTTACGGCATCGACAAGTCATCTTCATACAACGCCAGCATGATTGGTCTCATTAATTCAGTGCCGTACCTCGCAGCTGCTCTCGTGGGCTGCTGGCTTGCCATTCCTCTCAATCGCTTCGTGGGCCGCAGGGGCACGATTTTCTGGGGGAATTTTTTTGCAGCCATCAGCGGGTTGTGGCAGGCTTTCAGTCCCAGTTTCCGCGTGTTGTTGGCCGGCCGCTTTGTTATGGGTGTGACTATTGGATTGAAGTCTGCCACAGCGCCCGTGTACTCTGCGGAGTCGTCGCCTGCGCTGATCCGAGGCTCGTTGGTAATGCTTTGGCAGACTTTCACTGCATTTGGCGTGATGTTGGGCTCTGTGATGGGCGTAGCCTTTTTGGACTCTGGTAAACACAACTGGCGCTACATGTTGGGCTCCATTTTCCCGTTGCCCTTGGTAGTGTGTGCGTTGGTGTACGTGGTGCCCGAGTCACCACGCTGGTTGATCCAGAGAGCCCGTTACGAAGACGCTGTGGAGGCATTCATCCGTTTGCGGCGTTCTCCTTTGCTTGCCTACAGGGATTTCTACTACTCGTTCTCGTTGATCCAACAGGAGCAGGCCTATTCCCGCTGGTACGAGCCCTACCTTGCCCTTTTCACGGAGAAACGCAACCGTAGGGCCGTGGTGGCCAGTGGAATAGTGATGTTTGGCCAGCAGTTTTGCGGAATCAACGTTTTGACCTTTTACATCCTGACGTTGCTCGTTCTGGCCGGCTTTTCAAGCAAAGACGCTTTGGCAGGGAGCTGTGGGTTTGGTGCTTTGGCCGTATGCGGAGCCCTCACTGCAATTCCACTCATTGACCGCCGTGGTCGCAGATTCCTCGTGCTTTGGACGTACCCGTTACTTGGACTCTTTCTTTTCTGGACGGGTTTCTCCTTCTACGCAAAGAGTGACAAGACTAGATTGGGCTTGGTTCTTACAGGAATTTACCTTCATGTGTTTTTCTACGGCATAGGGTCGGGTCCAGTAGCGTTCACTTATACGGCTGAAAGTGCAGCCTTGGCAGTTAGAGATGCCCATACTTCCTTGGGCACAGCCATTACCTGGTTGTGCTGTTTTATACTTGGATTCACCTTGCCCAATATGCAAAGGGGAATCGGAAATGTTGGGATCTTTTGCTTCTATGGTGCCTGGTGCTTTGTTTTGTATGTCTTGATCTATTTTTATGTTCCCGAGACGAAAGGCTTTACTCTTGAGGAGTTGGACGTTGTATTTTCTGGTGGAACGTTAGATGACAAGTGGCCAAAGAAAAGGGGTTAAAAGGATACAGTAGTTACTGTTTAAGGGATTTTCTGCATATCCATTTGTTGATATCTACAGTCGTTACTAGGTCAAAACAACTAGAACGTAATTGTATATATTATATGAATTGCATACATTACACATAAAAAGAAGCTAATAAAGCAGGTTTGCTACTTTGAAATGTAACGTCTACGTGAAATAGACTACCTCATTGCAATAAAAAAGACCGTTTAAGTATATGTAAACTTTCGCTTTGTGTGTGCATAAACGGCACCGTTTTCATTAACTTGCAGATTTAATTGTTCTTCATATATTTGTCGTAACCATACAAGTTAAAAGATTAAGATGACGACAAGGGACTCGGAAATAATAGGGGACCATTATTTTATTTATTACTTGACATCGTTATTCATGACACCGTAAACGTGGTCCCGACCTGTCGTAATATATGTCACTAAATCGATCTAAGGTAAGATGAAATATTTTACCCATCAAGCATAGTCCGGTTTGACTATTCTTGATCACTGCCTGTTGACTAAAGTTTGGCGCAGTAAAATGCTTCATGTCTGTCAATTTTAGTTTAATCACATAAATAATATCCTAGAGGAAAATGTCTTTCTCACTCCCTGAAATCATGATTGGTTCATTGACAGTTTGATTGAGAGGAAATTACAAAAATGATACCGGAATGGAACAGCGATATTATACTAAGATTTATTCTATTTTTATTGAAACATGTTGTCATTTGTTGATTTGTAAGAATCATCCCTTCAGCGACGATCAAAGCCTCATGCCTATCGTATATAAATTCAGTTATACAAAACCAGTTGTCACAAAGTGCGGAATGTACGTCAAGGGATAGGGCCAATTATTTCAAATTTCAATACGCCCAAGCCACCACTGCTTAAATCAACATAAAAAAAGCGGGGAACCAATACCCGAAGCTTTCTTTTTAAGTTTTGCAATTGTACAATTGTTATCAAAACAATCAATTGTGTGTGTTTATAGATAAGATTTCTCCAATCTATAGATAATAGAGTACCAACACTACACAAAAAATTGAAAATTCCAAATGTATAATAACTTGAACAGAACGGGCATACTAATCGAATACAATGGGCGTAGTTAAGTACGAAAACAGGGTATACGTTACCTAAGCCTCATAATAATTCTACACGAAAAATGGCTGCAAAAAAAACTGCTCATGAAAAAAACCACCTGCAAAAAACGGCCTGAAAAAAACGGCATAAAAAACGGCCTGTATAAACTTGAAAAAATACTCCAAGTTTCCTAATACACAAAATAATCTAATATTCTTTTATTTATACATATTACCAACTGTCGAACAGACCAGCTGTTTTCATACCACTACACACTCACCCTTTCTCTTCTTCTCCATGACCTTTTCTCTTTCCTTCTCTTTCAGTCTTGATCTTACCTCATGAGGGAAATAAGTTTTCATATACTCCATAGCTGCCCTATCCAAGTTAGAAGAATCTGCTAGTCCTATTGCACATTCGTCATCACAGGTAGGACAGTTGATCATTCTCAACTTGTTTAACTGAATAACACATTTAATACAAAATAAATGATTGCACTTGAGCCTAATTGGTTTATAAGCTAATAGCAGACAGAAGTTGCAAGAAAAATCCTTCAATTGAGGAACCAAATCAAGAATGGATTCTTGAATGTTATAAAAAATATTCATAGCGGAACTAGAGGATAATGAAGCGTGTTTCATCACCAACATTCGTATTAACTTTGAAGACACATTAAGACCTGTCTTATCATCGAAGTCAAGCAATATTCTAGAAAACGCTTCAACATTCATTATCTGAAATTGACAGAGTTTGATAAGATCATGATTTAACTGTAAAAACAACTCATAAGTTTCAAGGCAATGTGACAGCTTGAAGCCACTTAATAAGCCACTTTCTTTCATCTTAAGTTCAAATTGAGCCAAATTGGTTTTGATTTCCTCTGTGCTTCTTGCAGCAGCTGTTAATAACGTCTCCTTGGGTGTGTGGTGAACTTCGGATTCCCAGTATATCCTAAACACACTTCTCCATAGGTACAACTCTTTTACACTTGACTTCGAGGATATGGCTTGAGAAATACGCAGTGCAACTTCATTCACCACCATGAGCATGTTCTGTTCTTGCTGCTTCTTGAACAGGTCAAAAACCTGAAGTTGATTATCCAACATGTTGAAAAACTTTTGGTCGGAATTCAAGGAAATATATATATCATAGGTTGCCGTGTCAGTAGCTGTATGAGCTGCAGTGGATTTACATGTAATAAACAATTCATTTCCGACGTCCTGTACTTCATAATGTCTTTTCAACGGTCTAACGTCATATACAGAAAAACCTAAACGGTGCTTAAAGCTGGAAAGTTTAGTTCCGACAATATCTGTCGGGGAATAAGAAACTAACATGTCTAGTGTAATTTTCAACAAGGGACAGACCTGGCCATTCGACTCATCTGTGAAAGAGTATACTGCCCCATTTTGGTGCTTGAAATGCTCATGCTTACCCCTTCTCTTGTCTGAGTTTAATTTCAAAAGCAAGTTCTTATCCAAGGACAAGAACTCAAGCTCTTCCACAATTTTGTTGATTTGTCTGGTGAAAACGCTGTACTTCAAGGCATAGGGAATCCAATCTTGCGGAATCTCGCTCAATAGCTGCTCGAAAACCTCTCCAAAATTCATGTCATAGAACAAATTGACGTCAGTTTGTTTCTCCATCATCTTAATATGGGTATGGGGCCGAAGCACCCAAAGTGGCAATTGGCTCCAAATATAATGTCTCGAGAAGAAATGCGGACCTCAAAAACGATTGCGATATTTTGATAATATTTTTGCAGGCAAGGCGCTTGTTAGAAAAAAAAAATCAATAAGGATAACGCTGGTAAGCCACAAACGGAAGCATTAGCGAGACTGAGTGGAGCTAGACATAAGAGAAAGAAACCAAGCAGCAAGTAAGAACATGTGGTGTGTGAATTCCGCAAAAATTTTCCATAAATCTGCACTGACTACTATTTCCTTCACAAAGCTTTATTTCTCAATCTCCTTGCATTAAGTGCGCTATCAAATCTCGATAGGAAAATATACTTGAAAAACTTAAAAACCTACATCTATGTTGTATGTAAGTGCATGATGCACGGTGAAGCTACTGGAGGAATCTGCACATGTGTATAATAGTCTAAACGTTAGTAGTCCTCTTAGCGAACAATAGGCTTGACACTCTGGATACCATAGACTATTGGATCATCATTTCGAACACAGAGCTAGATTATTTTGCCGTATGTACAGCTCAACGTTGATTTTAACTTTTTCCCTCTCATACCGCAGCTCGGTATCGAAATTCACGATCTTCTCTGAGCATAATGTCACTAAATCTATTAGCGCACGTGTACCTGTTATACTTAAAGCTAGTAGTCCAAATACGGGATAGTACTATCCTACATAATGATATTGTGTTAAAATGGTGCAGTCTTGCTTAATCTTAACTTTAATACATATATTGCACATGCTACTTGGTTTTCTAACTTTTATGACTTGCATCACATAATTTACAATTAAATCATAAGCCTTGGTTGATCCGTATGTGTTGTTGGGATGGTAATTATTTACCAAAGACTCAAAACTCCTTCCGTTCCCTAATTCAGTATAGCTTTGTTGAACTGCACACGAATTACAAATAATCATTCAAAGTATTTCCGCTATCGGGTATCGCTCAAATATTCTCAATGCATTTCACTGGTGTATCGAAAAATGCCCCAAGTCACCTCAAAAAAATCCCGTCGAGCTGACTAGGGTCTGGTATGTGTTCCTTCTAGCAATATATTCTCTAGTCGTATTTCCTATCATATGACAGACATATGATATTTTCCTTCTTAAGTACCATTGGTCATCGCATAATTATTCGAACCGATCCTCGCAAAATCTTAAAATAGGGCTTAGAATTTACTTGCACCAGTTTTGGGCCACATAAAATAATATCAGGAGAACAATAAAAATACTCCAGTTATTTTTATCACAAATCTCTCAATCCCTTACTTACCAATTCCAATCTTTTAAGCGATTTGCTCATAGCAACTTGGTTACGAATAGATTCATTAGTGCTTCTACTTGAAGTTTGGCTACTGAATTTTACGTACTCAACATCCTCCTTGGAGTAAAACTCATAGCACAAGATTGGTTTCACAGTGAGGATATCTCTAATTGATATCTCACAAGAAATAATTGACTTGAATGCATTCGTAGGGATATTGTTGAATCCATTTGAGTCCACCAAGAATTTAATATGCAACAAGTTAAGTAAACGAACTGCTTTGTTTAATGCGTATGAAACTGTCAAGTTACTCTGTTCGGCTGAAATATCTCCAGTCAAGGAACCAGTTTCAAAACTTCTGTTCAAGTTGTCTAAAGAAAAATTCTTGAGGCTTTCGAAGAAATTCTTTTTCAAGATAAGCTTCTGTTTATAAGTCCCGTTCAAAATCAAGGAACTTATTGACTTCAAATTCTTGAGACGTTTTTCGGTTCTCAAGCTTTCGATTCTTTTTTGCAATTCAACTGCTCTTAAATTGGACATTGAAACTGTAGAAGAATGAGTGCTTTCTGAAGCGGATTTATGGATTTCTTGTGACAAAGTTATAGCCAAAGTAGTTAATAAAAAGTTCAACTCCAGTTTGAAAAATGAAGTGGGTGTAACGACTTCACTGGCATCACTCATATTCAATATATAATTCAATAGAAACATCATGGAAATCTCCTGCCTTTCTGCAACACTGAAGATTAATTCCTTGTTGTGTGCTTTCAAAGATAGTTCCAAATTTTCTTCGTATAAGGTGGAATTTAAATTAGGAAGGTGGAGTAACATCTTGAAGTAATTATTTGCTTGCTGGTTATAATTCAGGTCAATATAGCCTTCAATATCCATGATAGACAAGGCAGTCAAGTTACATGCTGTGTACTTCAAAAAGTATAACAAATCAACTAGATTCACTGATGTCTTGGTTATCAAAGTAATTGGCAAATTTGGAGTGATCAATTTCTGTGTAATAAAGGGTATCAACAAGTAGGATTCACCCAAGTCATATATGGTTTTGATAAATTGTGTCAAGACTGGGAAGAATTGACCAGATAAGTACCAAGAGTCAGCCTTGTAATCTGATTTATTGATGAATGGGAAATGTGCAAGCAACACTTTCTGGATGGGCTGTAATGCAGTTAAATTCGACCTGTCAAGAACAAGTAAGTCCAAAGCCAGCTGGACAAACTTGGAAAAAGAGTCAAACAACTCAGTATTCAAATAGTCACTAATTCTTACTGTTTCCAAGAACCGGACTTCAATTTGGGAATAGTCGTCAACCATCTTATTCAACTTCTTATCAAGCACTTCAATTAGTTGGTTGTTACTGACATCATTGATCTCCAAGTAGAATTTCTCAAAATAGCCTGCAAACTTTAGCAAGCGTTCAAGAAAATGGTTAACTGAGATCATCCACAAGACCTTGTGTGTTTCAATGGGGTTCTTGTTTAATATCCCATTGACCTCGAACAAGTACTCCTGTAAGGCATCAAGTTTACTGTTAAAACTTTGAATTGTTATGCCCTGTAACAAGTGAAGTTCTCCCAATTTCTTTTGGTGGAACTCATAAATGTGCTTAATCAAATTGGTGTAATTGTTGGATTGATCTGAAGAATCAGGGGAGTTATATGTTAGCGCCGACATGTTGATGTAGTTCTATTTTAAAGTGTTAATGAATTCTTTAGAGTGATGGTCACGTGAAAATAGAGATAAACAGATCCAGCGATATCTCAAGAATATACAAGTAAAATGCAGTGTAATGAAACAGAGGGTTTCAGTTTAATATAAAGTAAATATAGGGAAGAATTTTGCTGTATAATTCTAAAATGCAAAATGTACACTTGGAAAAGTGAAACCGGAAACCTCAACTTATCTACATACATGGATATGGAAACCTTCTATGAGTTCTCACCAACAATTCACTGTAGTTCTTATCTTCCGGAGTAATAACACCATGTCTGATCAAGAAGTCAACGATGACCAAAGAACAGTTAGGCTTAAATTCAGGAAGCTTGGTTAAAATTTCGTCAACATCCATCAACTTAAAGTCCATAGATTCGCCATCTACTGGGTGTGGGATCATGTCAGTCTCGTTGGGAAATTGAATGTCATAGATAAATTGCATTTCCGGCTGGACTCTTCCCTTGCGAGTTTGATATATGTATTGAAGCACACCAACTGCCTTTGAATTGGCTTCAACAAACGCTTCCTCTAATCCAGCTTCCTCGTAACATTCCTTTATCATTGTTTCTTTGATTCCGTATGGGTGGCCTATTCCGCCAGCAACGGTGTTATCGTACATCGAAGGGAAAGTAGGCTTGGTTTCAGAACGTCTAGGGACCCAGAGCTTTATCTTGCCATTACTGGTATGTTCAGCCGGGATGTACCCGTTAATATGGACCCCGTATGTCACCACACCCAACAATACCGAAAAGGCACGTTCAACTAACATATAGGGCACAGAAGTGGGGTTATAAACTACATACAACTCGTTTCTCCAAACATTTGCTAGGTCATCTTCAAACTCCGATTGCTCTTTCAACTCCAAACCAATTACTCGGAAGGCTTCTGTTCTCTTCTCAGCAGTGTCATACTGAGGGCTGATCTGGATCCTCTTACCAGTCACAGTGAACTCGACTCGTTCCACTAAAAACTTAGCAACCGAATGGTCAATTAAGCCTAAACAGGTCTCACCGTCGTGAGATATTAACGAGTAGTAGCGGTCGTCTGATTCGTATGTGAAGTTGTCCACCTTATCGATGATCTGCAAGTAGTTCATTTTTGATTTGTAAATTGTGGAGTTTAATTATGATTTTTTTTTTATATAGGTTATTCAGTGAGTCAATTTATTCAGCTTATCTGTCAATTTAATCAGCTAATCAATCGAGTTATCCAACTAATCAATGGTAATCGAGCGTACCGATGGTCAACTTCTTGCAGTTGGGATCTTTTTCCAAACTTGCACGAAGCCAAAGAAAGCAAAGCCAGATAGGACAAACAGAGTTTCTCTGTAAGTTTCCCGTGTTACTCTTCAATTGTCACGTTGTAAGACTCATAATGTGACACTATTATTGTAACCCAAACCAAAACATTGCAGTAGGATGGTAAAATCCACCGCCTGAGAACATTGACAGATTACACCCCTAAGTAGTTTAAGTTGTTCCTCTCGAGTCCCCAGCTTACTTCAATACGAATGCTAGCAATTTCACTAAATAAGATTATCATTGTTATAGAACATTTCTGTTAAACATTGATTATTTCTAGATAAGATATTACTGTAGAATCAAGATATACTTTAGATCATTGATATACTTAAAGATGACTAGTAATATTTAAGATCATATACCAAACAAAATATACTCATTCACTCAACTCTTCTAAGGTATCAGTTACTCTTCTAAGCACTCAGGAAAAGTTATCTCTATAAGTCATTCATCCATTACCTCATTGATCCAAATTTATGTCGCAAATTATCAAGAACAAGAAAGAGAGAGGAAAGAAAGAAAACATGTCAGGGTCTTCCAAGAGCGTAATACGAGCGATTAACCAGGCGTTTGAGGCATGGGGGGAAGATGAGTACACGGGGCTCGATGAAGAGCTTGTTGGAACCATTCAGTCCTTTTTAGAGAAGCACAACACGGCACTGATAATCGACAGCTCCACCAGCATCAACAACGAGCTCTACCGAATATACGACGCATATGTGCGGCCCTCGTCGTCGTTGCCCTACCAGTTGATGTTCTTGGACTTGTTGAAAGAGCTTGTTCCCGTGTTAAATACCTCGGAAATACAATTGTGGCTTTCCACGTACTCCAAGCCAGCCGTTGACAGCTCCACCTTTGATGTTAGGTTTGTGGAAAAGAGCAGGGCCGTTCTACGGGCCACCATGTATTTCATGGACACAACAGACACAAAGTTACTTGACTTCAGAAAGGGCATAGCCCAGTTAACCGTGGGATTCTTGTTCAACACCTACATGGGTAAGGACCTCGCGGATTTAGATTTACTAGACAATGACACCCAGGTCTACCAGGAGCGTCTCCGGTTTGTCAAATTGAACTGCTGGAGACTTCTTTCCGAGTACGGGTGCCAGCGCCCCAAGGAATTCTTCTCCATCATTAACACCCACATTGTAAACCCGCAAGAGAGGCTAGACTGTTTGACATTGATATCTGCAGTCGTATCTAGTGGGGAAGTGGAAGGATTGTCTGAGATCTTGCTGACCAATCTCTTTACAAACTTGATCAAGACTTTACTCTACGACACATGTGAGTATGTACGCCAGATTGCAATTTCTACGTTAACAATGCTTATTCCCCATATTTGCCAAAGCATTGGGTCTTACGTTAACGAGCTCTTCTTGGTCCTCGTGCGATTCCTACAACCCGAGTTCAGGCTAGAAAGTGACTGGGAGCAGGTCAAAAGTGATAAGCCAGGTTCTTGCAAATGGATCCATTATGCGTCTTTATTGTATGGTCTATACCCACGTACATTCACAAACTTCACAAAATCTCCCATTAGTTTCTTTCATCCCACTTATGAATTTCCCGAGTTGATCCACCAACGAATTATCCTGGATATACTTCCATTTTCCAAGAATTTGTTGCTCCATCCTAGTTTCTTGCTGAATAAGACCTCGCAGGAAGAGCTTAAAGACCCTGTTTCTTGGATACTGAAGGATAAGAAACCCACACCACGTGAAATAACATTAGAGTGTTACAATTTGAACGCCAAGTTACTGGTTAATTTTAATTCAGCGCATCACTCTCACAGTTCCTTAAACACACCCCTCACAAGAAGACATAACTCTTCAGATCATCATCTTTATAAGAGGCCCTCGGATGTATCTTCCTTGCAAGTCTCCGAGCAGTTTTTGTTGAGGAACCCAACCTCTGGGGATGTCGGATTCCAGGACATCAAGTTCCAAGAAAAGGATTCTGACGAAATAGATTTGAATGAACCATTGGCCGATTTGTTTGCAACCCATGAAGTGCTCTTTGGACCTAGACACAGATCTAATTCAATACCTGATGCACCTCGTAGTGCCCAGTCCGATATCCGCAGAGATTCAGTAATCGATACCTTAGTTCTCCAGCATCCCGTTTCATCGCCCACGACATCCCTTGAAACCACATTAGTCCACAAGGATTCGGAAGTACATTTGAAACTAGCTGGCACAGCCCTCGACTTCTTCCAAAGAGAAATATTATTACTCAAGAACGAATTAGAGTTTTCTAATCATTTGATCAACTTAAACAAGTTCAATTATTTAAGTTTGAAAAAAGCTTCTGCATTAACTAAATCAGAAACCCATTTGGAACAGAAACTTGAAGTCCTTCTTGAAACGAATGAGTCTTTACGGAAAACCATTGAAGAGTTACAAGAAGGTGTAACAAAAAAGACAATCAGCGAAGAGGGTCTTCTTTTGACAAGAATATCTGACCTCAACGAAGAATTGGATGCATATAAAACTAAAAACGAAGAACTAACCTTAGAGAGGAACAACTTGAATAATAATTTGACAAAATTCATAAAAGAAATAATTCCAAGCAAAGATTCTGAAATTAATAGCTTGAAATTGGTAATTGAATCTGCACGAACAATCCCCGCCGAAAAGGTACTTCCCCTTCCGGAAAGTAAAAAAGTTGAACCTGAGAACCCTATCAGTGCCAACGAAACTAAGACATACAACTTAAAACAGGAAATTCTTCAGCTTAAGCAAGCAAATAGAAGATTATCAGACCAATTGCGCCTTTCTAATGAGGCTGCAAATAAAATGGAAGAAAAGTTCAATGCCAAACTCGAATCACAAAAGTTAGAAATTAACAATAATCTTGAGTTTAGTAACGAACAGAATTCCCGGAAAATTCAAGAGTTGAATAACACTATACTCAAATTTGAACAGCTCTTGGAGGAGAAAAATGCCAAAATCACCCAGCTCAGCTCCTCGACGCCTATATCTATTCCAACCAATAGTTTCAGAACATCCAATGGCGGTTTTAAAACGGACATATATGATCACACTCGGTCTTCGTCATCGGTGGATTCTTTCCCTATGGCACCTCAAATCAAGATCAACGCACCTCCATTACAAAACAACGCTACGCCGTCACCGTCAGGCTCGCACAGGTTGCAACCGGGTCCGTTCATGAACTACTCGAAGATGGGCCGGGTCAACAACACGGTTGTTTCAAACGTCAATGCTACACAACAGCCGCCTATGATCAGAGGTAGAGGAGGGCTTCAGAAAAGGTCGAAGATCGTGATGTGATTTTTGTACCTGGGGCCCTAAGTAATAAAAGTAATATTGTAATACACACTAATTCGAGTTCCTTGTACCTTAAAATCGAACATCTGGACAAAATGTGCGTAATTTTTCACTCTACAACAGAAAGCACTGCAGGAACACCAGCTCGGACAACTCTACGTCGCTACATACTCCATCCAACACCTCTTTCCAGGTTTAGAAACTCGTACTGTCACACTCTTCTCAGCTCCCCTTCCCTCTCAAACTCTAATCCCTATGTCGCTTTCCGTCTCTGTGCTCCACTTTGTGCCAGAATTTTTGGTCTGACGTGTTTTTTTTTGGCGTGTTTCCTTTTAAAAGGCAAAGACCCTTTGAGTTTCTTTCCAGTTGACCTTACAGTAGCTAAACACAATGGCCTCCCAACTTCGTAAGAGAGGAAACAAGGGCACGGATTCTGACAGATCCAACACTCCGGAGCCCGAAGACACCAAGAAAACGGTGGTGTACACCAAGAAAGATGCAGAATTCAAGTACTACTTGGGCATGGTGGTGGTCACCTTGATGGCCGTGTACACCAGATTCACCAACATTGACCATCCAAACAAGGTTGTGTTTGACGAAGTCCATTTCGGGAAGTTTGCCTCCTACTATTTGGAGGGAACGTATTTCTTTGATTTGCACCCACCATTTGCCAAGTTATTGATCGCTGCTGTTGGTTGGTTAGTCGGATACGATGGTAAATTCAAGTTCGACAACATCGGGGACTCTTATATCGACAACAACGTTCCCTACATTGCATACAGATCCTTCCTGGCCATCCAGGGTACCTTGGTTGTTCCAATCATGTTCTGGACCATGAAGACTTTGGGTTACTCGATTCCTGCCTGTTTCTTGTCTGCGGTTTTGGTCTGTTTTGACAATGCCCAGGTTGCTGACTCCAGATTGATCTTGTTGGATGCCACTTTGATCTTGGCCGTGGCCATGACCATGTTCACCTACGTTAAGTTCTCCACGTACCGTAAACAGCCATTTTCAAAGCTCTGGTGGTTCTGGCTTACTTCCACCGGTATTTCCTTGTCCTGTGTTATTTCTACCAAATACGTCGGTGTCTTCACCTACGTCACCATTGGTATTGCTGTTATTCACGAATTGTGGATCTTGTTGGACTACAAGAAGGGTTTAACTCTTCCAGAATTCGGCCAGCACTTTGCTGCTAGACTCTGGTCTTTGATTGTTCTTCCATTCTTCATCTACTTGTTCTGGTTCTACTTGCACTTTGCCATTTTGACCAAGTCTGGTCCAGGTGACTCCTTCATGTCTTCCGACTTCCAGGAATCCTTGGACGAGTCTCCATTGGCTAAATTATCCAAGCCAGTTGAATTCTATGACCAAGTTACTTTTGCCCACAAGGACACTGAAGCCATTTTGCACTCTCATAAATTCGACTACCCATTGCGTTACGAGGATGGTAGAATTTCCTCCAACACCCAACAGGTTACTTGTGTTTTCAACAAGGAAAACAACGAAGCTGAGGATGTTAACAACCACTGGGAAATCTTGCCTGTTGGCGAAGCTTCTGGTGAAATCTACACCAATGACGTTATCAGATTGAGACACGTTGGTACCGGTGGTTACTTGTTGGCCCATGATGTCGCTTCTCCTTTGAAGGCTACTCACGAAGAATTTACCATTGCCTACGACGAAGAGGCCAATGGCAATGAATTCAACAACACCTTGTTCAGATTCCGTTACGCTTCGAGTGGCTCTTCAACCAGTCAACCACGTAAGTTAATCAAGACCAAGGGTACCAACTTGAGAATCATCCACGTCAGCACTGTTGTTTCTATGTGGACTCACAATGACGAATTGTTGCCAGAATGGGGTTTTGGACACCAAGAAGTTTCTGGTAACAAGAAGATCCAAGACAAGGACAACATTTGGACAATTGACGAAATTGTCAACTTTAAAGAGGACGATCACAGACTTGTTGAGAAAGAAAAGGTCAAGAGAAGCATCCCATTCTTGAAGAAGTGGTGGGAATTACAAGGATTGATGTTCCATCACAACAATCAATTGACCTCTGAGCATCCATTTGCCTCTCAACCAGACTCTTGGCCATTGGCTATTTCTGGTGTTTCATTCTGGAACGACAACGAAAACAAGAAGCAGATTTTCTTCACCGGTAACATTGTTGGTTTCTGGTTGCAAGTTTGCTTTTTGGCTATCTACTGTGGTTTGGTCTTAGCCGACCAAGTCACTCTCCGTCGTAACTACCACGTCATCAACGAACAAGCAAGATCGAGATTATACAACACTTTAGGATTCTTGTTTATCGGTTGGTGTGCTCATTACCTCCCATTCTTCTTGATGAACCGTCAAAAGTTCTTGCACCACTACTTGCCAGCTCATTTGATTGCTGCCTTATTCAGTGGTGGGTTGATTGAATTCATCACATCCAACAACTCGGCCCACGTCACCAGCTTACCAAGAGGTGTTATCAGGTACAAGATTGTTATTTTGGTGATTTCACTCCTGTTTGCCGTTATTTGGTTCTTCTTCTACTTTAGACCTATTACCTATGGTGACGTTTCTTTGAGCCCAGAAGAAGTACAGGCAAGACAATGGTTGGACATCAAGTTACACTACGCCAAGTAATTGAGGGGTGGATTATAGTTTAGAAAAGATTTCATGTAGTATTTAGAAAAGCATAATATAGTTTATTAAGTGTAGCAGGAAGTAATGGTAGGAACCATGATTCTACAACTAAAAGTATCGTGTCTTGAAATATTTTCCCTTAATAGTTTTTTCTTAGATCTCCCTTACTCTCTTTGTTCAAGAAATTAATTGCAAAATCATCAATATTTTTTAACAATGATTTAATTGCAAAATAAACAACAGCAACATGAGCATCGTATCACACTTGACCAAGCTCAGGCAGTTGGTTTCGGCCAAGAAGCTTCCCCTTCCACTTAGATTTGTCACTGGGAACCAGTCTGCTGACATGGACTCAGTTATCAGTGCTATCACGTACTCCATCTTTGCACACGCCCACGATGAAACCAAGTACACGATCCCCTTAATTAACATTCCAAGAGACGACTTGAGGTTGAGAAGAGACATCGTGGAGCTTTTGAGCCACCACGGGGTAGACAAGAGCTTGTTGTACTTTGAAGAAGACTTTGAAAAGTTGAATGAGAATGAAAGAACCGAGTTGATCTTGGTTGACCATTGTAATATTCAAGGTGACATTTTGCTTGACCACCAGAAGAAGGGTCTCTTAGACGTTGTTGGAATCATTGACCACCATGCTGACGAGGGTGTGTTTTTGGATGCTTCTCCTAGAATCATCACCACTGACGGCTCGTGTTCTAGTTTGGTCTTCAACTACTGGAATGGAAAGTTGGGCTTGGACTACTTGAAGCAAAACCAGTATCTTATTGAGCTTCTCTTGGCACCATTGTTGATTGATACCTCTGTCATGACTTCCAAAGTCAAGGATGGCGATATCAAGGCATTTGCAGCATATGAGGAAGTCTTGGGCCCGGCTTTCGAATTGTTGAAGCTCGAAAACGCCTCGGGCGATCCATTTGCCGACTACGCAAAGTACCTCAAGAAGTACAAGAAAGATATGAGCGGATTCTCTTTGCAGGACATCT
This sequence comes from Aciculoconidium aculeatum, assembly GCA_030579395.1. Classification (NCBI taxonomy): domain Eukaryota; kingdom Fungi; phylum Ascomycota; class Pichiomycetes; order Serinales; family Debaryomycetaceae; genus Aciculoconidium; species Aciculoconidium aculeatum. The sequence goes on from JAKTQU010000001.1 coordinate 488,667, forward strand.
TGCGTAAGGACTACAAGCAGTTCCAATTCAAGAACGGGTACAAGGTTGGGTTCAGTTCCGTGGGTAAGTCCTTTGCTTGGATTATGAAGAAGTACAAGTCCGAAGTAAGAGAGACTTTACAGACGCACATGAAGAGACAGGGTCTCAATCTCGTCGTTATCACCTCGTCTTACAGCAAGGACAATGATGAATACACAAGAGAGTTCGGATATTACTACGAAGACCTCACCAACGAAAAGTTGAACAACTTGAAGGATTTGGTAACCGGAACTCTTGAATTGACTGACGATGTTTACAAGTTGGGAGAGTTTGAAGAAAAATACACTGATGGTGTCTTTCAAGTCTACAACCAGTCCAACTTGGCTGCTTCCAGAAAGCAAGTTGTTCCTTGTGTGAAGGAAGTTTTGGAGTCCAATTAACGTATATATGCAAAATAATATTTATGTGATCGTTATAATCCCAGGTTATCCTGCGATGTAGCTCATTTTGAACTTTCTGCCATTCATTTCTAGGTATTTACTGGCTTCAGGAAGTGAACAGTTGATACTCTGTAGATTGGTGACAAATCTAGCGATGATTTCAGGAGAAACCAACTCTAAAGTCTCATAGTCATCGAAGAAGGAATCTTCTTCTTCTGTTCCCGAATAATACAACACTTTTAAACAGTCCGATAATATACAATTTCCCAACGCAACATCCAAGCTGAGATTCAATACCCACAAGTAAAACCACTTATTCTCAAATTCAAACTTGAACTTCCTGGCTGCAAGAGAGTGTATTTTGTCCAATATAGAGTTATATATCACCAATTGTTCGGAGTAAGTCTCTTTCAAGGCACCTGAAGCTAATCTCAATTTCCACTTGTATAGTTTGATGGTGGAATCGACCTCGCCTACTTGAGAGTGACAACTTGAACACTTTGCTACGGAATCCACTACTGATACTGACAAACAGCTGTTTAATACAAAGTAATGGCTTCCTATGATGATTGTGGAATCATCAGGTGGCTGTAGCACACCATTGTACAGTTTTTCAGTGTGATCGTGCTTGTTGTGTGGTTTGTGGCAATGCCAGAAATCCATCAACTCAAACCAGTACTCTGAAGGCATATCTAGGAACTTGTAATGGCTGGAGTCAAGTAGTATGGAATCACAGTTACAGCAATTGAAGGTGAACATGTTTGTATTTGTATTGTCTTTCTGGGTCTTTTGGAGAAGGTCCTGACAGGACCATTTAGGATCGGCCAGAGGTTTGCTTGGTAGGATTGGCAACTTGATGGTGATAGTAAGCGACTTCCCTGCCTTCTTGATGTTGGATAAGGTACATTGTGCTGGAGTTATGCTAATTGGGAGAGTCGAGGAGTATGTAGACAGTCCGACCTGGATGTTTAGCAGCGACAGTGTAGTGTTTATCAGAGTGATTTCGGAGATTTCATGAGGAAAGTCCACCACCGATGTGATCTGGTTGAGTGTGGGTAGTAATTCTGACAAGGACATTAGTCTATTTGTTGGATTTGAAACGATGGAGTGAACTTATGTCAGCAGGTGGAAGCGAATATTGATTTAATAATTATGTATTCGTTTGATAATTATGTATTCGCTTGATAATTATTTTTTCATAAGCTTGATATTTATTCTTTGAATATTCTTTTAAGTTTGATATTAACCATTCTTTCGGAGAGTACTACAGTCAGACTTTCTATATATACATAATACGTAATACTTAGAATACGTCTGAACACGAATACTTAGAATACGTCCGTCTTATTGAAAAGAATAGCTACTCGCTTCGCTCGTAGTTACTCTTTCATAATCAATGATTCTGCCTAATTTCTCCCCATCATAGTTCTTATGCCGGTGAACTTTTGTTCTTCTTAAGAGTATTCTAAGCGAATATTTCCAGTCAGATATGAATAATAAGTAGACTGTAAAAGGAAGATCAGAATAAGATCACTAGGAAAGATTGTATTAAATTCTTGGTTGGCAGAAAATTCCAGATAGATTCCAGAATAAAGCAACCTCACCTTCGGTTTGTTATGTCAGAAATTGTCTATTTTGAACTTCCATATGATCTCTTCTATACGTTCTCTTCTATATGATCTCCTCTATTCGTTCTCTTCTATCCTTCTCTTCACTTCTCGTCATTACGCGTCACCAAATCAAAGAAAACGCGTATTAATTCCAAGAGCATTACACATTGAAGATGTCACAGGACAACAGCAAAGCCGATGAGGTACTTGGGTTGGACCAAACACTCAAGCTAACCAAGCGTAACAAGGTGGTAAGATTAGATAACGAACGAATCTTCGACAACAACACCGGGATCTCCTACATCGCTGCTAATCACTCCAAGGTCACCAGAACACTTGCAAGGAACGATAAACAGTTCCAGAAGAAATATGCCGGCAAACATGCATCCAGGGCGTCCAAGTACGAACACGAGTTCCAGAACTTGTCGTCGGTTTTACAATTTTACCAGCTTTGGTGTCATGGGCTTTATCCAAAGGCAAATTTCAAGGACTGTATCCACTTGCTTCGAGCCTTAGGTGCAAAACTGAGCCAGTTGAAGTTATACAGACGAGAGATAATTGACAGGGAGTTGGAGAAATTGAGGATACAACAGGGTCTTCAAGAGGATGACCACGAAATGGCTGTTGAGGATGATCTCTATTCTGTTCCAGCTTCCTCGGCAGTTGCCAATGACACAGTTAGTAATGACGTCGATGAAGATGATGAAGACGATTGGAGCTTCATGACAAGACCAAGAATCCTGAGAGGAAATGGGTTGTTCATTGCAGACGACGAAGATGACGAGGAACCAAATGTTCTGAACCTTACAATTAACCCAGAATCTACAACTGATCAAAATACTACATCGAATTCAATTACCATTAACCCTGATTCTACAACCAATTCTACTACTACCAATCCAACTACAGCCAATTCAGACTCTGCAGACAAGCCCCAAAATCAAACTAATATCCCAGAGCCTGAAAGTGATGACCCTTTCTCTGACGATGACGATATCGTTTTGGGTGTTTTATCTAAACTGAACCCAGTTGAGGAAGAAATCCCTGACGAAAATGACCTCTACCAAGATTTAGAAGACCAAGAGATGGAGTTGATGAGAGAATTCGGATAAAATATCATCTAATTAACTATTAAAATCTGCCTATGCAGTTATATAAATCCTTCTCAAGTTAGAAGTGTTGGTATACACATTGGATATCATGTCAAGGTCAAAGCTGGCGTCAGGTTTCTGGTTAAACAAGGCAATGAGGTACCCTCCGCTTCTCAAATAAACATCCAAGAGACCGGTATCGGGAGAATACTTGCCGTTCCCTTTACTCTTTCTTCTAACAAGCTTGGAGTTGTGCCTGTAAAATGGCATTATGATTCCCTTGTTGTAAAGGGAATTGTTCCTTTCGTTCCTATAGTGAATTCCAAACTCAGAGGTGAATGCCTTGTAGTGGATGGCGTTTTCGAAATTCAAAGACAAGTGGGACGAGCCATGGATTCCAATGATCCTAGTCATAAACTCGTTGTCCATGTTGGACTGCTTGATCAACTTGTTTGCATACCTATAGTTTTCCGCCTCGATCTTGTTTTCATTGGGAGGGAAGTATTCTTGCGGAATCTGGTACAGCTCTGCTATTCTGATTTCTAATATATAGACAAAGTCAACCTTGTAGTGCAAGGCTATGGCCTTTGTGAGTGACATGGCTGCGTTTTTCAAACTTCCTATTTTGAAGAGCTTGTCCCAAAGATACTTATTGTTAATACCTGTATGTAAATCTGACTTGCCGTCCTGTGATGGTAAGTTCCCATCCTCCATATCTCTATCCTTTATAACCTTGGTGAATCGGAAGTTGTGATTCTGGGAATAAGGACCGCCAGACCCATCTTTCTCAAAAACTGTCATAAGCATGGCCTTTGTGCTGGTGGCTCTTCCAAGCTTCAAGCTCAACTCATTCAATTCATTGTTCAAAGGGATTCTATCTAAAGAGTTAGAGGAGGCGTTCTTGGTCTTCATGTTCTGTCTCAATTCTGCAATAGGAGTTTCCAAAATGGCGGTGACCTCTTTGCTGAACTGCTGAAGCTGCTTGCAAGCCTCGTCTGAGAACTCCTTTCTTTCACTTGAATCGAAAATAGCCAAAACCCCAATCACCTCCTTCTTAGAAGTCACAATTGGTACACCACAGTAGAACTTGATGTATGGCACGCCAGTTACAAACGGGTTCTGGGAGGTTCTCCAGTCCTTAGAGGCATCAAGTAGCAAGAAGAACCCTTGGGAGAGAATGGTATGGGCGTCTATTGAAACAGATCTGGGGAGATCCTTCATATCCAAAAGGGTTTCAATCTTGATTGTGGTACGCTTGCCCTCAACTAGTGAAATGGAAACTCCGGGCACGCTGAAAGTCTTTCTCAAGTTGCCTATCACCTTCTTAAAGATGGACTTGTCATGCCAATGCTCCAAGTTAGAGTACTGAGACACAGGCTTGCGTCTTATGGACTCTCTGTAGCAGTCTGGAGGCAGCATGAAGCCCACATTTTCAAAACAGGGAGGACACGGTACCTTGGACAAATTCCATTTTCCCTAGATTGGTTAGTATGTACTTGGTCAAGTTCTTTAAGAAATACTCACCTTCAGATACGCGTCAAGAAAATGTGCCCTTGTTAGGCTGATGGGCGTGACTGAGCTTTCACTGAATGGACTGATGAAGGAAACAGATCCTGACTTGGTCTTAGACGCTGGCGGCTCCGCTGCCTGCAGCTTCTTCTTTCCTTTGCCTGCGGCAACAAAATGCTTTCCTCTTGAAATCGATGGCTTCTCTAGCTCCATGTGTTGATAGTTGACATAGTTTCCCGAACTGGGAAACCCGCTGCGTTCCATCGAAGACTTCATGCTGTGGTAGTTTCCATAAATTCTTCTTTCTGCTCTTTTTTTTGCGGCCAATTCGGTTGCAAAAAAATATTTCACAAAGTGAGCGGAGAAAAGGAGGGAAACTTAGGCTGAGCCTGCTACATGATTCTTTCCTTACAAGTCTATTCAATTTGTTCGTTATGTGTATTTTCTAGGCATCTTCCATCTTGGCATCTTCGCTTTCCTTCTTGGCCTTTGCGGAGGCTTCTCTCTCTTGTCGAGCAGTTTCTTCTTCCAAAGAGAGTCTCAAAGCCATGGCTAAATCTGGGTCCATGGATGGGTCCATGATATCGCCTCCTCCGAAGCCAGAACCGCCAAAACCGAATCCATCGGCTCCGTCCACATCCACACCACCTTCAACAAGGATTGGAGAAATCGAAATGACTTCATATAACAATCTTGGTCCTGGAGGAACAGTCACAAGATGCGAGTTGTCGTGGTTATTTATGAATGAATGGAACTTTTCCAACTTGGTTGTGTTGACCGATTCTTCACCGAAATTTATAATATCAATTGCTACGTTGTTCTTCTTCATCTTCTTGGCCAACTTTTCCAAATCCTTGTCTGATTCAGTTATAGGACTTCCGACAAATGCTATAATTCTCTGGCTGCCAACCTTGTTCTGACGGTGCTTCAAGGCCAAGGCAGCCACTTGGATCCCACTGGAGAAGTGGTTGTCTCCACTCAACTTGGTTTCGTGGACACCGGACAAAATCTTGCCGAAATCGGTGGTCAAGGTAGACAATACTTGCGGGCCATTTCCCCCATATGCTAACAACCCAACGGAGTTCTCAGGGTTGGAGTTCACCTTGTTGTGGAAAATGAACTCTGTGGCAGTCAATTGTGCTTCATATCTGGTAGTAGGGTAGTCTCCGTTCCTCATGTAACTGGAGTTGTCAATGGCTATCATAGTGGCTTCAACCATGGCGAAATATACGTTTGGATTGATGAGTGGCCGTGGATTAAGTAACTGTGTTGTTCTTCCTTCTTACACTTTGATTGTTGCCACCAACAAAAAGGACGCCATACAAAAAAATTGGGCACGGCACGCAATATCAAAATTTAGATTTTAGTTATACAGAGAAGGATAAAGGGACAAATGTACACCGCAGCCGAGAAGGAGCGTATTATACGACATTTTAAGCAGGAGTTTGAGGCCACGTTGGGTCATTTAAAGCAGAAGGCGGACCAGCTTTCTAACGAGGCGGAACAGAAGATTCTCCGGCGTGTTAACACTGTGAGTCCCACACTATGGAACATCAAGATAAAGGAAGTATTACAAGTGGAACGGCACCACAAGCCCACGATCCGAAACTTGCTAATGGACGTGAGGGCCTTGGAAGACGCCTCTAATGCACACACAGAAACACAAAATTCGGTGTTTTTCACAACCACAAACCAACAAGCACTAAACAAGAGCTATGCTTCTGGCAAGAGCTATGTTTCTGGTAAGAGTTATACGAACAACTCTCATTCAAAGAGCACTTCAGAACAACTGGGCATGGACAGGAAAAGAAGCATCAGCAATGGTATCTCTCAGAAAAGTGTACAAAAAGATTCCACTGGGTCCCAAAGACTTTCGTCCCACAGACTTTCGTCCCATAGACGTTCGTCTCAAAGATCGTCCCTAAGATCGTCCCTAAGATCGTCTCAAAGACTCTCTGGTGGAGATCGAAAGAAGAGGAAAATATAACACGCCATACTGCATTTCTAAATTTCCAATAATTCCTGTCTTTATTTCTTATTCATACCACTGGAAGTATTCATACCACTGGAAATATTCATACCACTGGAAGTATTCATACCATTGAAATTTTCAATCCATATCTACATGGTTTACAATTCATATGTTTACATGGTTTACATCTTCACAAACTTCATGATTTACATCTTCACGTGTTTACAGCTACTTACTCATAACTATTCGAAAAATCTTGGTAATATTAAGCTTTTGAAAAAATCTAAAGAGTATAAAAGAATACCGAGGTTTATGATATATTTGATCCAAGTCTGAACAAATAGTCAGACTTACACCTAAACAGCATTTCAAGAATTTAGAGTAAACCATACGTAGTGTTCTTGCAAAACTTCCTAATATAGAATATTTTAGATTTTGGATCTATACTCCCATTTGCTTTATTTCATACGCTATTGCAATATTATTTATCTTAAGCATGTAATATATTTATTTTATCATATTATAAGCATATTTATTTAATTATTCTATATATTACACTAAGCTTCTTCTGGAATATCCTCGTGGAAGAACTTCCCCTCTATGGTTGGCTTGATGATCCCGACTCTAATGACGAAATCACCAAACGGTTCACCTTCATTTCTCTCCAAACTCCATCTCTTAAACAATGGCTTCAAGGTATCCAAGATCTCGTCTTCCTTGATGGAATAACGGTATATCTTGTTCAATCTTTCACCGTGGTGCCCACCTCCAAGCATCAAGTTATAAGCACCAGGAGCCTTACCCACCAAGGCCACTTCCCCGAGCCAAGGTCTGGCACAACCGTTGGGACATCCAGTCATTCTCATGACAACCGAGTCATGTCTCAACCCGTAGTCTTCCAAGGCTTCTTCCAACTTGGAAATCAACACGGGTAAGTAACGCTCGGCTTCAGCCATGGCCAAACCACATGTTGGGAAGGCAACACACGAGGCGGAAGACAATCTCAAGCCGGAGAACTCAGTGTTGTCCAACTTGTACTTGTTCATCAACTTCTTGATATCTTCAATGTCCTTATCTTCAATATTGGAGATAAGCAAGTGCTGGTTACCGGTCAATCTGAACTCACCAGACTTACCGCTTTCAAGCAAGTACTTTGCGATTTCCTTGAGCCCTTGCTTCTGAGGCAAATCCGGAGTATCTTCGATTCTACCATTTTCAATAAAGGTGGTAAAGTGATTAAATCCAAGCTCGTCCTTTGTCCAGCCAAAGTAATCAACGTTGGACTCGATCTTGAACTCCCTTGGGGCTTCAAACTTGTAACCCAACAATTCTTCCACCTTGGCCTTGAACACTTCCACGCCCAAGTCGTCGATAGTATACTTTAATCTGGCGTGCTTTCTGTTAGTTCTGTCTCCAAAGTCTCTTTGAACCAACATGATCTTCTCACAGGCAATGTGGACGTTTTCCTTGGAAACATAACCAAACATGGACCCGGTTCTTGGATAAGTCTTCTTGTTGTTGTGGGTAGAACCCATACCACCACCAGCCAAGAGGTTGAAGCCTACAACCTCGTTGTTCTCCACAATGGCAATCAACCCAACGTCATGGGCATACACATCAACGTCGTTGTAAGGAGGAACAGTGATGACAATCTTGAACTTTCTAGGCAAGTAAGTAGGACCGTATAATGGTTCAACGTCTGCTAGAGCGTTCCCGGCAACTAAAGTCTTCTTCTTAGAAGGACCACCTTTCCGGTTATCCCAGGCATCAGCATATCCCTTCTTATCGCCGTCATCGGCGCCTTCCAACCAGATCTCATGGTACGCCGTGGTGCTTGGAAGCAAGTGTTCCGAGATCAACGTGCCTACATCGGCCACTTGCTTGTGGATCTTTGCGTTTCCGGGCAAAGCAGAAACCATGACGTTTCTATTGACATCACCACACGCAGCCAAAGTATCCAAAAGCGCAGAGTTCATGCCTCTAATAGCAGGCTTCAAGTCGTGCTTGACAACCCCGTGCAACTGGAACGTGGCTCTGGTGGTCACCTTCAAGGTCCCGTTCCCTCTGGTATCAGCCAACTCGTCCAACTTCAAGTACTGCTCGGGAGTAGCCTTACCACCAGGCAATCTAAGACGCACCATGAAAGCGTACGCAGGCTCCAAGCCCAGGGCCTTACGCTCGTCTCTGATATCACGGTCGTCTTGCATGTAAATCCCGTGGAACTTGGTCAATTGCTGGTCCACGGCACAGATAGCACCGGTGGACTGGTCACGTAACCCTTCGGCAATAGTACCTCTCAAGAAGTTCGAGCCAATCTTCATGTCCTCATTGGTAATAGGTTTTGGTTCTTCCACTCCTTCCACGTTATCCACGCCCAAAGCCTTCCAGATCTTGGGAATCCACTCGTTGAATCCCGTGTTGAAGCCATCAGCGTCTTGGTCGTCTCCCAACCCGATTTCCGCAAGCTCAACTCCTCCATACAACTTCAACTTGGCGTAGATATCCTTAGAAGGCTTGTTATAGTAGTGCTTGTCCTCCTTTCTTGGCCAGTACTGAGAATCTCCGAGCCCGAAAACAGAAAACTTGACCAGCGATAAATCAAGATCGTTGGAACTCTTCAAGGCGTCCCAGAATTGCTTACCGTTGGTAGGGAACTCCCCTTGACCAGAAGTGGACGCTACAAACACCACGTTGGTTTCCTGGGGCAAGTCTTCGATAGAAAAGTCGTCCATGGCCAAAACAACAGACTTAAGGCCTCTTCCCAAGGCTTGTCTGTTGATCTTCTTGGCCACAGCCTCGGCATTACCTCCATCAGAAGCAAAGGCAATGGTCAATGGGGGACCAGATAATCCCAGCAAGAGCTTGGCAAAGGAGTCGTCGGCGATCACGGTCTGTCTTTCCTTTGCTTCTGTGTTGCCTGTCTTGGTCAAGTTTCTGGATAATAACGGGTTTTTCGAAGCAAGCAACGAGAGTTTATTTTCACGGTCCAAGAAGTCCGAAAGCTGTTTCCTCAAGTTTGATGAATCCAACTTGAACGTTTCTTCAATGGAAGGATCAAACCGGTACAAAGGCCAGTACCCAGAATCCACGGCCTTCTTGGTTTCAAGCAAAATGTCCAACGTGCTGTCGGCCTCGGTTTTGTAAGGCAAGTAAGCCAACACCACGGAAGGACCCTTGAACTTCTCTGCCTCGATTAAAGCTTGTAAGACTTGGGTATACGAAGAGTAAATAGCCACGGATGCAACGTACGCCCCGCCGTAGTTCATGGCGTAGAGACCAACGTCCTTCTTTCTAAAACCATTGACGGCAGAACCAGTCACCTTTTCCTGGTACGGCTCGGAATCAATGATCAACATGTTGATGTCCTTGCCTGAACTCAAGACGTTGTGGACTCCGGACGAGCCCAAATCGTAGGACCAGGCATCGGATCCAATCAACCAGTTCTTAGGAGAGGCAAGGTATTGTTTCAAGGCCAAGATTTCGCTCGCAGATTCCGCTTCAAGCAATGAAATAGTTTGCTCAACTAATTTACTGTCAATCTCAGACGCCTCTCTCTTCTGTACCAACCATTTGGACAAGTTTTCAAGCAAAACGGCACTGGAAAACTGGTTCTTTTCAATGGCAGCAGAAACAAGCGCCACCAACTTTTGGGTCTGTTCGGCGTCAAACAAAAAGGAACCAAACCCAAACTCCGGGTTGGACTCCGAGATCTGGGCCGAGTTGAGCTCGTTGAGAATGTTCAAGTTGCTAGGGTTGATCTGGTTTAATACCTTGATGTAAGCATCTTCCAACTTACGAGCATTCTGGATGGCTGTAGTGTATTCTGGAGCAACCACGGTAGTGCTAGTGGAGTATGCAACGTTTTGCTTTGGAGAATCCAAGTTGGCATTTGCAACCAAAGCAGAGACTGAAGAACTATCGGCAACGGCCAAGGTGGCGCTGATGATCTTGGTAAAGTTCTTCAATTGCTGGTACTTGGAGTAGTTCTGGAAAAAGTCAAGCAAAAGAGGAGAAAATGAAGAGGCAGAGGAAACCAACGTTTGTTCGATAATGGTGATGGTTTCCACAGTGGATGGAATTATACTCAATAAATGTTGTAATTCAAAAGGCTTGTAGACGTTCACTTTAATCAATAAAGCTTTCTCGGAGGTTGCGGCCTTGACAAACTCGTTTGTTAGTTGACCAAGGTACAAGATGGAATTCTTTGGGTTTGAAACCGAATTCACAGCCTCAAAAGGTTTTATATTAAAGTAAGTGAAAAGTTCGGGAATAGACTCGATTTGTGGAACCAACACGTCTCCCTTAACTTCAAACGACTCGTTTCCATAAGATTCGCCGGTGTAAAAGTGAAAGGCGGCTTTTTGTGATACTCTAGCCAAGTTGTATGCGAGTCTAGAGTTGACAGTTGCTTCTCTAGCAGATTGGGAAATCAAAATGGGGTAATCCAAATCTCTCAAGATAGTCACCAAAGAGAAATCCCGGTTTTCCAAATTCACATGCACCACCACGGCGTTGCTTTTGAAGTTCTGGTACGAAAGAAAGGGCAAGTTCTTGAAGATGGTGGTTCCGTTGGTGAAAACCGAGGTGAAATCTTCAGAACGGCTGCTTTCCAAGTGGTTATCGACGGTTAAAAACGGATCGTTGTTCTCAAGCAACACTTGTCCATCTAATGGAAAAGAAGAGTTGCTTGACTTGGTTGGTTGGGTCACAAAGACTGAACCAGCAATCTGAGCGACTGTTTGGGCGACTTGGTTGTGTTAGTAAAAGTCCAGTGACAATACGAAGAGGGGTTCCATACTTACCAGCCTGAATACATGTGCTCATCTTGAATTACCTCTTTAGTGTCCCCACAGATTGCGATTTGTTCTAGTTATATATTCTATACTATTAATTTGCAGCATATGTGGCCATTGCACGTGACATTGACTTATGGCTGGAGGTGAGAAACGCTTAATAAACAAATTAGTGGGATTCGACAGCCATCATGTGACATGGCTCTATTCCTGGGGACGGTGATGTGATTAGATTCTGTATCTCGGACTTCTCCATGTATTCTACCGAGACACCTTTTAAATGACACAGTTGGTTGACAATCTGGACACGACCGAGAAATTTTATAAATAGTAATCAAGCGTTATCAATCTGGTTATCAATCTAGGTTATCAATCTAGGTTATCTATACCTATCAATCTTATCAATCTAGGTTATCTATGTATTGCGATATATACGCTACTTTTTCCTCACATATCTCTTTCCGAACCGACCCGCGGTTTCTTAGACCTCCTTTTGTTATCCAGATACCCATTGGGCCTTCTCTTCCAGGCCTTGCGTCCTCTCATGCTTAGTTTCCCAAAACAAGACAGGAGTGGAACATAAGGCTCGTACTCACTCTTGAGCACCGTGGCTGTAGAGAGATTGGTGTAGGCAGCCTGGTATATGGAAACGGGCTTCCATGGCATCTTGTCTTCCAAAGAGTCTTCCACAGAGGGAATCAAGTTTAATTTACCTTTGATAAACTTTTCCTTGGTGTCCAATTCATAATTGACGTTTCTGGCAATTTTCTCGCTGATCTTGCGAGGATTCAATTTCATGACATTCAAGTACAACGTGTGTTCTTGGTACCTAATGTCAACGTCATCTTCCCAGTAGTACATTGGTCTGTTGAGATGAAATCTCTTTCCAGGCTCAGTTTGAACGTTTCCTGTTACGTCCGACCCCTGGTTGGAGGGCTGAATTCTTGGGTAACTCAAAAAATTTATAAGTCTCTGTTTCAGCGTTAAACCCATCGTAGGATCACTCAAACCATTGGTTGCATCTGGGGAATTCAATGAGCTTACACCAGCCTGTGTTTCATCTGGATAATTCAATGAGCTTACACCAGCCTGTGTTGCATCTGGGGAATTCAATGGGCTCGAGCTGTTCTGGATCAAGCCTGGAGGTTCACAAGAATTGTTGCTAGTGTTTGATCCCAGGTCTAAAGAGTACTCTGGTACCCCATTAACTCCGTTTCTTTCTGGAACGGCTCTAGCACCTTGGGCAGTCACATAGTTACCACCTGAATAAGTAAATCCAATACTCAAAGGAACCGTGTAGGAACCACTCAATTGCGTAGAGTCTGCTTTGAGTCTTTGTGTTCCCTTCTGTGGCTGCAAAAAATTGTTTGTCACAGTCTGGCCTGCATCGGAGGATGGCTGAGAAGATGGCAGGTCTTCAACGGTCAGCGGCGGATGATAATAATACAAGGACTCTGGGAGTCCAGTCACTCTCATGGCATTAGTGTACTGTTCGTCAAGGTGGTTCACGTCATCTTCTGTAGGATATAGCAAATCAGAAAAATGGATTTGTGGTGATTGGGAAGAATCAGAGAGTGGAGTCTCAGGGTCTTCACTAGGAACAAAGAAAATAAATGGCTGGTCTGGGTATGGAGTAATAATAGCATTAGCTTCTCTTGGAGCCTCATTAGCTTCAGAAATCAGCATGTTTGATTCCTCGTCTTCTGGGGATGAAGCCAGAGAGTTTTTTCTGTTTGTGGAAAGAGCGACTTCACTTGAATTGGAATCTTCCTCAGAAAAACTAGATCCAAAAAGTTCCCTCCACTCTTGTGACAGAACGACAGGTGATGAAGTAGTCAGTTGGCTTGGTTGGGAAATCGGCTCACTGGCTTCAGTTGAATTGAGTTCAACTGAAGGTTGTTCCACATTGTTGACTCTTCTTCCCCTCTGAGGGGTTTCTGAAATCTGAAAGGTCCTATAACTGAGATTCTCAGAACTTGGTGAAACTTCCTGTTCATGACTGGGCTCAACCTGACTTGGGCTGAAATACTCTTCCAAATAATTTTGACTCATTTTCTGAATTAATGCTGACTAAAAGACAGAAATAAAGTAGTACAATGATGCGTTTATATAAGGGCTATTTGCATAGCAGATCTATTTGCTGTATAGCATTTGCTTTTATTTTATTCTATTTTAATTTCTAACATATCTAACTCTTCACTATTATTTTATTTTAACAAAATTGTTCAAAATTGTTCAAAATTGTACAAAACATTTAACAAAAGTAGATCTAATAGAGCCCTAATAGCTCATCTAGGGACTCACAATCAACAATATCAAAGAGTTATAACAGCACGTTGATTGGTTTGTGTATAATTGTTTTTGGGCAGTTTTCAAAAATCTGAAAATGGCTGCGAAAAATACAATGTTAAAATTTCTGAGGAAACTATAAGCAGAGTGGGTAAAGAAAAAAGAACCGAGACATGTAAACAGAACTTTGTACACTATTTTTACTTTTTATTCATCTGGGATCAAAAAATATTGTAAAACCGGAAATACAAATTTAATCTAGCTAATGTTTACATGACATTCATAAGCTTTGTGTCAATTTATACTTGTATTTCAAAATCAAGTCTTAGTTTGAAGATTAATTTCCAATAATATGAATATTTCCTGTCAGAGGTGCTTATCAAAAATAAATAAATATTGAACAGAGATTTTACCAAAAAGTCAGTCTCAAAAACTTTACAGTGTTCAGTTTTTAACACAATGTGTAGGTTGGATGTAAAAAATATCGACACGAGCAGGGTTCGAACCTGCGCGGGCAGAGCCCAAAGGAACCTGCATCCTTCGCCTTAACCTCTCGGCCATCGTATCAATTCCTAAAAAAGTTTCAAATATTTTGAAGGCAATTCAGAGTTTAGATTCAAAAATTAATATCCTTAAAAACAAGGTTATATATAGAATAAGTTGGTTTATATGAAATATACAGTACATATTTTAAAAATATAGTAGTAGTTATAGAGAAAAAAGTAGTTTTCTAGTATCATTTCCGGTTAATTACTAAATAAGAGTTTCAAAAGTGGAAGTAACGAGTGAGAATTTGGAGAAATGACAATCTCCTGGGCTAGTTTCACTGTGTTTTTATTGGATAGCCGTGGTGTACTAAATAATCTCTGTATTTAACTGTCTTGGAATAATAATAAGTATAATTATAATGCCGTTTCGCAGCCATTTCTTCTTTCCTATCTTACCATCGGACAATAACTCCGGTCCAGACCCGAAAGAAACCTCCAAAAACTCTCAAGGAAAGAACACATGAACTCTCTGGTCGATCCATCCCTTTCTAGCCACTCCCTCTACCTATTCCTTCTCTAACCGTCTAATCCTCCAGTATCGGACCGAAACCGCGCCAAAATGAAAAGAGTCATATTGAAAAATTCTGAAAGTAACACCAATCATGTTCTCTACCCGGCCCACCGTGATGCGGTCCTTGAGAAGCTTAACCCGAACCCTTCACAGAAGCAGTGTACTTAGGGCCCAGAGCCCTAGGGAGCAGTATCCAGAGCTCCAGGAAGCCGATTTCGATGCTTCCGGCGATCCAAACTACATCAAGTTGATCTTGACCTCGAGAGTTTACGACGTTGTGGAAAAGGCCGGTACTCCCTTAGCCCACGCTGTCAACTTGTCTCTGAAATGCAATTCCAACATCTACCTCAAGAGAGAGGACTTGCTTCCCGTGTTTTCCTTCAAGTTACGTGGGGCCTACAACATGATTGCCCACTTACACTCCAATTCCAAGACTCCTATTAGCGGGGTCATTGCTTGTTCCGCCGGAAACCACGCTCAGGGTGTTGCCTTCTCTGCCAACAAGTTGAAAATCCCTTCTACTATTGTCATGCCCACCGCCACGCCCTCAATCAAGTACTCGAATGTGTCCAGATTGGGCTCCCAGGTTGTTTTGTATGGAGACGACTTTGACTCGTCCAAGCAGGAATGTGAAAGATTGTCCAACTTGAATAACTTGACCAACATCCCACCTTTTGACCATCCTTACGTCATTGCTGGCCAAGGGACTGTGGCCTTGGAACTCACCAGACAGTTGAGGTTGGACAAGTTGAGCGCCGTCTTCATCCCCGTTGGAGGCGGTGGCTTGATCGCTGGTATTGCCGTTTACTTGAAGAAAATTGCTCCTCACGTCAAGATCATTGGTGTTGAAACCCACGACGCAGACGCTTTATATCAATCCTTAAAGAACAAGAGACAGGAAAGCTTGTCCTCGGTAGGTGTCTTTGCTGATGGTACTGCCGTAAAAGTTCTTGGGAACGAAACCTGGAAGATCTGTGAAGAATTGGTGGATGACGTTGTTTTGGTCTCCACCGATGAAATCTGTGCAGCCATCAAGGACATTTTTGAAGACACGAGACTGATCACCGAGCCCTCGGGCGCTCTTTCTGTGGCTGGGTTGAAGAAATACATCCAAACAAACCCTCAGATTGACCACAGAGAAAAGACCTATGTTCCAGTGTTAAGTGGTGCCAACATGAACTTTGACAGATTGAGATTTGTCAGTGAAAGAGCTGTTCTTGGTGAAGGTAAGGAAGTCTCTTTGGCCGTTACCATCCCAGAAAGACCCGGTGAATTTGCTCGTTTGCAGAACATCATCCACCCAAGAGCCATCACCGAGTTCTCCTACAGAAAGAGCCACCCCGAAAAAGCACACATCTACGTTTCTTTCAACGTCATCGACAAGAAGAAGGAATTGAGCAGCATCACTGAGACTATGACCAGCGAGGGACACAACTACGAAGTTTACGATATTTCAGACAACGAAATGGCCAAGTCTCACGGTCGTTACATGGTTGGTGGTAAGGCCAATGCAGTTGAAAGTGCTTCCCGTGAAAGAGTGTTGCAGTTTGAATTCCCAGAAAGACCAAACGCCTTATACAAATTTTTGACAAGTTTGAAGAGCAACTGGGACATTTCCTTGTTCCACTACAGAAACCACGGGAATGACGTTGGGAAGGTCTTGTGTGCCTTCCGCTTGCCAGACGAAACCCCAGAAGAAGAATTTCTGCACTTCTTGAACTCCTTGGGCTACAGGTATGTCGACGAGCTGGACAACTTGGTGTACAAGAAGTTTATGACTTGATATGTTTAGTTCTCTTTTATATATGTATATATTCAAAAAAAAGTTTTATCATGCTTTCATCGTATTATATTATATACATCTTTACTATTTACACGTTTCCCTATGCTCTTCTCAAAAATGCCTGGTAGGCCTCGTGGTTGATATGCACTCTTCCACTTGCTTTCATCTGTTTCTTCCCTTCCTTTTGTCTTTCCAACAACTTCTTTCTTCTGGATATATCAGCTGCGTGCAATTTCTGGGTAACATCCTTTCTTTTGGCCTTTATCGTCTCTCTGGCAACAACCTTGTTCCCCACTCTGGCCTGAATGGCAACCTCGAACAACTGGAACCTCAAGAACTCCTTGAATCTGGTCACATACTCCTTACCTTTGCTTTGAACCAGCGAACGGTGCAAAATGGTTGTCAAGGCATCTTGCGACTCCCCATTCACACAAAGCTCCATCTTGACGATATCAGACTTCCTGTACCCGGCATCTTCATAATCCAAAGATGCATATCCCTTGGTGCAGCCTTTCAATTTGCCAAAGAAATCTTCAACCAATTCACCTAACGGAATCTCGTACTTGAGCAAAACCTGGCCGGTGGTGAGATACTCCAATTCCTTCTGAATACCTCTGTTGTTTTCACATAGCGTCATCACGGTCCCGATATATTCTCCAGGAACAGTCATGATCGCTTCCACAAACGGCTCTTCGAATCTTTCAATGTTCTGCTGCTGGTCTGCAGCGGGGAAACCTGCGGGATTGGTAACAATCGTTTCCTTCCCATTCCTGAATACAATCTTGTACGGAACAGTTGGTGCAGTCAAAATGATCTTGGCCCCATACTCCTTTTCCAATCTTTCCTGGAAAACCGAAGCATGTAACGAGCCCAAGAAGCCCAATCTCCATCCAAGTCCCAAAGCGTTCGAAGTCTCCTTCTCCAAAGTAACTGATCTATCATTAAGAACCAAGTTCTGCATGTGGTCGTCCATAACGTTGAATTCCGTGCCATCAGCGGGGAAGGCACCGACAAACACCATAGGCTTGGGTTCCTCGAATCCGGGAAGTGGTTCCAAACCTTCGTGCTTTCCGAGCTGGAAGAAGGTATCGCCAATCAAGGCTTCACGGGGGTTTTTCATTCCGGGAACAACGTAGGCAACCTGGCCTGCCTTGATTTTGTCCATTTGCAAATTGTTTGGGTAGGTTATGCCCACTTCCTTGACATCGTACTTCATTTGTGAATGTGCAGAGAGCAACTTCATTCCTTTCTTTATGGTCCCGTCCACCACATGCACCAACATCACCACGCCCACGTACGGATCGTGCCATGAATCCACTAACAAGGCCTTCAATGGCTTGTTCTCGTCCCCCTTAGGGGCCGGGATGTTCTTTAAGATCAGCGGAATGATCTCTTGCACATTAAGTCCTGTTTTGGCACTGACCGAAATGCAATCCTCTCTGGGCAACTCAAAGGTGTTCTCCACCTGGTCCATGGCCCGAGGAATATCTGCTTGGTCCAAGTCTATTTTGTTTATGATGGGAATAAGCTTAAGGCCCATGGAGTAGGCGAGATAGAAGTTGGCCACAGTTTGGGCCTGGACACCTTGAGAGGCATCCACCAAAAGCAACGCACCTCCACACAGCGCATACGACCTGGATACCTCGGCTCTGAAGTCAACGTGGCCCGGTGTATCCACAAGATGGAGCAAGTAGTCCTCGCCTGTTTGGTCATCCTTGTATATCATGGACACTGTTTGCGCCTTGACGGTGATTCCTCGTTCTCTTTCCACGTCCAACTTGTCCAAAACCTGCTTATTTGAGCCAGGCTGGATGACCCCGGTCAACTCAAGCAACCTATCGGATAGCGTGGACTTACCGTGGTCCACGTGGGCCACAATGCTGAAGTTTCGGTAGTTGGATATCGGGATCTTGGAGATTCTGTCTTGCACTTCCTTACGGTACTTTTCCTTATTAAGAAGCTGTACCTTTTCTTCTGTGGACAACACCTTGGCGTTTGAGGTGGAAGCACATCGGCGGGATACTACCCAGCCAAGTCTATGGCGTAGGTTCCCCACATTGTACCGGGGTATTCTTATCATTGGTGTCATCGGAGTGAAAATTTATCAGGTAGCGCAGATAAAGAGGAGGAGAATAGAAGGAGAGTTAGAAAAGGTCTGAAAGAAGATAATTAGAAAGATCGGAATGTAAGAATCTAAGTCAAAACATCTAAGTCAACATTTAATCAAAACATCTAAGTCAACATTTAATTAAAACATCTAAGTCAACATGTAATCAAAAAGACGAAATACAACACACTCTATTTACTCATTATTTGTTCATATATTCATCTACTTGGCTTCAGCAAACTTCTCAAGGAATGCAACCAACTGTTTCACACTATCCAAGGTGACGGCATTGTAGAGAGAGGCTCTGATACCTCCTACCGATCTGTGGCCCTTCAAACCAGATAAGCCCAAGGCTCCAGACTCCTTGATGAACTTGGTTTCCAATTCTTCACTAGGCAAAGTGAACACAACGTTCATCTTTGAACGAGAGTTCTTTGCAACTGGCGACTTGTATAATTCAGGGTATTTGTCCAAAGTAGAGTACAAAAGTTGTGCCTTTTCTTCATTGATCTTTTGAATTGCAGCAATTCCGCCTTCGGTGATCAATTTCTTGGTCACCAAGCTCAAAATGTGACAGGTGAAGATTGGGATGGTGTTGTAAGCAGAGTTGTTAGAAACAACAGTTGGGTATTGGAACGCAATTGGAACCAATGGGATACCCAATTCCTTCAATTCAGCGTCTGAAGGTTGTTCCAAAAGCAGCTTCTTAATAATGTATATGGTCAAACCAGCCAAACCAATATTTTTCTGAGCACCAGCCATGATAAGACCGTATCTAGAAACGTCTAATTTCTTGGATAAAATGTTAGAAGACATGTCTGCAACCAACTCAGTACCTTCAGGGAGGTATTCCACAGGAGGCAAGTCGCTGAACTCGTTACCGTGGACGGTTTCATTGTCACAGAGATACAAGTAAGCAGTGTCCTTAGCTATAGGCTTCCATTCGGAGTATGCTGGGATTTCGGTGAATTTGTTGGACTTTGAATTGGCCACAATGTCCACTTCAAAACCAAGTCTCTCTGCTTCTTCAGCGGATTTCTTGGACCAACTACCGGTGATAGCGTACGCAGTTCTACCAACCTTGCCGGTTTTCTTAGCGTAGTTGGCCACCAAGTTGTATGCAATTGAAGAAAACCCAGTGGTACCACCACCCTGCATGAAAAACACCTCGTGTGTGTCTGGGATACTCAACAATTCCTTCAAGTTGTTCTTGGTGTCATCAATAACTTGGATAGCAGGCTTGGAACGGTGAGAGATTTCACCAACACCCAAACCAGCGCCTTCAAAATTGATCAAGTCCAAAGCAGCTTGCTGTAACACAGAGGTGGGCAACACTGCTGGGCCTGCACCGTAATACTTGGGTTCTTCACGTTCCAATGACATTGCTGTTCTAAAATAGCTTCTTTCGAATTCTCTCTTATAAAGGTGACTCTTTTTTTTTCTGAGTCAGATATCAAAAAATTGCAATTATTCAGTTTTGGGCGAGATCGATTTTCGGACTTCTGTACTTAAGGTATTGCTAGTTGACCCATTGTATATTTTCAGTGCTAAAAGATTTCAGTATTTTCAATTTCTATGACATATTAAGTTTGAGCAAACTGAAGGTTTGTGAGTTGCAACTGACCTGAACCATCGGTTTTCTTGTTGCAACTTACCTGAACCTTCGGATTTCTTACAACTGACCCGCTTAACACCTTCGGTTTGCTCGTTACAACTCGAGTAACTACCTATATAATGGTCCTCCCTAACCCTGAGATGAAATATATAATCTCGACTTCATCAGAATCTTCTAACATACAATGCAAGACCGCATCTCGGTTTGTCATAAGTAAAACCACCGTTCTGCAGTTGGCAACCACCTTGGAAGCCAATTGCCAATCCCGTAGCCTGACGGTGATTTCCTTGTCCTCGGAGGAATCATGTTCTATTAGGTCCTCTTCTTCGTAATTTTGCAACCGTAAAGTCTCAGTGTCAAAGGCATCGCGTTTAGGCTTCTGAACTTCTAGCTTGTCGTTCCAGCTAATTGTCACCCGATATTTACCTTCCTCTTCCAATACAAACCCTAAATACCCACCACCTCTTCTACTCGCCTTGATAGTCACGATCTCATTGCTAGAAGTTCTCTTGAACTTGTCCAACCTTTTGTACATCTGGGCAAACTCATTCGGTAGCTTCATGATAAGCTCCACCAGAGAGAGTTCTGGTTCTCGTAGGAGCATGACCTCGTGTGTATTTTTCAAAATCTTGATAGGGATTCTAAATGTGTGATTTATAGTGCTTGAATTGATATGTATATTGGAATAAAACAAGGCCAAGGAACCTGTCCGGCCATTGCTTGTAACCGTGCCCTCACTACCTGAGGAGTCTTTACGCTGCAACCTGATGTTCAAGCCATCACTATTGGCCTTGTCGAAATTCCTGAGGGTTTGCAAGAGCAATTCAATGTTAATCTCCAACAGAATGGTGTTCTCGCGCAAGCTCTGTACCTCGATCTGGTCAAAAGTCAGACGCATATCTAGTTTGCACCAGATCTGGGGTTCTTGTGTGATCAGTTGGCCATTGACCAGGATTACGATAAGCTGGTTCTCTGTGAATTTAAGAATAACAAACTTCCGAATATGACTAATTAAAGACAAGCTCGTCCTTAACGTTTCGATATTCTGAGTTCTAAGTTTAAGTTTCATCGATCATCAACGCCTTTCCAGTTTTAGCAGCTGAATTTCTTGAAAACAAAAATTTCCAAAATCAAACATCAAAAACCAAAAAAACAAAAATAAAAAAAAAAACTCACCAAAACCCAAATTATGACTATTGAAGTGGACGACTCGGAGAACTTCAAGTTCTTTGGGCTAGGCGGATGCAATGAGGTTGGTAGATCGTGCCACATAATTGAATATAAAAACAAGGTTATTATGCTCGATGCTGGTATTCATCCTGCGCTTTCTGGACATGCTTCCTTCCCCTTTTACGACGAATACGACTTGTCCAAGGTTGATATATTGCTTATAAGTCATTTCCATTTGGACCACGCGGGCTCGTTGCCCTACGTGATGCAGCAAACCACCTTCAAGGGTAAGGTTTTCATGACCCACGCCACAAAGGCCATCTATCGATGGTTGCTTCAGGATTTCGTGAGAGTCACCTCCATAGGAGGCGGCAACAAAACGGAAAACCTGCGTGAAGAGTCGACTTCCAGTAACTTGTATACAAACGATGATATCATGAAGTCCTTTGATAGAATCGAGACTATAGATTACCACTCAACCATGGAAATGGACGGAATAAGGTTCACTGCGTACCACGCGGGCCATGTCTTGGGTGCGTGTATGTATTTCATTGAGATTGGTGGGTTGAAGATCTTATTCACGGGGGACTACTCGCGTGAGGAGAATAGACATTTACACGCCGCTGAAGTGCCACCCACTCGTCCAGATATCCTCATCACTGAATCAACTTTTGGTACTGGTACCTTAGAACCCCGCGTAGACTTGGAAAGTAGACTTACAAAAGCCATCCATGCTACGATCACCAGTGGAGGCCGTGTTCTCATGCCTGTCTTTGCCTTAGGGAACGCCCAGGAATTGTTATTGATCCTCGATGAGTACTGGGGACAACACGAGGATTTGCAAAACATTAATATATATTATGCCTCTAGTTTAGCTAAGAAATGTATGGCTGTGTATCAAACATACACACTGATCATGAATGACAACATTAGATTGACCACTTCTAATCCGGGCCTCAAGTCAAGTCCCTTCGATTTCAAGTACATTAAGTCGATTAAGGATTTATCCAAATTCCAGGATTTCGGCCCTTCGGTGGTGGTGGCCTCTCCCGGTATGTTACAGGCTGGTGTTTCCCGTCAATTACTTGAGAAATGGGCCCCTGATCCAAAGAATACTGTGGTCATGACTGGGTTTTCCGTGGAGGGAACAATGGCCAAGGAGTTGTTAAAAGAACCTCATACCATCCAGTCTGCTGTGAATCCAGATCTCACTATACCACGTCGTTTAAATATTGAAGAGATCTCGTTTGCAGCACATGTTGACTTCCAACAGAATGCCGAATTTATTGAAAAAGTGGCTCCCCAGAAGATTATCCTCGTACACGGAGACTCTGTTCCAATGGGAAGATTGAAATCTGCGCTTTTAAGTAAGTACTCTACTAGAAAGGGTACTGTGGATGAAGTTAAGGTTTTCAACCCCAAGAACTGTGACGAGTTGAGGATCCCCATCAATGGATTGAAAATTGCAAAGGTT
The DNA here is from genome assembly GCA_030579395.1 of Aciculoconidium aculeatum. Lineage (NCBI taxonomy): Eukaryota > Fungi > Ascomycota > Pichiomycetes > Serinales > Debaryomycetaceae > Aciculoconidium > Aciculoconidium aculeatum. The sequence goes on from JAKTQU010000001.1 coordinate 511,558, forward strand.
TTGGGATCCTTGGCTGACGACCAAATTGCCATGTTAAAGAATGAGCTTAAGAAGAAGATCGAGGAAGATAATGCACAAGAAGAGCCAAAAATCGTTGAAATAAAAGAGGAAAATGGTAAGTTACAAGAGGGTGAAGAGGAGACTACAAAAGATTATACGACACAAGAGACTCAGAAAGAGACTACAAAAGATTCTACAACACAAGAGACTCAGAAAGATTCTCCGAAAGAGACTCAAAAGGAGACTCCAAAAGAGACTCAGATAGAGACTCAAAAAGAAACTCAGAAAGAAACTCAGAAAGAGACTCCGAAAGAAGAATCTGAAACCAACTGGGCAACCGGTCAAGTGTTGTCGGGAGTTATTGTTTCCAAGGACTTTGACATGAGTTTGCTTCAACTTCAAGATCTCCATGAATTCACGCAATTGTCCACTTCTATAGTCAAGTCGAGCATCAACTTGAAGATACACGCAGATATATCGTTGATGAAATGGCATTTGGAGCAAATGTTTGGACATGTCAACATAATAAACGACGACAATGAGGAATGGGAATGTGCAGTAATGGATATGATTGACATTTTGGTGGACCGCACCAAGACAGATGCCTGTTATGTTACCGTTGAGTGGATAAACGACAACTTGATGGCAGACACTTTGGCAGACAGTGTGATTGCCATTTTGTATTCCATTGACTCTTCACCTGCCTCTGTCAAGGTTTCATCCAAATCTTGCAGCCACAAGGAGGAAAGCGATACACCCGAAGAGAAACCAGCACATGCCGACTCCGAGATTAAGTCGCGTATTCACCGTATCTCTCGGTTGTTGAGTGCCCAATTTGGGAACTCGTTAAGTATCGTTCCAGGGGATAAAGCCACAATAAGTATCGGCAAGAACCAAGCTGATATCGATTTCTTGACTCTTGAAGTCAAGTGTGGGTCGAGAGTGTTGAAGGACCGTATTGAGAACGTGATCAAGCGTGGATGCAACTTATCTGCACCTTTGAGTCAGTACAATAAATCATCATAGCATGTCAGGTATAAATATATAGGTAATATCAGTTTTAGGTAAATACAATGTAAAGTTATAATATAATGTAGATTTATAATACAATGTAGAGTTATAGTTCAACTTCTCGACTTCTTTATCTTTAGTAACTATAGCATCTCTTAATCTCCATCTTACTCTTGGTCGTGCATTTGCAAAATGCAACAACTTGTAAAAACATCAATTTATTTATTTCAAAAGAGAATATACATACAAATAATGGAAATAGATAAACTAACTAGGTATGTTTGAGTTCTTGTGATGTGGTTTGGTTTTCCTTTTACGTTCTAATACTAACGGATTTCTAGTGAATTGTTAAATCGTCCTCGTTCAGAGTTGACAGAAGCAGAGCTTCGAAAGATCGAAGAGTACGAATTCTCCAACGGACCGTTGTCTTTAGTCCAGGAAGCAATGGACTCTGGCTCTCCGATAATCATATCATGTCGTAATAATCATAAATTAATAGGAAAAGTGAAAGCTTTTGACAGGCACTGTAACTTGATTTTGGAAAATGTCAAGGAATTGTGGACTGAAAACATCAAGAACCCAAAAGGAAAGGTGATTAAAACTGTATCAAAAGAGAGGTTTGTATCCAAGTTGTTCCTAAGAGGAGACTCGGTGATCATCATTGTCAAGGCATAAAACAAAGTCATAAAAAAGATGTATATTAAGAAGAACGATGTATATTAATAAGAGAGCATATTAGAAGGTATTTAGTATATCAAGAAGAATGTATATTAAAAAGCATACAAGGTATATTGGGAAGGATGCGTTTTTGTTTAGTTTTGCATTCCAAACAGGTATATTAAGAACAAGATATGTATAACAAGAAATGTTTAAAGTTACATTAATATTTAGATATTTAAAAGATATAATACAATAAGAACTGAATAGGCCCCAAAGGCACAATCAAACACCAACACGTAAAACGTTTTGACGTTGATGTCTCAATCTAATCACTTCATGTCTCTCCAAAATGTACAATGCTTTGTCCAACCCGCCCAAAGACACCTTCCCGGTATCAACTAATTGTTTGCGCAATGTCTGGTAGGATGTGGACCATCCGATAGGTAATCTTCTTCTGATTTCGTGTTCTGCAGTCTTGATGTCTGCAGTCATGGATCCGTCGTTACCCAATCCACCGCTTACAACACCCTGGTCCACAGCATCCATGGTGGAAGCTGTGAATAAACGGATTGCCTCTTCAACATGCTCCTCGGTGGCAACGGGGGCTAATCTCAACTTAGCCAAGGACTCAGTAATACGGATGATGGCTTCCAATTGTCTAACTGTGATTGGAATCGACGAACGTTCGTTCATGTCAGCTTCGTTGATTTGTAACCTACGTCTAATCAGAACAAAATGGGAAGACAATCTCTCGGCAGCTTCTGGCGATAATCTTGGTGCACACTTAAGTTTGACATACTGAATATATCTTTTCATTGTGTCGATAGGAATCTCACCTTCTTGTGTCTGTTCGTTCTTTCCTCCTGTGTGCACATTCATAACGTGCTGGGCAATGGAGATATCTCTAGCTTCATTGTGTTCGTCCTTAACAATGAAAATCATGTCAAATCTGGACAAAATGGTGGTTTGGAAATCAATGTTTTCACCAGGTGACTTCATTTCATCGTATCTACCGAAAATAGGGTTGGCAGCCGCGAGAACCGAAGTCCTGGAGTTCAAAACCGTGGTGATACCAGCCTTGGCAATGGAAATGGTTTGTTGTTCCATAGCTTCGTGGATGGCAACTCTATCTTCGTCTCTCATCTTGTCAAATTCATCAATACAAACTACCCCTCCATCTGCCAACACCATGGCACCACCTTCCAAGTAAAAGTCTCTGGTTTGAGGGTCTCTTTGCACAGAAGCAGTCAAACCGGCAGCAGAGGAACCTTTACCCGAGGTGTACACCGAAATTGGAGAAACTTTTTCTACGAATTTCAACAACTGGGACTTGGCCGTACCTGGGTCACCCAAAAGTAACACATTAATATCCCCTCTTAATCTCATTCCGTCCGGTAAGATCTTCTTTGAACCACCCATCAAAAGACAAACTATGGCCTTTTTGATGTCCTGGTTACCCCAAATCCCTGGAGCAATGGAGTTTGAGAAAACGTCGTACAAGTTAGGAAGTCTAGAAAGTTGTATAAACTGCTCCTCTTCTTCTTCACTAAAGGTGATTCCAGACCCGTTGATTCCGTTGTCAACGTCAGTTTGGATACCCAAGATCTTCAAGTATGGGTTTCTGATAGCTACAGTGCCACCTCCTCCATTTCCTGTGGTACCATTTGCACCCTTTTGTTTCGATTGGAAAATGGAATAAATACCCACGATAGTGACTCTAGTACCAGGCACAACTTGGTTTGTCATGTATCTGTCGGCTTGCAACAAGATGTGTCTGGGCATCTCACCAACAGGAACCATATCTGGCGATTCCTGGAGTTTCAAAACCTGCTGGTCAATGAATATGGACTTGTCGTGGACAATAACGTACGGATCGGTGGGGCACTTATCTTGGCCAGCAGAGTCGTCAAAGTTATGAGACCCTTGGCACTTATTAGGCAAAGTCACCTGTCCAAAGCCCGACTTGACTCTCACCTTCATGGTGTGTTTACAGTTACGGCAGATAAGCTGCACCAAAGTAGCTCTCGAGGACAATACAGATGCCGAGATGATGATCCCGCTGACACGGACAATCTTGGAGATGTGATCCGAGTCCAAATGTCTGATGGAAGTCTTGCTTGCGTTGGAGTACAAGATCAACTGGCAAGTTGGGAAGTCTGTTGAGACTTCTTCGTTGGACAAATGGGCGATTCTTTTGGCGACATCTGTGATGGCGGTTTCGAAAAGAGGAATCATTTCCGAAGGATCATCGGTCAACTTCTTGTTCAATTCCTCGTTGAACCCAATGAGGTGCTCGGAGTTGACTTTCAAGAAGTAGTTCTTGATCAACAAGTTCTCTCTCAATTGATCTCTGTAGATAAACTGGGTGTCTAATCTGAACTCAAGAATGAACAAACGGAACGCCTTGATCATTTCGTTGAACGAGTTGTCTTCGGGAGTTTCTCCCGGTAAGGCCGAAGCCACGTACACATCTCCTCTTTCGTATGACATGATAACCTAGCTAGTTGGTGATGATGAAGGTTTTGATGTGGGACTTTTTTTTTGGCCAGACGTGTTTTGAAAATTTGTCGTAGAATTTGGTCGACGCGTTGAAACTTGAAAGGCATGATAGGATTATGGAAAGAGAAGATGATAAGCAGGGTGTGGAGATATGCGATGGTGCAGAATAAGACTAGATTTCTCTCACAGGCCATTCCCCTTTTAGCTTTGCCCAAAAAGAATAAGCTTCCTCCTAGACCCAAATGGCTCATAATTGAAGAGGAAATCGATGAGAAGTTCTTGAAAGGTGGAAGAGGGCCTGGAGGTCAGAAAATCAACAAGACTAACTCCAAGGTCCAGTTAACCCACAAGCCAACTGGAATCGTGGTCACATGCCAATATTCGAGGTCGCAGGAGCTGAACAGAAAGAGAGCTCGAGAAATCCTAGCTTTAAAACTAGATGACTTGCAGAACCCAGAAACCAGCAGAAACGCTGTGATTGCAGATCGAAACGCAAGGGTTAAACAGAATAAGGAGAAGAAGTCCAATCGAAAGTACAAGACATTGGACGAAGAAAGAGCCTTGGCAAAACAAGAAAAGCAAAGACTAGAAGAAGATATGCTAGACCCAGAAGATGAATTCAATGCCTTTGTTGAATCCATTAAAAAGTAGGCGAGTCGTAAAGTAAGTTGTTAGTCTAAAAGTAAGTTAGTATTAAAGTATTTTAGTCGTGTTGGCACCCAGTTTTCGGCTGGATCTTTCCTGCACAAGCCTCAACTAAAACTTGCAGCCAAACTGATTCAACTGAATAAACTGATAAATCTGAAAGGAAACAACACCAACAAATAACCAATGACTAACACGGCAACTATAGTGGGCGCTATTCTAGGAAGCATCTTGGGTCTTGTGGTCCTTTCTACTATGCTTGGATCGCTGTACATCTATTACTTTTACAATTTTACCAATGGAACTACAGAGTATGAGGTATCAGAACTCAAGCTACAAGTGAATAAAGCAAAAAGGAATGCATTTTGGAGGAAATTGAACCCATTTATCAAGAAGGATACCTTTGATACGTCTGATGAAGAAACTGGCCCAATCGAACTCTTGCAAAATGCAGCTTTTGAAGCTCAAAGAAGACGAATCGACAACTTGCCTGGAGATATCTGGATAGATTTATCTAAAAATACTATCAAGCCTCAAGACGATCTGGACTATATATCTGCCATTGAGGCGTTTGACCGAATTACTGATGGTTTGGGCAATGGCCACAACGGACCAATTTCCAAAGACCACTATCGCATGAATTCCGTTAAATATCAAATCAACAATAACGAATTTCTGACTATAGTTGCAAGGCCGTCAGATAATGAGCAATTGCACTTGTCAAGCCAATTCGATAGTTTTTCTAGAACCTTGATGCTTCAGAATATGATTCAAGACTCGTTCAATCGAGGTGAGTATGTCATAAGAGATGTACGTGATCCCTTCCTGAACAATTTGATCTCAGTCGGTTGTATTGTGGTTATTGTACGGCCCTTCCATGGTAAAGGGGAATACGAATTCAAATCTTTACAAACTGGAGATCTTTTGCGGATAGTCAAGTTTTTTGTTCAAGAAGATGATTCAGACATTCCCCCACATAGCTTAAAAACAATCGAAAGGGGTAACATTCTTGGAGTTAATGATGAAACTACAAGCACAGAATATCTAGTTGATAGTTCTGAAAATGACGACAAAGTAAGCACATCTACTAAACAAGGTGCATCAGTTTTCATGGATAAAACTGACCCCAATTACTCAAAGCTATATTGTACTGGTATCATCCTTAACACATACTTGGAGTATGATAACAATAATGTGTCATTGAGAATGAAAGAGCGAGGTTCATTTTCTGGGAATGAGTTGGAGCTTTTGAAAGATTTTCCATTAAATATCGTTTCACTTGAAACTACTTTGCTTGACCAAATGCCCAAATCTAAAGTTGAAAGTGAATAATTGCCTTACTTTTCTTTCTTGTTTGACAACTTTTTCCAGTCTTCAGCGATCGCCAATGCTTCCTTCCAATTTTTTTTCACGATTTCTATTTCGCTTTCCAATTGTTTCACTCTTGTTTTATCATTAGTGTCGACTGTGGTTAGCAGTCCCATATTATGATAAAACTTATAAATATTGTTTAATAAAGGTTTGATAATATTCTCAAACGGTTCAAGTTCATTAAAGAATGATTTGATTGTAGCTTGGTCAACCTTTGAGATATCGGAAATGTCAATGACATCGGATGGGTTTGTAAATTCTGAAGCCTTGCTTGATATTTGTGAGTTTATCTTGGTGTGATATTCATTCACCATTTCTATGAATTTGGAGTATTTGTAATTTTCCGTGATCAAGCTTTCTATTATTGGGGTTATTTCAGATATTACACCCTCGTACTCTTCCTTGATCAAGTTTCCAGTTGTCTTCAGCTGGTCGTTTGCGGAGTCACTGTTGGCGAGAATTGGATTGTCTATTATCGGGTTGTTGTTGAAAATGATATTCGAATTCAAATCGGAGTTCTGGTGTCTGTAAGTAGCCAAAGAGGACCCGTGAAGGTCTCTTTTATCAAGCAACCTATTCTTAAGTTCGCTGATTTGCAAGTCTTTTCGCTTAATATCGACCTGGTACTTAGTTTTCAAGTTGCTGCTCCAGTTTTTCAACTTTAAGAGCTCTGCCAGTTTCTGCTTGTTTTCTCTTCGCAATTGTATATTTGTAGATTGGAGCTGGGATTGGTTTATGTTGATGGTCTGGTCCAACTTGCCCTTCAATTGGTCCAATTGTGAGTTAGTTTGCTCCAATTTAGAGGATAATCTCTGTATCTCTGCGTCCCTTGTGGTTATGTTCTTGTTGGCTAGTTTCTGCTGCACTCTACTTCGATCCACTGCCCCAATGAGCAGGTGTATTATGTTGATGATATTCTTATCATTGTTGTACAAGTCGTCTGTAATCTGCAACTCCTGGACCTGGTCTTTGAGTAGTTCTTCCCAGTGTATGGTTGTGAATTTGAGCTCTTCGTCAATGTAAGCCCTTGAGATTAGCATCGAGTTGATGATCTCAGAGGCATTTAGGATCGTTTCAGTATCAAGAGACATGAGGTGTTGTTTGGAAACTTCAATTTTGGATGGCTTGTGTGTTGGTTCTTTCTCTGGTCAATAATCCCTGGATAGTGGTCGTTTAGGCTACTTTTTGGCAGCTTCCTTCGGTCTTCTTTCTTACACTCTTTGTGATAATTTGACCATAAACAAAAAATGCGCGTTAAACATTTTTGTTTATGGATGTTGGTTATTGAAGAGGAAGAGGTGAATTTGAAACAAAGAGATGGGGATATTCTAAGGTATTTCTAGATAAGTAAGTTGGTAGTTTTGATTTTTAGTTTTTATGTAGATATTGGTTGTTGTTTTTTTGAAGAGAATTATGCTGGGCCAGTTCTTTGGAAAGTGGCTGCAACATTAAGTTGTTATCTTACTATCGCTACGGACTTTGAGATATTCAAGTAGTACTAGAAGCACCAGTGGTGTGAAATCACATTTCTCATATGAATAATTGAATACATTTTCAATCTTTCTGATACAAACAGTGAAGAGTGACTTGCAAATTATCAGAATAGTGACTTGCAAATTAATATCAGAAGTGACTTGCAAAACGATGCTTGAATACGCTAGGACTTTTTACAGTATTCCTCCCAGATATATTTTTTCAGTCTTTTGTTTAAACGTTTTCTCAGTACTTTGATAATTCTACGATCCTCTTTATTCTAGATCCACAAGCCAACAAACCCTATATATTCTCTAAATTTCAACTTTTATTCGACTAAATACTGAATACTATATTCATCTCATCATTTTCATAACATCTAGTGGTGTTGTTCAGTTTCTTCTTCAAAAACAAACCAGTCTTCTTCAGCAGCTGGAGCAGAAGTGGTGGATGGAGCAGCAACAGAAGCTTCAACTTCAGAGGCTTCGTATTCACCCAAGGCTTCGGCAGAAACTTCGGTTTCTGGGACAGTTGGCTTGGCTGGCAATTGGAAAGCCTTGACAGCAGAGTCAATTTCTTGTTGTGAGATAGCTTGTGGCTTGAATTGCTTGATTTGTTGGACGTACAAGTCAGAAATCAAGTTGCTCTTTCTTGGAGTGATAGAGAAGAATCTCTTAGCAGAAACGGCACGCTAAACAGAATAGTTAGTATGAAAAATTCACATTAGGCAAGTATGGAAAAGTTCACATTTCCCCCCGACCTCTTTCACAATCAGCTTTAACAGAAAGCAGTACTTCACTGCACGTTCCCTTGATTGACATCAATCCCACTACATACAACAACAGATTGTCTTAACATTTTGTTGGATATTAGCTATAGCTTCTCTTTATTGATTTGATGATTTTTTCTTAATTGAAACCGTCCTTCGGTGGGTCGTGCACAGATGGCAACTTTTCGCAGTGTTGGATCGTCCCTTTTATTGGTTGAGCTGTTTAGTCGTACAAAGTGGATTTTCTGGTCACATGATATGTTAGCTTTAGAGTGGGTACTTATAGAAGAGCTATACAAAGAAAGGAAGGAAAGTAATCAGAAAGGGGAAGAAAGGAATCAGGAAAGAAACCAGGAAAGAAACCAGGAAAGAAATATAATAACAGAACACGAATCAAACCAATCCAAGGAATCTAAGGAATATTAAGAAACCATCAAAGAACATCACAACTAACCACCATGCCTAAATACTACTGTGACTATTGTAAGTCCTATCTTACCCATGATGCTATGAGTGTCCGTAAATCACATTTGACTGGTAAATTCCATATACGATATTACTGCAACTACTATGAAGCCAAAGCAAAACTGCAGGGTAAATGGTCAGATGAGTTGGAATATGTCATGGATCTGGAAACGCTTACAAAGGGGGCACCAGGTTCAAAATTCACTAGAGATGTTGTAGAAGAGGACGATGAATACGAAGGAGCTTGTATACCGCCTCCCCCAAGCGGGCACTCGGGTTTACCAAATCCCCCTCCTTCCAGACTAAACTGCAAGGAGGATTATCAAAGGTGTGTTGTGAAGCTTCGAAAGACGGAATAGTCCATATAAATAGCATTAACATTAAATCAACACCATTTGTCAACACCATTTGTATCCACATTTGTATTTATCTGTATACCAATTTGAATTGCTACGAACCAATATGAAATTCTCAACTATTTCACAACACAAACATACGAATTTCCCTCCGAAAGCGTATAATTAAATAACATTCCGCCAAACAATTGTATTAATGGTTGTGTATCAATGTGTAAGTTGCTCTGTTTGTATCAATACAAAAAAATTCTCTGCGCATCGAGCTTGAGATTGCCCTTGGGAATATCCCTTTTGTATCAATATGAGCTTTACAATGATTGAAATATATTGAATAATCCTCGTTTCATTTCTATTCAATATTTATTAACTATATAGGACAACGTGAAAACTTTTTCATCTCAATTACAAATCAGCATCGTCTTCATCTGGCAATGGCATAGCAGTAGCTTGTTCCATTTCCTGTTGGTACTTTTGCATCAATTCGTCATCAACTTGGACTTCAGGTGGAGCCAAAGCTGGGGAAGCAACGAATTCCAATTGAGCGTTACCAACCAACTTTCTGGCCAACCACAAGAATGGTCTTTCAAAGTTGTAGTTGGACTTGGCAGAAATGTCGTAGTATTGCAAGTTCTTCTTTCTGTGGAAGGTGATGGTCTTGGCCTTGACCTTTCTTTCCTTGACATCGACCTTGTTACCACAAAGAACAATTGGGATGTTTTCACAAACTCTAACCAAGTCTCTGTGCCAGTTTGGAACATTCTTGTAGGTGATTCTAGAAGTGACATCAAACATGATGATACCACATTGACCGTTAATGTAGTAACCGTCTCTCAAACCACCAAACTTTTCTTGACCGGCAGTGTCCCAGACATCAAACTTTAATTCACCAAAGTTGGTGTGGAAGGCCAATGGGTGGACTTCAACACCCAAGGTAGCAATGTACTTCTTTTCGAATTCACCGGTTAAATGTCTCTTGACAAAAGTAGTCTTACCGGTACCACCGTCACCGACGAGGACTAACTTGAAAGTTGGAACTTCTTGGGCCATCTTTGATTGATTGATTGATTAATTAAAAAAACAACTATATAGAAAAAAATCTCGATTCAAAAAAAAAATTTTGATGATGATTTGTTTATAAAAAAATTACCCATCGAGCGCGCACGTGAGTGGGACCGACCGTTCTGATCATAGTTTGGAGACCAAGTCTAATTAATGGGATTGAAAAAGCATTCTGAACATGTCACTGTGTGGGTGTGTGTGTTGGGAATTGTAGTTCTTTTCTATGCCAAGATTGAGGATTTTTACATCCACCATGCTGTTGTGTTTTTGTTTGCCTTTTTTTTGCATCGACCTATCTGTTAGAAAGGAGCGGTTGAATTAAAGAAGAATGTATCAGTAGAATCACTCATGGTGTTGTGAAATTGGTGGTGGTATCATTGAATGTGATAATATAACAGCCTTACCCCTAATCTAAGATAACTTTTTTTGAAAAAAAAAAAAAAAATATCTAAATAACTATTCTTAAAAACTTTATCTCCAGAATAGACCAAAGGAAAACAATAAATGTAATACTGCTAATCATGAGCTTTCGCCATTTTTTTATACCCACGAGCTATAGCTAAACATTTGACATGTTGTTTTTGAGTAATAAGTGGTTATCGTCTAAGTTAAATAAAAATTCGAACTTAGCGGGACATAATTCATTTCAAATCAAAAAAAAAAACTAAAACTGACCTTTCTACAGAATACCGCATGTCACATATTTCAGACATCTCTTTCAAACTACATATGTGTTTTACTTTTAGACTTTTATTCTGGCAACGGACGTCAACTCAACTTGTTCCAAGAATATATGTATAGTAACTGCCCCTGAAAAAGGCACATCACGTGTATGTTACAACTATGAGAAAAAGACACCATATGCGGGTTTTTTTACGTCTATTTCGAAAAAAGTGTCCCATGTATTGTCCAAATGGTTTGTGTTCTATAAGACGCCCAAGTTGACATGTAGCCGGATGATGTTGATTGGAGGAAAGAGGAGTGTTTGGCTTCTTCAAACATGCCTGTTTTTTCGCCCTTCTCGTACTCACATGTACCTGAAATCCAGTGCCTACGCCAACACCTCGTAACACATTTCATCCATACATTCTCGGATTCCCCCCCATCGTATTTTACAACCAATTTATGCTTATTTCTCATGTAACAAAAAATATGTATATATACATTTATATATAATATTGTTACCAAGAGCTTCCTTAGACTTACTTCTCTCGTATTATGTCCCTCTCTCTCTTTCGCCTTTGCAAAGGGAAAAAAAAAAAGTATAATGTACGCGTGGTTTGTTTTTGAACCATAGACCCTGTGAAAAGAAGAATAGACACAGATCACGGCGGGTCATTTCCTTGAAAAAACGCAACCTGCCTGCTCCTCCTCTCCGTCTCCTCGAAGAACATTTGACAATTCAGTTGTTCGTTTCAGGCTTTAGGTTTCTAGAGCGAACCCCCTCCAGATTCCACACCGACTTTCTTTTTTTTTTGTTTTTGCTGTTTTAGTGTAACCAAAATTTCATAATAAGGCAGTTTTAGGTTTCCAATTTTTGTCCCACTTGTTCAATTCTGTATGTACGTATTTATAGATTATAAGAATAAAATATAGGTTAGGGCAAAAATTTAGAATCTGAATATATACATTATTTTATAATATTCTCTTTGTTTCGTTGATACCACTTGTCCCTAGATATGCTTCCATCAAACATATTGGTAAGCACGCCGTACAAACTTAACCCTGGTGGCCATGGCATTTTCGTTCCTCCTGGAGCTCCTGCTGTTGTTGTTCCCGCCCACCCAGGCCCGTTTCTCCGATCAAACGACCGAAACGGACAACACATCCAATATCTTACCCATCTAAATAATACAACCTCCTCCAACACATCCAGCTTGTCCAACCACAACTTGGACCAGCTCAACTTGTCCCGCACGGTCATCATCAGAAACTTGTCTGACGATTTGCTGTTACAAGAGCTCTTGGATGAAATTGAATTTGGTCCTATCGAATACTGCAAGATGTTCTCCAAGGCGGCCCCAAAGCACTTGCTTGATAACGATCCTACTGTGACCCCGAACTTGAAAGTGTGCTATATCTCCTTCATCAACTCTAAAATATCCATCTTGTTCCACCTCAAGTATTTGAAAAACCCCTCCAATATGGCCCGCTTGAAACAGAACTTGAAAAATTCAAAACACTTGAAGATCACCTTGAATGACTACTCCAACCATAACAACTACATGAACAACGGCTCCCCGCAAACGCTCCACCAAGACTATATCAAATTGAAAACCCTCAACTATATACTCGACTTTAACGCCACTCGTTGCCTACAGTTGTCCTTTTCCCTCCCACAAAACGCTACGGAGGATGTACAACTGGAAGTAATACCTATCATCAGGCAACAGTGCTCGAGATTTGGCGAAATCGAACATTTCCAGATCACATACGAACCAGACAAGACTTTAGACTCAGACACTAGCGCAACCACAGAAGTATTGGATACAGAAATCCACGACATTCAAACCTCTTCAGATGATGACATAGAAAAAACACCACCGGTCACCATACCGGAAGATTCACTCCCAGGGAAGGTTTTGGTCCACTACACTTCGATTGACGCCGCCATCAAAACATACGAGTATTACTTGCGCCGGATACAAAACGACAAGGCGCGTTCTTTGGAGTACAAAGAAACAAACTCTCCTCGTGTCACCCCAGATCATGCAAACCCCAACATCAAGTTTGGAATTCTCTTTGATTCAGCAAAGTTCCACAGAGACAGATGTGACAGAACCAAGAGCGTGAGGAACGAGGAAAAGGTTTCTCCTCGTGGATCCACTGATGGTGTATTTGCCGAAATGCACAAGGGCGAAAAACCAAATGTGGCCCATGATGCAGTACATCAGGAGGACGTGTCTCCTGGTGTTTCCGCTGAAGTTTCGGGAGTCGAATCCGCGGAATCGCCTGGATCCACTCCATCTGAAATGTCGGTGGCTGAACTGTTGGTATCTCTGACTGAGGAGTACTCTGAAGACTTGAGAACCGAGTTTATGTATCCGCAAGATATGCACCATCCTCTGTATATTACCTTGCCGCTGTCTGGCGGCTTCAATGTCCCTGTATATAATTACTCGACCCCTAACCTCAGCGTGATCCTGCCCTACCCCATAATGCCACAGTCGAACGCTTTTGATTTCAATAAGGGTAACCGGTCGGTGTGTTTAACCCGTTTGCATCCAAACTCCACGATTGAAGAAATTGCCAACAATGTCCGCGCAGGTGGACTTGTGGAGTCTATCAAATATCATCTGGACAAGAAGGTTTGCTTTATTACCTTTATTGACCCGCAGATTGCCCACAAATTCTTTGTCAACCACCAGGTTTTGCATCAACTTGTCATCCACGGCCACGACATTGACGTGAACTGGGCCAACAAGCACAGTGGGCCCTTGAGTAGAGAAATCGCGTTGGCTGTGACAGCAGGCGCGTCTAGAAACGTGTATATTGGAATCAACCAGTACAACTCTGACTGCCCCAAGGCGTTGCCCGACGAAGCCACTCTCCGTTCCGAATTCCTGCCGTTTGGTGAGATGGAACAGATCAACTTTTACCACAACAAGGACTGTGCATTTCTCAACTTCCTCGGCATCTCAGACTCGATTAGATTGGTTGAGATCTTTGAGGCCAGGGATACCAGCAGTGCCAAAAGCGACAAGGTTGCGATTTCCCGCATTGCAGAGGTTTTCGAGGCCCACGGAATGGAAGACCCGAGCGCAGAGGCAACCAAGTTCTATGACAAGTACAAGTTTTTCAAAATCAAGTTTGCCAAGGACAGGTGCGGCAACCAGCCCAAGTTCAGTTTCAAGAAGAAACCCGCTAACTCCACGGGATCCACGTATCTGCAATACCTGCACTTGTTGCATGGAGCCCTTGACCGGAGAAACAAGTACAAGACCAGAAACGTGCCAGAAAAGAGGAACAGGGAAGAGGAAAAACGGGACTTAGACAGTTTCATGGAGGACACCATCAACCAGGAGGCTGCTATGGTGTTTGGGATCATCAGCAAGGAAAGCGACGAAGAAAAGGAAAGAGAACGCAGGGAGGCGGATGAGAAGGCGGGGGTCGCGGGGCAAGACAATGCTACTGTCGATGCGAAGAAAGGTGACCCTGCTGAAGAAGAGGAAGACAGTGATAACGACTCGGACTTGGACTCGGATGACGAAGTGTCGATTATCACCAACTCGGACGATGCTGCGTCTTTCACTGCGCAAAACGGAAATGCAGCCTCTGGCACTGGCCTGAACGCTGCTTCCGGCAAGCTGAAGTCGAATGGGCAGTACCAGAACGGTCACAGCGGTAAGAGGTTTGGAAATCTGAAGTTTTCTCGCAATTCCTCGAGCGCCTCGCTCGGAATGTACAGCAGAGCCAACTCGATTCCCTCTACCGCAAACTCGTCGCCGTATATCCTGCACCCGCAGTTGAACTTCCAACAGCCGCAACAACAGCAACCACAACAACAACAACAACAGAACATCTCCAGATCTGGCTCCTTCTCGTCGACATACTCGCTGGCGCAGTACTCGACTAGCGCCTTCCCGGGCGGAAACTTCCAATCGCAGCAGCACTTCCAGTACTACAATCCGCAGCAGCCGCCATACATCCAACGCCACGGGCAGTACTCGTACTCGCAGTTCCTGCAGAATGCCCCATATTTGACAAACCCAAACTACCAACACTCGCAGTTTAAGAACCAGTACACCACGTCCGGATCACAGGTCATGGCACAGTACCTAGCCAAGTCGCAGCAGGACAATTTGATGTATGCCGCCAACATATTGACGCAGGAAGCAGCTATGGAGGAGGACTATTTTGCTGGAAACCAGCCCACGCCGTATAAACCAAAAGTGAAGTCCAAAAAGTAGAATTATAAATAAAAGACAGCTTTTTTTTATGAATGTAGATTTTATTAATGCAAGAGAATTGAAATTTTTAACAAGGTTTGGTGCAAAACGAACAATGACTAAAGGACAGTTGACTATATACCCAGGAGTTCCGTAAAATCGGTTTCTGTCATCAAGTGAACACACGAGTTCAGTCCATAATTTAAGAAAATCCACTGGGTGGATTCTGGGGGATTTCTTCAAATTTCATGGTTTCTTAATGTCTAGATGTCCAACGTGATCGCATTGTATGTCCCTGCTATTGCCAATACCGTCGAAACAAGCGACCCAACCTTTAGCAAAGCCACTTGGGTCTTTGACAACTCCTCTTTAAAGAAATGAGCATAGAACATAAATGGCAAAGTAAGACAAATGGTGTAGCAAATGGCACTGCCTAGGAAAGACACAATCTTTCCAAAAGAGGTCAAGCAAAGCGAAATGAGTAAAAGAACCACGCAGAACACGGCTCTGGCAAGAACAATCTTGACGATACTGGATTTCTTGGTGTACCCTAAACAAGACTCATAAACCGTGATCAAGGGTTTTGAGATAAGAGGAAGCTTTGAAATGGCCAATAACCCCATCAAAGTGCTCAACACGGGCTTGACCCACACAGGGTACTGAGGGTTTCTCATCAAAGTCTTGATGATAGAGTCTTCACATTCTGTTCCAAACATTAAGAAACCAATGACTGCTATGGAAATGTCCAAGGAGTATGTGATTCCAAAGGAAATCTTGGAGCACTTCTCGTACTTGGCTGGGTGTCTCATGTCCCTATACAATTCTGGGAACACGGGATGGCCACCCCAGGGAGCCATGAAGATTCCCAAACTCATCAAAACACTGGCGAGATTGACTGGCCATGCATTGGTAGGAGCAGGTACAAGAAGCGAGCCTGGAGAAACGTCCGAGACCAACCCACAGACAAAGATCACCACCAAGACACTCAAGGTGGAGATGATACCCACCAAACTGAACAAGGAGAGAACAGACAACGGGAGCAACGTCAAGAAGAAAACGCATACAACAATGATGGTCTTAAACACACTAGCCTCGATTCCAGGTATAAGAATTCGGAACAGCTCGCTGAACAAGATGATAAGCGACATGGCGGCACCCACCAAGTCTATGGTGAATATCCCGGTCACTAGAACCAGGAACCAAGGGCCCCCATACTCCGTAGCAATGTCCCCGTAGGAGTTGAGATGCGGGTGTTTCTTCAAGACACGGCCCAAACAGATGGCGGTGAAGTTGGTGAGAAGAGAGCTCGCAGTGAAAACAAGCAAGCCAAGCACCCAGCCGGACAACCGGACGCCAAAGGGAAGAGAAAGCATCGCGATTCCGGCCAAGGTGTTGATGGAATTGAAAATGGTCTGGGGGGCAGTAGAGGTCCCCTGGATAACCACAGACTCGTGGGTTGGGGTGGGAAGTAGAACCGAGTTCTCGTTAGGGAACTCAAAGTTGAAGAGATGGTTAGATTCCCTGGAAAGTCTCTTGGGGATGTCTCCGACGCTATTATAGCGGATCAGCTGCGGGAACTCCAAGCTATCATTGTCGAGTTCCTCCAGAATGGCTACATCGCTATCGGAAAAGTCCTGTTGGTTGGTGGCCATCACTCTGGGTGAGGTATTTGGCGAGACGTTGTCCCAGTTGTTGTGTTTGTGGGGCTCCAAGGCTGCTGATCCCATATAGGACTGAGCCCTAGTATAGGAAGAAGCAAAGTTGTTTATGGAGTTGATGCCTCCGTAGTCGAGAAACGACTGTCTCCTGTTCTTGGGAACTTCTTCAGTAGGCGGATACGACATCTTTGTGCAAGCTTTAAGCTGTAATCACTCAATTGTGCTTCTTCTTGTGCTCTGCAAAAATCATCTCGCTAATTTTTCTTGCAAAATTTCTGCGTATCAGAAGAAATAAAATTAATTAGATGCCCGTGTAGTCAATTAGATTGGGGGGTGCTTATTTAGTGACTTTTTTAGTGTTCACCTGCAGTTTCTGGAAGCCCATGTGATCTTCCGTGCACGAGACACTAACTATGCTGGACGTGGTTTCCCCCCCATCCCGCTTGCGTTCATCAACTAAGATCACAAATGCCCTTACATACTACGACATAAACTAGATTGTGTGCGTCTTGCCGTGCTTGAGAATGGGACCCTTTTCCCTATTCTATGTTTAGGAATTGTGCGCTTTACTCTGCTCTTGTCGAGGCCGGGTCTTCTCGGGGTTACTATTGCCTAGCAATGTACTCTTTGAGAGAGCAACGCCACACTTTTGTATTTGACGTGCTCAAACGTTCTAGACGTTTTAGGTCCCGTAAAACGGGGGTGTTTTAAGGTGATAGGGAGGCAGCAATAAGCGCAAATATTTGGAAATTCCATCTAGGTCACTTATCTTGATTTCCCAGATAGTTAACTCTCTATCTGTTTGTAAATACTCGGCTATATAAGTTACTTCAACCCGTAAAGCCATTATTCTTTGCCCTGATCACGCATCAAAACGAGAATTCATGATGATCCACGTCTGATCTGGTGGTCTCTCGAGCTTGCACTCTCCTCGTAAATCCCATTAACGCAACAAGAATGACGCACCCATGGCCTCCTGGATCAAAATTATGCGACTTTATGTGTCTTCATGTAAGTTGCTGCAAATTTCTCAAAAAAAATATATATATTTATATGCTGTGTGCAAACTCAGGATATCAAAATATCAAATAGTGTATGAGGATAGAGAACCTCGGATAGTACGCAAGGGATGGATTGAAATGTAAAGTGTGTTTGCTTTTACGTATTCCAGTAGTAGTGCCAGCCTATCGTTGACATGGTTTAACATAGTTTGTTTTGGCTGCAAAAAAAAAAAAAAACTGTGAAAAAGCAAAACTGGAAAGTCGAAGGACGAAAATTGGAGTTGAAGAAAAACTAAAAACAGGAAACAATAGAGAAACAATAAAAAAATAGAAAAGTTCTGAATGGAAACACCAAAAGGATCGAAAAGTTTCCGACATTTGACTGGTCCCTGTATACTTGAAAAAGAGGAAGTAGTACATTCACAACTAGCATTATCTTACAGCAATATACATTTCCACCAAGATCATCACAGCTTGCACATAAAAGCTCTTTGTGGTTGTGAAAAGGAAAGACAATGGATATGTATCCAATATAGTGGTATTATTTTCAATCTCACACAAAGGAGCTCTCCCGGTCAAGGCAATCTGGGAGTATAAAAGAAGAAGTATGAAATTCCATCTGATTTTAAACTGAAATATTTCAACTGAGATATTTTAACCATAATATTTTGCTTTTCTTTGCTTTCCTTTTTTTTCTCCCCCTTTATATATATATTCATTCCCTGGACCTTCTGTGTTGTCTTGGACTTGCTTCGACTTGCGTGAATATAAACCCGTTCCATATAAATATAAATATAACCGGAAAAGTAGACTTACAATTCTCTCGATGATTAATATGTCTGCTCCTACACATCTGAATGGAAATACTGACTTTGGGCACAACATGGAGCAAATTTCTACGGGGCATAACGCCAACTTTTATCAGCTGAACACGGCCAACAATCCAGGTCTACTGGCGTATCCCGAAGCATACACATACACAACCCAGCAGCAGGGACGCAACGGCAAGCCCACAATCCTCCTGAACGAACAGATACAACAGGCTCATCATCTCCAGCAGCTCCAGGCACAGCACCAGGTTGGCCAGCACCTGCTGCTCCATCTGCAGTTCCAGCCACCTCCCCAAGTACAGCACATGCCCCAGCAGGTTGTTGGTGTTGGAAATGTAGAGGAGTACTATGACTATGCCCCATCCCATGACTCGGGACTAGCAGATCAACACCAGCACCAGTACCACCTTCAGCCTGCGGGCACCCACAATTTGCAGTCAAACTATGTGCATCCGGGAATACAGAGAAACGTTGAGGAATCACACGCCGTGCTTCCCATCAGGCACGACTACTCGGTGTCTGCAGAATCCTCGGCAAGCAGCAGCAACAGCTTCAAGAGCCACTCGCGGTCGTCGTCGTCTAGCAACACTATGGCCAACGACTACGAGATCAACAAGCCCAAGGTGGCCACGACGTACTGGGAGGACGAGAAGACGGTATGCTACCAAGTGAAGGCCAACAACGTGTTGGTTTCTCGCCGCGAGGACAACAACTTTGTGAACGGCACCAAGCTCTTGAATGTGATTGGAATGACGCGAGGCAAGCGGGACGGGATGCTCAAGACAGAGAAGTTGAGGGATGTAGTCAAGGTTGGGCTGATGAACTTGAAGGGCGTGTGGATTCCGTTTGACCGTGCTTACGAGATTGCTAGAAACGAGGGCGTGGAGACGTTGCTAGCACCTTTGTTTGTTAAGAACTTGAAGGACTATTACCAGACCATTGGCCACAAGTTGATGACCAACGACGAGTTTAAACATCCAGACAAGAACAAGGAGTATGCGGAAAAAGGGATGGAAAACTCGGAAGTTATCCACTCGCTGCCATACATGAGGCCGAACGATAGGCTGGGGTTGTTCCAATCCCCCGAACAGGTTTTTGATAGCAACATGCACTTGAAAGAAAACCATTTCTACACCACTGACCCTCTTGATAAGCCCAAGATGGAAGGGCCTCTCTGAAAAAGAGGACGTTCTAGTACAGGATGACCAAGAACGGTTCTGAAAGAAGCAGATTGTCGATACTCATTGGTATAAAGCATTTTGCTCCAATTGAAGAGGTCACTGCACTACAAACCACCTATACTCTGGTGGATAATAAAAAGGCTAATCAGATTCCTACGTGTATCTGGTGTATTTCAATTTGTACGTTTATTCACTGTTATTTATCAATATTACTATTAATTCCTTGCTGTAGGTCACTCGTCATAAAGCGTTCCTCTAAGTCTCTGCTGCTCCTCGATGGTTTCAAAAAGCCCCTTGAAAGTACCCTTGCCAAACCCGTTGTGGTGGGACCTCTGGATGATCTCAATGAACAAGGTGGGTCTGTCATGTAACGGCTTGGTGAAGATCTGGAGAATGTAGTTACACTTTTTGGAGTGCTTGAACTTGGTGGTCTTGTCGTAGTCCACCAAAATGTTCAATTGTTCGATTCTCTGCATGTCCTCGCCCAACTCAATATCATCCTGTTTCAATCTCTTGTGTAAGTTGGTGTAAAACAGGGCAGGGGTGGTGTTGAACTCAACCCCACGTGCCAACAACGCTTCCACGGTGTCGATGATATTTCTCGTTTTGAGAGCAATGTGCTGGACACCTGGTCCTCCGTTGAAGTCGTTGAACTCCTCAATCTGGCTCTTCATCTTGGACTTGGCCGGCTCATTGATGGGCATCTTGATCTTCCCGTTGCTCAGCGCCATCACAATGGAACGAAGCGCCGTGTTGCCCGTGGAAACGTCCTCTTCATCCACCGACCAGAACTTGTGGAAGCCAAACATGTCTGCGTAGAACCGTGCGTGTTCCATCATCTGGTTCCAAGAGAAGTTCTCCACACAGTGGTCAATGCATTCCAACTTGATGTCTGGGAGTTTGGCCAATTGCTGCAAAAAATGCGGATTTTGTGGCATCTCGGCAACATAA
This sequence comes from Aciculoconidium aculeatum, assembly GCA_030579395.1. Lineage (NCBI taxonomy): Eukaryota > Fungi > Ascomycota > Pichiomycetes > Serinales > Debaryomycetaceae > Aciculoconidium > Aciculoconidium aculeatum. The sequence goes on from JAKTQU010000001.1 coordinate 532,376, forward strand.
TGGGGCAAAAATGGCCCACAATAGTCAATGTCTTGGATAAGAGTGTGCAAGATATCAGTGTTGGGCACGCTTATGGTGGCGAGCTTGACGGAGCCGTTCACATCAGCCACTACTCGAGGTAAGCGAATGATCTCTGCGCCAGCAGCAACGGCCTTTTGGAAGGCCTGGTCCACGTTCTCCACTTTAAACGAGATGTCCATCACACCATCGCCGTGTGACTTCAAGAACTTCTGGATCAAGCTGCACTCCATTACGTCGTTGTAGATCATCTCACTACCATTGATGGTGTCCCTGACCAACGAATTGAACTCCCCAAGAGTCTTCTTATACGACCGGGAGCTGGTGATCTTCTTGTAGATCTTCTGTCTGAGCGACTCTTGCGACGTATTCAAGTCGATCTTGCTGTTGATAAAGTCAAAGATCAAGTCGTCCGTGGTGATCTTGAACTCCTGTGCCAACTTGCCGTGGTCAATCTTGCTTGTACTGAGCCTTTCCAAGTCCTTGCCCATAAAGGGGGCCAAATTGCCGCCTTGAAGGGTTTCCAAAGTGTTGACTATTTCAAATACAACACCGCCGTTGGAAACAACATGGCAACCAACTAGTCTAGAGTCGGACTCCAATCCTCTGTATGCGACTGGCTCAAAGCCAAACGCCAACTGCAAGTACTTGGCCGTTTGTTTGGCGTTGGAAGAGCAGAGCTTCAAGGAATGGAAGGAAATGAAACCGTCAAAGGGGATCTTGCACGTTTGTTGGCCGTCCAAGAGAAGATCGTTGACATCGGTGCTGAAGAGCGGGTCTTTGTTTGCGTGTGGGAAGAATGGAAGATCCCATCTGAAGTTGTCCAGAGTTGAGTTGGTAGAAGCAGCAGATGAAAGGGTTTTTGCTGAAACTAGGGAGGTTGCAGAAACTGGTGAGGTTGCAGAAACTGGCGCTTTCACAGAAACTGGCGAAGGCACTGGTGATGGAACTGGTGACTTCACGGAAATTGAAGACTTCACTGGAACTGGTGACTTCACGGAAACTGGCGACTTCTCAGAGCCTGGAAGACTGCTGCCAGATCTGGAATGGAAAAGAATATCGTACTCCTTCATTGTAGATAAGAAATAAGGTAATTGAATGAAAATTATTGCACCCCTTTTTGCACCCATTTATACTTTTTTTTCATACAGACACAAATACAAAGAAATCCATTTTAGCAAGAGTAAGAGTGGGTATTCAAGAATGTTGGGATCCTAACCCATGTTGCCAATACAAAGAATGTTGAGATTGTACGCTACAATTACAAATACAAAGAATGTTAGAGTCCTACCCCATATCACAAATATAAAAAATATTCAGATCCATACCCCATATTTCTCCTAATCAGGTAGAGTATCCTATACCCCCTGAAAGAATAAAGGCAGGTCCGTACCATGCAGGCAACTAAGATGCATTCTCATTGGGTTGGCGAAGCACAGATTACCACATTTTACATTCCGCAAGTTCCAATTAAGTAATTTGTTAACATTGCAAGTAAACTCCAAGACTGAAGATTTCACATATTGACAAGTTTATAGGTAAAAGTTGTAAGTACAATTACACAAGTAATGTTTATTCACATTCCACTTATCGTATTTAATACGTATCTAATACGTATCTAATACATATCTACCCATCTTATACATAAACGCACTACAAAGGCTAAAACAGGTTGTGTATATTAATTATTAATAGAAACAGTTTTTAGCGAATGAAAGGGATGGTTAGAAGTCTGCCTATCTTGCCAAGCCCTCTTATCCAAGCCATGAATGACTGGTCCTGTGAGATGTAGAGGGTCGATACCATTGGTAATATTCCTGGGATCAAGTCAGAAGTAAAAATGCCAAAAAGATGTACTCTGTATATTTGATCCCATTGTCCTCTCTACACTCTCCGCTAGCTTAAACGCTCAAATCGCTCTCCTCTTTCAAATGGTCATGTTCCTCTTCCTTAACCTCGTCCATATTGTTCTTAATAGTGGCCAATCTCACCACATTGTCAGTGCCAAGCACCCAAACAGGATGGAAGGGGAAGAAGATCAAGCCGGCAATTGTAATCATCAAAGCATCCAACACCATCAAGAACACCTCGTGACGCACCAAGTATCCGTCAAAGCCCTGCGCCAACTCAACCACTCTATAAACACATCTGATGTAGATCACCAAGACAGAAACCGTCAAGGCGAGGCCAAAGTAGGGGAACAATTTCCGCTGACGAATGGGGCTAAACTGACGGTTGTAAAAGGCGTCCATTTCGTTCTTGTAGGGCTGGACAGATTTGGCGTTGCAGAGCAACTTGAAAAAGTTGACAATGTTCTTTTTAATAGGGTTGGCAACCTGGGAGTTGTTTTTGAAGTAAACTCTTCTCAAGAAATCAAATAAAAAGTACACGTAGATGGTCATGGCCACCACCTGGAAGCAGATCCCAGCAATCATGGTGTTGGTTCCCGGAGTGGTGTCGGTGTGGTTTTTGGAGGCTGCAGAGGCAGAGGCACCACCACCGGCTTGGATAAAGAGGGAAATGACATCTGTAGCAATAAAGAAGTACGAGTACCACATAGGCTTCAAAGAAGAGTATTCTCTTCCATGGATCACGACGATTTGGGCAAATAAAAAGTAGATTCCTCCCATGATGAATGCTGGAGCAATGGTGAGAGGAACGTACTGTAACAAGTAGTAGTTGATCTTTGAAGGATCGCTAATGGAAAGCACTCTTCCTACAAACCCAGCGAATTCCAAGCCAAATCCACAGACAAACGTGATGTTGAACCAGTGATATCTTGATTTGTACAACATTCCAATCAAGTAGATCAAGGTCAACGCGTACAACACGAGGTAGATGTAGTTTGGCGCAGGCTTCAACTCGAACTTGTAGAGATTCTCCTCAAAGGCCAAGTCCTTCAAGTTAAGCGTGGCATTGAAAATGGCTTGGTTGGCCAAGGACACGATGGCGGTGTTTGTTGCCTCCGCTGAACGGATGGACTGGGCACTAATGACGGTAAGCGACGCCTGGCAGCCTCTGGCCACTTGCGAGAGCGACCGCAAGTTGATAAAGTCGGTTTCAGTGGCTGCTCTCAGCACTACACTGATGAGGCTTTGTTCCAAGGCAGAAGCATGGGTGGGAGCAATAGTGGTCAAGGACAACAGGGACGGGATTTTCGAGGGCGCCCAGGTTGACAAGCTGGCAATAGACATTGAAGAAACAGTCGAGATGGAAGGAACGTGTAAAAGAAGATTTCTTCAAATGCAAAAAAGTAGTTAAGGCATAGGCTACGGCTCCTAATTACGGGCCTAACGGTTATGTCCGCGGTGATCCTCATGTAAGCGCAGCTGAAGCCGGTCATAGCGGGCGAGAAGCGCGTATCGACGGTGCCGTCAAAAAGGCTTTAACGGCTTTTACACAGAAGGCTGAAACGAGCCGGCTTTAACTGGATCGGCAGGAGGAAGGGAAAGAGAATAATGAATAGGAAGGGCTGTAAGTGTGGATAGATATGAGAAACGGGATATAAGAAGGACATACTGAGAATAAGCATGATAAGGAGATACTGAGAGTACTACTAATAATGATGAGGAGAGAATACCAAGAATACTGACCATACCAAGAATACTAACAATACTACTGAGGAGGCGTAAAACAAGTGGATTAGTAAGAGAAGAAAAGTTGAGACGAGGCGGGACGTTTCTTTTACGTCATTTGACTTTTAATCTCTAGTACCACAAATATTTAAACTAGTATTAATCCATCAATTTTAAGTCTAGTCTTTTTGATTGGTATAAATTTACTATGGTAGTAAAATGAATAGCACTTAGAGAATAGGGCTAAATGAAGAGTTAACACAACTGAACAAACCGTTTTCGATATGGTTAGTCTGAGATGTGTAGCATTCGAGATGACAGGATTTTATTGTACTATTTCTTCTGTATGTTATTTTATGGCTATTTATTGAGTAGTGAATGATAAAGAGTGAAGGAATCGAACATGAATTGGATCATCAACGACTCTGATTGGTTTGGATACTGATTGGGTCCATCTTATGTTATCCTACTTGTATTGGATCCTGCTTGTATTGGTATCTACTAAAGCAAAATCATAGTAGATTACCTTGAGAAAGACAATGGAAAGGTTACGACGTACTGTTTAGTGTGATGTATATGATGTATCACCTCTAAATAAACTCTAAATAAATCTATTTATATAGTTCATCATCCTCTCAACCAGGCATTTGCAATACTCGACTATCAAAAATCAGTACGTAAATCATAGACTGAATCTATATACAATAAACTCTCCATTCTAGTCTAAACATAGGTCAGGCTTAAACATTACTAGTTAACCCATTAACAGGAACAAGCTAACCATATTTTTGGAATTCTTTGAATTTTTGCATTATTTTGTTAAAAGGTGGTAAAAGTTTAAAGTTGATGACTTGAAAAATATGTGTCTTCTCTATTTACATCTATTCTACTTTTCTATCCATGCTATTTTTATTATACTGAACTATCCAGTCTATCCTACATTAATATACAGTTACTGAGCAATGTTGGTAAGTATGTCATCTTCTTGCTCGTATTCGATCTCAACCTTTGGTCTTCTTCTCTTCTTGTTGTTGTTATTGTTATCAGCCTTTCTCTTCTTGCTGGATTCTTCTTCTTCCTCTTCATCATCATCATCCTCATCATCAGAAGAAGCATCCGAGTCTGCAAACCACTTCTCCAAATCCTCCATATCAACCAACTCATCGTCATCTCCATCATCTTCCACGTACTCAACCTTTCCAACCTCATCTTCATCTCCACTCTCCAACTCAACGTCATAGTCATCTTCAAACTCTTCCTCTTCATCTCCCTTGGCGGACTTGCTCAAAACCTTCTTCCAAATGGACTCATCGACATTCAAAGGCTGCTCACCATAGGCACCACTCTTCAATCTGTCCAACAATTCCTTCTCGATCGCCTTTTCGATCTTGGCTGCAGCCAAGGCCTTTCTTTCTCTGGTCTGCTCTCTTCTCTTCACCTTGGGCTTGACACTGACGTAATGTCTCTCATTGTCTTCCAAAGCCAATCTTCTTTCGTTAATGGCAATCTGCACCAAACGGGTCAATCTCTGCTTGCACTTGTGGATCAAAAACGTCTGCCAGTATATCAAGTTCTCGTCAATCTGCTCCAACGCCTTGTCGTAGTTCTTCAGCAATCTCACTCTTTCCCACATCTTCAGCGGCGTGTGGGCACGTTCAGCGGTTTTCATGTAAAGATAGAGCTTCCCTTCAATATTCTTCACCGTGGCATAACGGGCGTTGGCCAATGGACACGCTTCTCTCAGACACAACCCAGAAACGTTGTACTCGTTCCTACAGAAGTTCTGGCCCTTGTCTGTCTTGAGCTTGAAGGCACAAAACTGGTCATTGATAATGTCCCAAATAAGTTGATCGGACATGAAATCGGATGTGTGATTATGTGATTAGTTGGATATAAATAAATAAAGATAGAAAGACAGATAGCGAAATATCAAGGAAAATAGCTATGGAACCTGCTTCTTGATCTATATACTTTTTTGCACATCTCTTAAATTTTTCAGCTCATCTCAGAAATCCAAAGGAGCAGGCGAAAAACTGCCCGAACTACATAAGCGATTATGTCATATTCACGTGTATTACAAGAAAAGGCGAAAGGCTTTATATAGGGGTAAAAACATAATACATAGAACCCAGTGTAATGTAATTAGACAGGTGGTCTGACTTTAAATGTCTTGGGCCCAATCACATCGGTAAACACTTCCGGGTCGATTCTGCTGGCTAAGCGCGAGAAAGACATCAACGTAACACACACCTGGTAGGGATCAGCCAGCTCAAACAAGTCGATTGTTTGAAAGATCTCGTCGTGCTGCAAGCCTATCAGTTCACAGGTTTGGAGGAAGAAGGAGATGTTTTCCATTTGCATAAAGGGCATTTTGGAGTTCTTGTACTTTTTGCATGGTCCAGCTGGCTTGACTTTTAAACCCAATTGGCAAAGGATATCACCATCGCGGAGCAACTTCATCAAATCGAGATCCCATTGGTACTTATCTTTCAGTTCGGGCAACACTGTTTGCAAGTACTGTTTGGTTTCCTCTTCGGAGTTGCGGTATTTCAAGCCTCTGGAGTTGCTCAAGTCTTTGTCCAAGTTTGTTTTAAGCATGGTTTATTCAAGGTTTGTTGTTTTAGTAATTGTTTGTACAAGTTAAAGATGAAAAGGACAGAAAGGACAAACGGACAGAAAGTTGGAAACGGACAGAAAGTTTAAAAGGAGAGGGAAAATAAAAGGAGCAAGAGAAAAACGCAAAGCCAAAAGAGTACGTTATATAGTGCTACAGGTGAAGATACTACAGGATGGCCCACGGGAAGGCGCCTCCCCGTACCATCGTGTAGATTGTAGGATAACATGCACCTGGCTAAGTTGCCCAGTGTTCGCTGGTCAGCATGGAAACCAGGCCAATGCAGGAACAGCAGGCCATGTATGAAAAGAACATAGCCAGGGCCTGGAAATACAGCATCTCTGTTTACTGTATTTGCGGTCACTAGCCTGGTTACCCATCCGTTGTTTTAACTACACGAGCTTGAAAAGTTTCTCCCGTATTCACATTCTCGCCGGCTACTCCAAATTCGGACACAATCCATAAATTCCCCTTGCTTTCACTTGTGTCCGCCTTGTTAATTGCTCGTCTATTTCCATCTTCTTTACGATCTACGTTTTTTATTTCAATTGCTGCAAAATCCGTCAATCTGTTGATCTGTTGATCTGTCAATTATATTGATTATGTCAATTATATCGATCATGTCAATTATAACTCAATTGTATCGTTGTCTATGACTTCTCTCTTCTCTCTTCCTTCTATCACTTCGATATAATCTCCGTGTCTTCTTACGTGTCTTTATCATACATGCAAGTCTGTAACGTCTTGGGCAAATATTTTGAGTGTATATACTCGAACTAGCAATCTTCAGCCATTAGAATTTCATTAAGTTGATCGTATTGTTACTTGATACTATGACTACTATGAGTCTACTATGATACTATGAGTCTACTATGATACTATGATTACTATGATTACTATGATTACTATGATTACTATGATTACTATAATTACTATGACTATGATTACTGTGGTACTATGATTACTATGACTATGTGTTTACTATGGTACTATGAGTTTTATCATTGAGACCTCTCGGATATATGTATTTAACAATAACATGTTAATCCAGCATTTCTTCTTTCTTCTTTATTTCTTTCTTACTTCTTCTTTCTTCCTTCACTTCCTCCTACAACTCTTCAATTAATATGACAATACATTTTCTAAAATTACAATACATTTTTAGAGACTATTTAATCTCTTAGAGCCTAGTTGTGCAATCTCTTTTCATAAGAGTGCAAGCCGTGGACACCACCTTCGAATTGGGCAGAGGCAGTTCTGAACTCAAATCTAACCTCTCCACCATCAACGTTGGATCTCAACTCATCCAAGGACTTGATACCAATGTCCTGCAAAGAGTGCTGCAACCCGTTGAACAAGTAAGGAACAAACTTGGTGATGGAGCCCTTGTCCACAACAGAACCAGAAACACCTTGCGCAACCAAAACCTTGTCAGCTTCGGAAAAGTATCTCGAGGTGGAAGCGTTGGCATTGGTCTTGGTTTGTTGCATGGCGTCAATAGAACCCATACCTCTGTAGGTCTTCAATCTCTTACCGTCAGTGTAAAAGTATTCACCTGGGGTTTCGGTGGTACCAGCAAGTAAACCACCCATCATAACACAGGAAGCACCCAAAGCCAAGGCCTTGGTGATGTGACCAATGTTACCAATACCACCATCAGCGATACAAGGAACGCCAAACTGGTTGGCAAACTCAGTAACGTTGTACACAGCAGTTCCCTGAGGTCTACCACAAGCCATCACTTCCTGGGTAATACAGATGGAACCAGAACCCATACCGATTCTCAAAGCATCGGCACCAGCCTCAATAAGTAAAGCAGCTTGTTCTCTGGTGACAACGTTACCGGCAATAACTTCCAACTTAGGGAAGGTGGCCTTGATCCACTTGATCATGTCCAATTGGAAAACAGAAGACCCGTTGGACGAGTCCAACACGACAACGTCCAAGCCAGCGTCAACCAACTTGGTCAAACGTTCTCTGTCAGCGAGAATGGTACCAACAGCAGCACCACACAACAATTGCTTAGAGTCATACGACTTGGAAGCAAGAGGGTACGACTGGTTCTTCTGCAAGTCGGTCAAGGAAATCAAAGAGATCAAGTTGTTGTCGGCATCGACAATAGGCAACTTACCCTTCTTGGACTCTCTCAACAATTTATTTCCTTCGGTTAAAGAAATGCCTTGCTTTCCTACAATCAAGTCTTTGGTCATGACTTCAGCAATAGGAGTAGAGTCGTTGTCATGGAATTGCACATCACGAGAAGTGACAATACCAATCAATTTACCTCCAACTTTACCGTTTTCTGTTTGTTAGTAAAAGAGTTAAAAATATTTTGAAAAACTGAAAAACTGAAAAATCAAAAAAAATCAATTTTTGAAACCATTTCAATCAGGGAAAATTTATCCTCAACATCGTTTGATGTAATTCGGTAGAACGAAAGTTATTTAATAAAGTTTAATCATCATGAAAAGAAAGGAAAATGGTTTCAGGTTTCAAGTTAGTTATTTTCTTTAGACATACCAGTAACAGGGAAAGAAGTAAAGCCCAAGTGGCTCTTCATTTCCTTAACTTCGCCAACAGTAACGGTTGGGGCAACGACAACGGGGTCGTTAATGAACCCGTTCTCGAATTTCTTAACCTTTCTAACCATCTCGGCCTGTTCGTCAGCAGTACAGTTGTGGTGAATAATACCAATACCACCAAGAAGAGCCATGTTAATAGCCATGGCTTCTTCGGTGACTGTATCCATTGGCGAAGAGACAAAGGGGGTCTTCAAGGTGATCTTCTTGGTCAACTTGGTGTCCAAGCTGACGGCAGAAGCAGCAAAATCGATCAAACGAGGCAAAACCAAGAAATCGTTATAAGTCAAACCACCAAAGTTGGTCGAGTCAATCAAATCCTTGACAGACAATCCATCCTTCTTTGGGTAGTTCTTCAAGTAAGATGTAGCTTGGGATGTTTCGAAAACCATTCTGTTATTATAAAGTATTTGTTTGGATATCTTAAGACAAGTTAATGCTTGTTTATCAGGGCAAACTTTGCCAAAAAAATCATCTTTAAAATAAATCGGGGCGCCGATGCCTTTGAATTTATACTTTTTCCAAAAATAAAGAGCATCGCGGAAAATTTTGACTCCTGAAAAATTTTTAAATAGCAAATTACTAATGAACCCTAAGGAGTAAGGAGTCAACAGGGTGATAGTAAAATTCTGCGACACGCCTGTGGTGTAGTGGTTTGAATAATCCAGGGTTACGTTGATAATAATGACTAATAGCCTATCTTATTATCGCTCTAATTAGCCTAGATCGTCCCGGCGGAAGCTCCGCGGAGCCTCCGTGCTATCAAAAAACATACATAGAGAAAGAATACGAAATGGTGCTTTTACTAGGCATTATTAATCCTTATCTGAAGATCATGTACTTGTACTTATCTTCTGATCTTGTGCTCCTCATATAAACTAGTCATTCTCTATTATATTGTTAGTTGTTAATTCTTCAAATTATACATTCAGAGTAGCGGTTCTATAGGAATTACAATCACAATAGAGACCCTTCGCAGGGTCAAATTCTTAAAGTAGAATCATCATTATGTATATGGAACTAAGGTACTTACACTCTCACTAGTTATGTTGACTTTTATCCTACTAATTTTTCAAAATTCTATTCTTTTATAGCATATGCTTGTCCGGGTAATGTTGCTTCAGAAAACTGTTAGGTTAGAGGTGGTTATATATCAGGTTCTTTATATATCTATTGGATTGAGGATAGGCAATGTTTCTCAGGGTCTAGTGTTTACCTGTAGACCGAACAATGTGCCTGATAATGTCTAATATTAAACAAAGGAGTGACCAAGGAGAGATTGCCTAATAGGGAATAGTACATCTGTTAATAAGGAACGCAAATAAGGAACAGAACACCTGTTAATAAGGAACATATACATGTGTAAAATATTGAAATTAATTATGATAATTGTAATATTTCGTACACGGTTTCACAGATAACTAGCTAAACCAGGGAAAGACAAGTTCTACATTGATTAAAACAAACGTACATTTATGAGAAAAAAAGGACAATATAAAGTTAAAAAGGATTAGTGAATAAAAAAAAACAATTATGGAGTTTTAGTTTTAGGAAATGGGTCAGCGAATGCTGAGTCCACGGCTTTCGCGGGTCTTCAGAGGCGTGTGTTCCCTTTGCTTTTGTTCTTTAATTCCCATGACATATTCTTCTATTCTCTTCCATCCTTCTTTGCGTGCAATTTCTATTTGGCTTTTCTCTTCCAAGGATTGATGATATAACAAAGTACAGTGGTCGTATAAAATTGGTTTCGTGTCCATATAGGCTTTCAAAGCGCTATAAGAAAGTGAATGAATCAGTCTGTTCCAGTTGGAGGTGGCCGAGTTGTGCAGGAGCATGCCGTTGCCATCGTCAAGCCCGCCGAAATCCTCGTTGAATGGGTTTCTTTGATCTCGAGGCATGCCGTTGTTAAGCAACGACGACGACGTGTCGTAGAAATCCTCCTCCATCATCCCATGGCCATTGGGGTCTCCATTTCTCTGGAGCATCAAATCATCATCTTCTTCGCCAACTAGCTGGACCAAATTGCGGTGTGGGTGGCTAGGGTTGTTGATGCACGGCATCATTCCTCTGGATATATCGTGCAAAACTAGTGCCGAGTCCACCAAGTTGCCATTGGCATCAACAGGCAAGTCTGGTTGGTCCGCCAACTTCTTCTTCATTATACCATTTTCTATCCCCGGTTGAGTGGAGTTGGTGAGTTCATACAAGGAGGCAAATATAATGGGCAACACCACCTCCGAGTTTTGTGTCATCAAGTGCCCTATACGTTCGTGTGACCAAAAGGACAACACTTTTTCACAGATTTGGAAATGTGGGGAAGTGATACACTTTGAAAACTGGGCAAAGAGAGGTATTTGGATCTTGAGGAACTCTTCTGGTTCAATTGTATCGAGGATATCTTCAATCTCGTTCAAAAACATAACCTCCTTGGTGGAGTTGATCTTTGGCCAGTAACGCAACAAACCCATAATCACATCCTCAGTGAGGGTGCAATCCTTCTCCAAAAATTGAACTATACAGTAGGCCAACTGAGGGTGGTATAATGATAAGCTTTTCACTTTATGCAATGGGATCAACACTCTCACCAAAAAGATCTTGTGTTCTTCCTTCAATGGCAACGCAAACCCATTGATGATCGAGCCCAAAATCTCCAACAACTCTCCGATACCGTTGAAGCGCTCAGTTTCGTAAACAAACTGCAAAAACACATTGTTGATGGACTTTCTTATAAAGCTACGCAAGCTCAAAAACTTACCGTAGATACGATGCAACGTGGTTTTAAGGCAGTCGCGCTCTCTGGGGTCCTCGCTATCAAACAACTCTAATATGCGCAAAATGAAGTCGTGGTCAATGTACTGTTTGGCTAGTTGGTGTTGAAAGTCGGTCAGCTCAATAAACCTCAAGAAAAACTCATAGATGGCCTGCATGTGGGGCCATGCTAGTTCGCTAACAGGCTCGTCTTCGTCCGGATCATACAAGTCGCCCACAGGATTGACGGGGGGAGGAATGGGTCTAAACAAGTTTGTCTTGAACATAACAACAACGTGTTTATACATTTCGTCTGTGTAGTTGATGCTGCTGTCCGAGATGAAGTGGATCAACTCCTGCAATGTGATTCTCTTGATTTCCTTGCCGCGCAAGTCAAAAGTTGGGTCTCCAAAGTCAAACATAATGTTACATTGATCGATTTTTTGTATAAACAATGGGATCTGTTCTTCTGGCAACACCTCGTCGAAATTAGGCAATTTAACGATCTCTTGGTACCTGTCGGAGGTCGAGGGCTCGAAGCGGGACGACGAGTGGCGCTTGGGCGTTACTATCAAGTCGATATCAAACGTCTCCTTGTTGGGCGACGTTATGTTGGGGCTCAATTGGAAGGGGTGGCCCGGTATCGACTGTTGTGCGGAGAATGGGGCCCTCGCGTCAAATGCTGAGCCCGAGGGAGAGGAGGCGGACGTGGTTATGGTTTGGTTCGAGATGGAGCCCGTGCCACCAATACCAGCTGATGACGTTATTGGGGATGTAGGCGTGGGGGTGGCCGGGTTGTTCACGTTATTATAGAAGTTTGACGACGGGTCATAGTCGTTGACTGTTATTTTAGGCGACTCGTTTGATAGTTGTAGAGATATTGGATGTTTGGGTGCGGGTGATGATGTATTTGGAGCAAAGGCTTGCTGTTGCTGTTGCTGTTGCTGTTGTTGTTGCTGCTGTTGCTGCTGTTGCTGCTGTTGTTGTTGTTGGTGGTTCGAGCCTAGCGAGGTGCCGGACTTCACAGAGCCTGCACTGCTTGTGCGGGAAATGCTGGGCAGCAGCGACAGCTTGGAAGAAGAAGAGATCTTGGAAGACGCCTGTGGGGGAGGAGAGGCGGACGAAGGAGAGGAATTGGAGGTGGAGGAGGACTTCTTGTCCTTTTCCTTTTCTTTATCTTTCTTATCCGCCTTTTTGCTCAGGCTCTGGCTCTTGTTTCTGGTGAGCCTGTTCTTGAAGCCTTTCATCATCTTGGCAGGCGTGGATATGTAATCACCGAGGTATGTAATTCTGTCTGTGTGGGAATACCAATCTCTCCAGGGCTGGCTTTCAATTGGACGTTTCTCTATTTTTTTTTTATTTTTCGTTCAAATCTTGTTGTTGTTACAAGAAAAAAATGTAGGGACCCCTTTTAAAAAAAAATGAGCGCCAGTATGTGGGGTGGCGGGAGGTTTGGACGCGGTTTAGGGGCAGAGAATGGCAAGTTGGCTGGGTTGGGGTGGAAGCGGGAACTCTTGTATCTATTTGCACACTTGTCTGTACGGTTTTGGCTAGAAGGATCCCGATTGATTGGCAATGGATCAGGCAAAAGGTTTATGTACAAAAGAAAACTAAAAGATAAACGAAGTTGTAACAACAAAAACATTTGTTCGCATACGTGTTTCAAAGGAGGTGCAAAGGGCGAAAATTTCTTAGGGAGGAAGAGGAAAGAGAAGGAAGGAAGGAAGGAAGAGAAGAGAAGAGAAGAAAAGGAAGAGAAGGAAGAGCATGGGTGACGTTTTGTGGGGCTGGTGCTGGTGCTGGTGTGGTGCTAGCGTGGTGATAATAGTAGTACTAAGGCGGTACAGATCCGGTGATGTTTTTTTTTTTTGTTTGTTGTGGTGTGTGGATAGGTGGTTGCAAAAGAGAACGACAGAGACACACACACACAGAAAGACTCACAGACTTGTGATTTATGGTTTTTGTAGTACGATTTATCATTTATGGTTTATACTTTATGGTTAAGTTGTAGGTTAGGTTGTAGGTTGTCCAGTGTTTTTTTATATTCCATACCTCGGGCCGGAATTCTACGTACTATCGGAGTAGACCCCAAAAACACCACAACTTCAAGCAAACTAGTGGAAGAGATAATCTCGTACTTTGTTCGAAATTTGGTTTCCGGCGCAATCAACACTTCCGGTCAAAGTTACAAACAATTAGTCTTGTATGTCGTATGATGTAAGTAGTATGTTTATGTTGTATGATGTAAGTTGTATGTTATGTATTTCCCATTTCTCTATTTTCATTATTTACTTTAATTTCTCTATTTACATTTCTTGACCTATCTGATGTTCTGTTATGTCTTGCTCTAATTACTAATCATTCCATTCATCCTATATACCTGTATATATTCAATCTGACATCCTGCCTCTTCATGCCTCTTCATGTCTCTTCCACTTCCACCTAATCACTTCCTATTCAACCTATAACTAAGATAACAATTCCATCCAACCCCAAACAAATTCCCACTAATCAACCTAAACCGGACTGGAACTAACCAGAAATTGAACACCTGGAATGCTGGCCAAACTCGCCAGTTATCGAATAGTGTGTGCTTCCACTCATTCTCGAGTTTTGTCGCAACTTGTGTCGTGGAATGACCCTCAAGTAACGTCATAGTGCTGTAATACAATGGGATCCCTATAAACGGAGCAAAGATAAGCTGATCAACGCCTACTCGACTAATCAATGTCCCAATACTATTTGATTTGCCAAACTTGGCTAAAAACTTGTACCATCGATCTCCTATGGGTGCAAACACTATCGATCCAAAGAACACCGCTCTTCCTGTTCTCTTGTAATCAAACTGAGAGCAATCTTGCTTATCTATTTTCTCTTTGGTATTCTCTTTAGTATTCTCTTGGGGGAATATGGTTTGGGCTAGAACGTCTCCTAGGCCAAAGATCAAGCCGGATGTGAGTACATTGGTGGCTGTGGGGTATTTGATGATGAGCTGGTTGTATCTACGGAACATGATTGATGGAAAGAATATAATTTTAAAAAATTCACTAATTCACCGATTTATATATATTTTTATGAAATTTTAAAAATTTCTATAATTTCACTTTTTCTATAATTTCTATAATTTCTATAATTTCTATATTTTCACCAATTTCTCTACTTTTTTTGAAAATTATAGAAATTGGTGAAATCGTAAAAGTGAAAAATCCATATTATACACATATCCTTAAGATTGAAAACCAACCTGTTAAATGCGGCTATTTTTAATAATGGATCAAGTACCTTTTGGCTGCAAAATATGCAAGCTTATAAAATAACTACACATTTCCTTCCCTTCTATAATTCTCTATATCTAATAAATAACATCTTCAATCATACACCATGGTGACCTCCTGCTCTTTATCCTCGATATCCACCAACTCCTCAATGAGCTTTCCTGAGCCCTTACCGTGTCCCGGGGTGTTGTGGATAAAACTCAAAAAGGTGTTCCAGAAAACAGACCAGATATTCCCGGAAACGACTCTAAATGGTACGGGGATAAAGTAGAGGTTGACAAACTGGAACCCGGGCCACACGGTCCAACTGGCCTTCAAAACGGTCCACCAGTTGTTTTCCAACTTCTGGCGTGCCAACTGCAATGGGTGCTCGTGTCCTGCAAGCGTCACCATCACCACGTTGTACATGGGGATCCAGACCAAGGACGTGACAAACGCCTGGTCTATACCGACCCGGAAGAACACATCTGCAAGCTTCAACGTACGGGGCCTCGTTTGTTCCCAGGCCAGCCGTCTAGCCTTTGAAATGAATGGGTTGTTGATAAAGGGCAACGTTCTTCTATGCCATATCACACTCAAAGGAGCAAAGAAAAACGTCCCATACGTCACAGCACGAACCGTTCTCGGATAAAAGTATTCTCCAGTAGGTTCGGCTTCGGGATCGTCTCGATGCGGGAATAAAGTCTGCGCTAAAAGATCCCCAACACCGAAAAAGAGCCCCGTGGAGCACATGTTGGTGAGAAACGGCCGTCTCTCCAAGAGATCCGAGTACAAGCGGAAGAACTTCATGGGTTGATTGAAAATTTTAGCTACAATTTTTTCCTTCCGATATCGCACTAGTTATACGTTTTCCAATATTTTCCAATACCAGCGGGTATTAACTTTCGCACTTGGTTTCTATTTTGGGAGGGGAGTGGAAAAACAGCAGGTCCTAGCGGTTAGCGGGATAGAAATACCCCAACTTCCTAGTCATAAGCCATTGCTAGAGAGCCATAGCTAGACAGACATAAGCCATAAGTCGGCTTATGGCTTAAGACGAGATATGTAATAATCAGCTAATTCTTTGTATGACCCTTTGTAGTAACATCTCTCGTGATTATAAACACACCCTGTTAATTATATTCCTTAAACACCAGATAGTATGTATGAGCTACTTTCTCTGTATAATGGTCCAAATGTCTCTATACTCCCTATTATATTTGATTATCATTATACACTTGCGCTGTTTTCAAGTTTCAGCTTAAGTGCTACTTTTTTCCTTTTTTGCAGCCATTAAGTTATATTTTTTATGAAAAATGAAATATAAATGAAAAATGAAAATGAAAAATATGAAAAATGATAAACGAAATATGAAAGAATTTTTACAGGATTTTCCCATTTACATTAAATACATATACACCTGCTAATCTATGTGTGATGTCATTCTGAGGGAATATTGATTACTATTGCAAAAACAAAACATGACCGTACGTGTTATCTTACCGTCTAATTAGATACGTCTTATCTTGACACCGGAGATTGTATTACTAATTTGCACTAGACGACATTCCGCCTGACATACACATACACATACACATATACATATACAAATTACTCGTAACATTCCGAGTATAACTACTTCTCCATAGTACTTCTAATCCAGGACCCTATTTAAAGGGTCTCATATTCATCTTCGATAGCGAGCCAGTCAAATATATACAATAACTGAGTAGTTACTTAGCCATGCAGAAACAATTTAAATTTCTAGGAGTTTTAATAACAAATAAACCAACTAAAGATAATGTATATGGATTAAAAACTTTAAAAAAAGTACATAAAAAGTACATATAGTTAAAGCACCAATTAAAGAGTTAATAGAAAAAATCAATAATGGCTTAAAAAAAAGAAACAGATTAAATATGATATTTCCTAAAGGAAATACTAGCCTATTCAATTATTCTCATTTTCATACTTTAAATTGATATAATTGTAGTACTATCAGTTTAGTTGGTACTAAAAAAGTACTAGAAATACTGTAAAATAGTTAAGAGGGCTAGATACAGGAAGTAGCACGTCTATTTCACATTAAACCAGGGGTTGATTTTACATATTCCACTCTTCAATTTTCACATAAAAAATTCAAAGGCTGCAAAAAGTAGATACAAATAAATAGCAGTGTAATGTACTGGTGTAATGTAATTGGTATTGTTACTATCTTTGAAACACTGTGAAATTCTATTAGAGTCCCTTGGAGATAGTGTATTAAGTAAGCCAGGGTTCAAAGAAACACATGTTAGATCCCATTCTCTGCTTGTTCTGTTAGTAATGCACGGCATAGTTGTCACGAGGTTACGAAGGAACGGCGTGGAAGTCTTCTTGGCCTGTATAGTAATTGGGTTTTAAAATGGTTTCTAAAATGGTTTCTTATGGCTTCTAAAATGGTTTATTACGGCTTCTAAAATGGTTTATTACGGCTTCTAAATTGCAAAAAGGCTTCACCAGTTCTATTTAAAACAAGAAGCTACGTTCACAGAATATACATGCTAAACCAGAAATCCAGCTGAATAGACAGCAGATTTCACTTGCGATGAGCACATCCAGTTTTAGGGCTGAAACATTTGTAGACAAGGCAATATGTCGAGACGAGAAGACGGGGCTGATAACACGGCTAGACCGGGATAACAGACCGGGATAACACGACTAATCCGGTGGATGTAGTTACAGGCGTTTCCAAGTATTCTGAGAATAGTTGATTAACCAGATCCATGTCCTATTTATGGGACGTTGCAAAGCCGCACGACAAGGCCGAAACAAGGAAGAAGTAGAAGCAATTACAAACAGCCACAAGACCGCGGAATGAGGATGATCAGTACATGTGATCAGTACATATACCTAGTTGTAGACATCCCATCAAACCATTGATCCCATCAGATCATATACCGAAGCATTGACCCAGCCAGCACGATTTGTGGAAATTTCACCATGGATGTAGAATGTGTAATGGCGCAGAGATAATGTAGAAGAAGTACCCGGAAGTGGGGTTCCGGTCAGATTGGATTATGATTGCTGTGCACATTTTTCATCTGGTGTGGCCCCGAGACCATAGAAATAAACAATTACTCGAAGACTATCCTGCAGATTAAGGCGTCGAAGAACTGCAAGTCATCAAAGCTGGAACAGTGGCGGAGTGATGAAACAAGAGGAAGAGGAAGAGGAAGAGTAAGAGAATGAGGAAGAGGATGTAAGAGTAAGAGAAAGAGTATAGGCAGAATATAGACAGAGTATAGAATGATTATAGACTTACGTCTATGTCTATACTTTATTCTTATCTTGCTGGCTATTTTTTCTATTGTATTCTTATTGCTGGTGCTTGCTGGTGAGTTCCCAGATTGGACGTAACAGTGAAACATTAGAAAGACAATATAAACACATTGCGTTGACAGTGAAGCATTACAACCTCTTAAGTAAAAAGCTTTACGAACGCAAACGCACCCGGGTTCCTCGACAAGTCCTCGACAAACTCACTACTCACTCCAAAACATATAAAAAACAGCCAGTTGTAGGGTCTACCTCGCTTGGCCATCTCTCTTCATGCGCCCGCCTTCTGTGGCCCTCGGAACTAACCTTTTTCCGAATTAGCTTCTACTAACCTTGCCTCGCGCGTAAATGCCTCCACTTTTGTTCTACTTTATGTGAAATGGCTCTTTCGTCCATGTTTCCCCCCTTTAAATTGTGAAATTTCACCACATGTTTTTTTTTTTCTGAAAGATATAATTTAAATTTGCTACAACTTCTTTTTCCTGCAATATCTCCTTCGCTATGCACAGAACTTACTCCCTTAGATCCCAAAGAGCCCCCACTGCTGCTCAATTGCAGTCTCCTCCGCCCCCAACTTCGTCTACCAAGTCCAAGTTTTTTGGAAAGGGCTCCATTTCCCACACCTTTAGAAAGTCCGCCGCTGGTGCCTTGGGCCCAGAGTTGTCCCGTAAGTTGGCTCAGTTGATCAAGATGGAGAAGAACTTGATGAGATCCATAGAAATCACCGCCAGAGAACGTAAGGATGTCGCCAAACAGTTGTCCTTGTGGGGTGAGTCCAACGATGACGACATCTCCGACATCACCGACAAGTTGGGTGTTCTTATCTATGAAATTGGTGAATTGGAGGACCAATTTATCGACAGATATGACCAATACAGAATCACCGTCAAGTCCATCAGAGACATTGAAGGCTCTGTCCAACCTTCTAGAGACAGAAAGCAAAAGATTACCGACCAAATTGCTTATCTCAAGTACAAGGACCCTCAATCCCCAAAGATCAACGTCTTGGAACAGGAGTTGGTTAGAGCCGAGGCTGAGTCCTTGGTTGCTGAGGCCCAGTTGTCCAACATCACCAGAGAAAAGTTGAAGACTGCCTTCAACTACCAGTTTGACTCGATTCGTGAACACTCTGAAAAGATTGCTCTTATTGCTGGTTACGGTAAGGCCCTTTTGGAATTGCTTGACGAGTCCGCTGTCACCCCAGGTGAAACTAGAGCTGCTTACGATGGTTACGAAGCTTCCAAGCAAATCATCATTGATGCCGAAAACGCCTTGGCTGGCTGGACCTTTGATTCCGCAGTTGTTAGACCAACCTTGTCCTTGGCTGCCCACGAAGATGAGTACGATGTCGATGACTTGGCTGAAGAGGCTGAGAACTTGCAAGTGACTGAACAGGAATGGGCCCAAGAGAAGGCTTAAGCGGGCCTCCAATGTTTTTCTGTCAAGCTTGGTGTATTAATTTTGAAAGGAGAGCCTTGCTTGCAATTCCTTTGCCTTTTTTAAAATTGTTGTATTTTTTAATTCTTGTAATGTTTGTTTACTATTGAATTTATTATTCTGTTAAAGAGTGTAGAGTAAGTGTGAGTATGAGTATGAAGATGCATATGTATGTGAAGATTGGGAACTCGGGGAAGAAGCTACAACAACAGACTCAACGGTGGACTATTTCTCAATGAGCATCGAAACATTGCAACATGACTGTTTCACCGACGTGTTGAGATCTATAATTAGACCCACCGTTCTGTAACCAACAAAGACTATCTGTAACCAGCGAAAACCCATCCATTTCTAGACTTGAAAACAAGTTTGAAAGGAGTCATCATGCATGGAAACGTAGGCTAGGTGTCAGCCTACCAACATTAACTCCACAATGGCCACATGCTAGCCATTGAATGTGGGATCCCCAGAACGCGTTTTGTGTGTATATTAGCACCACCTTTTGTGCCTCGAAGCTAATTCTTTGTTAGGTTGTTGCAGGGTACTTACCTTATGTTTGGTGCTGTGGAGAAATTGTCTTTATTCGCTGACTTTAAAAGATCAACTTTATGATTCATAACAGAAGAACGAGAAACATGAGACATACAATACATGAGACATACAATACATGAGACAATACATGATACTTGACAATATGACCTAATATAGATCCATTTTGTCATTTCCCATTTATTGACTCTGTTCATATTATCTACTCATACTCATCTACTCATCTATTCTTCTAGACTCTTCATGTCAACCACTCATAACTCTCCACACGGTGCTCAGTTCATCTGCATACTCCTTACACCTCCTTACTATTGCCACTAAATCTCTCTAAAAACAACTGACTAATTCATTTCTATTCCACTAACCGTCTCTAAACCATCCATCTCTCTCCTCTCCTCTCCTCTCTCGTATTCCCTCTCCCTGTCCTCCCTTTGTTTACATCGCGCTCTTAAAATGCGTGCAATTCTCTCGCGTTTTATGCAGTTTGTTTACCACGGATATTACTTGATTCCAGAACAAAATTAAAAGTTATACCAACAGCAACACCATGTCCAACGAGTTTCTCCAGTTATCACCTCGAAGCGACTACGACAAGCCCAAGAAGGAGTCCCAACTGCTCAGCCAATCGCTGTATCTCCAGACACACGATCACGATCCACAATCCAATGCCTCGTCCGGACCCAACCTCATCACTGGTTGGACGCCATTGGTGTCTAAAACCTACTTTAACGAGCAACTCCTCTCGTTCAACTCCACCCCCAACAAACAAAACGCCCAGGAACTCATAGACTACTCCCAGGGCCTCAACTTGACCCCGTTTCTCACCCACAACAACATCTTGCAAAACCAGCCCAACAACCCGCCATCGGCCTCGTCCAACCTGATCCAGCAGATCAGCAACATCACGCCGTTCCACGACAAGACGCTCCACTTGGCCGATTTCTTCATGGACTCGCCCATCAGAAACTCGCCGCTCCAGTTGGAATCCATCACGCCGTCCAAGTTCAAGCTCAGCGATAAGAAACGGCCTGTTTTCAGCTCCACGGCCGTGAAACGCTCAATCGCAGCGCTAGATACGCCGCCTAGACAGCCACATAAACTCTCCATCTCTATCCGACCCGACCTAAAGGACGAAAGCGAAGAGGACTCGGATTCCGTCGCGGCAGCCGCAGTAGAAGCCGTCAACGTGACCTCGATTCTGGACGACGAGAAGGAAAACTGTAAAAAGAAGTATTATCTCCAGACCCCGTCCAAGAAGAAAGTGCTTCTGGATATCTCGAATCTTCCTTCGAAATTCGAAACACCGGCACGAATCCCGGACTCTTCGCCCTCCACTGTAATCATGTCGTCGAAATCGTCTCCGGAAACCCTCGAGGCGTTATCCCGGGGCTCTGCTTCCGTCCACACCATCAGCGGGTGTTCCAGCAACGACACGGACGACGATGATGACGACTTGGGCCCGCTCATGGCGCCGGGGTCGCCCACGCCCAATAAACAGGCCGAGCCGGTGATGGGTGTGTTTGAGGAGAAGAAGAAGCCTGTAGCCAAACTCAAGAGCAAACCGGGCAATGCGTTCAGATCGAATTCAGTACCTCAAACCAGCAGAACCAAGATGCAATCGGGAATGAACAAGTTCCAGATTGTATTTACAGACGTTCATGCGTTAGTTAATAACAAGTCCAAGAAGAAACGCCCGATGAAGAGCCAAAAGGAGGAGAAGGAGATAAAAAGAGATTTCTCAAACCACAGAGAACTTGCTAGTGATCTTGCTAGTGATCTTGCCAGTGATCTCACAAACGATCTCACCAATAGAGACCTCACGAGAGACCTCACAAACCACCGGGAACTCAGCCTAATATCCAACAACTCCATGAACTCCAACCACACCAATCTCTCTACAGACCACTCGCTGTTTGACGCGGGAATAGCACTGACCCCCAACTCCAAGTACTTTTTGGACAAAATGGGCGAGAAAACGTCGCCCCAGACCCAGGCGTTGCTTTCGGGGTACTACCCGCAGTTCATGCTTCCTCCGGGAACCAAAAACCCCGTGAATTCTCTTCCGTATGGCACCGGGATGCTGATGAGCACCCCGCAGCACCTGAGTGTGGTCAACTATGCACCCTACGAGGTTTCGCCCGAGTACCAGCTGGTCAACTATTTGAACTTCCAGTCGATGGGCGGAATCAATGGGGCCATCAATACAGGCGGAATGAATGCAGGGGTTATGATGCCTCCGCATGGCCAGAGGAAGTAGGATATTTACTGGATATCCTATGATTCAAGTACTATCAGCATAATACCACGCCATCTTTCATGGATCCCATCTAATTTCCACTCATATACCCATTGGTACTTTTATGATATCTTCTGCTATGAACACTAAATAATTAATAAGAAACAGAGATAAACTATACGAAACTCTCAGATAAACAGTCTCACAAACTTCTCAACTCTTTGAAAGATAACCTACATAACGTAATATCCTTATCATCTTTTATATTACGAGTCCGGATAATTCATGAATAATTCATGAATAGATTCCATATATATCATTCATTCTATCTTATCTCTTATACATGTTATACATGTTACTCACACATTAGGTGGAAGTAACAACCCCCCAATAACATTTGGTCTCTCTGTGGCCAACAAATCAAACACCTTGGCGGCATTATTCGAGTCTCCAATCTCCAACTGGATCCCCAACAGCGAGAAGTACTTCCTGTTGGATTCACTCAAGACACGGGACTGCTTTCCCAAGCCTACCACCAAGATCTCGGGCTTTGGGTGGATTTTCTTGAAGATGGAGAGAACCAGGGACTCAAACTCCACCATGAACCCGTTGATCAACTTGTACCCGTTGTTCAGGAGATTGACTTCGATGGCCTCGCCTTCCAAGAGAAGTGCACCAATCAAGTTGCCCTGTTTATCTGGCGACAGAATGAGCACGTTGTTGGCAAGATAGTAGCCATTAGACCGCACCGTTTCAATGTAGTTCCTCGGCTTATCCGAGTACATCAAGATGTCGTTCTTCTTGAAGAGATCGGCTGGGTTGGAGCTGGTTTCTCCTTTCCCCGAAGGAGCTTCCAAGCGCTGCTTCGATGAATCACCCACGACTTTCCCGCCAAACAAGTTGAATCCCGTGGCTGTGCTTGTGAATCCCCTCAAGCTCCTTATGCTCGTGTGCCTTTTTAAGGTCCTTATACTTGCTGTATTTCTCAACATCTAGTATGCTTTAATTTTCTTATAAGGAGCGTTTTTTTTTTCAATTTTCGGCTGCAAAATAAAAGACTGAAATGAAGAAAGTTAAGGATATTAAGGAAGGCTTTATAAGGGGGTTGAAGAGAAAGAGAAACGGAAGGAGGGTGTATAGATATGAGATGGAGAATGAAAAGAAAAGTGAAGTAAGCGAAGACTCAGAAACCTACAAAACCAATGAGGACTTGGAAACCAACAAAACCAATAAAACCAATGAGGACTTAGAAACCAACAAAATCAATGAAGACTCAGAAACCAATGAAGGAATAGAAACAAACAACGAAACAGAAACAAATGACGAAATTGAAACCACAATTCCAATAAGCAATCCCTTAAACTATCCATTAAATAATCCCTTAAACATCCCCTTAAACATCCCCTTAAACATCCCCTTAAACGAACAGAAAGATAATACCCCCATCTCCGATATTTCCAATGTATCTTCAGTCATCTCAGATATATCCAATGTATCCACCTCGATTACCACGCTTCCTAATACTTCCAGAACGCTGGTGAACTTCCTATGTCTACAAAACCACATCCCAGACGAAGACACTTGGGTTTTTGTTGATAACGACGTGCCCTCTTCAGAATATGTGAACGAATACTCAGTTATTCTGATGGAGTTTTGAGAATGTTTATGAATACAGTATAGTCAATATTTACATTTATATAATACTTAATACATCTGTCACGTAACGTCTGGTACTTCATCTGCTGCTCAAATTCGCAGCCTCGGTTCTTAATCTTGTCTTGATTGCATTGCGGCACTTTTCATACAACACCTCATCTAGTTCCAAGTCGTCGCTTCCTACCAAGGTATCTTTTTCTTCCGGATATAGTTCATCAAATTTTGGCTTTGAAATGGACGGTTTCTTGTGTAATGTTCTTGTGTTCTCATGGGGAATCAACACAACCTGGCGTTTGGTAGGAGAAGGCGGTTTGGTAGGAGAAGATGGTTTACCCGGAGAAAGCTTAGCCAACTTGGGCGTAGATTCGGACCTGGGGGATAGTTTTACCGGCGAAACGGGCTTTTGCGGCTTTTGTTTGAGGTATTCCTTGTATATTCTCTCCAACTGCACATTGAAGGCCATTTTTTTCAAGTAATCGAGAATAATGGCCCACCGTTCTTGTTTCAGCAAGGTCAATTTGTTCTGCAGATGTACTGTTGCATTCTGAGCAATACTCTGAGCTGCAAGCTTGTTCTTCACGGAAGAGGTGACGTCATGTTCCTTATAAATACAAGAACTTGACAAAATGCTACACACTTGCTCCACGGTTGTTTCCAATGGTAGCACGCTGAACTTGAACCCAGAGCTTCTATGGTCCTTGTAGTCCATCAAGTCGTGGTCTACAGCAACCGGGAGAATACAGTATGCCCGGAACTTGTTCTTAAAGTAGTCAACGAGAATCCGGTACTCGTCCTCTTGAAGAAGTTCAACAAAGCGAGACAAATTATACTTAGAGTCACTAGAGTTGGGCTCGGATAAGTGGTCCTCTCCATCAGTCCACCACAAGTTTCCATTTTTAGGTAGCGGGTCGAATTTGTTGACCCGGAGCCGCCTGAAAACATACTGGAGCGAATCCACTTGTAGTTGGATGGAATCTTCCGCTGTATATGAGGGGGTTGAAGATAAAAAGCCGAACAAGTTCATGGGGTTAGGTTTGTGGTTGGATTCTAGGTGGAATGTGATGGAATAACTATGGCAATGATAACAGGGGGGGATAACAACAGGGATTGGGGGATATGTCTTCTGATGCTATAGTAATAATGGTGATATATTGGTAGATACTATGTTACCAATGATACTAACGCTTTATTAGAATAAACTATCTTTTGGTCCGATGGAATAGATCGAGATTACAACGATGGCGTGATTCTAGTACTCTGAACCAATTACAACAATTCAGGGATTTTATGACTTTAAAAATCCCCTAAATCTAAAAATGGCCTGCTTCGTATTCTACTCTGTAACTATGGTAATAACAAATGCACTAAAGTAACGCAGCAAACCTAAATGACCGAAAGAATGTGTGATTTCGTGAATATTGTGAATGATCAAAACTAGTATGACTATGACTTGTATAAGACTTTTATAAGACTAATAGTCAAATTGTAAAGGAAAACTCTAAATCTGAAAATTGGCGGCTAAACAGTATCAATATCACGTGATATATAGTCACGTGACAATATAAAAAGCACCTCTAATTAACAGTTAAACACACGAATCGCCTGTTCTTCAAATACCCCCATTTCAAAGACCCTTCTCCCTTCCAAATACTCCTCTCCCACCATGTCCACTTCCTCAGGTATCACTGCCTCGGAGCAATTGCTAACCTCCTTCAAGAACCTCAAGCAAGGAGCATTGATAGTTAACATATCTGCCGCTAACACCGAGTTGGAGTGTTCCTATGAGTCCAGTTCCAGTGAATTATCCGAAGTGTTTGCGGAACTCGGCGAAATAGTCACTAAAGAGTACCCACATCCGTCATACACTATCATTCGGGACTCGGGTCTGTACATTTTCATCAGTTTTATCCCGGATGTTGCTCCCATCAAACAGAAAATGCTCTATGCCTCCACTAAGAGTGCCTTGATGACGTCACTCGGGGGAGTTTTCCCCACATCGCTTGCCTGGACCGAGTTGGATGAGTATACGTTCAAACATTACCAGGACTGCATCAAGTCCCACGAAGGACCCTTGACCGAGAGCGAGAAAACGCTCCAGGAAATCAACTCGTTACAGGACTTGACTTTGAACAGTTTTAAGAAACCGTTGGCTCTGATGCTGCAGAGTAACATCTTGTACCCTTTCACTGCTGATTTGGAAGCTGCTTTGGACTCCTTTACCAGCCAGGACCAGTTGGTAGTGTTCAACATTGACACGGAAAATGACCAGATCAAGTTGACCGGGTCCGAATCCGGTGTTTCCGTGAGTAAATTGGTCTCTTCTCTTGAGAAATACATCGACGGGCCCCAGTACAGTGTCTACAGCTATGCACAGGGAAAGAATGCATTCATCTACTCGTGCCCCAGTGGCTCGAAAGTTAAGGATAGAATGTTGTATGCAGCTCTGAAGATGTCGTTGGTGGTTTACTTGAAGGAGAAGTTCAGCATCGATAAGTCCTTGGAGGTGGGTGATCTCGATGAATTGGAGTTGACCGAGTTGGAAGAAAAGGTTGCCGAGACTACTTCTTCAAAAGATGGTTTGAAGTTTACAAAGCCAAAGGGTCCTCGCCGTAGATAAGCTAGGTTTATGTGTAGCTATCAAATTCTTCATAATCATCAAATAAAGGCTAAAGGACTCCATGTATTACTTCTTTGCTAGATTACAGTATTAAACAGTTCATATATTATTAGCGTCATAAACTACAGTAATGATGTAGCCTGTATTATGAATGAATTGAATTAACAGGCTATTAGTCAATTTCCATCAGATTGAATGTCGAATCGTTTCTTCCATTACTTCTCTCTTTTCCTTACCTCTCTCTTCTTTTCTTTTCATAATAATTAACCTCTTTCTCAACATGCTTCTCTATAAAAGACCTTCCCAGGGAAAACACATCAGCCACTTTATTCTCATCCAACTCGCCGTCAACCGTAGATTGGTGTATTATCAGCGAGTAGATTTTTCTCGAGATGTGCTTGTTGATCTTGATGAATTCCTGCTCGGTTCTGATCGAGTTCTTATACATTGGCTTAAGTCTGTTGCGTACAATCCGCTGAACTACCGTTTTCTGTTCAAGCGAGAGGTCAGCTCTGTCTGAGCCAGAGCCAGGCGAGCTTGCAGTTGGAGGAGAATTCGAGGAAGGCGGTGAGTATGGAATAGAGGGGAGGGAGGGAGAATTCAGCGGGGAATTGGGAATAGAATTGGGTAGTAGTTTAGGGGAGTTTGCCTGGGATTGCGATGGCGAGTGCAAACAAGTGTAACAAGCCAGCGGGTTTGCTGGGATGGTGGATCCAGCCACCGGGCTAAGTTGTGTTGAGTGCAGGTTCTTTTTCAACTGACTGATCAAATTGGATATTCTACCGCTTCCCGAGGACCCACAGTTAAGGGGTTCCAAGGAGTTCGGGATCTCGATCTCCTTGGGGATCTCGGTGATTTTCTTGCGTCTTCTTCTCTTGACACTAGCAGGTCCTGTATTTTCAAGAACCGGCTCATCGTTTCCTCGTACTCTTTCAAACACCTCCCAGGACTTGAGCTCGTCAGCGGTAAGCCGCTGGATAGCACGTTGCTCCTTTCTCCGGATTGCTCCTCCGTTGCTTCTGTACATCTCCCGAGGCACAGGCACGTCCACGTCGCTGGTGTACAAGAAATCGTCGTCAATCTCTCCATTGTCGTTATGTATGATGAGCTTGTTGGAGGGTTTACGTGACGGTCTAACCACAGCCGTTTCACGAGGAACTGCTCGAGTTTCACGTCGGGCTGGGAGTGCTACAGGCGACTCTTGCTCTGAATCACACATGGGACAGAACCAAAAGTCCGACCTCACTCCAAGACAAGAGACGTGGAAATGGGAGTTACAAGTGGTGCAATTAATGCCCCGTCGAGATACCCCTGAGCACAAGCTGCATATCTCCGACTGGACACCAGTGTAATCGATACGCCTGTACTCCTCGGGAGCTACATTCGCAGGGCTGATGAACTCAGCCGGGATCTCCAGATCAACTGGGAGAATCTTGTCTTTAACTTCAACGATAGTGACATTTCCTGGGGTTTCTGAACTCCAAGTGTTCACCTGGTGGAACCGCTTGCGGCAGTTGGGACACGAGTTGGAGGCAGAAGACCACTGGATGATGCATTGGTCATGGTATTGGCGATCACAGCACGGAATCTGGCCCCTGTTGGAGCCCAAGTTTTCCAAGCAAATGGTGCATTCCTCAGACATGTGGATGGTTGGAGTGTTTGGTAGTTATGGAACAGTTTGGCTGGATTCGGTTATCGACTCGGTATCTCTCGGTATCTGAGATTTTCCAGTACTATGTCTTTCCTGGTATTTGTTCTTTCTAGGTATTCTTTCTAGGTGTTGTTTCCTAGTGTTCTTTCTGGGTATTCTTTCTGAGCTACTTTTCCTGGTCTAGCAAACTGATTGAGCGGTTGTTCCTTACTATTATCACTTTGTAACTCGTAGTCCAGTCCTATAGTTATATTAGGGATTAGTTATATTAGGGATTAATTGTATTAGGTATTGGTTGTATTAGGTATTGGTTGTATTATTCCTATTACGTCTTATCCTCTGATTTATTATCCTCTCTTAGGATCAGCCTAGTCTATGTTAATCTGGTACCAACACGGATAAGAGATGATTGGATAAGCAAAGTATCAAAAAGGTTGCAAGAAACAAGTGGATGTAAAGAAAAAAGAACTTAACAAGTGGAATGTAGAAAAAAGAACTCAACAAGTGGGATGTAGAAAAAAGAACTTAACAAGTAGGACCTAAACAAGTGGATGTAGAAAAATCCATAGAAAAAGAATTTAAAAAACGTTAAAAACGCTAATTAAGAATTTGAAAAACGTTAAGAGCTTGGAATATATTCAGCATCTAGAGATATCGAGGTATTACGGTATTAAAACATTAGATCAAAAGACAACACTACACGCACACCATAAAATACATCCATGTCTCGCCACCAGTATGATCTTATCCAGTGTATGAAACAACCAGGAACTAGCATAGGCTTGGTTTGTCCACTGTGCGATGGCCGATGCCCCATGTGTGACTCTTATGTCAAGCCTACTACCAAGGTCCGCACTTGTGTAGACTGTTCCCAGTACAACAAGTGTATCGTATGCAATGCTAACTTGGCCTCGACCGAGCCTGCTTCGGGAAGTGTCACTGCTGCTGTTGGTACTCCTGCCTTCTACTGTCTCGAGTGTGTTTTGCAGGAGAAGGATCGAGAGGGCTGTCCACGAGTGATTAATGTTGGTAGTTTGAAAACTGATATGATGTTTAATAAGAAGAGGAAGTAGGTACAAGTGTGAAAAATGTGAAGATCTACCTTTGCACTTAAAATCATCCAAAACAGCACAAGTGAAGAGCTGTGAATGCCTTGGACCAGGCAGATATATTAAAAGATAAACGAAGAATAAGCTCTTAGGCGAGATCAGGATGATCTGAACCGGAGATCAATGATAAGCTTAGATCGGATAGTTACATGCTATACTAGGCCCTTAAATGTTCCATGGAAATGTTCAGACCCTATCTATTGCTATTTCCAAGTCAGCAGAAAACAAGCTAGTGTTGTTTAGTGAAGGTATATTATCAGATTTCCTGACTTATCAGGACCGTTAATATTAGACTTTCCAACATTTTACACTCTACGTACCTATTAAGGTTATATTACTCTATAAGGATATCGTTTTATTGTCTGCTAAACTAATAGGAGAAACATTTTTCTCGACTTCGCCTCCACAATTCTCTTAGCATTCTCGACTCCTTTTATACTTATACAATACCTACACATATGCAAGCCACGTCTATCATCACTCATGTATCATTAAAACCCTATCGATTCTCTACCTGAACAGATAAATCAACCACGCCCTCTATTCCCTCTTTCCACCTGTTGTTCAAATACTGGTTGACTGGTTTAAATTCGAGCTGCCGCCTCTTTCTGCTTTCATTTATGGACTCCAAATTTGCTCTCTTTCTATTGTTGTCCTCGCAAAGCTCGTCGCCCCACTGGTCCAAATGACTCAAGTAGTTTTGCTGTATCGAATGCAACGCAGCGTGGTTATTATTGTAGATATCCAAGTTACGCTGTTGTAGCTGGGCATACGACAACGTGGTGTACATGTGGTCTGGAGACGCGTACCTATCCAAGTCGATTCCTCCTTGTACCGGTTCCGTTTCTGTATCTTGTCCAGAAATCTCTTCAACCAATCTAAGCGGTAGTATATGTGCAGCCATAGGATGTGTTTCATGAGATCGCGTGTTAGCCTCCATTTCTCTTCTGATTAGCTCTTCAACATAGACACGTTCCTGCTCCAAAATCTCTGTATCCACGTATTGCAAGTAGTCCAAGTCTCCTACGACCATTTTTGCTATTATAAAAGGGGTTTTTAAGTTGTTTAGGGTGTTGAGTTTGTATTAAAACTCGTGGTATATTTTTACCTTTTGCGGCTTATTATACGGCGTAATTTGCTAGGCCGAGTGCTGTTCGATGCTAAATCCTGACAAGTCAGAACAGAGAGGTTGTTCAATGAATATAATTTTTGAACGGTATAACCCGTGGATATAATAAAATAATACTAAGAATTAATAAAATTAATCAGCAAAATTGAAAATTTTAAATGCCGTAAAATTTTGAGTGATAACGTAGATGAAAGAATAGAAAAGAGATGAAAGAATAGAAAAGGAGGTGGAAGAATAGAAAAGGAGGTGGAAGAATAGAAAAGGAAGTGGAAGAATAGAAGACGTTGAGAGTACGGGGTAATATTAAGGAAACATGGCGAAAATGCGTGCTGCACAACCAACAGATTGAAAGATTAAGGTACTGCTGTTATGCACTCGGTAGATCATAACGTTTTTCAAGAGGTGGCTTACTTTCAAGGTATGCTTGTTACATACGGCTCCACGGCTTCTACTTGTTTGTAAACTCAGATGCGTTTGTAAACTGGTAAGATGCGTTTGTAAATTCAACATTTGTGAATTGAGCATTTATAAAGAGGCTTTGTAAATTGAGACTCAATTGAAAATCCATTTGAGACATCTATTGAAAATCCATTTGTTTTGAACATCTGTAATTTGAACATCTGTAATTTGAACATCTTTTGTAAACCACTAGTGTTGGCCTTTCTTAATATATTCAGTCGGATAATTTCACTCTTCCCTTTATAATCTACAACCCCCCATATTATTTTTAAGACAAATTATATTAGATTGTTTATACACTAACTAATTTAGTAGGAGCCCAAGACATCAGCATCGTATCTTTGCTTGAACCATTGGATAGAGTCTTCCTTGGTGGTTCTGTGGTTGTTACCGATAACACCTCTAGCTCTCTTTCTTCTAGCAATTCTGGCACCGGCTCTACCCATGACGACGTAGAAATCCATACCGTAAATACCGATACCTGGGTCGTACTTGATACCCAAGTCAATGTGTTCTTCAATACCGAAACCAAAGTTACCAGTGGCAGAGAAGTTCTTGGCCTTCAATTGGTATTCCTTAACCTTCAAACCTCTTTCCAAGATTTCTTCAGCCTTTGGACCTCTGATGGTAACGTGGACGGCAATCTTTTCGTTTCTTCTGATACCGAAGGTTCTGACAGTGTATCTAGCCTTGGATTGAACTGGGGTTTGACCAGACAATTGTTCCAAAACCTTAGAAGCTCTGGTCAATCTGTCACCGGATTCACCGACACAAATGTTCAAGACCAACTTTTCGATATGCAAATCACGCATAACGTTTTGAGACTTAGCAGCAGTAGACTAATTTGTTAGTATATGTTGGCTGTTGGTAGTGGTGATGTGGAGGCTCTTGTTTGGAGGAATTTTCAATCTCATCGATCTTAAAAAGGGTCAAACCACAAACTACTGATATCACAACGACAGGCTTCTTTCGGTATTCGTGTGCATGTATGGCACTCTCTAATGATATTCCAACGTATTCACCATTACATCTTTATGTTCCATATGTACATACCATCTTTGGCTATATTCTTTGACTATCTGTGGAAAGGATTTCAAAAATCAAGATTATTTTAATTGTAAGTCAACTAGTAAAAATTTTTCATCCTTCTGGCAAGGTTAGGGGCATTGTACCACAAAAAATGCGGTGCAAAAAAAAGGCGTATGTTTGTTCACGTGTAAAAGTGTATAATTAGGGTTCGCGCCCTTGGTTGCAAAAGGAGAAAGAGTGTGAGACTCAAGCACAACAGCATGCCGTGTTAAATTTAAAAGGACTGGTGTATCAGGCACAGAATACCGTGTTGAATTTAAAAGGACTGGTGTATCAGACACAGAATACCGTATTGAATTTAAAAGGACTGCAAGCACAGTATCAGTGCTATGTTTGATAGTTTCTCTGAAATATTGACTAGAATACTTTGAGCTTTCGGAAGACAGCTTCTACTGAATACTCTAGAGCGTGTTTCCGTATATTCACCGAGTTGTAACAGACTCTTTAAGAACATGCTGGAATATTATAGATCGATATAGTCGAGGTGTGATTATTTATAACTATTGAATAAACACCCTTCACTGATAACTGAAATCTCACACGAGTATTCCATCAATACTCATTTCTGTTAATGGAATCAAATTTAGGTGATTTTATAAACATATTGCAAGACTCCTTGGATATTTCTTGGTAAAATGTAATCTTGTTTTTACTCGATAGCTTTGTATATCTCTCGATCCTTCATATACCTCTTGATAATCTTTCCTTATGTAGCTCTACCCCTACAAGATACTCATTATTCCGTAGATTCCGTACTGTACTCTTTAATCTATACACTTTCTCGCCAAATCAAACAGCTGCTCACCTGATTACCCATCAACATTGTTGAAAGATTGTTCCTTTTCCTTGAGGTCCCAGAAAATGTCACCAACATTGTGGTTACCGTGGTAAATCCAACCAGCCTCTGTGACATGGTACAAGTTAACCGAACCACCAGAGTAAGCATCTCTGTGGGCAGCAGCCAAAATACTTCTCTTACCCAAGTACAAGGCTTCCTCGACAGACAAATCCCACTTGTACTCCGAGTCCAACACACCGTAAGCAAAAGTTTGACCAGAACCTACACAAAACATGTCACCCTTCATTCTGGTTCCGTCGGAGTCAACATAGAAGATGGTAGGGCCTTCCTTCTTGGTGTAACCACAAACCATTGTACCCATGGAAAGACCCATGCCCTTGTATTCATACACCAAGTTCCCCAAGATCTTGGAAGCAGCAGCCACGGAGATTCTCTCCTTCTCTCTCAACTCGTGCAATCTACATTGGGTACCCAACCAGGTTTCCCAGTACTGACAGTCGGCCGCACCACCAGCCATGGTACCCAACAAGAAGGGGTTGATTCTGATCACCTTGTTGACGGTCTGCGAGGCAATCCAGTTACCTTGTGTGGCTCTCGAATCCACAGCGACGACAATCCCGCCTTGGAATCTGAACGCCAACGTGGTGGTACCGTGTGCAATCTTGATCTTACAGTCCGGGTTGCTGGCGTCGTCTGTGTGTGCTCTCAAGAAGGCTGCAGGCTGTGATATTGGAGGCACCTGGATGGTTGGAGCCAAATCCAATTGCTGGCCCTGTGAGTATTCGGTTCTGGCAGCGTTGATTTCCTGCAACACACTGTTGTTCTGTGTGTGTGTGTATTTGTTGGCAATTGAGTTCATGGTGTTGATGGTGTTTATTTGCCACCGAAAGAAATATGGGCGGAGAAATACGGTGCGAGATTCGCTAGCGGCGATTAGGGAGAAGATTTGAGGCGCGAGAATAGCGACGAAAAATGGATATTCATATTTGTTTAGGGAGAGCGTGGATTATTTAGGGAGGAAAAATGAATCTGTAGGGAGAAAAATGGTTTGTTAGGTGTGTTAAGGCAGTAGACCAGTTTCAGGTTAGTGTGGTATCTATCTGTGATACCTGTCGTAGAGAATACCAGTGCAATACCAGTGCAGTACCAGTGCAATTTGAGAAAGAGAGAGATCAGTATTTGTATATATGTGGAGCAGTTATTAGAGACCAATTTCCGGAAAAGGGTTTTTGGGTTTATATGAAAACGATACAACGAATATATACAATAAATACAGAAAATGGATCTATAAAATGAATACAGAAAATGAATACAGGTAAATTACTTGTGAAATTATCTACGTTCAAAATATCTTGTGTCCAAGTTTATTCTCTCGTTAATACTCCAAAACAGCCACAGCACCAACATGCAAGCACCAAAACACAGTTTTATGTTGAAGAGTTCCGTGAAGGCCTGCGAAACATGGGGCAGGTGCTGTTATGGAAATTGTACCCCCCATTTCCTTACCTTAATTCTCTGGAAGAAGCTGGAAAAACCCCAATCTCTTGTTTTCATAGTACTTTCTTGAAATGAAGGTTGGTTCTTCCCGTTTGATATTATGTAGAGCTTGAGGATAAAACAGGGAAGAAACTGTTGAATGGTTTTTAGTATCTCTTAGAAAAATACAGGTTTGTGAAGAAATGAAAATTTGCAGCCACTCGATTTATTATTTGAAATCGAGTAGCCACATCGAAGGTATAAAAAGGTCACTTGAGAGATTTACTTTTGATGATAACTTGAAAATCAAGATCTCTTAGTAAAGATGTACTGGAAATATGGCCTTCGGTATGGGATATACTGAGAAAGAATTATATAGAAGATGCAGCAGATTAAGTACATAGAAATAAGTTGTCTCTAAATTTAGATACAGAAATGTTTAGAAATTTTTATAAAAGGATTGCTTATTATTTACTAAACAATAACACTAGCTACGCTAGTGTTAAACTCACAACTCGCTACGCTAGTGTTAACCTCACAACTCGCTACGCTCGTTGTTGGCTGCAAATTCTCATTTTCAAGAGGCATAAAAAAAAGCCTCTTGGTGATACAGTCAAAGCAGTCTTTCCAGCTTCCCCTTACAGCTCTCTTATACCCAGAAACACACTTCATTACCTATACTCCCAGATACTCGCATCTCTGTTTGTATTCTGGTACCTAACATATAATACATAATTATCGCATAGCACATGCATCTATAAAGAATTAAAGGAACCTACTCGGTTCTAGCTGTTTTGGCACTGGTGCCTTCTCCCTCCTGTTCTGCGCTCCTCTTCTCTCCAAACACCGGTTTGATTTTGTTAGACAAAAACGTGGGCGGCTTGCTTAGTCCTGGCCCCGGTTTGGCAAAACTGGGCGGTTTCAGAAGCGACTTGACTATACTTGGGGGACGGCCCATGGAGTGGTAGCTCGCTGGACGGCCCAATGCTTTTGGTGCGTTTGCTGCGGGTTTGGGTGCAGGTGCAGCAGTCTCGGGTCTTGCGCCGCTCTTTGCGGTAGCACCTTCCCTGGACACCTTTTCTGATGGAACCTCAACAGACCTGCTCGCTGTTTCCACTGGTTTCCCTTCAGCCTTGGTGGCTAGATGATTGGCCAAAGGCGCGGGTGAGCCGCTTCCGCTCAGAACTGGCCCCGGCGTGGTGGAACGGCTCGCCACGCCCGCCATGGCCAACCGCTTGTCTTTGATGGAGTTGGTCAACGCAATGTCCAAGATCTTGCTCACCTGCTGCGGCGCTTTGTCCACAAGGAAGCTGAGTGCGTTCTCTCCACAGCCCGCCTTGGCTCCAATCACATTGACCTGTGCGATGGTCGTGGCCAATGCCTTGGTGATGATCTCGGTGATGGTGGCAGTGTTATACGATAGCTTGCGCGATTTGTACAATACAAAGAGCTCCTTCTGGAGGTACGCCAACGATTTCCGTGTTCCCTGGTTCATCGAGCCGAGAGGGGCGCTGGGTGTTGCTGTGGGTGGATTGGACCTATTTGCAGCCAACTGGGCCTTGATGGTGGGACTGTCCTTGTTAGGGACGGCAGGGGTAGTGGAGGTACCTGCGCCAGGGTTGCTGGCAACGGAACCGCCAGAACCCGCGCTGCTCGTGCTGTTTCCCTTGAAATACGTGGCAGGCTTGTCGCGCTTGATTTCACTGGCCAACTCCGCAATCGTCTTGGGCCTGGGGCCTGGGGCGCGGGCCGAGATGTCTGTGGCTCCAGTTGGGGCTACGGGGGGAACAGTACTAGTAGGAAGTGGCAGTTTATATGGAATCTGTGGGATAAACTGGTGCCTATAAGGGTCTGAGCCAGGCATGGTATGGGAAGTCAGGGTGATGAACAGTCTTCCGGAACTTATGGCCTGCTGTGCTTCTAGACGCTGCTTGTGCTTTAATTCCTCGGCACGCAACTCGGCAGCCTTGGTCTTGGCAGTGTACCACTCCTGCTGCTTCTTGCGCACCTTCTCGCGCTCGTTGATGAACATCTCGTCCACGACAAACGCCCACTCGCCGTTGCGTTTGAATTTGCGCTTGAAGATCTTGTTCAACTTGACGTTGTGCGCCACCAGAAACTGCCAGCCGTCCGCACAGTACTTGTAGTACGGGTACGCCTCCTTGATGCGTTCGTAGAGCTCGTTCAACGTGAATCCAAACTCCACGTTGGACTTCAAGATCGACGTGATCATGGACGACACGGAAATGGGCGGCTTGGAGCGGAACTGGTCCGGGATCTCGTCCAAAGTGTACACCTTCTTTGGTGGTTTTTTATGGAGATTCCGTCTACGGGGCACCTTGGGGAACTTGGACGGTTCCTCGATGGTTTTGGGCACGCCGAAATTGGCCACGGACGCCCGCGAGCTCACCGTGATGGCACGCAAGGGCGGCCTGGGTCTCACGGCGCACGGCTCGGCAATCATGCTCAAAACAGGCACTTCGAGTTTCGGCTGCGGTGGTTTAGGCGGAATCATCGGTTTCGCGGCCGCAGAAGACGCCGGCGGAGGAAGACCCGTGGATATTATAGAAGAGCCTGCTCCAAGAAGCGAGCCCGAGAGGCCTGCGTGGAACTGGTGCGAGCCCGATTGCAACGCAGGGTGGAGTCCGGACGCAGACTGCACCGAGAACTGCGGCGTCATTCCGGGAATCGCCTTTCCGTCCATCATGGGCGACTTGGAGAGTCCGTTCAATGGTCGGTTGTACATTCTGCTGGCGGGCGGCTGGATCAGTGCAGGTTTTCCCATCAACGGCGGCCGGGCCATGCCCGAGGAAAGCGGGAGCGGCACCCCCGTGTGGATGGCCGGCATGGTCTGGAGCGATTGCATGGACAAGCCGCTTCTGTTGAAGGAATCAAGGAGCTTTCCGTTGTCGTCGCTGTCCTTCCTGTCGTCTTCTTCCTTCTTGGCCTTTGCCCGCGCCGCGGCATTCTTGCGCTGCTGCTGTCTTTTGCGGCGCCTGTCTTGCTCGATTTTCTTCTTGGACTCCTCCTTTTCTTGGAGCTCCTGGTTGTGTGCGTCGATTAGAGGTGCTAGTGAGGCGATTTCCTGGTCGAGGCCTAGAATATCGATCGAGTCGTCGTCGAGGTCGTCGTCGTCGTAGTCATCTTCGTCGTCAAGATCCTCCTCGTCCTCTTCATCAATGGCTGACTCGTTGTAGGAGGCGAGTTTCAACGACTCCTTGGAAAACTCCTTGTCGTTTCCCCCCGTGATATTCTCATGCTGTTCTAGAAGCGACTGGATCTGAGAATCGAGAATGTCGCTTTCCTCGTCTATGGCATCAATCGAATCCACTCCGAGCTCCTTCAAGATGTCGTTGATCTCGTCGTTGGCCGCACTCGCTAGCGACTTCCTTCGCGCGTTCGAAAGCCTTCGTATCTTCAAAATCGAGTTTCTTCGGCTGCTAGACTTGTCCTTGTCCTTTTCTTTCTCCTCCACTTTCGGCTCCGTCTTTTTCTTCAAGGTCGGCACCTTTATCACCTTCAGCTCCTTGCTCTTGCCCTCGTACAAGTTTCTTCTCAAGTTGAGCGCATCGGTCGGATTAAACTGCACAATCTTGCCCTGCTCGTTCTCTTCGTTCGCATCCACCGAGGGCAAGACAAACTGGAACAGAATGTCGCCAATTTGGATCTTGGAGCCGTCTTTCAACGGAACTGTGATGTCCTTCTCGATGAAGTTGTCGTCTACAAACGCGCCGTTCCGCCCGAGAATCAGAAGCTCGAACCGCTGCGTGCCAAAGTTGTAGAAGATCCGCGCGTGTCTTCTGGATATCGCCTTTTTCAACGAAAGATGCACGTCCACGGCATGGTGTGTTTTATGCTGGTTCTGGAGTTCTTCATTGGATTTCCGCCCAAGAACTACCTGGAGCGTCTGTACAAAGAACGTAAAGTTCTCAAAGTCAAGTCGGGCGTACGCAGAGATTCTAGACGTGTCTGGTTCAGATGCCTCCTTGGTTTCTGCCAGGGAGTCTACAGCCATGGGGCTTGAAGCTGAATGTGGTGGAATCTCCTCTTTCTTGGTTGTAGTTTCGGCATTGTCCGAGTTGGTATCTTTCATTTCTTCTGTCACCTCTTGTTTTTGCTCCTGTTTCACTTCAATTGCTTCAACCTCGGTGCTTCCGCTGCGGGAGCTCTCCAAGGTAGGTTCGTTAAGTTTCATTATGCTGAGGTCCGGGAGTTCTTTCTTGATGAATTTCAGGGTATTGGAAGGATTTTCTATCGAGTTTTCTTCGCTTGGATCTGCGTTATGCTTCTGCTCTTCTGCATTCTTTCCGTGTTGACTCATCACTCCGTTCTTGGCCTCAATGTCCTCGGTCATTAGCTTCTCCTCGGCACTCTCTGGGTCTGCAGTAGCAGAAGCCAGTCGCTCTTGCACGAGAATTCCGTCCAATTCGCGGTCAATGTCCATGTCTATCGAATTCATTGCTGTCACGTCCTGCTTTGACTCTTGTTGTGGGGAGTTCATATGGACATATGTGAGGTTCTGGGAGGGCGTATGTGTGCTCAAACGGGGCGCTATTGGTG
Organism: Aciculoconidium aculeatum; assembly: GCA_030579395.1. NCBI lineage: Eukaryota > Fungi > Ascomycota > Pichiomycetes > Serinales > Debaryomycetaceae > Aciculoconidium > Aciculoconidium aculeatum. The sequence continues at coordinate 571,249 of JAKTQU010000001.1, forward strand.
TGTGGTTTTGCGGAGAGTGTCTGGTGGGTCTGCGTGGCTTCTGATTGGCGCTTCTCTTGCGGTCTGGGGCCAGGTGTCTCCTCTGTTGTGGTTAGCGGGAAGTTGTAGCGATAAAAATTTGGTCGCGATGCGAAAAGAGCGAGAGAGGGAGGTATCAAGGAAGATATGGGGTGATTTGGGGGGGTTGGAGAGAGGTTGTGAGGTGGTTTTTGTTACTAAAAGGAATTTCTACATGTTTTCAGGTTGAATTCAGTGTTCTTTTTGTTGAAAGTAGGTCTGGACTATGTTATTTCGAGGTGGCCATTCCTCTAGGGGTCCGCGTGGGGTGGTGGCAATTTAGCGAGACCACTGCGGATTTTAGGGAGAACTTTTGAGGCCGCGTGATTTTTTAAGAAGCTCATCTCAAGAATGGTAAGTAGAAGAGGATGATTCAGGATAGTAAGGAGGAGAAAGGAATGACAGAGAGAGTGCAAGAGTGCAAGAGCTAGAAGAATAGTCGAGCGAGAGTCGAGCAAGTTGAGCAGAAATATATCACCATGAAATATATCTTTCTATGATTGATCTATACATTCTAAGGGAGCTATAAGTTGAAATATGTTATATTATCACGATGAACTATGTCTTATCACCATGATATATGTTATTTTCACCATGATTTATGTCTTATCACCATGATTTATAACATTATCACTTCACTTGAAATCAAGTTTTAAAATGCTGGGAACCCATTTACAAAGGAGAATATAGATTTGAGTTTAGGGAGGATTACAAAAATGTTGATTTTCGAATATTACAGCAAAGTCTCGAGAAGAAGATTCCGTGGTTGGATTTCACGATTGCTCATCTAGTGAACATTTCGTATTTTCCATTCTTGACTTGATTCTTGATTATTTCATGTTTCCTGTTTCTTCGTGATTCCTGTTTCTGTTCACTCCATATCATCATACTAACATCCAGTCTGGTATATCTAAAAAGAAAACATTGCGTAGCAAAGCTACCGCTAGGTCAAACTCTTCCATGATTAGCGAGTTTAAACTGCAAGTTAGTCACGAAAACACACACCAAAACCCGTATCTTAAATTACTGAAAACCTCCAAGAAGGAGAAACAGATCAATAAGAGCAGCAAGTTTGCCCAGCGTGTGATCAATAACCTGAGTAGTGTAGCCAAGGCCAAAGCAAACAAGCTCAAGAAGCATGGAGAGGAAAACTTGAAGCCCAAGATGAGCGATTTGTTGACCTCTTTGGATGAGGTTGTGGAAAGCAAAGCCACCAACCTTGTTATCAAGAACCCAGAATCCTGGACATTTATCAAAGACACTAGAACTACCGTTCAGCCAAAGTCCACTACCAGAAAGGGACAACAAAGACTTATGAAGCAAGAGAGCGAGAACTTCAAGAATGTTCTTAAGAATCCAGAATTTAGACTGAATCCTTTTGATGCGTTGAAGTTTGCTATTCAGAATAACATGAAGTAGGAGAGTTGGAAGAGAATGGAGAATGAGAGAATGGAGAATGAGAGAATGAAAGGAAACTGAGATGAGACTGGATATATTGAGAATAAAAAAAATACAGAAACTTTAAATGGCAAGAAAATTTACAAGATTAGCGTAGTTTAATAGATAAAATTTGATGTGCTGGCTTCAGCTTGAGAGCTCAGTAGTTTACGGTAACTGATTTGCTGAATATCTTTATGTATACATCCTAGTAAAAGAATATATACTAATTTCCAGATTTCCAGATTTCCAGATTTTTATAGAAATTTGCAGCAAATTGAAGAAAAGTTAAAATTTCCAAGAAGACGATTTGGGTTTAAATACAGTCAAGGTTCGTTAAATAATACAGACAAGGTTAATTAAACAAGGTTGTAGGCAAGATTAATTAAATCAAAACAGAAAGAAGACTAAACGAAGAGTCCAGAGAAGTTTAATTTATGAAGAAGCTAAAGATGAAACGTTAGTAATGAAAGAAGAATTAGAATTAGAATTAGAATTAATCAAGTCTTGTAATTTGCCTTTGACTAAATGCTTAAATGAAAAGCAGAATGAAGCTGAATAAAATGAATATGAAATCTTCAACATCAAATATTTTTTCAATCAAAAATCAAATCTTTTTTTTCAAATCAAATCAAATCAAATCAAATCAAACCAAGCCAAACCATCAAGTTCTCTATATTTCATAACTAATCCAACACAGCAAATCGACCCATTCCAACCACGTAGTACGCACCAAATCAGCGCATATCTCTCATTTGTCTAGAAATCAGACATGAAATCTTCCTTTTGCATTCCTGGTTAAAGATGCCAGGTAAATTATCGACCGATGATTTACCAGAAATATAGGGTTAGCTTCAACAAGTACCTACTAGAGGCGTCTTGCAAATTAAACAGAAAGAAGAGGGAATTCGGAGATAAGCCTCGAGACTTATCTCGAGATAAGTCTCGAGACAGGGAGTTGAAGAATAGGTATATTATGTTCAATTCCCGGGAATCACATAACCACCTCTTAAAATAAATCACCAATAAGGTTTGAGTGACATGCAAATCTTATTGTTCTTGTTCGTGCCGCCTGTTTTTGTAGGACCAATCAGAGAATGAAGGCTAGCTAAACCCAAAAGTTTAAGGGACATGATGAGAGAGAATAATGAGGAGGCAGGAGCTAGCTGACAAATATATGTGTTCATATGTATACTAGATTCGTCAATACAAAAACAATGGGAGAACAATTGCCCACCAAAAATTACCACAATTACTAAAAATTTGCATCAACAATTGGCATCAAAAACTTTGCACCAAACATCACCAAAATTACCTTTGGAATTTGCATCAAAAACAGCGAAATTGCTTCCAAATTAGCTTGCAAATCACCACCACAACGGGATCAAAACAAGCCCAAAACAAGCACTGCGCATGAAACAATCCTCAAATTACACCCACCTGCTCTTGTTGGCCCTCCTACCTGCTCCGTTCCGCCACAAACCCCAACATCCTCCCTCTCCCGCCGCGCTTCGCGTCCTTCGGTTTTCTTTGTTGCTTTGTTTACATTTTTTGGAATTTGTCAACAGCGGAATTTTTTACAGACGAAGAAGCACAACAAAGGAAGATCAAAGGAGCAGTTTGACTTTGTTCCTCAACCTAACCTTCTTTCAGCATGGAAGACGTCTTCGTACTAGCATCTCCTAACGATGCTTTATATATCGACAACAATTTGGACGACTTGGCCGATCTAGAGTCAAGTTTCTCCTTGCAACAACAGCAGCACCAGCAGCAGCACCACTTGGACGAAGCCGTATCCATCTACAACCAGGAAATGCAGCACCAACTCAAGGTCCACGCAGACTGGGTCTACAACAAGCACAACGAAAGCATCTACGACGACGATAGGTTGTTTCCTAGCTTGTGTGTGGGCCTGGACATGGATTCCTCCTTTGGCTCCTTGCTCCCCTCTTCAGATATAGTACGTTTCGATGACTCCAACCCGGAGCTCATCAACACCGCCACCTTGACGGCACTCTTGGTCCAGCTCACGTCGCCCGAGGTGATTGACTACGGCCTCATCTGCGACTTCTTCTTGACCTACAGGGTGTTTGTCAAGCTGCATCGGATCCTCGATCTCCTCCTCACCAGACTCATCTGGTCCTTGCAGTACATCAACTCGCCCACCGCATACAACAAGAAAATCGGCAAGTTGGTGCTCTTGAGAACCTTTGTCGTGCTAAGACACTGGATCATCAACTACTACTTGGACGACTTTGACCAAGACGAAACGCTCTGTGAGGTCTTTGTCTCCACCATCAACCAGCTAGCATCGCAGTCCAACTTGATCTCACACGACTCCAACATCTTTGAGAAGAAAATCATATGTGACTTGAAGATCCACTGGATCAAAGTGGCGGCCCAATACGGCCGCATCGACGTGGACTTGGACAAGATCCTCTCATCCAGCGACATCTTGCTCTATGATATCCCCAGAACGCGCTCCAGACGCCTGTCCCAGGACTCAGCTAAAGACAGCACTACGGTGATGTCCATCCACGCCAACGCCTCGTACCGTCGTTCCGCCATGTTGTCCTTGTATAATAACGAAAACATCATGGAAAACCCGCCCCAGGAGGAGTTCCCGAGGCCCACCATCTACGACCTCCCTTCGGTTTCCATCAACAACTTGCTCCATAACCATAAATCGTCAAGAACGTCGCTTAACATCCAGTTGGACGCAAAGAAAAGAGGAAACATGCCGAGACGCGAGATGAACGCAAGACTGCATGTCAACAGACACAACCACATGAACCTCAAGGACTCCAGCTTGGAGTTGAAAAAGACAGGAAAGGTTACAATCAACCCTTTTGGCTCGCCTACAGCAAAGTCGAAATCAACCTTAGGCTCTCCCAGATCGCCCCGCATCAGATTACCAGGAACCCCTGTCACAGGCTCTGCGGCCAGCATGACCCCAAGAACAAGTATCAACTCGCCCAACTTTAATTCGCCTTGTTCTATATTTCAATCGCCCAGGAAAGTGGGCTTGGGCACCCCAAACGACCACTCGGCTTTATATTCTCCCCATGCTTATACGCCCCGAATGGGAACCAACAGCACCAACCTCGACTACGTGGTTTCGCCCATACACATGTCCACGCCTAAAGCATCACCGTTTGAGGACGAGGATTCCCCGAGCAAAATCGCCGCCACGGGGTTCTCCACCAACGGGTACATCAAGCTCCCGAGCTCCCGGATCGCGCAGATCGTCCCGCCCACTCCTGTGAAGAAAATGGACTATGTGATCAAGACGAATCCTGGTGATTTGTCCGGCTCTCCTAGACGCAACAACCCCAACCATCCACACAGCAACGCTTCGAGCAGCAGGTCTTCTCCGAAACTAGACACTTGCACGGACTTTGGCAAGAAGAAGTCTATTAAGAAGTTTGTGGAGGGCTGGAAGAGAACGTTGTATCACAAGTCCAGCAACCTGCACTCGGTTCTCCACGAACCAGCGCCCTGTGTCAAGGTGCCACCTACGTTGGAAGAAATGGATATGCACATGTCCAAGCTAGATGAAGAGAAACGCTTGGACATTGGGTCGAGAGTGGATGTCTTAAGTGCCAGAATCATAGACGAGTTGGAATACTTGTTGAGATACTACATTAAGAACGAGTTCCCGAGTGTGAAGGTTGAAAAGAGCGCAAGGAACTTGGATGAGATCGATTTGGGTGATCTGGAGGACGAATTCGAGTTCCAGTCGCCCAAGAAGAAAATGAAGTTGCAAGAGGAGAAAACCACCCAACCTAGACCTATCAATGTAAATGTGCCTGATCTCAGTGTCTACGGATCCAAGGAAACAACAGAATTAGACATCCAGGACCTCTCTGACCTAAACATAGTAAAAATCGACAACTTAATCAACGAGGGCGAGTACACAGCAAGAAATGATGAAAGTGGAGAGAGTGCCAGGCTTATGGCGGAGTTTGAGTGTAAACCGGAACGGATCGTTCCTCATGCAGAAGTGAATATAATGCTGATCATTCGATCTGCATCTGAAAAGAGAAATAATGAGCCAAATTCCATTATTGATCTGGAACAATCGCTTGTTTTCAACCAAGCCACGCAAGAATCGATTCTTGCAGACCCAGAAGTTAACCAGGCAAATCTTCAAGTTAATACAAGCATCGAAGACCCGCATTCGCACCAGTCTTCGTTCCAGAAACCCGCTAGCATCAACTGGAACGAAGATATCAGCTTGGACAATTCACGCAGCGAACCAAAGGATGACCTGGACACGGACTTTTCTTTCCACGACAAGCATAACCTGATTAAGCCGGAAACGCCGTTTTTCGAGGACTCCAATGGAGACATCAATGACAAGCATTCGTTTGAAAAACAGCCATCACACTTCAGCCACAGCTCGGGCTCACATAACCACTTTGACCGGTCCAACCAGTCGTTTGAAACCACCGTGTCCACGCCCAGCAACCTCACGCAGTACGACGCCGACATCGCGGACTTGGGCATTGCTGCGAGCCCGCTGGCCAAGAAGTCGCAGTTCAGCATCGACCGCCGACTCTCGAGCTCCGTGCGGTCGCTTCCCAGCTCGGTGATGCGCTGCGACCTGGCCAAGTCGTATATCAGCTACGACTCGGCGTTCTCTGCGCTGCGGGGCTCGATCAAGTTTGAAAGGGCCGAGCAGGGCTTGCGCAAGAAGAACGGCTTTGCCAACTTGCGCGTGGGCCCGGTTTACAGCCCGAACGAGCTCCCCGTGGCAGACAGACACTCGTTGGATATCCCCGTGCGTTTGCGGACGCGCTCCAATAGTTCGTCGCGTAGAATGAGCGCCCGGCTCAGCACGTTGTGTGCGCTCACAGAGCTTCCCTTTGTAGTGCCGGACGAAGAGCCGCCGGCGCGGTCGTCGCGGCTGTCTGGGATGGCCGATAGCTCCATCTTCTCTGTGGTGTTGAAGAGCGGCAAGAACTCGTACAAGCCGTTCGAGCCGAGCTTCCACTCGCTGAACAACTCCGTGGTGATTCCCGGAATCAGCAGCTACGTGCTCAAGGAGTTGGCTGCGATTCCAGATGAATCGATTACCAGCGACCCTGTGGAGTCCGCTTTGATCAAATTGGAGGGAAGAAGCGACTCAAAGCTTGACAGGAACGAAAGAAGGAAATGGGCTCGGAACACCGTGAATCTCGGCGAGAAATTGGGCAGCACAATCAGCCTCAACGAGCGCTTTTTCAGAAACACAATCACGCTCGACGAGAGGATTTCCCGCAACCTCGAGCAAAACGCCCGGATCCACCGTGTGGACGAAAACGAGCGCAATGTACACATCATCGACGAAAACGCAAGGTTCAGCAGTAACCTCGACGACTCGAGGGTTTCCAAGGAGCTTCCTGAAATTCCAGAACCCCATGACCTCCCAGACCCTGCAGATATCCTCTTTGAAATCAATAACGCAAACACGATCGATGCAGTGGACGTGTCACACGACTTCACGGGCGAACACCCGCTCTCGCCTGTAGACGTGCCTATTCGGTCTAGTACTCCGGTGGCCGCGTCGATCCACGATACTTCAACGCCTAGATCTGAAAAGTCGAGTGGGTCTTTAAAGTTGAGTGACTCTGTAAAGTCTAGTAACTCTATCAACGACTCCGTTAACTTACCTCGTGGATCTATTAACGAATCCGTTATACAGAAACCTGTGAAACCTGTTAACACCCCCCGGATATCACCCTCGCAGGAACCCGTGGAGTCCACGCCTCGCATCATTCTCGAGAACTACGTGCAATCGTCCGTGTTCTCTGCGGAAAACGTGCTCCGCAACAACTCGCATATCTCGTTTGTGCTCAGCTGTGACTCCAAGTCGCTTGCAGCGCAGTTCACGCTCATTGAGCGCGACATGCTCCAGGAAGTGGACTGGAAGGAGTTGATTGAGCTCAAGTGGAACAAGGAACTCACGCCGGTCAACAGCTGGCTCGAGATCATCGTCAACGACAACTACTACTACAACAACAAGGGCGTCAACTTGGTGATTGCGCGCTTCAACTTGATGGTCAATTGGATCATCTCGGAGATCTTGCTCACCAAGAACCAGTACGAGCGGATCTGTATCATCAGCCGCTTCATACACGTGGCCCAGAACTGCTACACCGCCCAGAACTTCTCCACCTTGATGCAGGTGATCCTCGCCTTGACCTCGGAAAAGGTGCAGAAACTCAAGGGAACTTGGAAAAACTTGGCCCCAGGTGATATCCTCATCTTGAAGAACCTCGAGGAGATCTCCTCGCCCTTGAAGAACTTCCACAACTTGCGTTTGCGCATCAACAAGATGAAGCCTTCCAAGGGCTGCATTCCTTTTGTCGGGCTCTATCTTTCTGATTTGATTTTCAACGCTGAAAGACCTACCTTTGTAAAAAGAGCTTCCACGTTCCCCACGCCTTCTTTTGCAGCTCCTTTTGCAGCTCCTTTTGCCACGCCAGGAACTCCTCGTGCCTCGACCCGTGTTTCCTCGGCCCGTATTTCCTCGCCCATGTCTCTTTTCCCGGATACCACATGTTCCACCATCACCAGTGCCAACGAGGCGGATAAACTCATCAACTTCTCCAAGTTCCGGACCTCGGTGCACATTGTAAAGTCGCTTTCACAGACCATCGAGTGGGCCAGGCATTACGAGTTCGAGAACAACCCGGAGTTGTTGCTGAAGTGTCTTTACATCCAGTCTTTGAACGAGGACGAGATGAATTATTGTTTGCAGAATGTGAATGATAGGTAATTATATTGCATTATGGGTGAATCATGGTACCGAATTCAGTTAATGTCTGGATCCTCGGTATTCTGGATATCATTTGGATTCTTTATTCTGGATCTATTTTCTGGATAGATATGTTCCAGAAACTGAGTCATTGGTGGTTGCGTATTCATATAGAAGCTTTCAATATTCATAACAAATTAACGAACATTTAGATATTTTATTAACGTAGAGTTGGATACAGTGAAATATAAATATATGACATCATATATAGAGTATACGAGATGATATAAATAACGTATGACATCATATAAAATATAAACAACATGATGGAAACAGATATACGATAGAAGATATATACAAATGTCATAATATATACAAGTGTCATGATATACCACTTGATGGAAATGTCATATACAGTATATATCATACCCTCTATCCTCCTCCTCTGGAAAATCCACGTTTCCAATAATTTCTCATTGGACTTGAAACAACCGTGTAATTAAAAGATTTTACCTTGAAATGCAGAGAAAAACGAAAACAATGCAATTCGTTGCATTCAAGGAACACATCGACTTGTTGAAAAGACTTTTTGATAAGACTTTTTGCAGCCATTTTTGAAAAACAAAAGAAATTGCAAATACAAAAATCTGTTTAATATTTTGCCAAATAGCAAAACTTCAAAGTTAAGAAATGCTTCCCAATGGTTTCCTTATCACGAAGAATGTATTGTTTATTTAATGATTAACAATACCCTGTTATTCCCGATTGAAGATCTACCAGATGCTACTGAACTTAGAAGATTATCAGTCAAAGAGAAAGCTACTTAGTTTACTTAATACACATCAAATAAGCTTTTTCTCTCTGTACCTGAATAGTACCAATTGGAATACGTTCTAAACCCTTGGAATCTCGAAATCACCTTCCCTATTCTTGGCCCATGAAAAGTCAAATTAACCAAGGTCAAGCCATTATAAATCAAGCCATAAAAGAGTTGGTAGACATATAAATAGCATGCATTCGCTAAAAAATGCATAACATGGAACGTATTTAGGGCGTTTTGAAAATGTACTAATAGACTTTAACCTTTTAGGATGGAACCTCAAAGGATTACTAATGAAATTACTAATAGCATTAACAGTAGGAATTACCGTGATGATAGGATTGTTCCAAGTATAGTAATGTGCTTGCCTAATTAGGAAGTATTATGGACCCTAAATGTGGCTAGTTATACTTTACAACTTAAATACACTTTTTATCGAAATATTAATACCGGAAATTATACAGCGAACCGAAGGTAAAATAATTTATGATAATTTTTGATCCATAGTTAAAACGATAATATCAGCCAAGAGGAAAGCCAAAATAATGAACTATCACGGACTAACAAACTAACATAGACTAGCAAATTATCATAGACTAACAAACTAAGACTATCAAACTGAAAATAAACTTACCCTGAAAACTCAGAATCAACTAGTAACTAAAAACTGAGAACCTACCTGATACTGAGAAAACTGAAAAACTAACTGATACTGAGAAACAACCTGAAACTAAAAACCGATAAACTAACTAACTGATACCCAAAAACTACCTGATAAACCAACAGATAAACATTCCCTTCACTTTTTTTATCAACTGAAGAAGAAAACCCCCCAAATTACAATTTTCAAAAAGTAACTATAACTATAACTATAAACTATAAAATGATAACTAAAGTAGTCAGTAAACGTACTGACATACTAACAAATGTACTAACTAACTCACCCACAAACTCGCTTCGCTCGTTTGTTCGCTCGTTAGATCTTAGTCTTACAACAATCCACAACCTTTTCACCACCCACATGCAAAATCGACTTATTATCAGCTTGGCTCGATTGAGGAATATCCAAAGCAGGGTTTCTGTCAAAGAAATTCACTGGAACCAATTGGATGTTATGGATCTCAACAGGCATCACTGGGAAATCCTCAACTCTAGGAATATGCGTAAAGCCCAAAGTGGCCCAGACAACAACGTCCTCGTTTCTGACTGGGTCCACGCCGTTGGCCCACACACCCAAACCGGTATCGGACTGGGACTGGTTGGTGAACTCACCGGCAGCAAACAACTCGTGGTCTCTGTACTTGGTGACCCAGATCTGTTCGGTGGCAAACTTGGCTCTCTTCACGTTGAAAGAGGCTGGGTCGGCAAGAACCATCTGGCGCGCAGGCATCTGGACCTTGTAACCGACTGGGGTCTTGGAAACCGGGTTGATCACGTTTTCGTTGATGATCTTGTATGATCTGTTGGTGAAAGGCGATTGGTCAATGTGGCCAGCCTTTTCCACAAACTTACGGTCGGTGACGAAACCAACTCCGTAAGGGTTGAGCTTGGAGCGAGGAAGCGTCACGGTATCGTCGTAAACAACCGAGTTACGGTGACCGTCCACGGCTGGATCGATACGGAAGGAAAGAATGTGTTGATGGTAAGCGGCCATGACGTTAGGACCGACAATAGTACCCCATGGAACCTTGACGTTTTCATCAATAGGCATGGTAGAAAGAATACCAGTGGCTCTGGTTTCAATGTCGATGGTTCCGTCAGTGGAGAACTTGATGTTGATGATGTACTCGTAGTTAGCGACAGTAGCAATGGTTTGCACGACAAACTCACGCTTACGGGCTACCACAGCGTTATCGGTACGGTAGTTGACGTGCTTGTACAAGAGCCCGTTATCCTGTTCGTGCATACAAACAGTGTTTGGAATAACGGTTGGTTCACCGGAACCGAGGATCCCGTGCCCATCAAGGTAGGTGATAGTACCAAGACAATCACAACCAAGAGCGAGTTTATTACCGTTAACACCGAAACCACAGTCACCCAAGTCGAATGCTTGCTTACGGTGGTAAGGAGCTCTAGGATCACCATATGGAACAGTCATCTCGGAAAGAGAAAGACGGTAAACCACCAGGCGGCCCTTAAAGTGGATATCATAAAGAGCAAACCCTTCACGACAGGTGGAAGCCACGCGGAATTCCCAGCCGAGCCAGCACACCTTGGAGCCGGAAACGGTATATGAAGGACCCTCTGGTTGGTTCACAAGCAAAGGCTTGACTTGTCTCATGGTGGTTTCACCGTTAAGGTCTGGGTGGTATTCCACAGCAGGAACTTCTTGCCATGGCATGGTTTCAGTGATAGTTTCATCGTAACCAGAAGGAAGGTAATCCATACGGACAAACTTATCGGTGAATAACTCGAAAACTGGAGAGAACTTCAAAGGAAGAGAGTAGTGGTTGGACTCGGAGTGCCCGTTTCCGGCCAAAACGTACATGAAGAACTGGGCCAATGGTCTCTTTTCCTCGGCAGAGTCGGTAGCATAGATCCAAGGATCGTTACGGACGGTATAACCTGGAGGAAGCTTCAACTTTTCAATCTCGGCGAGAACAAGAGGGTGTGCGTTGACCAAGTGCTCGAGATGGTTAAGATCATCTGGAAGCACGGGACCAACGACCCCGTGAGGAAGCTCGGTCTTGGTGATGACATGACCCACGGTCACATTAACAAGAGCCTTGTTGAAGACGTGGGTGTGGGTGTAGTAGTAGGTGTACATCACACGAGGGATGTTTGGAAGAGCACGGCCCTCTCTTTCCGCAGCCAAGTACCTAAGCATGTCTTGCTTTGGAGGGTCCACCTTATCGATCTGGACAAAGTGAACGTTGGCATCGGCTGGGTATGCGTCTTTGATGAGTTTTGCGGCAAAGGAGATTTCCGAGGCCAAGGCGGAGTCGAATGGGTGAGGCATGGTTGTTTGATGAAGGAGAAAGTGGAATGGAGGGAATGCTGGGTTTATATAGGCTTGGGGTGGAATTGGGTGGCCGGATCGGGAAGGAGTTGCGAGGTGCGCATGTGGGTGTGCGCATGTGGTGCGGAATGGAATGAGGGGATACACTGTGTATACGTAGTATACACTGTGTGTGTGTGTGTGTGTGTGTGTACCGTGTATGTGTATGCTGTATACAGCATACACTTTACATTTCATATACCTCGTACACCTCGTACACCTCATACACTTCATAGTATTCTCATCGCCTGAAGCGTAATGACTTTCCTAATCGGGAACCCGCGATATAGATAACAGATAACAATGGAGTCATAATCCGAGACTGATCCAGGCCAAAGACTCTAAAGATTACTCTAAAGATTACTTCTCTGGTTCATCTTTGTTTGGATATGGTTCTACTTGAGTATGGATTCAAGTAACCTTTACTTGAAGATTCTTGGATTCAAATAACCTTCAATTGCGTTGAAATTATCAGTGAATCGTTCTTATCCATGGTGTTGGTGATCTGATGGTGATCTTATGGTGATCCTATGATGATCTTATGATGATCCTATGATGATCTCATGATGATCTCATCCAATTTTCTTGCAATCTGTACCTTCCATGCCTAGTACCTACATGAATCCTCACATTCTAAAACCCAGGATTCCTCCCTCTCCATGAAGATTTCATTTTTACGGCTGATAGTCCCCGACAGCTCGGAGTCAAATCCCTACAACCACGAAGGTTGAGGAGAAAATCACCCCACCATTGGTCATCATAATCCCGTTTGCATGTCTTCAGCCACCAAATCAATCCGCATTCAGCTCCATTGTTTCATTAGTTCTGTCATCTGTTCTCGGTGTTCTAATTTTCATTGTATATTGATGATTCTACAGTTAAGAAAATACACATGAAGTCATCGAGATAGTCATCGAGGTAGTCAGCATAGTTACAGTACTACCCTTCTATTATTCTTTCATTCTCTCTCGCTTGTCATATCATTGTATGAGTAAATTCATTCATTCCGTAGCCAACGTTATCGAGACCACAAAGAGTTATCATACTAATGGTGTTCTACTTTGTGATTATATCGATAAGAGATGGATACAACTGGATGTATCGGTTGAATAGACGTACCGGTCGTGCCGAAGGTCGTGCCGTGGTTCTACCGAAGGTTCAGCCGATCCAATTTCCCCCAAATGCTTAGAAATGCTTAGAAATGCATCCATCATCTTTAGATCATTCAGATAACCTTCTTCCTCTCTTATCACCGCTAATTAAGAATCGTGCCATGGCAAAAATGGGGGATTAGCCGCGCCAATGAGAGTGAATTAAAAGATCCCAACATCAAGGCCCAAGTGAAATAGTATTACATCCCAACTGCAATAGGAAGTAATTTACCCCAAAGTAATTCTGCAATAGATGATTAATTAATGGCCAGCCAATGAATATCCAATGAATATCCAATGAGCCAGCCAATGAATGACCAGCCAATGAGAAGGATTTCCGTACTCTTCTTCGATCAACAATAAAGACAGCACAGGCTGAATAACAAATACACGGATATTTAACAATGGTAACTCATTTGAAGTGTGTACATATGTCTATGGAAGAAGCTGGATAATAATACAGATAATATTTTGACAGCAGCTAATACACTGTGTTTAAAACCTAGCAAGTGTTGCTACGTTATAGCTGGTTAACAGTGGTGTGGTAGTATGTTAACAGCAGGATTTAACAGTACTACTAGTACTACGTTTAACAGTAGTAAGTATGATTAGTATGATTAACAGTAGTATGATTAACAGTAGTGTGATTAACAGTAGTGTGATTAACCGTAGTATGTTTCTAATCATCAGACTTTCTGACTATTAGCTGACTACAATCCATTGTAAAGCATCCAATATAAGTCTTAATGACTGCATGACTGAATAGACGTATGTTTGACAAGATTACAGTATTTTACAGGAATTGATAATATCCAGGGTATTTCCTAGTTGTATCCAGCAATCAATGCAAGTAGAGTACTCGTCAATTTAGATAATAAGATAGATAATAAGATGAAGAGAATAAGATAATAAGATGATAATTATGTGGGTGTATGTGTTATGTGAGTCTATGTATGTCTTATGTCCTATCTAGATCTTGCTCCTGTCTCTTTTAAGGTGTTATCATGTATTCTAGAATTCTTTTCCTTTAATTTTTCCAAATTTCTTCAATTTAATAAATTAATTAAAAACATTAATAATAGAATTTTTTAGCCCGTCAACGGTAGATCGCCTTTAATTGGCCTGTCAAGGATCGTGAAGGAATATATTCGAATATATTCGAATCTATTAAAATTTATTAGGATCTCAGAATCGAATCAACATCTTTCTATGCTGTTTGAGCCATGGAAGGACCCTTTATCACCGGGGTGATGCAACAATGTACGAGTACTCTTTGATCTGGATTGATTGCTGTCTAGAACAACACCTGAGGCTAAACAGAGAACAGGGGGGTTCGATAAACAGGGTTGAAAATATTCCATTGTTGTTTATACCTCGGGGAATGTTATTTAGATACCGGAGGTGTATGCAAAAAGATCCATACTTCAACGATATATGTGACTGCAGCGATACCGCACTTTGTCGGAAGAAAGTTCCGGAATGAACAAAGCGAATTCCACAAATACGTGTTACATATACGTGTTACATGATAACAAACGACCATAATAAACAACATATAAACAACACATAACAACAACACATGAAACGACTTGATAACTAACAACATGATAACAAACAAGATGATAACAAACAAGATGATAACAAAATGAATCTACAAGACGAGGTGTACAGATAACTACCAATAACTTATAAATGGGAGTAATTCACTTGAAACATAAAGGGATGGGTATTTTTGGTTGACAGGTGGTACACCCCGAGTGAAGGGATGAATATATGTCACACATGTTGTTATTCACATGTTATCTCCATGTTGTTATTGACCATGTATTATACGAGTTATCTCGCTACCCCTATTACATTAGCCATGTTCCATGTTCCATAACCCGTGTTCCATGTACCATGTCCTAAGTCTGACCATCCCTTGCTACATACCCCTATTCCATTCCGTTGTCCATTCCATTCCTCGTTGTTCATTCCATTCCATTCCCAGTTGTTCTTGTATAGTGTATGTATAGTGTATTTAGTGTATTGTACCCGGTGACTTTTCCGGTGGCACCAATATCTGCGACCGAGGTATCACACTACAAAGCATAAAGCATAAAACAAACTACACTGTATATCCGTTGCGCAAGTTTATCCTCTACCCTGCACTCGAACCACGGCAACCACGGGCACCCTTCAAGCAGCCGCACTGCTTACATACGCACAGATACAACAACACCAGTAGATGAACCAGTTGCTCCGATATCGTCAGAGATAGGAAGGCAAGCGATAAGACGGCAAGAGAATGTGAGAGGGCAGCGTTATGTGACAGTGACAGTGACAGTGACATGGAATGGAAATGAGGCATTTGAAGAGACGGGATACAAAGAGGTAAGGAGTCGATCAAGGAGATAAACAACAACAAAGGAAGGAGGAGAAATACGAGTCGGAAAAGAAAGCAGAAAAAGAGAGAATAGAGCCGGAGCAAGAACATGAGAATATAGAATAGTGAATACATCTCACAGAGCACCAACCATCGGAGAAACTAGTATCTATCATCTTTACCTTTCCCATCCTCTTTCTTATTTCTCTCATGCACGTTACGCGCTCAAACCTAAATGAATATTTTTTTCATGCACGCCAACCCTATAGCTAGTATTGCACTCCCGATGTTGTGCACGCCTGCTTTGTAGCATGTTTAAACGCACTCCGCGTGCAATTTATACTTGATGCGAAAAACGTGAAAAAGCCCTGGAATTCTTTATAAATCCCTGGAATTCGCTGCATTCCAGATTTTTGCAAAACAAGAATGGCTAAATCCTCCACCAGACTAGCCTCGGCGCCGGTCATCTCGTACCCCACGCCTGTATCCAGAGAAGTTGCCCGCGAGTTAGCGCGCTCCCCCAGATCGAGCAACTACACCGCTGCGTCGCTTCCCAATTCGGCCAGTGCCATAGCACGCTCCTTGCGCTCCTTGTCGATTTCCACTCCAACCTCCAAAGATGCGCTCTATAACCAAACCACCCTTAGGTCCAATATCATCCTTGTGGCCAAATACGCCTTCCAGGCAGAATCACCCAACGAATTGACCATCAAGCAAGGTGATGTGCTCAAGCTTCTTGATAGACCGGGTAACGGCTGGTTGCTTGTCAAGTTTATCGACAAGCTCACGCAACCAGGCCTCGTTCCCTCCTATTACGTTGATATTGCCATCAACGACCCCAAGAACCCCATCACGTTGGACTGGCTTCAAACCCAGCAACCGGGCCAGCACTCGCCGCTGCTGTCCAACCTCTTGAACGAGCTGAGCTATCTCCAGATCCAGCTCAAGCACGCTCTGGCTGCTCCTCTTACCATCAACAACAAGCCGTACCCGGTGTCCATTCTGGTGTCCAACTTTCTCTTGTATAACCAACGGTATTGGTACCGGCTCGACATTGTCAACTCGGATAGCACCAAGCTGTATGTGTGCCGGTACTACCAGGACTTCTACAACCTCCACGTGAAGCTTCTCCAGTGGCTCAACACGTCGCTGGCGCCTCTCAACGATACTCTCAAACTTCCAAAGTTACCGGAACCGATTCCGTCGAGAAACGTGGAGATGCACGGGTCGAGTCCTGTTTCGGACGAGGAGCAGATCAGCTTGCTTCTTAAACGGTGCAGTGACTTGAACGTGTACATCAACAGTATTATCATGAACAAGAACTACCAGCTCAATGATATCATCATCACTTGGTTGGATGTTAACTACAAGGACTTGGCCGGTTTTTCAGTCCGGAAAACCGATTTCTGGAGCAACGACGAGATCAATCTTCGGTTACTTCCGGGGTCGGTCAATGTGATCCAGGAGTATTATGAACGCAAGAAGAAGCTGAATGTGATCGAGGAGAGTCCAGAAGAAGACGATTTACCATTGGTTTATTCGAGTTCTTCGGGTCTTCCCATGAGAACAAGAAGTAAGAATGTTTATAAGGATTATAAGACAGATTATAAGTCGTCTCTTGATACTTATAGGTCAGATAAGTCGTTTGATACTAAGTCGGAGAAGTCGTTTGATCCTTACAAGGAGAAGTCGTTTGATCCTTACAAGTCTTCTCTTGATACTTACAAGTCAGATCACAAATCCTATGATAACTACAAATCCTATGATCGGTCCAGACAAAGCCCCAACTATACTTATGGCCGTGGCACGTCCAGTTATGGGTCCAGTGGCAGTTCCGGGTCCAACTCTTCCTACTCATCGTACTCTTCCCACTCGTCGAATTCGTCGTATTCGCCTCACGGGTCGCCTTTACTCTCCAAACCAAGCAATACTAACACCAGTGCTAGCACTGGGCAACCCTCGGTGTATCTCAAGTGTAAGATCACCAACTTGGAGAACGACGACATTGTGGCGATCCGATTAAGCAAGGCGGTTATCCGGTCTGTGTACGACTTCAAGAGACTAGTCAAGCAGAAGATCTTTTACACAAAGTTGTCGATCAAGTTTGCCCATTCGGTGACGTTTGAAAACGTGGACGAGGTGGCCAACTTGTTGGAGCTTTTGAGAGTGAGTGACAAAGTGTATTTAAGGGTTCAAGGTTAAGCTTTTGCTTTTTTACACTTTTTACGACTTTTGGCTTTATTTTTTGTTTTGTTTGTTGTGCTGGCACCTTCGTCAAATCTTAACAGAGGCTGATAATAGATTTTTTTAACAGGCTGGGTTGGTTGGATATTATTGCGGTTTATTATGGGTATATATGTATTATAGGATATGCGTGTCAATAAGGGTGGATCTCGTCTCACGATTTATAGGAATACACATTTGACAGAAATAGGAGTAGAACGAGCAAACGAGCGAACAAACGAGCGAAGCGAGTTTGCCAGGGAGTTTGCTGGATTTAGTACGTTGGTGTTTGTTAGTACGTTGGGTTTGTTAGTGTTTGTTGGTGTTTGTTAGTACGTTGGCGTTTGTTTGTTATTGGATTGTTGGTGTTTGTTATTGGTATTATTTGTAATCTTCTACAATTCATGTTCAATTGTACCGCCAATCTGGAATTGCATTGGTGGTATGCGGTGGGGATGCGGTGGGCATGCGCTAGCATTACGCTAGTACGTTAGTATGCTAGTATTGCGTTACTATCGCCTTTGGTTAGAGTTGGCCAGCGAAAGGCTATTTGGGCTTTGTGGTATTCCGAAAAGGTGCGTTGTGTTTCCTAATGTAGACGAGAGTAGTATGAGTACTGCGAAGCAGTACGAGTACTACTGCCAAGCAGTAGGTGTAGTTCTAGTACAGCTAGATGTTCTAGTACTACTAGCTGTACTCGTAGTACTACTCATACTCGTAGTAGCTATACTCCTACAGCTTCGCAGTAGGAGTTGTCGTCGTACTCGTACTGCTTCGCAGTACTCGTACTCAAAAAATAACAGGCGATATTTTCTACCATATTTTTGTAATTGGTTTTTTTTTAGCTGCATTATCCAGAGCTATATATACCCATTCCACGCCCTGCCCACGCCAAAACCATCGCATCATGTCTGGAGGAATGTTCAAGCTGCGCCTGAGGAAAAACATCAAGAAACTCACCATTTCCGCGCCCATCGAGCTGCTCTCGCCCTCGGCTCCCCCCGTCATCGTGCTCCAGGCCACGCACCGGTTCTCTGCTGTCAATGACGAGGAAATGAGCATCCAGCCCCGGGACTTGCTCAAGCTTCTTGCCCGCTCTCCCTCCGGCTGGCTCCATGTCCAGAAGATCGGCCACTCCGACTCGGGCTGGGTTCCGGCCTCCTATGTCGAGATCGAGGTCAATGATCCAAATAACCCAATCAGTTTGGACACCACGCGCCGCAAATCCCCCATGGAATACTTCTCCAAGGGCGTACTATCGGACGAGGCACGTAAAACACCCAGAACACCGGTTTCTCCAAAGACCTTTGCGGTGTTTTCCCCAGCGAAAACGCCCAAAACGCCCTCGACCCAGCTCCCTACAACGCCCCAGCTCCCTCCTTCTCCCGAGCTCCCCCCCTCGCCTTCTGCATCCGACGCCACGCTAGCCTCGCCGGCCGAGTCCAAGTACTATGCGTCCAAGCCTGTTCCTGACGAGCCCGAGCTCTTTGACTTTGAGAAACCCCGGTTTCCTACGGCCGTGGCCATCGGCCAGGTGCTCCAGAACACCAGCCAGCGCTTCTGGTACAAGGTGCAGTTCACCGTGGGCGACGAGTACGTGTTTGTGGGGTTGTGCTACCAGGATTTCTACAACTTGCACGTGGAATTGAAGCGCTACGACGTGTGTTTGCCAAAGTTACCACCTTTCTTAGCATGTAGAA
Source organism: Aciculoconidium aculeatum (assembly GCA_030579395.1). Lineage (NCBI taxonomy): Eukaryota > Fungi > Ascomycota > Pichiomycetes > Serinales > Debaryomycetaceae > Aciculoconidium > Aciculoconidium aculeatum. The sequence goes on from JAKTQU010000001.1 coordinate 590,742, forward strand.
GCAGTGTAGGCGATGTAGCATCTGGGTGCATTTCCGAAAGTATCCCGGCACAGCTCCTACAGGAACTCAACGCACGCTGCCTTGACCTCCAAAACTACCTCCAACAACTCATTCAGATCCCCAAGATCCAGAAAAGCCCACAGCTCGACAAGCTTCTCTCCACGGGAACCCAATACACACTCCCCGTAAACACAGAGCTCCTGCCCGCGATCCACGCGGAAATCATCCACGCCATCTCGCCCAACTCGATCGACTTGACGAAGGCGGCACAGACGTTTTTCCAGACCCAGCCGTTGCCCTTGCCCGAGGCCGGCGTGCGGGCCGTGCTCAAGCGCAACGACGACAACGTCAAGTACCTGAGCTACATGAAGCAGCAGGTGTCGCGCCGGCTGAGCTGCACCTCGTTGAACTCGTACACGTCGCTTATCGCGGGGTATGAGTCCGACGACTACGACGACACGCCCAAGCGCTTGGATAGCGAGCTGGACTCGATATTCTCCCAGCCCAGCGAGGCGTCGAGCGAGGGCTTGGCCGAGGAGGCGCCCGAGTCCTCGTGCTCGGGCTTGGGGCCGCTGGCCCAGATCTACAAGGACGAGACGTGCCAATGGGAAGACGAGTTGGCGCAAAACGACCACTTTGAGCAGGCGGAACGGTACCGCGTGTTCAGCGGAGAACCGGCACAGGAACCGATTAAACCGCTCTGTATCCCCTACATCAAGATCAAAGTGGCCTTGATGAATAAAGAGGCAGATATAGTGGCGCTCAAGGTGAAACGAGGCCAGCTCGAGTCCATGGACCACCTCAAGCAGATGCTCAGCATCAAGATATACAAGGACAGCAGCTTGACGGACCATTATCGTTTGCAGAAGGAGGATGGAACTAGTGATGATGCCGAGGTGTTGGCGTACATCCGCCAAACAGACAAGGTTCGCTTGCGTTTGGTTAGAAATAGAGTGTAGAATAGAGTGTATTAGAATAGATTGAATAATGATAATGTGTAGAAGATAGTTAGATATTGCTTGCAATATCTGACTATCTGACTTGAAATATCTGTCTTCCTTGCAATCTCTGACTTGAAATATCTGACATATCTTCCTTGCAATCTTCCTTGCAATCTTCCTTTAAGTTTTGCCTGCAATTTCCATATCCATTGCACTATCTTGCACACCATCTTGCAGTCCATTACATCCATGTCTACTCTGCGTACTCTGCGTACTCTGCGTACTCTGCGCTCCCATCTTGCATTGCCATGCCTACACAGCATATTCCCTCCGAATTACAAAGTCTTTGTCGCAACAATGGATAGAAAACAAGCGTCGCGTCTCCATCGAAGCTTTCTCTACCGAAGCCTTCACGTCTCTACCGAAGCGTCGTCTCCATGTTCTCCATCATATGTGGTCACAAAGGTAAAATCAATATAGAGCGAAATTGACAACCTTTTACCCAACTCAGGCAAAACAACAACAGGGTCCTAGACGTAACCATCGCACCATCTACCCTCACGTATCCGCCTGACCTAGCTCTCCCAACCAGCCAGGGTGCCCCGTACAACCTTTGCATCTGCTATTGTTGCCTGAATTGCAGTGGCGGTAAAATTGCACCGCAATAAGGTTTGGATGGGGAGGTTTTTTTGGCCAGGAGCTCGGGCCACAGGGTGTATGTGAGCTGGAAGTTTAAAGCATGATTGATGACCAAGAGGGTGATTAGGGAGTTGGAAATGGAATGGAATGTAATTGGAAATGAATGCTAGTTGACTAAAATTGCTTGGATTTTCGGTGGCAATACGAGAAACTTCCGGGGTCGCGAAAATTCCGAGGTGTAGTAATACTAGATAATACTAAAAACTAGATAATACTAGTAATACTAGGTCTTTTACTACTTTGAGGAATAACCTGAGGAACAACATGAATAACCTGACTTGAGGAATAACATGAATCGATCATTCGATTTCAAAATCCGTTTTAAAGTATAAATTTAACTAACGAAAGATGAATCTTAACCTAGAGAATACAGGTGTTTGTTGATGAAAGTACAGGTAGTATAGTATGTACAGTCTATACAATATTAATATATTTACTTACAGTCAACTCACAGTTACTTACAGTCTACTATAGTCTACTATAGTCTACACATACAGTATTTACACCTGTCTATCAGATTTGACTCAGGTATTAGTAAGAGTAATATCTGCGGCTGGGTCAGCTGAACAGCATTGACTAATTACTGTCACAATAAATGCTTAGAGCTTAACAATGGAGCATGTGCTTTAACAATGAGAATGCGCTTCCACAATAGATGTACATTCACAATCAGGTACGTTGACATTACGCTTGACACAATGGAACCTCGACACAAACCCGAACCCAGGCACAATCCCGATCCTGAACATCGTATAAACATTTTTGATCTGTTTTACTTTTCTAAAAATACAATCAAGGGTTTGATATTCCTTACTAAAACTGCAACCAGGATGGAGCTTCTGGTCTAGCATGAAACGCACATCGTCTTCGAATGTTTGCTCGAATGTTTGTTCGAAATCTCATCGTCTTTGTTCGAAATGACATTTTTGTTCTATCAACTAATTTGGATATCAAACAGGATAACATATTGATTTGAAGGGTTTAGATAAGGGGGGATTATGAGTATTATGATTATGAGTAATTATGAGTAAGAAGATAAGAGGTACAAGAAGAGACACGAGGACCATTAAACAGGGAGAAAACAGGGAGCAAACACCTATTAGGACCAAACACCTATTACACAGACCAACCTATTACACAGACCAAACACGACTAAGAACCAACTCGCTCGTCGCTTCGCGCCTCCCTCGTCGCCTCAGGCTACACAGTAGAACACAAAGCCTGTCTCAACTAACCCCTTACATCCCTGTACCATCCAAAACACTCTAAAACAACCATTTCACTAACCCAACGCACCAACCCAGCCAACCCTCGGGTTACCACTAGCCAGTGTATACATGGGCCTATTCACACGCCCCCCGGCTATATGATCAGCACAGAAGACTCAGACGTGCGGCTTGGCCCCAAGATCCACAAAGATCCCAGGCGAACCCAAGCGAAGGTCGCTTCCCAAAAAGGCCCGTGCCGCTTTTGCACCCACCATCGCTCTACACTCCACCACGCTCCACAACGCTCCTCCACGACTCACAACCGTGCTAGCACATTCCCAGGCCAACACCTCTAGTCGTGGGCCCGCGATGCTGTTTCAGGCTCACGCACCTCCCCCAAGCATTCCCTGCCGTTACCGCAGCCACCACAGAAGCCAGCTCGACACCAGGAAAGCATATCAAGACAGCCGGAGGATCAGCCCTCGTGGGCGGCAAAAACAGCACCCTGCTGCAGCCCAGCAGACGCAGCTGGACTGCACTTCGTATAGCCTGGCCAACCCTGCTAGCTGACACACCCATTCCCAACCCCAAGTCCCGTGCCTGTGATATATATAATCCCATCCCATCCCACCATTCCTATGTTTTTGTAAGCCACGTTGGTATCACAGTTTTCCGTCTGTTCATTCTTGTGCCTATTAATCTGACCTGATCCCAGATCACTGTTTCATATCTTCATATATAATAACTAGTTCAGACTAGTTAATACTTCATATTCAGTCATATCCAGTTTCCAGTATTTACTGGATCATCACAGTACTAGTTTACAGTACACTTCATAAGTACACTTCACAGTACTAGTTCATAAGTACACTTCACAGTACACTTCATATCCAGTACTTTTCCAGTACGTCATATCCAGTACCAGTACGTCATATCCAATTTCAGTACCTCTCCAGTACATTCCATCACATCTGCATCTAGTATTACCCACATGTCTGTCATTCTGGCACCCCCCGTGCCTCCCAAGCCTTCCAAGATATCCACTAGGCCCACGCCCCGAGTCACGCTTCGTGGAAGGCCGGCGAAAGGCTTGTACGAGGCTAACACCCAGGAATCCCGGACTTTGGATCCTAGCAACGGACCCGGAAACAACGCAACCAATCGATACTCCGGATACCCCAAGCCCAATGCTGGTCCTGCCATCCAACACCCAAGCTTCAACCAAGCTAAACCACCTCAACAACCACAACCTTCCCCCTATATGCATTCGTATACAAGAACTTCCACGTCCCTCGTCTTGAAGCCCCTTGTCCCACAGAAACCGGTCTTGAACCCACAACCCCTGAATAACCAGAGCAACAAGGTGATTCAGAATCAGAATAATCCGAAGATTCACAGCCTGAGTAACTTGGTGATTCAAAATAATGCATCCATGGATTTCCCGATTCCCCAGCGAAAAGGCCCAAACTACGAAGACCTCGCCATCCCCCGCAAGTCGTCCAAGCGCATACTCAGAGAACCAAGAACACTAGAGCCGGTAATCAATAGACCAGAACAGGTCAATAGAATGTCAGAGCCGATCAATAGAATGTCTGAGCCGGTAAGAATGTCTGAGCCGGTAAGAATACCAGAACCGGTAAGAATGCCAGAACCGGTAATCAATAGAATGCCAGAACCAAAGAATAAGAATACAATGAATAAGAACAATAAGAGTACGAACAATAAGAGTACAAATCTCGCTCCGCTCGATTCTACAAAGCATCTCGATTCTACAAAACATCTCCCTTCTCTCGATCCTACGAATCTCACCGATTCCGAACCAGACAGAACACAATCGCTAGTGCTGATTCCCACCGCAGCCACCATCACTTCCAACATGTCCCGAAGCTCCAGCGTCTCCCGAAACCCCTCGCGTAGTTCGTCCAGTCCCTCGCGTAGCTCCCAAAGTCCTTCCCGAACCCCCTCCATCAAATCCTCCATCATCAAGGGCTTTTCGTTGAAGAAAAGCCTGAAGAAAACAAAGCTGTCGCCGCTGCAACCCGGTGTTCCCTCAGAACTCGACCGTTATAGCATCTGCTTTGTGGACGAGTCGCCCCAGGACGTGCCCGAGACCTTTGGCTACCGTGTAGATGTCACCAAGGAGGTGCCCGCCTGCAAGCCCATGCCCCCTAGGCCTGTTCCCACGAAGCGCGGAGTTCGCCAGCTCCCGGCAGAGGACAAGAACTTCTCCATCTTCAACGGTGATGGCAAGGAAAAGCAGTTTCTAGTCAAGTCGTATAGCACCAGAAACAGCATGGACTCGGAACGCAGCCAGAAGAACAAGAAACAGACCAGCCATTCCCGTAACAACTCTAACTCCACCAAGCACTCAGTAGACGCCAAACAACCAGAACCCAGAAAATCACTAGACATGCCTAAACAATCGCTAGAAGTGTCCAGAAACACCAAACAATCGTTAGAAACATCGTACAATCTTATCAAACTCGGTAAGGAACCGAAACCGGTCGAGGTGGAGGAACCGAAACCGAAAACTCCCTCCATGAGAATCAAGATCTACCTCGAGATCTGCAAACCGGAACCAGAGAAGAACGATGTGGACATCATCCTGGTGCGGATCAAGAAGGGCAAGTTGCGGAACGTGAACGAGTTGAACAACTTGATCATCGTGCGGTTGTTGGAGTTGAAGCAGGACATCGACTTGAACCAGCTCAAGTTGTTGTTGTTCTTCAAGAACAAGAACTTGAACCCGATTGTCTTGAAGCGGTCCATCGACATGAAGGAGGACGCAGACGAGGTCCAGCCGTTGTATTTTAACGACATGGGCTTGTTGTTTGACTATATCAAGTTAAAGGACAAGTTGTATGTCAAGGCTCTGGTGTAGTGATCATTCATAAGATACAAATAACACATAATAGGTCAAAAGAAAGCATATATCTAGATAATCAGATCAAAAGAAAGCATATATCAAGATAAAACGGTCATATCAGTCAAAAGATCATCAATTAAACGATCAAACGACGATCAAACGATCAAACGATCAAACTATCATAAAACATTAAGATTTATAAAAAATTGGAAAACTTGCAGGGAAATAAAGAATATCACCAACACTGATCATCCCTCTTTATTAATATTCCCGAACCTTATAATGAATAATAACCATATTCAACTACAATTGTCCATTAAAATGCTGTACAATTAGTATGGTTTTGCATCCAGGGATTTCCCTTACCAACAGCCTATCTCTACAATTGGTGTCCAATGGCTAATCTTACCAAATGGATAAGCGCATCTCATATCTCAGATTGGGGAACCATAGCACCACGTTGCTTTTAAAGCTAATGCTCAGAACAAGGTTTGCAGAACTCTTTAAGTCTGAGCTGTAGAGTATATTAAAATACACTTAAAATTAACTTTAAATATAAGCTTTAGCATAACTTTTCTTGTAAACAAACATTCAATGGGGCCATTTCGAAGTTGAATGGATGGGCAGAAAGATGAAATAGTCAAACTTTGTTGCAAGTTCTTGTCTCATGCCATTAGCCATTTTTACCGAGATATCACTTTAATATTATATATGTACTAAAATAAATCTTATACTAAAATCTAAAATCTTATACTAAAAGCAGCAAAGTCATGTGTAAAGTCATATTTATTGCAAAATCTTATGTTTATCTCATATGTATTGCAAAATCTTATAATTGATAGCAAAGATTGTTCTTTGTAATTCACATACATGAATCAAATGACATATCAAATGATAAATGGGTGAAGTTTTCACATATTTCATTCTATCTTCAAATCTCCATCTATATTCTCTTGAGGTTTTTAGAGATACTAGTGAATATTAGGGAGATTGGTCACATCAATGATAATATAATCAATGATAATAGAAATGTACATTGTGTTAATTCAAGAATTGCAACATTGAAAAACACCAAAACACCAAAAACACCAAACAATACAATAAATACAGTTGTTCGATTTCCAATTCAGTCTTTAGACTTTATACCTCGGTTCGAAAAGAAAACCGGATTTTATTTAGCTTTTACAATCAACTTTGTTTTATTGTTGATTTCCGAAGGTAAGAAAACGTATAGGGGTTAAGTTTTAGTTATGTTTTTGAAATAAATAGAACTTATTCAAATCCATCGATATAATCATTTTCATCTAATTATCCATCTAATCATCTTTCATTCTCATCTAATCGTTCCATTCCAGGATATGCTTCACTTCATGAACAATTGTGCATAATACCAGTTGTACTCTGCATACGTGTATTCAATCTAACCAGGTCAGCACTCTTACCCTACAGCCTTGGCTGCAAATGTAGGTGGCACAGAAACGATATTATTGGGCACAAAGGGCCCATTGTTTCACATACTCCTCGAATACATAGTCAATGTAGAATGATGCTATAAAGGTAGATGTATATCACAAACCGATGGTGTACATTCCTTAACGAGCATCGTATTATCCTCTTTGACGATTTCTAGACGTTTCCAAAGGTTCTGGATGCCCGCAGATTGCTGTATCTTTCTTATATCATCGCCTTTACACATGGTTCCCCTCATGAACTTTTCGTCTTGTCCTGATCCAGCTCTTTTGCAGCACAAACCACTTGAGTGAAGAAGATCAATACTATAGGAATCTACAAACCACACATTCCTCGGTAGCTATTTGGGAGTTTCTGATAATAAATACACATGTTCTTTATGAACTCTGTCGTCTATTTAACCCTTGAGGACCTCTCTGACTGTAGATCCTTCCAATCTCTTTGACCTGGTGTTCTTGTTTCATGTCGCTTAAACTTTTAGTTCTTTTAGTCCTATAGTCCTTTCTTCTCTTTCAACGCAAACACGGCTCTAAAAGTCTAAACGAACAACGCTTTTCTAAAACACGCCTTTATTATCGCTACAGTTACTCTGTCAACTCCTTACAATCCAAAATTAGCTCTTGCAACTATAATTAACCGGCCCGTTTATATTTCAATACATGCACAAGAGACGTGGAAAACCAGAGAAACTGCCAGGATTGATGTGATGGGATATTTTTTGATGTTTTACTTTGCTATTTCTTCCTATTTAGATAGGTGTCAACATCATTAACATATACCTTCATTTCAGGACAAGATAATATCAAATGGTTTGGAGTCCTTGCAGCGTTTTACTAAGTGTCATGAAGTAAATACGAAACGTTACATCGAATACTCGATTGCTACTGTAGACGAGTTTCGGAGTTAGCTTGCAATAAGGCATTAATCTGTAGCAAGATTAGTGGAGGTTCAGGGGTAGCTTATATCCAGAAATGTATCCAAGTTGATCAAAAATTTAGAGATAATTAAAAAATCAATAGTTGGTACCTTTGAACAACTAGTTATAATGGTAGAACCACAGCATTTGATAGACAGTTAGCAAATACTATAGTTCAATTTGTTAGTTATGAATCAGTCACTTTCATGCTCTTCATTTGCTGCTGCTTCTCCAGAGTGTTCATCAGTATCCTAGTCCTTATTTAGGATTATACCACGAGCTTGTTATTCAGAAAACAAACCTCCATTTTATCTTGTCGTTTGAGGACTGCTGAAAACGATAAAACTTTATTAGTTGAGATGTGTTATTGCTAATTCATATTTTTAGTGGCTGCAAATAATTTGAAAAAGTCCACTTTTTGTTGAGATATGTGAAAACCAAAGACTCGTGTGCAATATTCGTTTCCAAGCGTCATATGAAACAGTATTGCTAAACTATATCTTGCAACTGAATCCAAAGAACTGTAGGCCCATAACCTAATTATTTCAACTTGAAGGATCTCAACAATCTGAAGGTCAACCGAGAAAGTCTATAGATTAGTACATTATTTGCAAAGAAGAGATGAAGAGATTTCCAATCTTAGATGCAGCCTTCAAACATATTCCTTCTTTGGACGCTCGAAATGGTTGCAAAATTTAAAAGATAAAAGGAGTATATCTGAATAGAAAATAGATATATACATTGAATAAAGTATTAAACCTAGAGGAACATTCTGTATGGACTGCTGGCTAAATGAGAAATATCTGGTGATTCTTAATGAAGTTACAGACTTTGAAGTGAGAACGAAAGAGAACGCTACACGCTGACATCTCTTGCTAATACTCAAGATATGGATGTTCTAAACTAGTCAAACGTTTTTAGTCTTGAATGCTCATTTCAGGATATGAAGGTGGATCCGGTAACATATGCAAAGATACCTCTCGTTAAAGCACAGAGAACATGCCATGAGAGGTCAATGCAGAAATTCCTGGGAAGTCGAGATACGATGAGATTGGCAAGTACATTTACGGCTAAACCTAGGCCTTTAATTAAACGAATTAACCAATTATTATGAATCTTCTGTTGACAGATGATTCAGGGGAATTCAATAGTAATACAA